>OZ005654.1:323739794-324939794 GCA_963930645.1 Salticus scenicus
TTTCTGTATTCCACTGTTTCGATTCCAAATGAAAAAAGCGTTCTAATGATGTATTACTTATGAAATTATTTTAATTAGTAGCTGAGATACAAAAGAAAACCTAATCAGGACCCCTCAAAAGGTGTAAATCGAGTGAAATCTCGCGCGCGGTGTACACCTATTTCTTCCCCAATCTTTCAGCTCCTCCTAATTAACCTATGTATACCAATTTTGAATGGTCTAACTAGATTAGCTGAGATGCAAAAGAAAACCTAATCAGGAGACCTCAAAACGTGTAAATCAGGTGAAAACTTTCGATAATATATAAAAAAAAAACCCATTAAAATATCTTTCAAATGATGTATTAAAAATAATTTAATTATAATTAGAAATTGAAATTTTAAAATATTAAAGCGCCATGGATCGGGGATACGCGCGCGGTGCACGCCTATTTCTTCTTCACTCTTTCAGGCCTTCTTAATTAACCTACGTATACCAATTTCGAACGATCTAACTCATTTGGCTGAGATGCAAAAGAAAACGAAATCAGGACACCTCAAAACGTGTAAATCTGGTGACAACTTTCGATAATTTAAAAGAACTTTAAAATATCTTTCGAATGATGTATTAAAAATAATTTAATCATAATTAGAAATTGAAATATTGAAATTTGAAAACATTACAGCGCCACAAAAGAAAATTGATTCAGGAGACCTCAAAACGTATAAATCTGGTGAAAATTTTCGATAATTTAAAAGAACTTAAAAATATCTTTCGAATGATGTATTAAAAATAAGTTAATAACGTTAAAAAATAATATATATATATATACAGAGACTCCAACATCCTAATTAATATTCCGTAGTTTTGTTAGTCACGCCCTTTTTTAAACACCAGTAAATTTTTAGGATAATAGTCTCCAAATTCAGTTACGATTAAATAGGAAGAAAAATACTCTAAAGTGATACTGGTGTGAAAAAAAAGCGGGGCTAACAATACTACGGAATATTATTTAGTACGTTGGAGTCTCTGTATATATATATATATATATATATATATATATACACAAAAGAAAATTACAATCCATAATTTAGTGGTTTTTTATATTATTATTTATTAAATTACGACACAAAGATGATTTTTATAAATTTAATTAACTCTTATGAGACTTATTTAAGTAACAATTTCAGAAAATATATTAACAATTTAAATTTTTACAGATAATTTGCATCTATTTTATTTTACTTCAGTTAAAACAACAACAACAACAACCACAACAACGATAATATTAATAGTAATAATAATAATAATAATTTCAGCAGATATTAAATAATTGAAATGTTAAATTTCTTTTAATGAAATATGTGAAAAATGTATAAAAAGAAATAATCTTATAAAATGTAAAATCTTTTTAAAATTATTGACATGAAAATCAATTAAAATTTTTTATTGTCAGTACTCTTTAGTAAAGCACAAATTATACGTTACCTAAAAATTATTCTGTTGTAATTAAAATTACACATTGATGTTTATAAAAATAAGTAAATAATAAAATAAAGCTAAAAATTTCTAATTTTTAAAGAGAATAAAATATAATAAAATGATGAACATAAAATATTTATGTGTAAAAGAATTTTAATAATTTATACATAATAAATAACAATACAATTTAAGATTTTGATAGAATAATTATAAAAACGAGCTGGATTTTTTATAATATATATATATATATATATATATATATATATATACACTTTTTTCTTTAAATAAAAATAAAAATTAAAATACATTTGTATAAAATAGTCGCAGTGGCAGCACAAAAATTAAACAAATTTATGTAATTTTGAATAGAAGGCGTGAAAATTTTAAACGAGTGGGCGTGATAAACAAAAAAAAAAAAAAAAAATTAAAACTATTAATAAGCACAAAAAGAACAAATTAGTATCGCGAAAATATTTGTAAATGATACTTCTTGTGGAAAAACCTATCTGCTGCCTCTTCAGTGGGTGGGAGCACCAGAAAAGCCTTTATATAAAAATAAGAAAATAAGTAAAGCCTAACAGGTTTCGGAAGTATGGCGAAACCAGCATACTTCAAAATAGAAAAAGAAACAAATTAAAACTTTAACAAAATTCCAAAACCCGAATTTAAAAAATACGCAACTAAATATGAGCATAACTATATAGTATACGTCATAAAAATAACTTAATGAAGAACATGCTAGCTCGCCATATTTTCACCCAGCCATGAAAGAAAAAAAAGAAAGAAAAAAGAAAGCTTTTAAGAGGCTAGACTTACTGCATAACAGGATTGTAGGTATCAAGCTAAAATGGAAATTCAATATAGGACTATAGAGCGGAGGGGATGTAAACTCTGTCAGCGGTTTATATATATACTGTTTTTTCAACATTCTTTACTCAGAGTCCATCTTGTCCGAGTCGCTGGATTCCTCGTAGCTACATATCCGGCAAGAGGCGTTCCACATATTAGACTTGAGACTGGAGTCTTCATCAGCAAACACCGTAAGTTTCCAAGCACCAGGAATTGAAGGAAGAGACTACTAAAATTACTTAATTCGCAGACTTTTTATTAAAAATATTGGTGTAAAACTCAACAAAATTTAAAAGATAATTGTTATTGTAAAACAGATTAGCAGAAAATTTAAATACTTTTTTGTTATATTTGAAATAACGGTTACAGACTTTATAAACTCTATTTAGTTCACCAGTTAAATTATTGATATAATTTTTTATGTAAATTTATATACCAGGGAAGCATTCAATAAGTATTAAACGAAATTTGTTTTTCTTTTATCATAAAAATTGAGATTTAGTATTTTATCTTGAACTGAGAAAGAAATATTTACAAAATATTAGCATAATCAATTTTATCACTGGCTTTATTTAAATTTAAAATTGTAGGATATATATTTTTAAATTTAACTATAAAATTAAAACTCAAAATTAAAGTATCATCTATATATTTTTATTAAAATTAATAACGTAGGTATATTCATAAAAATAATAATTATTATTTAGCATTTTAATTACGTTATCTGATTATTTAGCTATTGTAAATGAGTTAAGAATAGATATAGATTTATTTTTGAGTCTACCATTTTTGTTTTAACAATAATTTTACAATAGAATTTATAGACAAATACACAGTATCGGAGTAGGTACCAATTAGTTTAGTAAAGCTGCTACTTTATTTCTATTTTTTTTTTACATCTACGCTATTAATTTCAATAAAAAAAAAAAAAAAAAAAGATAGCTTTAGATATATAGATGTTATTTTAATCTTAAATTCTGATTCTATAGATGAAATTAAAAATATATTTTCTGTTTAAATTTAAATAAAGTCAATGATAAAAAGGCTTATGCTAATTCCTTAAGATATTTCTCCTTCAGTCCAGAATAAAATACTAAATCTGAATTTATATGATAAAAGGAATAAATGTTATTTGATATGTATAGCGTGCTTCACTGGAATAGCAGTATGCATAAAACAAATTTATATCAATACTTTAACTGGTAAACTAAACAGATTTTATAAAATCTGTAACATTTATTCTAATTATATAAACAAAATTTGTATATATATATATATATATACTAGCTTACCCGACAAACGTTGTTTTGTCATATAAATTATTTCTAGAGAATATTTTGCTAGAAAAAAATAACTAACTTATTGTAAGTGTGTAAGGATGTGGTATATAAGTGAAACAGGTATGGAGCGCTGTGAACGGTGACTGTGAATTCCGATTATAACGTAAAAGGCATAATTAACGAAATTTTCGCTACTTGCTTCTTGCTACTTGGTACTTTCTACTTGCTACTTGTTATTTTAAACCTCCGCTGAATGTCGAACAGCACAAAATTTTATTTCATACGGCAAATATTTCAATTTATGAGAGAATCTCTGATAGCAACGAATTTCACATGAAAATTCCGTCTTTTTTGAATAAGCTGTAACAATCTGGACCGATTTGATGAAAATTTTTATCAAAAAGTTATTACAATATCTAACATCATTACATGTACATTTATCACAATTCAATCAATCGATGCATGTGAGTATGTGTATAGTATGAGCGAAGTGAAATGTAGAGTTCGTATTAAATACAAACTTAAACTCGTTTTAATTAAAGGTGAAAAAGTTGAAACTCAATTTATTTTATAACAGGTATATATATATTTTTTTATCTACAAAAACTTAATTTACCATAATGCCATTGGATGTACAATATTTTTGGTTAATCCTTGAGGAGTATAAACAAACAAATTCGAAGGTTTTCCAACCCTGGAACACGCAACATATAATTGGCCGTGAGAAAAGCACGGATTTTCTAAATCTAAGCCACAAATTAGGACCCCTTTGGTGACTTTAAATACTTTAAGCCATTTTTGCTATGAATTGAAATAGCTATCTCAATTGTGGAACTAAAGATCTTGGCGAGAAGCGTCCGAGCTACTTCGGTGCCAAATTTCAGATTTTGCAAAAGGGATCCGATACTAAAGGTGTTCCATACAAAAAATAAATAAATAAAATATCAGTGACATATACACGCACAAAAGTATGGGACCCCATTGGTGACTTTAAATATTTTAAGCCATTTTTGCGATGAATTGAAATGGCTATCTCAATTGTGGAACTAAAGATCTTGGCGAGAAGCGTCCGAGCTACCTCGGTGCCAAATTTTCCATACAAAAATTAAATAAATAAAATATCAGTGACATACACACACACAAAAGTATGGGACCCCTTTGGTGACTTTAAATATTTTAAGCCATTTTTGCGATGAATTGAAATGGCTATCTCAATTGTGGAACTAAATATCTTGGCGAGAAGCGTCCGAGCTACTTCGGTGCCAAATTTCAAATTTTGCCAAAGGGATCCGATACTAAAAGTGTTCCATACAAAAAATAAATAAATAAAATATAATAAATTAGCTACACAAATAAATTTGTAGGTTAGGGTGGTTGTTAATCAACGCGCGTGTAAATTTGATAGAAAATTTTATAAAATACTCACTCCAATTCCGCACCAAATTTGCAAAATGTATAGTTTTTTATGCACACTTCAAAACTCTTCAAACACTAATTACATCTTGATGTAATATTTCAATTAGGACACAATTTTTTGTATAACAATAATAACACGATGTTACAAAATATTTTCCTGAATTTGATCGCAGCACCAACTGTCGGGACAAACTGGAATTACAATAGAATATACGCAAGGGAAGTGTGACGTCACTGACCGTCAGTGGATGCAAGAAAAAGATTTCCTATGTTAATCTCCCATTGGACTTTTTATAAAAAATTATTAAAAATCGAGGAAAATTATTTCTCGATTTTAATCCCCGTATTTGGGTATAGATAATGTATTAGTTATCGTATGCATGTGTTAGATTGAGTTATTTTGCTCTCAAATTGACAAAATTTTAATTTTAAA
The DNA here is from genome assembly GCA_963930645.1 of Salticus scenicus. Classification (NCBI taxonomy): domain Eukaryota; kingdom Metazoa; phylum Arthropoda; class Arachnida; order Araneae; family Salticidae; genus Salticus; species Salticus scenicus. The sequence continues at coordinate 323,745,234 of OZ005654.1, forward strand.
TTTCAAAACTCTGTCTTCCTTGGCGTTTTTTGTATTTGGCGATCAAAAACGTAATACGAAAATATTCATGCCAGATGTATATTTTCGTAATATGTATTGTACGAAATTGTTTCATAACCATTATTTTTGAAAGAAATTAAATATGTTCGCCAGATAATATGGCGATATTTTTTTTTCCGCCAAAGATGACAGAGTTTTGAGATTAAAAATTCAAATTTTATCAATTTTACAGCAAAACAACTCAATCTAACGCATGCACATGATAACTAATACATATCTATACCCAAATATGGGGATTAAAATCGGGAAATAATTTTCCTCGATATTTAGTAATTTTTTACAAAAAATCCAATGGGCGATTAACATAGGAAATATTTTTCTTGCATCCACGGACGGCCAGTGACGTCATCACTGCGCTTGCGTATTATTGAATATTCGATACTACAATCGTAGCGCAGTCTGCCGGATCCAATATGAAACATTCCAAAATCAACAACAATTTATAAGTGATAAATTAATTAAATAAACAATTTAAATTGGACTGAATTGTAAATCTAAACCATTCTCGAATCCACCATTAGACACACAAAAAATTTCATTAAACTCGGTCCAGCCGTTTAGAAGGAGTGCAGGGACATACACATGCACAAAAGAAATATATATATAAAGATAAATACAAAGGCACAGCTTTAGTATAGACCTCACCTCCCCCCCCCTTGTCGACTTTAAATATTTTTGGCCATTTTTGCGATGAATTAACATGGCTATCTCAATTGCGTAACTGACGATCTTGGTGAGAAACGTCCGTACTACTTCGGTGCCAAATTTCAAATTTTTCCAAACTAAAGTCGTTCCATACAAAAACAAAAAGAAAAACTGTTTTATGATATATACCAAATAAAAATAAAAAATTCTAATAAATTCGAAATTATTACTATTTACAATTAAGGTGAAAACATAAAAGAACCTTTATAAGTTACATACAAAGTATCAATTAAAACGAAAAATTTTGTTTTACTGTAGAAAAGAAAAGTACTACTAAATTAAATAAAAATTTTAAGCTAATACCAAGTATCTCTATGAAAATATTTATTTACACGCGAATATTTTCATGGTATATTAATTTTTTTTCTAACTTTTATTGTTTATCACGCGAAATTAAAAATATTTTATTTCCGGAAAAAAAATAAATAAACGTGAATTTTGTTTATTTTGGCATCAAATATATTTTTCTTTTTAATCATTTTAAAGTTAAAATGGAGTTTTTATTTAATATCTTTTGATCCAATTATCCGATTGAACTGAATTGTAAATCTAAACCATTCTCGAATCCACCTGAAGACACACCAAAAATTTCATTAAGCTCGGTCCAGCCGTTTAGGAGGAGTTCAGTGACATACACACGCACAAAAGAAATATATATATAAAGATATATATATATATATATATAAGTTTTAAATAAGCACAATTTATAAATTATACTTAAATTTATCTAAATTATATACAAGTAAAATTCAGCTCTAACTTTCTATTTTATCAAAAATTTGGTTCTGTGTAAAATGCGGAAATAAAAATAGATAAATAAAAATACTTAAAATTTAATCGAAATTACTCCTTCTTAAAGTAGAAGAGTGATAAAATCAACGTTATTAACTTCTTTAATATTAATAATTATAAAATAGGCGTTCTTTAATTATTACTTTAGAGAAAATGAAAGAAGCAATTCATATATTTTTAGAAAACAAATTGACTTTATCAATTTAAGGAAAGGAATAATGGTATCATAAATAAAAAAATAATTTCACATAAATAGTATAATAAGTAAAAAATAATTTCACAAGTAAAAATAATTCATGTATTAATTTTTAAAAGTAAACGTCATATAAGAAAATTTTAAGTATTTCAGTAAGAAATAATATTATTTTGCATTTGACGGTGGTGAAAGCTAAAGGTTTGATAAGGATGTTTCATAGCTTTATGAATTAAAAATGATGTTTTTCTTAAAAAAAAAAAAAAAATGCATCAAATGCATTAAATAATAATAATAATAAAAACTAATAAAAACTAGTATGTTGTGGCCACCACAAGACTTTCTTCTGTACTTTCCTGTACATATTCACTAAGTGCAATTAATTTATTAAAACTCTTATTTATCAAAATTATCTAACACGATGGAAAGCAAATGATTTTCATCTTAGAAAAAACTAACACTGACTATTTAAAGAGAAAGACAGTTTTATTGTCTATAAATAAATCTAAAAAAAAAAAAAATGGGTTTTTATAATGGTTATATCACATATCAAGTTTCGTATAATTATATGCTATACAAGTTAAGATATAGCCTATAGCCTCCCCGTTATTGATGGAATTTGCAGTATAGCAACGCCACCTACTGACCGATAAGCATCCAAATTGAATCAGCATAATGTCTGATAATGGCCTACTCTCATATAAAGTTTTGTTTGATGATACGCAATAGAACCTAAGATGTAACCTTTTTTTAAATTGCGTAAATTGTTGTGCAGCAGCACCACCTGTTGATCGGTTGACACCAAAAGGTGATAGGCACTAATTCAAGTCAACGTGAATTTACATATAAATTTATATACAATTCTGTGCAGTAGTTCCTGAGATATAGCCTTCCCTTAAATTCAGAAAATCGGTGTATAGCAGCACCACCTGTTGTCCGATAAGCATTCATATTGAATCAGCCTAATGTCTCATAATGTCCTTCTCACTTATCAAGTATTGTTTAAATATACGTGATAGAACCTACGATATGGCCTTCCCTTGAATTGCGGAAATCACTGTGTAGCAGCGCCACCTGTTGAGTGGTTGACACCAAAAGTTGATAGGCACTAATTTAGGTCAAGGTGCATCTACATATAAATTAATATACAATTCTGAGTCGTAGTTCCGGAGATACAGTCGCTACATAATTTTTGTCACACACACGCAGACAGACAGACATTTTCTAAAAAATGGTTAAATTGTGTTCTAGACCTATCAAAACGTGTAAATCCGTTTAAACTGCAAATCGAAAATTTTTACGAATCCAATATTTCTTCTATTGAATATAGAAGAAAGTAATAATTAAGTCAGCCTAATGTCTCATAATGGCCTTCTCACATATAAAGCTTTGTTTAAATATACGCAATAGAACCTATAGCCTTCCCTTAAATTGCGGAAATCGTTGTGCAGCAGCTCCACTTGTTGAGCGGTTGACATCAAAAGTTGATAGGCACTTTTTTAGGTCAAGGTGCATCTACATATAAATTTATGTACAATTCTGAGCAGTAGTTCCGGAGATACAGTCGCCACAAAATTTTTGTCACGCATAGACAAACAAATAGACATTTTTAAAAAATGGTCAAATCGTATTCTAGACCTATCAAAACGTGTAAATCCGTCGAAAACCAGAAGTCGAAAATTTTTACTAATCCAATACTTTCTTCTATTGAATATAGTAGAAAGTAAAAATAATACCTTGTTTATGCTACATGCTGGATATATTGTTTATTAACAAGTCTCTTTAAAAAATTAAAATATCCTACAATTTCGTGATTATGACCTGCTTGCTGAGAATCATCCGCAAATATTCAAATTTTCAATATTATTGCAAAAGATTTATGTAGAGTGAAGTCGGTAATTATGACAATTTATTGCATTTTTCAGCTTAGTAATTTTTTTTATTCTTTTTCTGATGAAAATAGTTTTGTTTAAAATAATTAGAGATAATTTTATTTTTTTTAAGAACGCCCAATTATATTTTTATTTCTTTAGCCTTCTTTATTTGAAATTAAGGAGGGGTGAGAGATAATAATAACACCATAAAAAGTCATAAATTGCAAAAGTTGGGATAATTGTGACCACTTTTAGGGAAGTTATAAAACCTATGGGTTTCACTTAATACTGACTAAAATAGATTTTGTTGGGGGCATTGAGACCGCTATTGGTTAGATTTGGTTTTAAAATATTTCAAACTGCACATAATTCTAATATTTGTTGTTTGAAAAATTACCTTATAAAATAAATAAACAATACAAACTGAATAATTTCTAATTATTAAATCAAATTAAAAAAAGAAAAAAAATGACGTATTGAACTAGAGGCGTTATAAATTATTTTAACAAGTCGAAATAAATGTGTAGGTCATTTTGAAACAAACAATTTGTTCTAAAATAACATAGAAATGCCCTGTCCCCCCCCCCCTTCATTCATTTGTGGCTAGTTTGTATGTGTTTCCAAAAACTAAAACAACTGTGATTTCGTTTTTGGAGACATATAGAGACAAAGAAAACCTACTTTGATATTGACTCAAACTTGGTCATGAAATTTGGTATAATTTTTCAGGTTTTCTTTTCTTTTCTTTTTTTTTTTTTCACTTCAAAATATGGACGGTTTCCTGAAAGTTATAAATAAAGTAAAAGAAAATAGAGGCTTCTTCATTTAATATGATCTAAGCATTCTGAATCAGAATAAATTAAAACAATAATTAATATTTTTGCTGTTACTATTTTATTACAGTGTAGTCATAATTACTCCCTTTTTGAGAAACAGAGGGTGGAGGGGGGTGGGGGGAATCATGATCATACATTTAAATACATTGAACTAGATTAGAAGTTTTAAAACCATATCAAAGATCCTTAAATGCATTACTAGCATGCTTAAAATATGAATTTTTTGACCTGAAATATTTTCTTTTTGAACTAAATAACTTTGAACATTGAATTAACAGATTCATTTTCAAAAACTTCTGTGGGTTGTTAAAGTAACACTTGTGATTGCTTTAATCTGCTTCAGATTACTGATGAAGTATATTTTTGATGGAAAATATATTATAAGCTTCGCATTTATAGTTTTGAAAGAAATTTTCCATTACAGTTTTCTTGAAAATGTCGTTGCTCACAATTACCTCATGTTCATGTTTACCCCACTTACCCTACATAGTCACATTTCGTTAATTCTGCAAAATTAAAACATTGCAAAATATTAATATATATATATATATATATACACATATATATATATATATATATATATATATATATATAACAAGTTTTTTTTAAATAGTAATTTCTAAACCATAAAAATTTACGAAATAATTTAATTTCAATTTCAGACTATAGAGTATTGTTCATATACGATATAATTTACATGATAAAATATGATTAAGTTTGCAGTTGTCTTCGAATACATACTGTATCATATCTAATATGTGGCAATAGCTTCACAAACAACTTTAATCAGGGGACCTACAACGAACATGCCGAGAAGTTTCCGTGGAGGAAACTTCCCGATACCGAATTTCCAAGATCTCGTCACTGACGTTTCCGAGACTCATATTTTGTCCTACAATGAACATAACGGAAGCTCATATCGGAAGCTGAAAGTCGAGACTGAACCGAATGTCGGCATCGGATACTAACTGTCCAATCACAGTGAGTAAGTGGTCAAAAGTGAATATACACAACGTTGTCAGCCATTTTTAAATAAATGCTGAGGAAAAAAAAAAGAAAGCAAAAAATATGTACCAAAGTGAAACTTTTTGGAAAGAATTTTCAAAATTATATACATTATGGAAAATATGTAATAATATGCACGAAAAATAAAATGTCACTCACAAAAAATGCATTTTCATCTAATGGTGTACTTTATTGATATACAGGTCTTAAACCTTTTAAGATAATTGCAGTTTTAATTCAAAATTATTTTTTTTGCGCTACTATATTTAGCTACTAGCATTAATTATGCACGTCAAACTCGGAAAAAGCATTCTTTCTTTTACAAAGTTTTAGTGAAGTAAATGACATCTTGTTTACACTAAATAGTTTAATTTAACATGACTCAAATAATGAAATAGCACGGTTAGTTTTAATAATTATAATTCAGATTACAAAGTACTTAGTTTGTTTAACTTTTTTACTCACTAGAAACCAAAACAAACCTTTCCAGCTTGGAAATTGTATTATAATTCTGACGCCATATTTTACATTCGTTGATATATTTCGTGCAGTCAAAGATAAAAATTAACTTCATTTGTCCAGTGATATAATTTGCCTCTTTAAGTGGCTCCATTGTTTAAAATTTGTTTTATATTTTATTATGCCCTTTTATGCTAATTTTCTTTTTCTTTCTTTTTTCTTTTCTTTTTTTTTTTATAAAAAGTAATTTTAATTCCATTAAACATTTTATTGTTTGTACTATTTTGTTTGATATAACTTAACTAATAAATTATAATATGTTTTTGAAAAAAAAAAAAATAAAATAAAGAAGAGAGAATAATTTTAAAGTTGCTGTCAGTTTATAAAAGGGAAGAATGACGAATGAATACGTTAAAATTCACATTTAGTTTCATAGGTAAATTTTAAGTCATTCCAAAAATTTTAATAAAATTTTTTTGAAATAAAATGACGCATGTTTCATTGAATTAAACGTTTTTTTTAAAAAAAGTCTACATTCTTCATTTAACGTTTTTTGCACTAAGCATCCATACACACACATGTATAAAATTATTCTATTTCATCAATATCATATAAAACAGCAACGGTCCTGAAAATGTAATCATTTCTTTAAACTATATTTTGAAGAATTATATTATTATATTTGTATTTATTACATTATCTTTTGTATTTATTACACTTGTATCTTATATTAATAAAGAAAACGTCTGACCATTTGCGATCTAAAGAAAAATCTATGGCATATACAGTTGTGAAATTTTCTTTCCAGATAAAGGAATGCGTGTAATGTTTTATTTTCCAAAATTACACGTTTAAAAATACTATGGTTAGAACAATTTGTTTTATTTTTTAAAAATAAACAAAAACATATTTATTTACACATTAATAAAAAAATAATTTAATTGTTAAACCCAAACCATTAATACTTTTTGATAAAACCGACGTCATAATAGCTTTAAAATGGATAAATATATTTGCAGGGGATGATAAAAAAATAAACATTCCCTAATTAAAATTTTTTATTTATATTCTTTTACAATTTTAATAAATCAAATACTCTAATATGATTTTTTCTTGAATTTATTTTAGCAAGCTAATGTGAATGCATATTTAAGTTAATTTTAAATTAACAGTATTTCTAACCAACGTAATGAAACTCAAATACAAAAATGTCATTTATATTTCAATAACGACTGTATATTGCGATATTTGGGCATGGTTTTTATTTGGCGACAATAGTCGCCAATCGCAAAATGTTTACTTAAGCGTTTGAATTATTATGTTTTTGAAAATTTATTTAAATATTATGACCAAGAAAAGCGGACAGTGCCTGCTAGTTTAATAATAAATTATATTTATTAGATTTGTAATAACTCTTCTTTAAAATATATTTTTGATGATCTCTATACAATTATTAATCAAAAAAGAGAAATCATGCAAATTTAAAAATACTTTTCATTTTCCCGTTGCATCGTTTTACTTCCAACGTATTTTACGTGTATAATTAACAGACTTAAAAAAAAAAAAAAAAAGTTTTCAAAACCTTTATTTATCTTTATTTTATTTTATTTATTTAATTATTTTTTATTTAACACATAACTCCTTAACGGATGTTCATATTTTGATACTTTTTTCTTTTTACTTCCTTATACAAAGTATAAGAAGGTTTTGTAATCCCGATTTGAGAAATGGATTTTTTATCTCACATAGCGCAAACACAAATGACCGTAGAATGTTGTGAATTAATATTTGTGACTCTCATGAAGTCTAGTGTTGTACATCTTCTACTTTCGTCTTGGTACGAGTTCCCCTTTTAGAGATATCGACAATTTCGCACTAATTTCGTGGCGTCTGTATGAACGTATGTGTGCGTACGTATGTGTGCGTATGTATGTATATGTGTATCTCGCGTAACTGAAAAACGGTCGGACGTAGAACTATGTCAATTGGCATATAGGTTTGCCATAACATCTAGCTGTGCAACTTCATTTTTTTTTTTTTGTGTGAATTTTCGTTTTTTTTTTTTTTTTTTTTTTTTTTTTGCGTTAATAACCATTAACGTGCGTACCAATATATATCTTAAGACGTACAGACGTGCTTCGCACTTCAAATATTTTAAGTTTATTGGTCATAATGATAAATAACTCTTTTTTGTGTGTTTCTGTAAAAGAACTCTGAACTCGACACTCTTAAAAATGTACAGAAATTGTGCGATAGCGTAGACAGATCCATCTGCTACCTGCCAATTTTTAATTAAATAAGACATTTAGACGCCATTGAAATTTCAATAATTTGATTCCAAAGGCCATAATGGCATAGAATTTTTCTTTGTGTCCCAGGAAAAAAAAAAAAAAAAAGAAAGTAACTGCAAGTAATTCTGAGTAATCTATACAGTTCGTGATATGGTGTACCATAATGTATCTAACAACATTTAGATCAATCGTAATTTAGATATCATCGAGCTTTAAATAATTTGAATCCATGGGCCGTAATTATTAAGAATTTTTCTATATATCCTTGTAAAAAAACTACAGGTGCTAGATTCACCAAAATCTGTAGAGTTTCTGCGAAGGTGAATTTTAATATATATACCAATTTACAGCTCAATCGATCATAACATTTAGACGTAATCATCTTCGCTCACATACATACATACATACATACATACACACATATACTCACATACATACATCAAAGTAAAAATAACAAAAATGAACTCAAAAGATCTCAAAACGTATAGATATACCAAAATTACAAAAAGAATTTTTGTCACGAGTACAATACTTTTCTTACGTCTATATGTTCGGAAAGTAAAAAGGAAAAACTCCTTAAGGCTATTTTTTCTTTACATAAAAAGAGTTGCAGATACATAATGTATGATGTAAAGTTAAAATGTTTTAAAATATTAATAGCGTGAAATGAAGATTAATGACTTTTAAAGTCTCTTATTTAAATGTCCTTCTGCTACAATTTGCATTAAACGTTCCATCATACTAAGTAGCATTTATTCAAACTAAAAGTTAGGTTTAACATTATTTCTTTTAATAAAGAAAAAAAAATTCGGAAACGCAAAAGATTTTTTTTTTTTTTTTTTTTTTAATGGAACTCTTAAATTTTTTATGGTATCTTTTAAAGTTTTTTTTTAATTACAATTAAAAGGAAATTATTTGAACTTATAACAAATAGATGACTGTTATAAAATATACAAAAATATATCAATGTACTTCTTAATTTTCTATTATTACACTGTTAAAAATTTCAACAGAAAACTCTGTGTAATGTATTATCTTAAGTCTTACGTAAAATTACAGAGAAAAATAAACGGAGATGTTAAAAAACTTATTTTATACATTCACTTTAATAACTAATATTAATTAAATTAATTATTTATGAGAATATATTTCGGACTTAGAATGCTTTTTCTAAAGTTGAAACAGTCATTTTTAATTTAAATAAAAAAAATTAAATAATAAAATTAGGTAAAAATACAGAATAAAGATTGAGAATCTCGATTATTCACTTCTAACTAAGAATGACTGCAAATGTACAGAGACTCTGGATAAATATGTACAGTAAATTTACAGAAATTTATAACAGTGTACATTTTCTATTAGATTTAAAAGATTAATTTGTTTGTTGGTATATAACAAAAAAGAATAAAAAAAAAAATAAATTATAACTGTTAATTGTATTTTAATACAATACACTATATTTTTCTGTTATATTACAAAGAGAAAAAATATCCAAAATAGTTAAAGAATTTTTTATGTCAAATGATAAGTTTATCTGTCTCATTCTTTCTTTGTTTGGGCAGTATGCAATAATATATAGAGAACTTGGTATATGGCATTTGTGGCGAACCTATGACTTTTCAAGTGACTCACACGTCGATTTTTATATGCTTATTTTTTATTTAAAAAAGATAAAACTGGCAATTACACACACAAATATATGCATAATAATAAAGTGTATATATCCAGGACGGACATTTCTTTGCCTCTTTCAGTACGCTGATAGCTCATTTTTATTTGCTATCGCTCACATGTATCTTTCGAAGTGATACATAAATTTTCCAACAATTGAAAATTTTCGTTTTAATGACATGCTTTCAATTTTTAAATAAAAAGTCGAATTAAACAGTTTGATTTAGTCTATATTAAAATATATTATTATTTTTAGAATAATATCTTTTATTATATTTGCCAGATCATTTGATGCCATCGTCAGTTTCCGAAGTAACTCCAAAATTGTTGTTGCCATAAATGGAATTTTTTCACACAAGGTGTAAAGCTCAAAATACGTGGTACTCAAAATACTCCAGTAAAGGTGTTTGTTGCAATTAAGTCGTACATGAACACTTGATTCGGTGTCAACCCGATAATCAGTGTTTACCCAATTTTGAGGTGATTTAAACAGCAAATGTGGAGCGATATTACTCCACAGTTTTTACAGTGTAGTGATCAACACTGTATATATATATATATATATATATATATATATATATATATATATATATATATATATATATATATATACATTTTTGATTATGCTACGTGAAAAATAAATAATTTTTGTTTACAATTATATGATATTATACATTTAACTTACTCAAAAAGATTCATTTTTTGTTGTAAGTTTTTAAGAAACTTAATTATGACAGCATTCAAATATAAACCAACCTAATATACCAGGTTTTTTTCAGGATAATATAATGTTTGATTGCACAGATTAGGCATGTGTTTAAAGGGTTTCAAATTTATAAAGTGTTACGTATACATATTATTTAGAGCCATGGTGAATGTCCAAAATGTATTTTTGAACTTTGAAAATTAGTAGGAAATAAATTCTTAAGAAAAAATATATTAATGCTTTTTTTCAAATTAAAGGCTCACTATACTAAACATACTGAATCAAGACGTTCAGAAGTTGAGAAAATGAAGAGAGAAAAAAGGTTTTCTTGCCGATCTCTACATCCTTCAAAAGGCCACTATATGTAAATAAAAAAGTAAAAAGAGAACCATGTCATTGTTAATTGTGAAATCATTCCATTAAATCTTGTAGATATATTTTGTTGCGTCACTGAATTTTCTATGGCTAAAGATACATCCATATTGGAGTAAAAGGAAAAAAATAACATTTTGATATACATATTTTCAAATGCGCAACACCGTAGACGAAGATATATGTCTATTTTTTTTCAAGATTTCTCAGGAAGTACTAACAACATTCAAAATTTTAATCATTATAGCTTTTTTTTAGTGTTTGACAAGTTTATTATTCAGAGTTCGTAAGCTCCAACATTTTCCTTGATCTTTTCAATCACTAATTTTATATTACAAGTTTTGTTATAATAGAAGATTATAAATTTAAAAAGAAATTCATAAAAAAAAAAATACTGATGTAAGACTCTTACATAAAAGGTCTGTGCTAAACGAACCTTGTGATTATCTTTAACTTAGAAAAGTACAAGAAATAGACATTTTTAAGCGGAACGTGATTTATTACAGAATTTGCGATTTTACGTATAAATAATTGAACAGAACACATACTTACACAGAAATCAAACCACTTTAGAACTGCGTTATATTTTTAGTAATTTTCGGAAAAAAAAAATCTGAAAATGTTTTTGACACCATATGGAGAAAATTATTGAAAATGGTTATTTACAGTTAATGTGTGTCATACTACGAATCATAATTTATGAGCAAATCTTAAACTCGATAACGAAGATTTCATGTACTTTAGTATACAAAATTAGACAAAAGAAATAAAAAATCGAAAAACAGAGGGTTACAGACTATTTTATGAATGTATGATAATAGATTATGTATGAGAAGTTTTAAAAATTTTGTTAATTAATTTCAAAGAAATGTTTTAAGGAAAGTGTACTAATAAAAGCATCTGAACATTGAGAAAACACACACACATATATATATTTATATATTGACATAAAAAGGCTTTCGCAAAACTAAAGAAAATTTTAATTTATCTATGAAAGTCGTTCACATTTAAGTAAATATTTTTTTTTAATGATATAACTAATTGATATTAAGATGCAAAATTATGTACATTTTTATGAGAGAGAGAGAGAGAGAGAGAGAGAGAGAGAGAAATAAAGCCGAGATAAACAACAGTAATGTAGAAAAAAATTTACTATATTTATACATTTGAGACTAATAGATGATAATTTATGTAATAATTAATGATAGAAATATTATACAGATATTATTAAAATAAATTAAAAATAATATTTTAACGAAATTAATGTACAGAAAACAGTTTCAAAATATACGATAAACATCGTTAAATGCCAAAGAGACATTTTAAATTTACAGATTGTTACCGAACAGAAAAAAAAATGATAAAATAAAATTTTTTTTATTGAAAATTCGTACAGACATACAGTGAAAGACATATATCAACAAGTAGATATATTTCAATTTAAATTAATCCAAAGATGTGTACTAAGTAGGGCATTTATTAGAAAAACAAAATAGTAGCTGAAATTAGTTATATGGAATGCACAAAGAATTAGAACAATTATTAAAGAAAATTTAGAGTCTTTGTGAGTCATTTTTAAAATTAAATATATAATATATATGCAATGCTCTATTTGGTGGGCATTTTATGAACTAAAAAATCTTTATAACCTTGCACAAATCTTGTTAAATGTCCACATATCAAATTAACGATAGTCTGATAACCCGATATAGCTCCAGAATTTTGTTTATACGCTACATGAAAATGAAATGACGAACCTAACATGCCCTCTTCTTATAAAGAAAATATTTTTATAAGGTTCGGCAGCTTTGATGAAGATTTTAATTAGGGATCCCATTTTGGTACCTGTACTTTCTAACACATACAACGCCAGGACTTAAAGCATGTACCACACTCCAAACACATTGCACGTTGGTATCTATAAAATTTATATATAACATATGGTCGAGGTTCGAAGCAGTTATTTTTTATGCGAGTTGAAATATTTCAGATAATGTAAGCGTAAATAAATATTTTTATTGTTATGGATTTGTTGCATCATTCAAAAGAAGAATTCATTTTTGAAATTTCGAATGTGTTTCATTAAATGTATAAAACATTTTAATCATGTAATTTTTTTTTACTTGATAGAATCAAAAATATCTTTATAACCGGTTAACATATTTTTTAATGTAAATGCTTACACTTTCAAAACATGATACATTTTATCATATATAGATTTATTTTAGAATTCTACAATGTGATGTATCCGGGTAAATAAATAGAACAAACCTGCTATTTTAAATAAAAAAAAAATATTTATGTTTTATTTTTTATTTAATTGTATATTTTTACTTTTTTACATTTATTTATTTAATAAATAATTAAAATTAACATGTTTTTTTTATCGCGGTTATAAGCATATTGCAAACACTGGTGGTGTAACCCAATCTGATTATTTATTCTACACTGATCTTAAAGTACTTTGTTTGAAGCTTCTTAAAACACTTTGTTAAGATTTACCCATTTTTAAGAAATTTTAAACCCAAAAGATTTCAGTGAAAATGGTAGTGTGTATTATTTATATTTTATTAAATTCTGCCTTACCACATTAGGGTTAGTGCTTTATTGCTCATCACTTAATTCTTGTTTTCTCTGTTTAAAATAATAAATATTTCTCTTAACATAAACAGTATTCATTTAAAAACAATTTGGATTATAAGCGCTGAAAAAATATATGCAGCTTTTTTCTCACACACACACTCTCTCTCTATATATATATATCACAAAGGATAAAGTATAAGTATTAGAAGTTATAATATGATTGAGAAGATACAATTTAAGCATTAGAAAACAATTATCTGGTATCTCAAGGGGAAAAAAATGTCTTGGAAAGTAGTTAAACACTTTTAGAATAAACGAAATGTAAAAAAAGAAAGTAAAACTGACACACATATAATTTATGATGTTCCAACAAAGTGTTTTGAAACATTAACACTATTAAATGAAGACAAATGACACTTAATTTTTTACTTTATTCAAAAGTATATCTAATGACATTTGCATTTCCTGCTTCACTGCAACGTTAATTCTCTTTTATATTTCTTTATTTCTTGAACTTATTTTTTATTGATTGTTACGAAAATAAAACTTTGAACTGATGTTATTTCATGAAAATGTTGGAAAATATAATTAGTGGAAAAGATGCTTTATAGTTTTTGATTTTTTTCGATAAAACTACAAAATACAGAAATATTTTTTACAATGTGTGTTAATATGTTTTTTAATTTTTGAATAAATCAATAATCGTAGTAAAAATAGTTTAAATAGTTATCTGCAAAATTGGAAATTTTTTCATAAACATTAATTTTATCTTATTATTTAATTTTTAGCTAACATTTAATTTAAAGACATAGACATTAAATTTATTTAATAGAAGATGCATAAGAAGGAACACAGACTCTGCTAAAGAATAAAATATATACTTAAAATAATACACAGAAAAAAAGGAGAAAATTAAAAAAATATTAAAAACTATTGTTTTAATTTACAACTAATATATCTCGATAGTAATCTTCTTAAAAAAAAAAAAAAAAAAAAAAAAACGAACAAAAGTGTTTAAACATTTTTAAATCCATATATATTTATAAGGCATTATTATACTTTAAAACCATTCTATATGCAGAAAAAATATTTTATCAAATTAATACCTGTTTATGTAAGCCAATATCTATCAAGAAGAAGTACTACAATTATAATAACTATATAGATTAATAATGCAGTATGAATAAATTCATAAAGCAAATAATCCAAAATGAAGGCGGTCAATAAGCTATCACAAATAAAGTTTCAAAATATATTTATGCTACAAAAAAGTAAATAAATAATAAAGTTTTAAATGAAATATAAACTGTAAAAACATAAAACTGTTTTCTTTAATCTTTTTTAAAAACTACTTTACACACACAAACACACACACATATATATGTATATATATAAAGTAGTTGCATATTTAATAATGAAAATAAAACATATACACATACATGTATATATATATATATATATATATATATACAGGGGGTTTCGAAACTCATGGGCAAAAATTTAAGGGGTGGTAGAAAACATATAAACAAGCCATTTTCACCATAAAAGGCATGGGCGGAAAGCAAGCGGTGACCGCAGGGGAAAGTATAAAGTGCGCGTTTTCTTACACATCGTCATTTCTACCGTCTCTGACTGCCTAACAGTCTTGTTAGGCTAAATTTTCTAAATTTTAAAATTTTAATTTTCTAAATTGTATAGTATTTTATGTATCCTGACTGCTTAACAGTCTCGTTAGGCTTTTCTCAATTATCTTATTTTTAAAAAAATGTAGAATTAGTGCTCCTTGCTCTACTGCCATATGACTCCACAGCTTCCAGATCGGCTCTGTTCTGCCTCTCTTTTCCGTCATGCTGCTGACAGTATCAAATCATCACGCCGTGTTCCTTGGGAATCCCCACGGCTCATCGTTCCGAACATCTTGACCATGCAAGACATCCTTATGGGCTTCTTCTCTCCTCAGATGAAGATATGCGGCTGTCTCGACAGCCGTAGGAACTTCTCAAGACCGTGATGATGATGATTTCTACCGTGAATTTCAGCAAGCATTGTGACATACAGTAGTCTGGAAAAGGCGGACATGCATTTTATGTATGGTCTGGCGAATGGGAATGATCTGAAAGCCGCAAGACTGTTGTGGTATTTTTCGATCTGGCACATGTTTTCACGGGAAACGCAGCCTGTCTAGTCTTGCGGCTTTCAGAGTATTCCCATTCGTCAGACCATACATAAAATGCATGTCCGCCTTTTCCTGATTACTGTATGTCACCGTCCTTGCCTAAATCCACGGTAGAAATGACGATGCGTAAGAAAATGCGCGCTTTATACTTTCCATTACAGAGCCCTCTAGCGGTAAAAGCTTGCTCTCCGCCCATGCATTGTATGGTAAAATTGGATTGTTTAGATGTTTTCTACCACCCTTAAATTTTTGCCCATGAGTTTTGAAACACCCTGTATATATAATTATATGTGTGCGTGTGTGATTTTAGGCTTGAATTATCATTTTTTTAAAAACATTCTTGTCCATGAATTTATAAATGGTACAACTTTATTCATCAAAGATTGGATCAA
The DNA here is from genome assembly GCA_963930645.1 of Salticus scenicus. Classification (NCBI taxonomy): domain Eukaryota; kingdom Metazoa; phylum Arthropoda; class Arachnida; order Araneae; family Salticidae; genus Salticus; species Salticus scenicus. The sequence continues at coordinate 323,761,349 of OZ005654.1, forward strand.
ATTTACGGACGATAGGAGGGATTTACACATGACTTGATTTTTTAAAACAGAAGCAACATTCCTATCATTAGTTGGTAACTGTACAAAAAATACCAAAAATGATAATTTTCATATTTTTTCCCACAGAGTACAACTAAAAAAATCATAAAGAATTGAAAGTATCTTATGACTCTGAAAATCAGTTGGTTTATTTTAAACAGCTCTTATTATCAAAAAAGACATTAAACTTGATAATATTAATCAGATGATATTAATAATCTATAATATTAATCTATAATATTATTGATTATCATTAATGTCAATTAATGTTTATGTATGTATTTTTTTCCCATTTAAATGATTATAATACCCCTTAACTAAAGCATTATAAGGTAAAATATGCAAAAAGCTAATGAAAAATATACCTGGATCTAAATTCGGCCTGTAAAACGGTTTACAATGAGGATGTAGATACGAAAATAAAGATATATAAGCAAGAAGTGCCAGTTATTGATATCACAATTTAATCAAACCAAACCATCAACTGAAATCAGATTTTAATTCTGTAACAATTCGAATGAAACACTTGTGAAATTTTGTGTTTAAACACTTTCGGAATGGAAAGGAAACTAGTGATGATAAGCTGCGTTCAAGTCTACTGAAAATAAGCAGAACTAAAGACCAGTCGTAATCACATTTTTCAACCAATGCTTCCGTTCCACAAACTACACATGAAATAATATTGCACGCGCTTTCTTCACAGTTTTTATGTATTAGTAGCACATCTTTAAAGGCGAATTAATTGCACTGTGAAATAAGATTTCCTATTTCTTAGGTTCATATGGTTAGAAAATAAAAGTGTGCATTAAATTTATTATTTTAATGACATACCACATTTGTTAATATAGCTTTAGTTGTGCATGCACAGCTATGAATACATAACAACTGTGAATGGGCGATGTTTCATACTTCTTTAAGATCATTTAATATTAATTTAATATTCTGCAGTTGACTCGTTGGTAAAATTCCGCTAGTACAAAATAATAATAATAATAATAATAACAATAAGAGCAACAACAAAACTATGCAGCGAAATATTCTACTCGATATTATTTATTAAGAACAAATATAAATATTACAATTTAGAATGGTTGCGATTATTTAGCTTTCATAAAATGATTATAGAAAAATGTTTCACATTTTCATGCGCATAACATTATGACTCTTCAAATTATTCACATTTTTTTCATTTTCTTGTAAAATGAAATATTGGATCAAAGAAAAAAGGAAAATGAGCACTAGATATTTCTATAAAAATACTTAAAATACTCGCAATATTTCAAACTATTCCTAAAGGAGCAATTGTTGTCAAATAGCTATATCAATACCGTAGTCAGAAATATTTTCTCTGTAATAAAACTATTATCTAACCTAAAATTGCTCTTTTGGGTAAAGAAAAAGAGGAATTTGCGTGGTAAAAAACCAAACTTCCATAGGGTATTTCTGAATTTCTTTGCACAGTGATTTAGAGCAAATTGCAAATAAATAGCAAATTTTTAAGCGTTTTTTTTTACATGTTATTTTTCTTCGTCAGTAATAAAAATCCTTCATATTGTATCCATACATTTCAATATCAGCAAGGTAGAAGAAGTTTATTCTTAAGAAGTTTATTTTTAAGCTTAAAATTTAAATAAGATTCATTAAACTGACGTGTATAAAAATGTTTATAACGGTATGAAATTTAGTTATTTTGCGTACATGAACAACAGTACTGCAACTATTAATAAAATTATCGTAAATTCTTTTATTCAGTTACAAATAAATTAAAAAATCTGTTGGAGGTCACCACATGACTTCCGTATAAACTATACATATTATTTTGAGAACGTCATCATATTAGTATGTGGTAAATAATTCATAAATAAACAGGCATGTTCTAGTCGTTGAATGCATTTCATTCAACGACGAAGTTCTAAGTAATTTACAGATTTCATGAAAAAAAATTCTATATAATACGAAGAACATGAGTATTGCTTATTTGGGAATAACAATAAATGTTTATTGCATTGTCTGTCAACGCCGAAAGCATACTTAAGAGGTCAATGGAATTTACTTGAGTACAGATGACCTTCTTTTATAATCTTTCGTGAAGGTTAATATCAAGACATATAGCGTTATGTAAGAAATATCCATTGCAAGTTAAGTCAAAAATTCCGTAATTTGGTAACCCTAAACTATAATTATTCGCTAAATTTAGTCGTTAAACTCCACAAGCCGCTAAGTGTTAAAAAGGGTTTATTGCCAATGCGAAATCCGTTGAAGCCAATACAATTTATGTTCCTCGTGTCTTTACATGAATTTTCATTGCATTGAATTCTAATAAAATAGTGGTTTGATCCTTTGTAACAATAATATTACTAGAGCTCTATTACTAGATGTTTTTGAAATCGCTAAAACAAAAGGTCAAATCATGCCAAAAGTTTTGAATTTTCGTGTCTAAACGGAAAACCATAAATGGAGATGTACAACTTGATGCTATAACGACCTTAAAAACATATTTCCAGCTTTCTGCATCTGATCTTTTATGTGTTATGCGAGACACATTCACATTCACATGTACATACATACTAATGTTATGAAAAAACATGAAAAATTCCGAATACCGTTAAAGTGGAATATCATATCAAGAATCCGTTTGGAGTTTGCAACTAGATGTGTAACTCATATCAGTTTTCAGCATTCTATGGCCAACTGTTTTTGAGTTATGCAAGATATAAAATCAGTTTCGTAAATTAGTCTTAAAATATTTCATTCATTTGGTGCAATGAAGTTAAATTAAATAAATCTACATTCTGTCTCTAACCTAGACCACTTGTGATTAAATTTTGTCCAAACGATACGATGGTGACCTAAGGTGTAATTTGATTGGTAAAATCATATATGATTCAGGAAATCATAAATTCAAGTGCAAGAGATTTCAGCTACAAACATTTAATGTCATACACTTAAAATGCACATCCTCTTAAAGAATTTGAAAAAAAAATATTAACTTATTGTTCTGAAACATATGCTCAAAATCTCGTATTTACAGGTATATTTGGAAACATGTAAAGTTAGTTAAGCCTCTCATTTCATTTTTGGCTATTCGATAAGACGGTGATTGCGCCATCTGTTAATTGAAATAAAAATCATAATATTGAGATATAGATTTAATATAACAATAATTTAAATTTAATTTTAAGAATTTTTAACTTAGCAACGGAAAAAAATATTTCCTGAAACTGAAATTATAACGCAAATATCAAAGATCTAACTCACTTTTATTGAGAAAAAGAAAAAAAAAAAAAGAAAAAATTGAAATTTTTCGGTGAGTGATTTTGTTAATGAGATTTTTCTGTACTGAAAAGGCTAAAGCAACGGGTCACCCGCGTCAGGAGCGAGATCAAGAATATCTGGAAGCTGCACCCTGACATTGCTCCCAGCGTCTCAACGCTCCTCCAGCTGCCTTACAGTCCTGATTTGTCCCCGTCCGACTTCTTTTCATTCCCTAAGATTAAAAATTCCTCTAATTACAGCATTTGGGGACCCTGGAGAACATCAAGGTGGCTACGACGAGGTTACTAAAGGACATCTCTGTGACGGACAGCCAGGACACATATAAAGCAAGGAAATCTCGTCGAAACAAGTGTGTTGAAGCAGGAGGAATGTATTTCGAAGAATATTGAGTACGTGTGCGAATCGGTTCAAAAAATTTCTTAAAATAAAAATGGGCGCATTACTTTCGGTACAGACCATGTATTAATTAAAAATGTGTTTTCCACAATGATGACATATTCGTTCCTTTCACAAAATATGGTTTAAGATATAATTTGAACTCTTATCATTTACACAAATTTTAGAATTTTTGTTAGCTTTTACAACCTACGATGGAAACTTAATTGTGCATCCGTCTGTCTGTGATTTTTGGAGATTCTCTTACAATTCACCGATACCTAAAAACTGTCAGTAACATGATAAACAGATGTACAGATCTTGTGGTAGGTCCCAGATAGAAGAAAGTCCCAGTTAACAGAATGGATTTATTAATTCTGTTGTATCATGCGCATTTTAAAAGTATTAGATTAGGTTTTAACTCTTAGACTATTATGACTGGAAATATTTTGTGTTTTCTTGCACAAAAACCAATTGCATTATTTTTATCATTTTCAATGGAGAAAATGTCGGAACGAAATTACACAACACACATAAATTTCAAATATATAAATATATATTATATTAATAAATAATACATAATCAGTCTTGTAATCACACTTAAACGATATTGGAAACTGCTAAATTAACCAAACACAACTAAAACTAAAATTTAAGTAATTTTCAATTACAGATCATATTGCATCTGAATATTTTTGTGTGGCCCTGTAAAATTTAATGCTTATTACACCATATTCTACAGAAAACATTTCCTTGCACATATGAATTATAGATGTCAAATTTATTAAACTTCTTTATGTATTGTGTTTTACAAAAGTGTTAAAATGTGTTTTGCAGAATTACTTGTGATAATTTGCAATACTTCGGAATTTCGTGGGTGTCCCTGAAAGCAAATAAGTCCTGTTATTTTAATAATAATCAATAAATATTTATCTATATTAGAAACATTTTTCGAGCCGTTAGAACGCAGTCAGACAGACATACCGAAGTCATAAATACATTTCAACTTTTTTAGAAAGTGTTAAAAAGAAATTATTATTACCGCATTAGAGAATTATTTTATACAAATGAAAAGTGTATGTAAAATGCAGTTTCTAAAACAACAACTAATAAAATAAATCAGATTATTATAAGCGTATTTATATAAGAAAATATTTAAATATTTTGTAAAGCATTTTCAAAATTCAACTCCACGTTTACAGAAAGTGAATTCATCTAAAATTTTATTCAAAAAATAAACATTTCAAAACATTTTTAAGACCAATGTAAACTAAAATCATGTTAAAGCTGTCTAACTTTCAAAACACGAGTAACATTTTAGTATACGAAACCTTTTTCTATTCAAAATGAAAAAAAAAAAAAAAAAAGGTGCACAGAATTTTAAGTTTGCTCAGAATTTTTTAGATTAAATTAGTCCAGCTAATACATGCGGGGAAGTTAATATTTATTTTTCGTCATGCTACTAACAGAAATGTAAATGTAAAATATATTAAAATATTTATTTAAGTTCAGCTAAAAGTTTCAACTTTTTAGAGATATTTTTAAAATTTCATATATATATGTATATATATATATATATATATATATTTGTTTTTTTTTTAATTAAGCAAATAAAAGAAATTTAGAACAATATGTCACGGAATTTTTCTATGATATAAGTAACGTTTTTATTATAAGAATTATTGCTTATTCTATAGTAATGCAAAATGCATATATTTTGACCTAAGTAATGTTTTTAAAAATGAGAATTATCATTTCAAAAGCAAAAGGGATAAAGTAATTTCAAATTAATTATTTACGTTTTACATTCTATAGCTTCTTAAATGACACGGGGGGGGGGGGCAAAAGCGACCTCCCAGTTTGAAAAGAAAAGACTTTGATCAGTGCATTTTGCGTGCTTTAACTTATGCTTCAGAAACTTGGACATTAACGAGTTGAACTATACAAAAACTGTAAACAACCCAGAGAAGCATGGAGAGATGCATGTTAGGATTCATCGGAAGAGACAAAAAGCAAAACACTTGGATTACGGAGCAAACCTAAGGTCTTATATTTTGTCTACTAAAATAATGTCTAGTGCGGTGTTTTTTAATAGTTTCTAGGTTAAGATTTTATCTTCAAGTTTTTCCGGTCACACACTGTAAAAAATAACGGTGGTTTTTACAGCAGTATGTGGTAGCAAAAAGGCGTGTCAGCGCATTCGGCTGTTAAAAAGAAAGAATTTGCAACAGAAACATCAGTAAAGAAATTTCTCTTTACAGATGTTTCCGCTTTAAAATACGCTATTCAACAGCATGCTGTGCTAGCAAAAATAGGTGCCAGCAGATACTGTTGTAAAAACTACCGTTATTATTTTTTACAATGTACCATCAGCTCTTATATCATTCCTCCAAGCAAATAATCCTATATACTAATAAATTATACTTCTTCTATGAAAAGCAATTCCATAGTCACTGTCAATTTTCAATTATTAAATATCCGTAAAATTGAGAATATAGCAGATGTATCATTTATTATTAATACTATACCAAATATTACAAAAATACTGCTTAATCGTGAATTATGATTGTTATAACTACAGGTCTATCAATAACAGAAAGTAGATGTTTATGCTGACAACAGTGAATTACTATTGTTTGTTCTCGATGAACCGAATAACTAAGCACAATTGCATAGAAACAATATGAGCTGTTTTTTTTTTTTATACACTATCTACAAAGTATTTGGATACTTTCGAATTTAGACATTTTGTCAAATATCTAGAAAAGTTCTTTAGGGATCATCTTGAAACTTTCACAGTGTAAGGAACATGTTATTCCACATATATTTCAGAAAAAGTTGTGTCCTAAAGAGTAAAAGGAGCCAGTAAAAAATTACACAAAAGTAAAAATATTTTGGATCACCCTGTAACGAGTAATGCTCGAAATGCCTTTTTTCTGTAGCGTGTTATTGAGAAGTTTCTTCTAATTATCTGTATACATTTTCATAAGAATGCTTTATAGAGTCATAGAGGTATAATGGTCTTTTTTAAAAAATTGCCAAAAAAAGAAAAAAATAAATCTTTTTTAATTATAAAACGTCTGGTATTTCCCTCAGCGCAAAGCTATTTTTTTTAGGAAATTTGGCATTCTACATTAGACACAGCATACGGCAATCAGAATGCAAAAATGTTAAATATCTTACGAAATATGAACATTTTTACTAAACAACTTTTAAATAAGTATGCGCTAACTTAAAAAAATAAAATCATTATTTAATAGTCAAAAAAATTGAGCAACTTATATTAAAACCCAAAACAAATATCGTGTAAATTCAAAAACTTATGAGAGAAAAAATGAACAAAAGTTCAGTTCTTCACAAAATAAAAATAAAAATAAAAATAAATAAATAAATAAATAAATAATAATTAAAAAATACATAAATAAAAGTTAAAAATTAAATAAAAAATTAAATAAATGAATAAATAAAATAAATAAAATAAATAAATAAATAAATAAAATAAAGATAATAGGAAGGTTTATCAATATTTATTTACACTAAGGGAACACCCTATTAACATTGGGCATTGATTTAAACAAAATAAAAATGTGTGTAAAACCGCTTATTTTTTAACTGTTTTTTTTAGAGAATTGAAATTATGTTAATTCTATATTTCATAATTTTTTTAATTTACCTGATATTTGTTTGAGTATTTCATATAAGTTTCTCAATACTTTTGATTATTAAATTATGGAAATGAATTTTTTTTAGGCTAGCGCATGCATAATTAAAAATTATTTAGTAAAAATATTCACATTTCATAAGATATTTATCATTTTTGCTTTCTAATTGCAGTATGCTGTGTCTAATGTAATATGCGGAATTTTCTAGAAATGGCTTGGCACTGGGTGTAATACCCTACGTGTTATAATTACAAAAGTTAAATTTCTTTTTGCAATTAAAAAAAAAAAAAAAAAGTTCTATCTCTATGAGTGTATGTGGTAGCCTCATAAAAATTACACAGATAATGAGAAAAATCTTCATAATCACATGCTACAGAAAAAAACGCATTCAAAGCATTACTTTCTACAGATTGACACGAAATATTTTGATTTTTGTTTAATTTTTTACTCGTCCCCTTTTCTTCTACAGGACACAGCTTTTGCTGAAAAATATAAGGTATAACATGTTCTTTACACTACCACAGTTTCAAGATGATTCTTAAATATTTTTTTCTAGATATTTCACAAAACATCTAAATTTTTCTGTATCCAAATACTTATTGGTAGTTAGTGTAGTTCAGTTAGAATAAGAATACTTTAACTAAAAACAAACAGAACAGAAAACATCCACTACATATTTTATATCAGACATTGTACCGCATTTTTATGTCATATTCGCTATCTCATGTCAACAGTTATTTTCATCGTGTTTGCAGATGTTTTGAAAATATGTTTTTATACCAGAAATTCTTACTATCTTAATATTAAACAATGTATTTTTTTTTTTTTTGTTTATCAAAGAAATCCTATTGATTCAGATTTCAAGTATTAAATGACATTTCAAAAATATTTGATTATTAGATTAATATATATATATATATATATATTTATTTATTGTTTTTAAAATGCTTTATGTATTTTATTATTTATTTCGCCATCATACAATGATAGATTTAGAAAGAAAAAAAAAAGAAAAAAGAAAGAAAGAAAAAAAAAAGGGATTGCACATGATGATGCTTTTGTAAATAAATCTCATTAATGAGCTAAAAAAGAAAGTGAAATATATTAGAAAACCTGTAAGATTGCATTTCCTCTATTAGAATATTATGTATTATAATGGACAGCATAGTAGGAAAACACTCTAATAAAGAGAAATACCATTTCTACAGAAGGTCGTTTACAGTGTGTGGAAACGGTTTTATAATTTGTTTCGCTCTTTTGCTATATTTGAGATGAACATTTGACAACTTTTGAATAACCATTTACTGTTTTTATCTTTTGACTGGAATGTAAAAATAAAAGATTTATTTTGAAAATGGCTCCTAAAATTCACAGATGGCTCGAAGATTACATAACTGCACTTTCAGAGGAGAATTATTCGTATGACCAAACTATAAAGAGGTGCAAAAATCGAGGTTATTGCATCTTTACAAACTTATTTATAATGTGTTAAGTTTGAAAGAAAAAAAAAAAGTCTAAGTGAAAATGAAAACATGACTGCGAAACTTTATTCTAAAATTGTTCGAACGCAGGTAAATATCAAGAAAGTGAAGGTTCTGATCTTAAAAGAAAATCAGTCGACTGAAAGATCCATCTAATCTATACTAGAAATGTCTTCTGGCACTGAAATGTACGATTGTTCGTTGTGTATAATCGTTCATAAAAAATTTCTGTATTGGTGCCACTTGTCGTGATGAGTTTAAGCTCAGCGCCTACTATACTTTATCATAGTTTACTTACTGCATCCAGTAATAAATTGAAATATGACTTCTTTACCGCCGCTCCTTGTCCCGTGGGAGACCTGTCTCTAGCGGCCCTTGTAATTTTTTCGTTTGTTTGTTTAGTTTCTAAATAAACGTTCCGGAGGAGGGGACTAGCATAGCTAGAATCGCTCGACACCACTCCTGGAGCGGTGAGCGGCTCCTCCTCCCAGTTAATCCCTGTTAATCATTCATAAAGATTGGAAGTTGAAAGAGACAATTAAATCTAAAGTTTTTCTCCTTTTACCAAAGCATATTGGTGAAAGAAAAAGAAACTGTAGAAAATTATTTGAAAAATACCTACATGAAGAAAAAGGAAAATTTTTAGAAACCTTCGATGAGGCATAGGCATATTTAAGTGACTGTAATAAAAAAGAATCAATTTTCTATTGCTCAGTTGACGGGCAGGATCATACGGAATGACAGGGTAAAGAAGTTTTCCCAAAGTGAAACTTGATAGTTGAAGAATTTTATTACAACGGGAAATTAAAAATATAAAAAGTATCAAGTAAAGCCGAAGTTAATTCACTCTGCTATCAGCAGAATATTTTAGAATCAAATTTGGATGAAGAAATTACAGCCTTATACGGAATGGTCATTGATAAAGTTAAGCTTCATATGGGCAAAACTTCTAGTCACACGTCTCAATCAACTGTCGCCTATTTAGCAAAAAGAAGAATCAGAAACAGGAATAAATTGTATTCCATTTAATGAAATGCCTGTAAAACCATCTGACGCTTCTTTAATGGACTTTTTGCACTTTTTCTTTATTAAAACCAGTCTTAAGGAAATGGCATTCAAGAACATTGAATGGCATTTATATATAAAACTCAACTACTAATATCGTTTTCATAAAATGTGGGGGACCTCCTGTAAAATTCTCTTTGTCTCTATTTCCATTGTGACGTATACAAAAGTTCAATATTTACAAAATTTAGAAAATGATATTAAAAATAATTCTAGACAATAGTACTCATACTACTGTAAATATTTTTCAGAAATTACGTACATACGTATATCACTAATACTTTTCTTCCCCCACAATATCATATAAGTAAATGTTAATAATTTTTACTAAAAAAATTGTATTTTTTGACAAAATAAATAAATAAATAAAATAAACAAGGTTAATATATAAACACGAACGAACAATCATACTGTACGTACAGATCACAAAACACTTTCTAAATTCACTTACGATTGAAAAAATTTAACTTTCAACAGTTTTAACCTTAATTGAAATATTCCTAACGCAAAACGGTTCTGCAGATGCATTTTGAGGAATTTTTCCTATTGCAATTAATTACAGGTATTTGAATATTTATACATTATATGAATTTATGTAATATATTATTTTTATATTATATGAATTTATGTAATATAATATTTATATATTATAGGAATTTATGTAATATAATATTTATATATTATAGGAATTTATGTAATATAATATTTATATATTATAGAAATTACTATGAATATTTATATATTTGAATATTTATAGCTTTGTGCACAAGTCGCGGATAACAATTATATCGTATTCTTTACCATTGAATATTTTAAAAATAAACTATTTAAAAAAAAAAGTATTTTGAAATTGACTGAAAGAATATTAAATTCAACAAAAGTAAGTTTCTTGAATGTATTATTCTTGAATTTTAATTTTCTAGTTCACTAAGTTTCTGGAAGTAACTTGCTTATTTACAAAATGTGGCAAACTTATTTATTTTGTGAAGATTAAATTTTAAATTTTAAATGAAAGTGTTGAATAAAATATTTTAAAGATGTATTAAATACGTTTTTTGAAAGTGCTTATTTTCATTTTTTTTTTTTTTTAAATAATTGTGATTTTGATCATTATAATATATACTTTGTTACAATAAGTTTTTTCTTTTTTTGCTTAATATTTATATAAAAATATTTTTCATTCATTTTCTTACATAATTTTAAGTACATACAGGTGGCCATAAGATAATTTTCATTGTATGCAGGCATCAAATTAAAAGCTAGTAAACTGAATAGGCTTCATCTTAAGGCTGTCGACATAATAAATAAATAAATAAAAAAAAAATTCTGCATGGAAAATAATTACACTTATAGTAGACGACAGGGGGTTTTTAGCGCTGTTTTCACATATGTACTACTTAATTTGCACAATATAAGTAGATTAAGTAACTTTTCTAGTGCCTATGGGATCTTGAAGCTGTTGAAAATGCAACCAAACAACATTTTAAACGAATTCACAGAAAATGGAATACGTAACAGTTATTAATATTCGAATATAAATGTATATCCAGAAATAACGTACCATTAATTATTTAAATAATACATTTTTCGTGTATTTATTTAAAATATTCATATTTTTTTTTTTTTTTTTTTTTTTTTTTAAGAATTAAAAAAATCAGATATGCGCTAGGAAGGATTGCTTAATCTATCTCGATTATGTGAAATCAGTAGTGCATACGGGACAACAGCTCCAAAGTCTTTCTTATAGGCGACTTTAGGTACTAATTATTTTCTTTGTGTAATTCATAGTCTTTAACAAAAGTTTCCGAATACTAGTAAAAATTCCTATGTAAAAACAGTACACTTTATACGGTTTTGTTAAATAAATCCGTGTCAATCCCTGTTCTTAGTCAGTCTAAAAACATGATTCGATAAGGATTCATTTAACAAAACCGTATATGAAGTGTACTTTTTTACTCTGTAGATGAAATTTTGTTTCATTCGGTCCGTTAGATTTTGCTGTAGATGCGTTCATACAGTGAAAGTTATTTTATGATATACCACATTTGTAAAGTTTCTATTAAAATATGCTGTTCAAGTTCACAGGTACATGTAACCTAAATACTTTACAATATATTAAAAGACAGAGTATGTAACATTATGCAAATGCATAAATTTCTCAGAGCAGTTTTAAAATGTTTCTATAAACGCCCTTAAAAATAAATCAAAAAGAAAAGTTAAGAGGATCTTATAATTATTTACATATGTTTTAAATTTAGTATTATTATAAAATACTTTGGAACAAAATTTTGTCACGTTCAGGATAATATTGTTTTAATGACTGTATTAAAAGTAAAAAAAACATAATCATAAATAATGTTAATTCGTTACATTACAAACACAATTGATATACTATCAATTTAGAATATATCAATAAATTCAGAAATATAAATATTTACACAATGTATGAAAACGTCGATGTAAAAAACATTAATAGCAATTTCTGTTGCGTAAAGCGCACCATCATCAGTGCAGAATGACAAGGTCGATTATTGCTCTTAATTAGAGATAAGGAAGTGAATTTTAGAGTCGAAATAGCAGTCAATATTAATTTAAGAAACTGGAGGTGTTAGCTCATAGAAATTTAGGTGCAAAGAATTATGTAAAAAGTAATAATATGTAGATTTTAGGAAATATTTTCAGCAATCTGAGAGAGTGGGGTACAGCAAAATCGCAGTTGATGACATTTTTATAATTTTTATAGATATGGAAAACTTTTAGAAAATCGAGTTCATGTAATTGTTTAGGCCGACAGATTATTTTAGCTGAATTAAAGTTGGAAATATGGTTATTCTCCCAACAATGTTTAGCAATGGCCTATTTGTTTATTTTTTGTTTCTGAATATAACCCATGTGCTATTTAAGGCAAAACTTGAGTTTATGTTTTGTTTGACCAATATGCGATTCTCCATATTGACAAGGAGTACTATAAATACCCAAGAGTTGTGTATGGGGCATTTTAACCTAGAAAGGGCTATTTTGTTCGTGATGAGAAAATTATTTAAAATTATAATATTCGAGAAATTTAGCCATGACAAAACTACATTTAAGGATAAAAGGCAAAACAATACTGATGTTGAAAGTGGACGTAGAAGGACGTGAAGTACGGGATGTCATACTGTTGAAATTATACCCAAGTCAATTTTTTGAAGAAGCCGCGTCGAACTGTTAAAAAAATGTTCACGAAGAAAAGTACATTGCGGTCAAAGCAAAACTAATCCCTTGGAAAGAGTCCTTTATTACAAGCATGAAGAATAAATGTCATTTCTAAACATCAGATAAGTCTTGTTTATTATTCAGAAAGATGATAAACAGTCCCAACAGCAATTGGAGAGGGAGGAGAGGACAGCAGCAAAAAATCAACTTCCTTTCAAGAGCGAAGCTGGTAGAGAACTGTCGAGAATTCTACCAATCTCAAAGTAAAGACCGCCAACCGAACAATCTGGAGTATTTAAAATTAAGCCAAAAAGAATGTCCAACAGTCTATTTGTTCCCGTTCATTTTAATACAGAAATTTTGAAAATAATTTTCCGTTGCAAAATTCAAACTAATTTGGCATAAAAATATAATCGCCACCTGTCAATCAATTTAGATCCGGAGAGTTACTTGGCCAGTTTAATACCGAAATCCCTCTTTCTGTTAGCCATTTACGAGTCGATTTCTAAGTATGACACGAAGCGGAATCTTGTTGAAAGACAAACTCGTCTTTGCATAAATTCTCAGAGGAGGGTATCATGTAGTGCTCCAGTATATCTTGATAAACTGCTGAATTTACACCTGTTTTTAAAATACATAATTGTCCTTTTCCAGAAGCACTCATGCATACCCATACGATGACGGATGTTGCAAATTTGACGGAACGCCTTATACAAGATTTTTCAAAAGTTTCACCTTTTAAACGACAAACCCGAACACCTCCTTCGTCAACATCAGATATTTGAAATAACGATTAATCACTGAATAAAACACTTTCCCAGTCTTTTTGCCCCCAGAAGAGCTTCTCTTTGCACCAGAGGAGTCGTGCACGTCTCTGTTTTATGTTCAGCTTTGGCTTTACTTTGGGGACTCGCGATTGAAACTCCAATTTATTTAATCGCCAATGCGTAGTTGACTTTGACACGGCAACTCTAGATTCTTTCCAACACTTATTGTATTAAGAAACACTTTTAAAGCGATTATTTTGGACGATTCGTTTTAATTTGCGTTCATCTCTGGCAGTTGTTACAAGCTTTCTACCACATTTACTCTGTTTATTTTTTAGTTGGCCGGTTCTTCTATATTCCTTTAAAACCTTCGAAGCCGTAGACTGTGAAACCTTCAAACCTTCACTTGATCCGCGATAAACTGTTGCTTTTTTCCTTCTTTAAACAATGATACAATACCAGGTTTGCCAAATTTGGCCTTTTTTTTATTCAATAGTCACCAATAATTTTTATTTGAAACGTTTGACTAATCACTTCGAAGACTGATAGTGTATTATATATATCAAATGTCACTTCTCAAAATTATTGGTGACTATTGAATAAAAAAAAGACCAAATTTGGCAACCCTGTACAATACACGTTTCCGTTGTTTCCGAAATATCACGTTGACGACCCATTTTAAGCGAAAGACAAACTTAAGATATTCCGAACGCCAAGCTTTATACTTGTCGCAACCTATCGGTTTATAGATATGCAAATTTTCCTCTGCTTTTTAAATTTATCTATTGAATGAATTGATTATTCTAATTTTATGACCCATATAAAAAGTCAACATAATTTTTAAATGTGTTAAAGACCCTTAAATTATTAAAATAATGTCTGTATAGTTGTTGAAAATTGTTTTGCTAATTCCTGAGTAACATACGTCAGTTTTTTAATTTACATACGTTCGTTTTACACGACGAATTGCCAAGTTTTGTTTAGAAAGTACTGTTATTCTATTATTTTGAATCTGGGTTATATATTGTAACTTAAAAAGAGCTTTATCAATGATTGAAGGGTTGTAGCCTCTGTCAAAGCAACCGCTTTTACATATTTGATTTCAGATTTGAGGGATTCAGGATTAGAACAAACATTAAGAGCACGATTAAGAAAAGTACAAAAAGTAGTCATTTTCTGACAGGTAGATGACATGAACGTACATGGGGAGGCAATGAAACAGCAAAATTTTTGCGATAAATAATAGTGCAGAACCCTTTTTATACTTTTATTAATTATGCTCTTAATATTTCTTCAGAACCTGAATCCCTCAACTGTGAAATCAAATATCTATAAGTGGTTGCTGTTGACAAAAGTCTCAACATTTTCATTATTGAAAGAACTCTTTTTAAATTACAAAATCCCGATACTTCACGTCCTTTTACGTCTAAGTCCTCTTACATTATCAACATTTTTTTTTGCCTTATTTCCGTAATCTAGTTTTGCCACAAATTAGACATTTCTAGATTAAAAGACCCCTATTGATATATTCAACTTTTGAGGTATTTATAGTGTTCTTTGTCTATATGGAATACTATATATTGTTCAAACTGAACGTAAATTCAAGCACATGGGTTATATTCAGAAAAAAAAATTCACAAATCGACCATCGCTAGGCATTGTTAGGATAATAACCACACTTTCAACTTTAATTCAGTTAAAATAATCTGTCCGCCTAAACACTTACATGAAATCGATTTTCTAGAAGATTTCCATATCTACAAAAATCACAAAAAAGTCACTTATTGCTGTTTTGCTGTATCCCTTCTCTCGGATTGTTGTAAATATTACATAAAATCCACATATTCTTGATTTTTACATAGATTTCTATATCTCAAATTCCTACTGGCTAACACATCTCCAGTTTTTAAAATTCTTATTGGCTGCTATTCGAATTCTAAAATTTGCTTCCATATCTATATAGAATAATAATAAATCCACCTCATTCTGCACTGATGACGGTATCCTTTACGCTTCCAAAACTGCAGTTTACTTTTTCAAATTTTTTACATATACGTTTTCGTACGTTTTGCAAATGTTAATAATTCTGCTCGACGTCAAACCTGGTTATATGCTCAATAAATTCACTCAATTTACTCACGATTTAGCCAAAATATTAATATATTAAAAACTTCACAACCTCTTTTTCAGATATAATGAGTAATTTATAATTAATTTGAGTATTTGTATTATTAAAATTTTATTGTAGTTAAATATTAATCAAAAATTCTGAAAAGGAGTAAACTTTTAAACAAAATTAAAGTGAGTATTCAGCGACTGCGTTATATATATATGTATAAAAATTTAAATATATGCATTTCAATACAAATAGATTAAAATTTGAAATTATTTGTAGAAATATTATATTTTACATTCTATTCGTTTCGAATAATGAATGATAATCAAATATTTAATTGAATTATACAATATCACCTTACACTCTCTAATGTAATTACATTATCCAAGCCATATGCCCCGTTATTACATTAAAAGTATTGTAAACAAGCATAATATTTTGTTGCATTTTTAATATACTTAATATCATATATTTAAGATTTATATAGATTTTTTAAATGTATTATTCATAATATCAAGACTGTTTAAATAATTTGTTAATTATTATAAAAACTTTAATATTAATAGTGATATTAAAAGTTCTGTAGAATGCAATTATTTTTCTAAGCACAAATGTTTTTCTAGAGAGTTCAAAGCATTGCTTTACACTTAAAGCTTTGTAAAATTTAGTAATATAAATTTGCCTTATGACTGACATGTTAGTATTTAAAAAGTGTGCAATTACTGTACCAAAGATAAATTTCTTCTCAGGAGTTAAATACACTAATTTTATATTTTTTTTCAATTTTTTTTTATAACTCGACAATTATTTTACAACTTTTTTTTTTTTTTAACTTGTGGTGATATATCAAGTATTATCACATTGGTTATTTCAGACGAAATAGGCAATTTTAACGCATATAACTTTTTAAAAAGAATTTTTAATAAAAAGGATAGAGTTTCTGAAACTTGTCGCGAAGTATTCCCGAATAAGTCCCATTAAAAAAAAAAAAATCTTTAATTGAAATACATTTGATGGGAAGAACAGCAGTAGTTTGTGTATATGATCGACCAAGATTTCAGAAGAGAAAAATAAAACAGTTTTCAACAGCGAAAATTAAAAATAAAATTAAAAATTAATAAATAATAAAACATTAGATAAACCACAAAAATTCTGCCCAATTGCAAAAGTTAAATTTTTCCTATTGAGACGTAAAAAGTGTTGCAATAAGAGTTAAATAGTTTTAAATATTTTTAATGTGTTTTAACTTTAGAAATAATTTAGAGCATTTTAACAAGCAATATGTTTTGCTATTTATTCAAAAATCAATAAATGTGGATTTATATGCTGAATCTACGAATTTACAATATTTTAAAAATATGATTACTTTTATTAACTGTAACATTCGTATTTTACTTTTTTTAATCACTGGCTCATTTTTTGTATTAGTGGCATGTTTTACACTAAAATGTTTATTAAAATTAAATAATAATTATTATTTTGTATGCTACCTAATTCCTGTAAAAAATGTAGAAATAGTTTAGTTATACTCGTATTAAGCAAATAATTACTTATTTGCGTAAAAGTATTAATATAAGTGGATATTATATTATTATTCTTAAACGCATTGATTGCATTTTTATGATTAACAAATTAATCTATCTTTACATATATAATATTGAAAATTACGTATATTAAAAATAAATTCTTTGGTTTTAGGAAGTCGTTCGATAAAATAATTCTGTTAATTTCGAACAGAAAGATTCATAGTATATTTAATTCCCTTCATTTAAAAAATACATAGCTTTTGGCAAGTCAGTGATGAAGTGACGTTTGTTTTTGAAAATGATAGCCCGCAAAATGGCATTGTTGGGATGTTGAAAAGGAATTTTCAAGCTAGCCACATATCCCTCACAGACAATCGAAGTAAAAGACTCATGGACCATGTTCTAAAATTAAAGAAAATTCAGAACTTTATTCTATTAGAGCAAATAGAAACAATCTAAATGAATGCAAATGAAAATTGTGTTAATTATGGTACTTTATAAAAAGAATACTCACAAATAACTTCAGATATCAAATGTATTGCGCACTCGGTTGGTTGGTTTGTTGGATGGGTTTTACGTGACACTAGTGCTGCGCAATTGGCAATTGACGACGGTCTGGGACTCACCCCTAGAGGTGGTCCGGAGACATGCCATCACAATTTTGATCCTCCACGGAAGCGTTGCGCGCTCGATTCTACCATTTTTAATTCCATTCAGAAGCAAATACGTCACGGTCTGTCAAGAGAGATGAATGTTATTGGAGCAAAACGAAGACGATATTTTTGGCTACATGGTATCTATGGATTAATTTTAGATCTACCAGTACTGCGTAATCCATGTGCCAAAATGTGGGAAAAGAGAAAAAACATAATGATGCAATATCATCCCCAAAGTGTATGTCCCATAAGTCTGTAGTTGTCTGTTATTCTGGACTGTTGTTGAATCATATTAACGCGTGTTTGAAAACAACAAAGCAAGGATTTTTCACAAAGTAAGGATAAAGATATCTAGAATTCACACAAATGCTATACCAGAATTAAAACTATTCATGTATAAAATACACTCAAATAGGCTATTATTTACACAATAACTTTTAAATGTGTTTTTTAACATCAAGGCTCCGTTTAGAGGTTTTGCTGTTGTGCACGGCTTGAGGGGAGGACGAGTTCTCTATGCATCCTCTAACAATAATTTGCTAACATATTAATATTCCATAGGGCTTGGCACCTCCTTACTATTCCTTTGATGTCGAGATAAAATAGCTATTTTCGTTCTTCATTCACATTATCTAACAGGGAAATTGAACATTATCTAACAGGGAAATTGAAAATGTGCACTATTAAAACATACTTCTCAAAATTAAGCAAAATTTTCTCCTTTTTGAGAAGTTTCTTTTCTTATAATAGCTCCGATTAGCAACATGTATAATTTTTTTTTTTAATTTAACTATTCATTTCAAGTTTTTTTTCATTTTATATACAATTGATGAATTTTCTAGAACAGAATATTCTGGAATTCGAAAGTCTAGATGTCGGATAATATTAACAGTATAATTGACATAAACATACTTAGCATAATGAAATAATGAATAAATGAGAAATAAACAATTTAGATTTAACCAAAAAACATTTTTAAGCAATTTTCCTTGTTGGGAATGGAACCCACAATATATGCTTTCGTAGCCCGATGGTGTTTCATAATTTGTAGTTGTTCCCCTAACTGCACTCTGCACAAAACGAATGGTAGTGAATTTGAGTTTCCAAATTTTCATTGCATGTCATAAATTCAAGGCAATTTTGGTCAGTATTATTTTAGAAAATCGAAAAAAAAAAAAAAAAAAAAATATATATATATATCAAAATAAAAATGACTTTCTAATAATTTGATCATCTACTGTAATTAATGATTGTTTCATACATATATTTCAAAACTAATTTAAGAAATTAAAATTTTTAGACAATTTAATATTCATTGCAATACCTAAATTTTCCAAAACCTTTTACTCTAAGATGAAAAAAATATATATTTATTTTAAAAGCAAGAATAAAATCCTTCATTTAAAAAGTGTGTCGAGAATTTAAAAGAGATTTTCTTTTCCGTGAAACTAAATCTGTCTTGAAAATTACCTTAGTGAAAAAGAAATTGAAAATTCATAGGAATTAAACGAAAGGAAAAGATCTAAAAAGTTTTCAAGTCGTGCAGAATTATGCACGGAAAAGCATTTAAAAAACGAGTTTCATTTTTTTCCCTTTCTTATAGCGATTGCATTAAATATCATTTTAAATTAAGTCTTGCGTATATATGGATAAAACTTTTGTTTTTCACACTTTGTGGTCCTAACATCAGTCTTTATCATAAAGATAAATACGCTTTTAAAATAATGTATTTTCTTATTTTTAGATATATAAACCTAAACAATTTTTTTCTAAAGTTTTTATTATTCTTTTCATATCGTTTTAGGAAAATATATTCTTTATGAATTCTTAATATAATAAAAAAAAAAAAAATAAAAAAAAGGCAATACAAAAAAAAAAAAAAAAAAAGAGACTCGAATCGTTGTGTTATAACTTTATTATTTGTACCTAAAATAATAAAAATCATTAACGATAAATATGATATTTTTTTAAAAATAAAGTAGCAACATTTTATTAAGCTTGAATAGTCATCTGACGAATTTTAAACTTTTTCATATAGCAAAGTGAAAAAAGAAGTTTGAGTCGATTGTATCATGAGCGTATCAGAAAATAGTGGATCTGCGGATCAGAGCCTCAACGCTTTATTTGCATCTTTCATAACTCAGTAGCTCATTTTTTCTTATTATATAGTACTTAAAATAATTATATATATATGATTAACTCACTACATAACCAAATAAATTTAAGAGGGGGGCTGCCGCCCCTTGAACCCTCCGTGGTATCCGTCTGTTTATACCTATTTGTATGTATGTGTATATATATATATATATATATATATATATATTTCCTTGTAACTCATAGCCTTATGTTAATGCGATAACTCATAAAACTTGCACAAAATCTCATGCAAAATGATTGCTTAAATTATCGGTATTTTTTTCTGAAGCTTTGTAATCTAATTACCTATTCTATGCTAATCATTTTTCAAAGATTGGTGGAGCATAAAGATCTCCCCATTTTAAGAGGTCAATAAAAATATATAAGACATTGAAAACAAATATTTTATGTTTACATTCGGAAAGAATAATGTTTGCCATTAATTAATTTTTACAATCTGCAACAATTTTTGCTATTTACGAAAAAGGATATCGTCTTGTTTACGAGCTGAACGTCGTGGTGATTGTGTAACAGCATCACTTACTGCTGCCACGTTCTCCAGAGTTCGAACATGACGTGGTCTACCGGGCGACTTTCGTTTTAACCCGTTAGTAGCGCTAGTTGGTCGATTTGCCGCCCATCTTTCAGTGTTGACAGATTTTTTTATTCAAAAGCCACCAAAAATTTTTAGAAGTAGCATTTGATATACATAAAATGCGAATAAAATCGAAGGAACGTCGATCACATCACTTCTTAAAATTATTGGTGTGAGTTAAATAAAAAGTGCGCTATCTGTAATAGGTGGCGCTGTCTATAGCGACTACTAACGGGTTAAACACGAACCTGTTTCTCTAAAATTAGCAACCCATAAGGATATTGTCTTTCTGTCAGGTATTTTTCCATGCCTGTTTATTACAAAGTGCCTACGAAATAATCGTTGCGTTTGAACGATGGAATCGCGTTTTTAAAATAAGTTTCAACAACGAACGCCGATGTTCACTAGTCCAAGACATACTGTCAACTGAAATAGCATAACCAGGGAAATATAACAGCGCTAATTCGGATACGCCCTCTACACTAGCGCCACCGCAGCGACAGCGGCAAATTAGAGAGATCTTTATGCCCCACCCTGTGCCTTGCTTTTTAACTTTCTATTAATGTTTGTTTATTTAATTAAGTCTCATGGAGTGCAATCATGCTAAAATGCACTTATAAGAAATTCTGTCTATAGACCGAAGTGGTAGAAAATTCTTTTGGATATCCCTGTACACTAGCCACACTAGTTATACACAGTAATAAAAAAATAACTAATTCATTAGAACCTATTAATATTGAACCAAATTTGACATCACTGGACATTTACAGAAAGTCATCGGAATTCTTTTGTGTGGTCTTGTAAATAAATTATTTAGTCTAGGCATAAACATTTGCCAGAAAAAACAGGCTTTCAAGAATCTTAATAATACATGGTCATCCCATTATGTTGAATGCAGCATAAACGCGTTAAAATACGCTTAAAGGAAAATCTTTCCATAGGTTCTAATGTCACGAAATTCCTTTTTGCATCCTTGTCAACGAACCATAAACATTATATAAACCAATAGAAAATATTCCACTTATTCTGTTTAACTCACGCATTTGAAATTTGACATAGTTTGTATACGCGGCATTGTTGAAATACTTTTGTGAGGTCCTGTACACTAATTATCAGGCCTAAGTGCACATTTTCTACAGAAAACATGCTTTTAAGTATCTCACCAAAGTATGTTATGTTCATTTTCTTGAATGCAGTATAACTATGCTAAAATGCGTTTAAATTAATACCTTCCCATAGGCTGTGATGATAAGAAAATTTTTGGTGTGTCCCTGTGCCCGATCCATAAACAATATAGGCACAAAAATTTATACAGATATTTCTGTATACCGCTTGAATAAGTTTACAAATTTTCAAGTCAATTGAGGGATTTTTGCACTTACTATTGCGGTACATACAAATTTTATCCATAAGCCGTAATGACACGAAAAGAAAATGTTGTGTCCGTGTACACGAACTACAAATAGAATACACATCCAAAACTTTATAGCTATTTTTGTGTGGTTAATGAACATGTGTACCAAATTGCATGCCAACAGGATGATTTTTGTGGCCGGTATTGCGAGACATACAGACAGACACACTGACAAAACCGAAAAACCTTTTTGAGTTTCCACATGGAGGGCTCCGCTGACATTTCCGTAACTATACTAGTGGATCTGAATATCAGGAGACTCAATGTCCTATTTGTATCATTCACTATTCAGCAAATCACTTTTATTTATCATATAGTATTTAAATTAATTACAAATATGATTAACTCACTGCATAATTAGATACACTGTAAAAACTAGGTTCTTAAAAAAGTATATATTGTCTCAAAATAGCCCCGGAACAATATATACTTAAATTTGAAAACCCATGTACTCCTTTTTGAGTATATGGACATGCTCAAAAATGAGGTTGACCGATAAGAATCCCAATATTCCCATGTTTGACAGGTCAATGTACTCAAAAATGAATACATGGGTTTTTAAATTTAAGTATATATTGTTTCGGGGCTATTCTGAGACAATATATACTTATTTTTAAGAACCTACTTTTTACAGTGTATGATTATCAGGGGGGGGGGGGATATCACCCTATCAACCCTCTGTTCTATTCGTCTGTTTATATCTGTCTGTACATATTTATTTCCTTGTAAATAAAAAGTACTTGTACTGAATTTTATGCAAAATGTTTGCTTAAATCATCGGAATTATTTGTGCAGCCCTGTATGCTAATTACCTATTCTATGCCGACCATTTTCAAAGGTACCTTGCTCTTTAACATTCTATTAATGTTTGTTTATTTAATTAAGTTTAGTGATGTTAAAGTGCATTTATAAGAAATGTATAGACAATAATGCTAGAAAATTCTTTTGAGTGTCCCTGCACACAAGCTACGCTAGTTATATACAGTAATAA
Source organism: Salticus scenicus (assembly GCA_963930645.1). Lineage (NCBI taxonomy): Eukaryota > Metazoa > Arthropoda > Arachnida > Araneae > Salticidae > Salticus > Salticus scenicus. The sequence continues at coordinate 323,784,643 of OZ005654.1, forward strand.
AAGTATAAACTAAGTCGTTGGAACTCATTAATATTGAACCAAATTTGACATCACTGGATGATTACACAGTGTCATCGGAATTCTTATGCGTGGTCATCTAAATAAATTATTTGTAATATACATACTTTTTTTCTAGAGAAAACATCCATAGAAGCATCTTAATCATGTATATTAATTCTATTTTTTTAAAAGATGAATAAACGTGTTAAAATGAGCTTGGTGAAAATTCGACCCTAGGCTCTAATGTATGAGTCCTTTTGCCAAAGAATCATAAGCATTACATAAACCAATAAAAAATATACAAATTATTCTACGTAGCTCATGAATGATTATCCAAAATTTTGTCATCATTTGGATGATTACGTGATATTGTCGAAGCAATTGTTTGATGTCATGTACGTTAATTTTAGTCTAAGCAACATTTTCTACAGAAAACATGCTTTTAAAAATCCCAATTAATTAATTTTGTTGAATGCAGTGTAACTAAGTTAAAACGAATTTAAATGAAATAGTTTCTTATAGGCCGTAAAGATAGAAACAAGACTTGTCGCCGAAATCATTAAACAGATTCTGTCATAGGGATAACACATTTGCAGCAAAATTGTTTTAAATAACTAGTTGGCATAGGTGAACTCTGCTCAGTTCCCAATCATATTTATGTTCTCATAAATTTCTAGTTTGAGAGATATAATCATGTGAAAAGAAATAAATTTCACAAAAGCTTGATACAGTGACAGAATGAAAACCCCGCCTAATAGGCTATCCACCGTTCACTTTGATATATTTATCTTATTCTAATCTATTAATTTATTTTATGAGGGTCAATTCCGTTGTTTAGTTTTCATGCTACTATTTCCAATGCAATAATCCTCAGAATTCATATTTATATGAAAAATTTACAATTTCGCTATGTTGGTAAAATCGTAAATTACGAATAATTTACGAAATTTTCCTTTTAGAATATTTGTATTCAATCATGTTCAAACAAATATCATAAATGTAATTTTGAAGTTGTCTAATGTATTTATGAGCCTCAAAATGAAAGTTTATGCTCAATTTTACCTTATTCTGGCATGTTAAGTAAATCGTAAATTCCAAATAACTTACGAATTTTTTTAAATTGGAAAAATTAGAGTCTATGATATTCATGCCAGTATCCTAAATAATATTCCGAAAGTGGTTTGACATCTTTACGATGAAAATATCCCTCAAGATTGACGTTTATGTGAAATTTTGCTCTATGCTGCCATGTTAAGAAATTCATAAATTTCCAATAACTTACGAAATTTTTATAGTGGAAAATTCATAGTCATTAATATTCATACCAGTGTCCTAAATAATATTTCAAAAGTAGTCTGACATCTTTACGATGAAAATATCTCTAAAAATTGACGTTTATGTGAAATTTTGCCCTATACTGCCATGTTAAGAAATTCGCAAATTTCCAATAACTTGCGAAATTTTCAAAGTAGCATATTTATAGTTACTGATGTTCCTTCCGGCATCAAAACTGATATTTTAAAACTGGTCTGACATTTTTACAGTAAAAAGTGTCCATTTAATGCACGTTTAAGTGAATTTTTGTCCTATTCTCCCATGTTAAGAAAATCGTAAATTTCTAATAACTTACGAAGTTTTTAAATTCGAATGTTGCAAATAAATAGGGTTCTTGCCAGTGTCGAAAGTAATATTTTAAAACTGATCTGATCTCTTTGCGACAATTTGTTCTTGAGATATCGTGTACACAGACTAACAAACTAACGGACTGACACACTAACAGACTAACAGACTAACAGACACCCTACAGACAGACACCATAGAAATTTTGTCATTTTCGGATTCCTCACACCTGAAAACATGTAAAAAAGTCAAAAAACCGAGGTCGAAAATTTTCACGATTACCTAAGTTCTCCATACCTATAGTATGATGGGGAACTAAAAAAGCCTTTGGAGTGTACCAGTACACGGTCCATAAACAATATAGGTCCTAAAATCTATACAGCTATTTCTTTATAGAGGCTGAATACGTGAACCAATTTTCAAGTCATTCCAAGGTTTTTTGTGCTTGCTATTGAAACACACACAAATTCTGTCCATAGGCCGTACACTGTAAAAAAAAATCCCGTAAGATTACGGGGAAAGCCCGGCAGCAGAAATTTCCAGACAAAGCCCGAAAAAAAAAAAAAAAAAACATTGGTTTTACCGGCAAAATGTTTCTTACAGGCATGTAACGTAATTTAAAGTTATTATATACTTAATTTACGGTCTAAGCGTTTCTTTTTACGGGCTTTGTTTTGAATCTCTGCTAGCGGGCTTTCCCCGTAATCTTACGGGATTTGTTTTTACAGTGTAATGATATAAAAACTTTGATGTGTTTCTGTACACGAACTACAAATAGAATACATACCCAAAACTATACAGTTTTTTTTTTGCGATTAAGAAACATGTGTACCAAATTGCATATCAATAGCGTGAATTTTTCGACCGCTATCGCGCGATAGACAGTCAGACAAACAGAAAAACAAACAGACACACAGATGGAACCTAAAATCTTTTTGAGTCTCCTCAGGAAGGCCTTCACTGACGTTTCCGCAATAAAATTATAGATAAATGGAGATACTTCATATATATATATATATATGTTTACAACAAAACATATTTTTTCCCTTTAAATTTACGTTTTTAAATCTTTCTTTACTTTACCAAATATAAGCATTGATAAAATGGAATGCAGTGCGCCCTTATTTATTACTATTGGAAAGTCAAAAATTTGTTTCGTAAATAATGGCTTAAAAAGTAGAAAAAATTACGAGAATTTTTAACCGTGTCTATAAAAAAGCTATAGGAAATCTATAATAGTTTATAAAGTTTTTCATTTGTTTGCAAAAACTTTTACACGCTAAGAGATTCCAGAGTCGATAAGAAAATAATTTTCTTACGTTTTACTTTATTGTGTTTTAACGTTGTCGATATTTTTTTTTATGCTTCTCACAAAGAAAAAAAAAAAGAATTAAAATTTTTCACAATGGAATAATTTAATGTATTTTTCTGTTTTCCTTGCTCGTAAAATATATTGTTGCACATACGTTATATAATAAAAATTACAAATAAAATAGCTGTTTTTTCAAATAATATTCAATATTTTTGCTTGTATTTCTGAATGTGCCATGTTTATTTTTTATTTTGTATATATTGTTTTTGAATTCTTTAAAATAGATTGAGAGAAACCTCGGAAAAATATAAAAATATGAATTGTTTTTCTTCATTTATATATATATATATATAAAACGTAGGAGGGAATATTTACATTTTGATGTCAGAATAAATGACGAGAACATACAGTATATTATTTTAAATACAAGACAAATATATCCATAATTATACATTCATAGTGATCCATAGAAATTTGAAAAAAAAGTTTAAACACTTCCGACAATAATTACCAATATTTATAAAAGAAATATAAAAATATCAAATAATATCGCCATTCAGAAAATATTACATCAAAAAATATTAACGTGGAAAAGCACATGGAATCGTGCACATTAAACGAAAATCTTATTTCAATTTTCAGTGTTACATTTTGCTATATATATATATATATATATATATATATATATATATATATATATATTCTTCGCTTCTATATATACTTTGAATGAAATATAAATAAAAAACAAACAAACGTAAAATTGCACGACTTTTATTTTTAAACTCTAGTAGGAATAATTTCTATTTACATTACTAAAATAAATTTACAAATATATTATTATCAATTAGATGTATGAATAACGAAAGTCTAGGTTTTCGTCTTCGGCAGACTAATACGTCAATATTTCAATTGCCAGTTGCACAAAAAAATTTGAAGGAAAAGTTAAGCTTAATTTCAATTTCCATAAAAAAAAAAAAAAAAAAAAAAAAAAAAAAACTGAAATAACAAATTTTTGTAATTGAATCGTCAGTTGAAATTATTGCTACCTGTGATTATAGATTCACTTGCAAAAATAAATAAGAGCAAATTACATTACATTACTGTTGAATATTTGTGAAATAAATTTAAACACATTTATATTATGAAATTATTTTATATATATATATATATATATAAATGATATATATCGTAATAAAATTTTAACTTAAAATTTACCAATTAATAGATACAAAACAATACCAACACAACAAAAATAGAACTGATTTTAACTTATATTTAAGACTGACACAAAAATGTTGCGATACAGATTAAGAACCAATAAGAGACAAAAACAATTTAAATTACTTACGCCGACACGAATGATAATAATAAAAAAAGGACCATTAAACTTAATGACAGAGAAAATAACTAAAGGACCACAGAAATAATAATTGGATAAAAATGCTTAAAATTAGAAGTAAAAACTCGTCAGGAGGCATGTAATTCATAAAGCTGTGAAAGCTGCATCGATTTCGTAAAACAATATAGCTAATCATAGAAATTTATATTGTTCCAGCCCCGATCAAGGCAGCAAAACCAATTTGAATGAGAAATAAATTATTAAATCAAATCATCAAGGAATCCGTAACGAAATCTAGAAAAAAGCAGAGTAGCCACATGTAAAACTTTTACACACTGGAGAATAGGAAGATGCCAACAAATTAATGAAATTAAAAATAAAAGCATTGCAAACATCGATTAATCGATAAAGAATTAACGTCTGAACTGTTTCATTAACGATTAAATTCACTGAGTAATTATTTATTGAGTTAGTGAAATTTTAATTTTAAGTTAGTAAAGTTTAATCTAGTTAAATTTTTCCTTTAAATTGTACGTAAATCAATGAACATTAAAACGTTCATAGAAAGGAAATTAATGTTAGAAAACTAAGTCAGCAGTGAGCAAGCGCCATCTAGCGTTTCGCTAGATAAACATTAAGTAAGTTAAATTAATTCAGGTTCAAACAAACCAATGCTATAAGGAGTATTTTTAAGAAGCTTTAACTTGAGGAATTAAGAGAATATGTGGCACCATTTAAATAATTAGAGATTTGATTAGTGGATCTTGATAATGTAAGACCTAAAATATTTAAACTAAATTAGTTGATCTTAATCTTATTAATCCTAAAATAATTAATCTTAAATTCAAAGTTATTAGTAAGAATTAAATGTTAACTTGTAAAAAGACTCAATCACAAACAATAATCCCAAAAAGTACATATGTAAGGATAAGCAATATAAGGCAGTCAACAATTATTAAAGTTATTATTACTATTATTTTAATTTTAATTCAACAGCAAACCCTCCCTACCAACCAGCCAAACACCACCACTCATCCTCCTTAATCAAACATCTGCCCACCCATTAACCAATTTTTTTTAACCTTAAACAGTTTTTGTGTGTGTGTGTGTGTGTGTGTGTTAAACATAGACATTCATTGATAAACAATTCAATAAATAAATTTTTTGGGATAACCCATTTTTGCATTAATTAAGTGAGAGATATTTTTGTTTATATACCTAAATGAACAAAGATTATGTATGCGAAAGAGATGATTGAAAATGATATTTCTGTAAAAAGAGATATGAAGACAAGAATGAAAATGTGTAAATAAATGTACTTTGAAACAAAAATCTTATCTTTTGTCATACAGATCAGTATAAATTTTACTTCCTTCAAGTTTAAGTTTTAATTCTAAGAAACTAATACATTTGTTGTTAATGAGATTATGAGTTAAGGTAAGGCGAGGAGGATATTCAAATTTGAATAAATTAGGGAAAAAATTATTGGCATAAAAAATTATAATGTCATCAATGTACCGGTAAAAATAGACTTTTTCAATACATAATCCCTGTTCATAATGGTAAAGGTATAAGTCAGCTAACAAACTCGAGCTACATCCTTGTGTAATACCGACCTTTTGAATATAAATTTTATTATTATGTAGCATGTAATTGTTATGAATAATAAAATTTAAAAGTGTCTTAAATTATGTTGCAGAAAAGCATTTGGGTAAAGATATCTGACTTTTAAATTTTTCAAAAAGGTTAAAGATGATATGATGAAGATCAGTTCAATTAATGTTATTGAACAGGTCAGCAAAAACAAATGTCATGATATCAGTGACATTGTTCATCGATAAAACTTTAGCTTTAAGTTGGTAGCTATTTTTAAGGCAATAGAAATTTTTTGATTTACTAATTAAGTCATAGATTTGTTTGAGAATATCAAGGAGAATTATGTTAGCGTTATTATTGTAAGTATTAAAACCAGCTGTAAGTGGTCTAAATTTAATAGGAGTTTTGTGAAATTTAGGAATAAGTACAATATAAGGATATTTAAAATTATTAAATGGAAGTTTTAGTAATTTCTAAAAACAATGAATTTTTCGACTATGATGTTTTCTGATGATGACAAATGATTGTTTTCTGAAAATTAAAAAAAAGGTTTTTAAACTGTTTTGAAATAAATTTGAACAATAATTTTCTTTATGAAGGCTTTTCATTCAGGAACATTTTATTCATTAATGCATTACTTTTAAATAACAAATTTTAATAAAAAAATATAATTTAGAGAAAGCATTTAAAAATATATATATTTAATACTCAACTTTCTTGTGATTTATCAACTTTCTTATGAGAATTTGAATGTTGCAGATAATTTTTTAAAATATTTCTTTACATACTTAATAGATAATAATATAATTTATGAGTTATATTATTAAAAGTGTTTGGTATGTTTGTTCAGGTTAAAGTCAATTGTCTGCACTAAGGACCTTGGAATAAGACGGGGTAGAGGTTTACATAGGGGGGGGGGGTCTTTCTAAGTGGTCTCTGTTCGTATTTACGTGAGTTTCGGAAAAAAAATTTCTGAAACCTCTGCTATATCATTAAAAATTATACAGTATAGCTTATTAAATTTTAACATCATTTTAATTTTATTTTCTTAATACAATCATTAAATTTAATATTTTATTACTTTTAAAAAATATAATTTAATATAAAAGATATTTCAGAGAAATTATTTGAATAACATATTAAATATTTATTTCTAAGTATCAAATCAATTTTAATTAAACAAAATTTTAAATCCTGAAGTCTAAATTACATTTCTTTAATCAAAGGTGAATTCTATTAAATTACATCTTTTAACCGCATAATATAAAACCACTTAAGTATTTTAAGAAGCTACATTTAAGAAGCTACAGCTTTGCTTCAGATAAAGCTTTTCCTTTATTTAAGGAAAAGATAAGCACTTTAAATGTTGATAAGATATAGGGTCATTAAGTTTAAATGTTTAATAGCATATTTAAACTGATAATGTAGATGGGTTCTACTTAAAAGTTTATGTATATCAGTAGTAAATTTCTAAGTTTATGCGTAGAATAAATTTAATTTCGCTCTTCTATTTTCTATGAATATGTAAGAAAAATTATGAATTTAAGTTAAAAATGTATAATTATTATTTAAAAAGATTTAAGATTTAATTATTATTTAAAAAATAATAATTAAATCTTTTACATTTATTACAAGCTAGGAAACCCGTGTGAAATATTTGCACTTTCTTTCTTTTCTTATTTACTTTTAAAATTTGAAACTCATAATTGTTATACCAATTTCACCACCTAATTAAAATTTTAATTTACCAGAAGCCAAATTATTATTAAAACCAAATTAATATTGTACAATAGTGAAAGCAAAATCATTCAAAGAAAGGTTTTTAAATAAAATTCATGTTTCATGGCCAATTTCATACTTCCACAGGCAGTACAGTTTTAATATAGGACTCCCTCGACGCCTTTTGAATTTTTGTCGTCATGTTGGCGATGACTTTTTATTAATTTTGGTATTTTTTGTTTGTTATTTAGCCTGAAAATATATAAATAAATAAATAAATAAAATAAAATAAACTAATTCCTATTTTGATTATATTTTTTATGATTGTGTTTTTTAGTCAATTTATAATACAAAAGTTCATACTCTGTTTATATCTTAAACCCTTTCAGGGGCACTAAGTAAAAATGATTGAATTTCCTTTTAAATATATATATATCATAAAGTAAACATCCCCTACAAGTCATATTTAATGAAGAAAAAAATTCAGCATGTGGGGATTTTTTTGTGGGTGGTGGCTAGGCGTTCTAGCCACTGTGTCTATCCACCTAAAAGATGCTCTTAAAAATCAAACTAAAATTAATGATCTAAGATAATATGTAAATCTGTTGTATTTAAAAGGTGCATTACAGTATATTTACACTACCAAATACTTTTGAATAAAAATTTTTTTTCATAAAAATATATAAAAGAAACGTCAAAAAATTTTCCCGCAACTTGTCCATTTAAAAAAGTCACAGGCACATCCTGCTTAAAGTTACTGTAGTTCTGCCATCTCTATTTCAATTTTAGAAGTACACTTTAACTTTTCATAAAAGTGGATAAAAAAAGTAGCCACTGCACACTTAGAAAAAAATTTCTAAAGTAGGTGGATAGACCCTCTAGCCACCGCCCCTGAAAGGGTTAAAATATTGCTAGGTTTAAAATGATGCTTGCAAAGTTTCTGAAGAAACAACTGTTAAAAATACATTTTTTCGTAAAATAAATGTCCTCATTTTTTTCTTATTAGGCCATTGAGCTAAGTCCGCGTGCTTAAATATTGTCCATGTATAAATATTACTTTTTTTCCTCGCGTATCGTATCGTTTCAACAAAAAATAATTGAAACTGGTCTACGTTAGAGAAATATTATATAGATGTTGACAGAATTATACAAAGTAATAAAACGCCGATTAACCCTTAAATGCTTACCGATATAGATCTGCATACTATGTTTAAAAACCCATATCTCTTTAATGTAGAAATCTTTGCATGGTGTTTTTTTTTTTTAGGACTGAGGGACTTAGGACTCAATCTGGGATTTTTGCGTTGTCGATTTCGATAGTTGGGCATTTGTCGAAATCTAAAATTTATCGAAAATATAATTGAATAATTTGAAAACGATGTTATAATTTGAAAAAAGAAAAAGAAAAAAAAAAAAAAAACTAATAGTCCTCCGTCCTAAACTAAATTCTGCTTTTGCCAGAATTTCATCAAAATCTATTTATTTATTTTTATTTTTTTAATTATTATTATTATTGAAAGAAATAATAATAATAATAATAATCAGTATCGTTACAAGCGATATCTAAAAAGTTTTTTAATAATTTTGAATTAGGAAATAAAAAGTGCGCGTGAAATAATATGAAATAAAAATAAGTAAAAAAATGAATTTAATGATTTAACGTTTTTGTTTTTCGGGGGCTGCTCATGTATATAAAAAATGCGTATTAAAACGAGTCGAAGAAGGAAGCGAAATAAGTATTGAGTTATATTACGATAAATACGATAGATAATATGATGCGATATATTAGACCTATCGTCCAGGGTTAGTAGGCATTTTCGTTGAAAGAAATAGTTTGTTCGTTCGGTGCAACTTGCACATTAGTCCCGTGAGGTACAACTTTCACATTAGTCCCTTGAGGTACAACTTTCACATTAGTCCACTTTAAATATAGTGATTTGTTTGTTTATTTATTTATTTATTTATTTATATTCAGTATTAGTTTTCTCCAAGATGAAAATCGCCTGCATTCATCATGGTAGATAATTTTAACAAATGATAGTCTTTGTAGTTGAACTGAGTGAATTTATATAGGAAAAATATAGAAGAAAGTTTTGTGGTGTCCACAACATACAAGTTTTACTTTCTATTACGCATGTAAATGGTAGAGAAGTACTGTTTTTTGGTCAAATTTTTGAAGTTGAGTTTTTGTATATTTACACGATTTAAGGTCCCTGAATCCAAAAATCATATTTTTAACAGCTGTTTTTTTTTTTTTAAATTGTAAAATATTAACTGACTTCCACTAACTTAACTAAATACAATCTTAAAACTGAACATAACAATCTGTGAAACAACAATTTATAAAATAATATCTATATATTTCATTAATATGTTTAAGTTGTAATTTAAAATTATATGTCACATACACGTTAGAATTTGTTTCGTTTTAAATATTAAATTTATATCACCGTATATCTCCTCCAGCTAATTAGTATTACCATTAATTGTAGTTGTTTGTCTTGAAAAGGAAATATTTTATAATTTTACAAATAGCTTTTTTTTTTTTTTTCATATATATATATATATTTAATTAGCTCATAATTCGTGAACGGATGCTCCGATTTTGATACTTTTCGTTTTGTTGTAAAGGTCTTTTTCTGAAATAGGTCCCATTGTAATATATTTACGATAAAAAAAAAATACAGGGTGCCCAAAAGAGTGAGTCCCGACTCTTTTAACTGCTGAACAGCTGCAAATAGAAACAAGGTAAGAGTAACGAATAATATTTATATTTTTGATAAATACTGATAAATTTATATATACTGATTATTATATACTGATAAATTTATGCAAGAAAAAGGTAGCTAATTTGTGTTGTAAAAATACGTCAATATGCAAAATGGGTTCTACATAGCTTAACTAATCCTAAAGTGAATCCTGTTTTTTTTCTTTTGTATTTTTCCCATTAACTACACACATTTCTCGATTGATTTCAAATTTTATTTATTAAAAATAAATTGCATGCATTTAAGGGTTACTTTATAAAAATTTCACGAATAATTTTTTTTACCAAGAATATTCTTGAATTTTAATTAGGTTTTCATAACCTTTTAAAATTTTTAATGTATATGATTTAATAGCACTAGAGAAAAGTAATGTATATATAGACAGATCCTGGATCTACTAAAAGTCCCACATCCCTTCCACATCTCGGAAATACGTCAGAATTTTGAAAAATAGCGAAACACGTGTTCAATAAATTTGAGCTATTTTGATCTACACATTTTGAGAACGGAGGATCTAGTGGGGCTGCTAGTTAGGGCAGCTTTAAAATTTTCAAATGGGAAGGTATATCTGGTGATACATCTCTGGAAATGTCTCTTCAAGATACTGACATAAGTATAAAATCGAAATTTCAAAACCGCCATTCAAATTCGAGGGCGGACCTCTTTTGATGTAAAAATTTGGAGATCGAAGGAACTAGGGGGGCCGCTAGGGAAGGAAACTCTAAAATTTCAAATGGGAAGATATATCTTGTGATACATCTTTGGAAACGTCTCTTCAAGACAATGACATAAGTATAAAATCCACATTTTAAAACTCGATATGTCTCTTCGTATATCATTTCAAAACTCGATATAAACTCGATATACTCATATATCTCCTTCAATAATCGTCGCAGGACAAAACTATTTATATCAAATTCATGGTCTCAAAGCGATATTTCGAGGGACGTATCACAAGACACATCTTCCTATTGGAAATTTTGAAGTTGCACTCCCTAGCGTAACCAATAGCCATTAATTTTTTTCACCAAAACAGGTCCCCTTTGAATTCATTAAAAACTTATTCCGCAATTTATCAAAATTTTGGGGCGTGTCCGAGATAGAAAGGGGTGTGCACCTTTTTTCGAGTTTTGAAATGTGGATTTTATACTGATGTATCTCCTTTAATAATCACTGCAGAACAAAACTATTTATATTAAATTCATTGTCTTGAAAATATGTTTTCAGGGATGTATCACAAGGCAATTTTTTCACTTAAGGAGGTCTTTCTTGAAATCATTGGACATCTGTTCTGCTATTTTTAAAAATTCAGATAGCATTCCGAGATACGAGGTGGGGGTTGACCTTTGGCGGATCTTGTATTTTTACAAATCATTTACAATTATTCTTCTGATTTTTAAAATAGGATTTTCAGCGATTGTTCCAATAAAGTCAAATTTTGTATGTTAGAATAATTTTTATCTGTATGTAGTAATATAAGTTTCGTTATATAGATGAGACCCGTGTACCTAGGGCCGCTTTTTTCAATGCCCAAAAACAGAGCCCTTGACCTGTTTAAAATTATCAAACTGGTATGTACATATCTTTAGGACTAATTAATTCCAATTGGGGTTAATATAAATACCTAAAATAATAAATTCTGACAAATAGAAGGTTTTTAAAAGAACTTCACTCGTGGCCCTAGGTACAACACCCTCATTGTACCTGAGGCCACACCTCATTGTACCTAGGGCCATTTTCTCAAATTTAGATTTCACTTTGTAATGAATAGAAAATAAGCATATAAACATGCATTTTATAAAAGAAACAATATCAAGTAATATATTTATTTATCATATAATAATTATCATGTTGTTGCCTTAATTTAAAACACGAAAATTTTCACATTTTTTTTTCTTTGGGATATTCTAACAGAATTTTTTTTTTCTTCTTCAATTCTTTTTTTCTTTTTTCTCTTGAGTTTCTCTTGGATTTCTAGATCTCTCTGGTTTTCGGTCACATCTTTTCTTTGATGTGGGAGGTTTCGCTTTAGGTAAAGCTTTTGCTTAGGTCCGTACCTGTTAAAGCACAGCACACGAAAAGATATTAGATGTTGAAGGTTTCGAAATTTCAACAGGACACGAAACAGAGACATCCAATTCTATTATTATTGGTACACATTCTTCCTGGGAAATCTTTTTATTATTATTATTATTTATTTATGGAGGGGTCTTGTCTTTCAGTCACATTTGATCTTAAATATTCATCCTCAGTGAATGTGTTTTGATTTATTGGCTATATGCCGGATACACGAAAGCCTGATAGAATGTTTACAGGATTAAACGCCGACGGATATGACTTACCAACACTTTCAGCAATGTCATATATAGTGATTGGGTTACCAGGGTTTGCCAGCATCCAATTACTACAGGCTGTACTGTGTTTCTTGACATTTTCTCGACCGCTGACGTAGATTCACGTCATTTGAAAATATGAAACTTCACCAGTGGGCGTTTCTTTTGCAATTTGTATGTTATTTGTTTCTAAAAAATATACACAATATTCATATTTGTACAATCAGTATACTGTGGATACAAATACTTTGATTAGAGAGAGAATATGATTATAATGCATATCCATTTGTAATATAAATGTGAATACGGAAAATTTTGTTTTGAAAAACTGTAACTTATGAGAAAAACGCCCACAGGCGGACTTTACTGTCAAAAAGGCAAAAACATGCGGTCGCAAAAATGTTAAAAGGTCCAAACACACTGGCCCTAGGTACAAGGCAGCGATGTGGCCCTAGGTACAAGTTTAGGTAACTTCATTCAAAATGCCTTCCACTAAAAAATCCACATGCAGAGAGGACTAATTAAAGATCTCATTTATTACTCAATATATGAAAGAAAAATATTTTACTTGCATTTGTAAAATAGCAAAAGAGATGAGCTGCTAAATTTCAAACCATGTAAATTCGTTTTCTACATGTAACTTGTCAAAATTCTCTCCTCAAAAGTTCCAAAGTAGTTGTAAAAGTAGCAATTGGTGTTGTTACTTGCCCAATACAGTATTAAAACTTAAAATTAAATATCATTCAAATAAAGTTGGTTGGCCCTAGGTACTCGGGTCTCCCCTATATATTAAAATTACAATACTATTTTTACTTTCTCTTACGGTAGAGAAAGTATCGTTTTAGGGTAAAATTTTCGAAAGTGAGTTTTTATTATATTTACATGTTCTCAGGTCCCCTGAATACGAAAATCATGTTTTTAGCGAATGGTCCGTGCGTGTGTCTGTCTGTGTGTCTGTTATCAGCATATCTCAAGAACAAATTGTAGCAGAAATTCCAAACTCAGTATTCTAAATGTGTATTATAGGGATGCTACAGTAAGCTTTTCGTTGAGATGAAGCAAATAGTTCGTGTACAGTGACACTCAAAAGTATTCAAATACATTACGTCTATAAGGGAAATTGCAGGTAAGTAGAGTTTAATATCTATAGACTGCACTAAACCAAATGAAACGAATATATATCTTTCGTAATAGAGATAGTCAACTGGGATTTTTTTTTTCTTTTCTTTTGATTAAAAGTTACTGTTAGTGATTCATTCATTATTGATTCATTAATTATAGTGATTCATTTTAAAATACTGACCCGCTAGCGGGCGAAGCTCGCTAGTTATTTAATAAATCCTTGGTGGTTTTGTTTTTTACGTCGCACGAGTGCTGCGCAGATGGGCAATTGGCGACGGTCTGGGACACACCCGTAGAGGTGGTCCGGAGATATGGCATCACAATTTTGATCCTCCACGGAAGGGATGGCTCTCCCGCTTCGGTGACCCCCAGAGGTATAATTTTTGATGGGAAAATGGAAGACATTGCGGCCACGACAGATTTTACGTGCACCAGCCACCATTAGTGTACAGGACGGTCTTTGGTCGGCTCGAGTACCGAACCCGCAATCATACAATTACGAGGCCGGCGTCCTACCTACTGGGCTACCGCAGCCCCTTAATAAATCCTGAAATATTCTTTTAATTTCCAACTTAAAATTGTTTTATTATACATAGACTAACAGTTCTACTTACCAAAGTCTAAAAAACTGCAACTTTGTGAGAATTAGGATTTGGAGAATGAAAATTTAGATACTGACCTGTAAAAGTATCCTTACAATAAACAGATTTTATATCCAGTTTTTAAAATTTTTACATTTTCAAAATCAAGGATATAATCGGTTTTAATTGTATTAATAACAATTCTAGAACGTTGGTCACAATTTTCAAATGGTCGTCCGTGTTCTTGCAGTCTAATGCTAACATTTACCTTAAAGCGACTTTTACTGGTCAATATATATATTTTCATACTTCTAATCCTAATTAACACAAAGTTGCCGTTTTTCAGACTTTAGTCAGTAGAGCAGTTTTTCTATGTAGTAAGAAAACACTTTTTAAGTTCGAACATAGAATATTTCAGATTTTATTTAATAATAATTATCCTCTTAGCTGGTTAAAACGCGATTTCCGTATCATTTAACGATTAAAAATCATTCTTTTAAACTTTAAACCTAAAATTTCCTCTTCAGATCTAATTTGTGTGTTATATATAATTCCTCGCAGAGATTGTAATTATGTCTCTATAGTAGAAACTGGTCCTACGGCTACAGTTAGACTGCAAGAACACAGATGATTGTTTAAAATTTTGAACAAATAATTTCTAGAATTATTCAGGGAATTGAAACCAATCGTATCCCTGATTTTGAAAATGTAAAAATTTCAAACTCTGGATGTAAAAATTATAACTCTTGTATTTTCCATGAAGGTTGGCACAATGCCCGCCATCTGTACGCAATCAAAGAAGTGTACCTCAGTGTACCATCCTTCTATAAATTCTTTGAGTGTATATGTGAATTTGCAGAATTGTTATTATAGTACTGATGATGAAACTCGTGCGAATTTTTAAACGTTTACAAACATTTTTAAATGTTTTTATAAGTATATTTTAAGTATTATTTTTTGTCTAATAATTAAAAGAGTTTTTAATTTTAATATATATATATATATATATATATATATAGATAAATTATTCTGTGAACATACCTCATGAATCATCCACATACCATATTCGAAGGCACCCTAATCGCCCGTTTTAGCTCTAAGGTGTTGTTTCTCGCAGTGTTTCAATTATAACCTTCATTTGTATGACTGTATTACATTTTCATTTTACTTTTTAATAATCTATTTTTGTTTCCATAGGCATCAAATCCCCAATTTTCATGAAATGTTATTAAAGATAAAATATCTACTCGTATATATATATATATTCTTTTAAAACTGCTTCGACAGGAAAATGGAAAAGAAATAACCAAAATCCGATAAACATTTTCCTCATGGATTTTCAAATGACAAAGACTTAGAACACAAGAAATGAAAAATCACATTGCAACGCTCCTATGGAGCAGAAAATAAGACATCTGACGTTTCAATGCGCAGATGCTTTTGACTGTATCTTCCAATAGAAAAGAAGAACCTAGCATTATTATATGATGATAAATTTATAAACATAAAAGCAAATATTTTATTTATTACGGATAAAGTTAAATGAAGCTCTTTAAAATTATAACAAAATAAATAGGAATTTTTAAAGCATTTACTTTTGCTGGAAAACATGTAATTACACTGCTCTGCATGGATATCGACCCTAACACCATTTTTGCAAATTCTGATCTCCTAATCAGAATATGACGCCCATTTTGCCATATCACCCACTATTTTTTGGAGATGACCCTCTATTTTGATCATTTGTCTGTAATTTTATGGGTATAAATTTGTTTTGTAGGGAAGGAAAGGATTATTTTAGCTGTTAAATATCTTCTGAGGGGCTATAGAAGTGAAAAATTCTAAAACATGAACATTTGCAGCAAGGAGAAAATTTAGGGGGGGGGGGGGGTGAGATTTGCCACTGAAATTATAAATTACATTTATTATATTTTATTAATCAATTATTATTATTATTTATTATACATTGTATTTTTTCTTTTTTTTTAAGAGTTAAAATAATTCTTTTCGATTCTACAAATCAAATTCATGGCCATAGAATTACCAAACAGTGATAAAAATCGGGTGTGGGGGTAGCATTACCTGAAAATGGTGGGTGATTGGGAAAATGGTGGTCATATTCGGATTCAGGAGGTCATTTTACATAAGAAGCAGCAGGTATGGTATAAGGGCTCGAAATTTTATTTATTTATTTATTTTTTTCAGTGCTGTGTTATTGAACATTTTCCAAATGAAAAATTTCTAACAGCATAATGTGATGAACAGCAATGTGAAGAATGTAATGCGAACAGCATAATGTAACAGTAAATATAATGTTCTTTTGAAAGTTATATTTACTTTAAATATATAGAGATGTTTGTTCTTTTATGCATACTTTTTGTCACGTTTGATTGTGTATTATACAATTTAGCTAATGTCAGAATACTTAAATGATGTATCTTAGGACATAAATTTTATATAAAAAATATCAATGGGTAGTTTAGCTGCTTTTTGCATGAGTATCAAAGAAATCGAAATAATTTCACTGATATTATTTCTTTTCAAAAAAAAAAATTAAATATAAATTATAAAAATATTGATATGTTTTAGGTCAGAATTGTATATAAAATATATTAATGCGTATATTAACTTTTTGTATGAATATCAAAGAAATCAAAATTATAAGAAATCGAAATAATTTGTTGATATATTTCTTTCCAAATGAAGTTTGTAAATATAAAGTATAAAAAATTAAAAAAAAAAAAAATGAAATAGAGACCTTATTGTTTCATAATGGTACATATTTTCACGTGTTGTGTTTAAAAAATAAATTAGATTGTGCATTATTTAAAAAATGATCTATTAGCAGAAATTAAAACTATGGTTTTGTATTGAAAGATAAGTGTTTAAAATTATAAAATATTTAAGAAACGGTTATTTACGAATAGAATTGTAAAGTGTACAAACAAATCAGAAATGAATACAAAAATTTGTACAAAAGCATTATTATAAATATTTTTTCTATTTTATTGTCTGCCAGAATATTAAAATGATTCTTCCATGAAAATTGCATTAATATTTTTTCAATAAAAAAAAAAAATCCGATTTTTTTTGCAAATCATTTTATCATGCGAGATATATCTATTTGTCTATCACCTATATAATTCAACCAGACACAGAAGTAGAACAACTGATTTAATTCATGTTTTTCGAAAGCGTTCATATGTAGCTACGATATGTAGCTACAATGTTAGTTACCGGTCGTTTAGAACATAACTAATTTATTGTGAAAGTATAATGATTCTACATTTTGACAGAATTTTTGGAACCATATTTCACTGTTGTGAGTTAGAAAAGTACATAAATACGTACTGCTACAGCAAATGAATTGTAAAAATAATTTAGTGAACCGTATTAATTACCGCTTTCAGCTTAACATAATAACTAAAACCTAAATTAAAGGGAAAAATGTAATGAAATACATGAATAATATGAGTATATACTTTGTAAATATTCCAGTGATAAAAGTGTATATGGGTACTACTTCATTTTATAAACAATTAATTTAATGTACATGCGTTAAGTTTCTTTGAAATTTCTATTGACATCATATTGTTTTTCGCTCAAAAATACTTATTATGGTCTAATTAATATGATGATAAAATTTTATTTTGTTCAATAATTTCACTATTATTTTATTGCGCTTATATATTGTATTTAATTGTCATTTAACATTAGTACAAATTGTCATTAGTACAAATAATATTTTTTTCGTGAAGAAACAAAACAACAGCTTTTGTATATAATATTGGGATAAATTTTATATTAACTAATTAAGTTATTATTAATATATTTTATGATTGCTATTTTGTCATATGTGATACATATATAAGTATATATTTTTACTAATACCATAACAATTAGTTTTTCGCAAAACAATAATGTAATTAACTAATTTTTATTCTAAAAGTATGATAATTGCTCAAGTGCGTAGTGGCTATTACGTCCAGTTGACAACCAGAAAAATCCTATTATCAGAATTATTTTTAATGACCAAAGATTCGTTAAATGGGTTTTTAACATCCCATTTAACCATAAAGTATAATTTGACTTTCACACACTTCAAATGCTTAAATTATCATTATCATAAAATATTTTGTTTAATTAGAACTCCAAACAATATAAATAATCTGGTGTGTCACTTACACGAATTTCTCTTACCCTGAAATTTAATACTATAAATACAGGTTGCAGATTAAGAGATAACATAACGAGTACTGCTATGTAAACCTGTGTTAAATAATTCAAATTAGGCTTCGGAAGAGTTTTATATGATAATTGGTTCTGTGTGAGGGGGCTACCGCCCCCCTCAACCCCACGTTTCATTAATGCACCTACATTTATATTGAATTTAATTCGGTTATTAAAAAATAATCCTATTTTTAAAAAATGATTTATTAAAATTATTATTAGAAAAATAGTGTAACACTTAAAAAAAAAGTTGAATTTATGCTCAGTATTATTACATTATTTTTATTTATTTATTTATTCATTTATTTATTTTTTTTGTTAAAAATGAAAAAAAAATGATAACTTTTTTTAAAATTATCGCAGATAGATGGTTCAACCAATCGTTTTAAACGTATTGGCGAGCAATTTTCAAAAGTATCCATCATGAAAATTTACTCCTCTCGAGGGGGGACTTCCCCCCCCCTCAGGTGGGGGAGGCGAGGCTCCTACATACACAAAATTTTTTTCTCATTTGACTATCTCTATTACAAAATATATATATATTAGTTTCATTTTGTTTAGTGCAGGCTATAGATGTTGAACTCTACTTATCTGCAATTTCCCCCATAGACGTAATGTATTTGAATATTTTTGAGTGTCCCTGTACACGAACCACTTTCTTCATCTCAACGAAAAGCTTAGTGTAGCATCCCTGTATGATACACATTTAGAATACCGAGTTTGGAATTTCTGCTACTATTTGTTCTTGAGATATGCTAATAATAGACATACATACAGACAGCATTCGCTAAAAACATGATTTTCGTATTCAGGGAACCTTAGAACATGTAAATACAACAAAAACTCATGTTCGAAAATTTGACCCTAAAACAATACTTTCTTGACCCTATGGGTAAGAGAGAGTAAAAATAAATAAATAAATAAATTTTATATTTAGTGTTTAATTCTGATGTATTTTTGTCTTTCTTAGTATTTTAAACTTTTATTTTTAGCCATTAAATTTTAAATTTTAATATTTAGAAATTTTAGCCCTTTTCTTCATTATCTTTTGTGAAAATAAATTGAAAATATTTAAAATTTCTGAAAAATTTCGTATTCATAATATATATTAACATATATTTCATAAATTTATCTAAACTTCTAGCTATAAAATAACTCATTCTCTGAAACAATTTAAACTGAAATGCAACAAAATTAATTTCTTGCAACATTTAAAAATTACACATTTATTATCTAGCTTATACATGCACATTTTATTTACAGAAAATGCAGTCACCTCTTTAAAAAAAATTTGTTAATTTAAAGCTTCGATTGGAAAGCACATCTTTTTATCTAAAGAAAAAAAAAAAGAAAATGGTTTTTGCAATTATCAAGGGACGCAGTTTTTGGCACAGTTACACTAATTAGCCACTTCCAATTACAATAAAATAACTCTAGAACTTTTTAAATCGTTTTTCCATATGAGAAAGTACATCATAATTTTTTATTCCATTAACATAATTAATTCATGAACCATTTAATATTTTTTATTTTATTTTATTTTATTTTATTTATTTTATTTTACGTTTGTAATTAAAGGTGTAGAATGAAAACATGAAAGATTTGAAATTGTTTAGCTATCAAGCGATATACTCATAGAAAACATAGGCAAAACATGTTAAAATAATGGAAAGAATAAGCTGGAGTGTCACTCACACGACTTTCTTTTACCGTGATTTTAATACTATAAAGACAGATTGCATATTAAATTTTAAGATTAATAGCATTAGATAATAAAAAATAATGTAATTTTAAAATAATCTAAAATAGGTTTAGGAACAGTTTTATTTGACATGTAATTCTATGTGAGGTGGTCTGCCGCCCCTCTTTGCCGTACGTTCATTTATAGTGCGTACAATTGTAAAATAATAATAATAATTGAGGCTCTTATTAATTTTGTTTCAAACATGCCAATCTTGATAAAATTTTTAAGTTGCAACCCAAAACGAACATCAAAATATCACATTTGAATATCCTGCAGTTATCTGTTTTTATGTTATACTGATAACAGATATATATATATATTTATCAACTGACAAATATTTGACTTTGATAATCAGGGAACCTCAAAATGTGATATTATATAGAAAAAACCAGAGTTGAGAATAGAACTTCAGAAAATGCTTTGTTTACTATATGGATATGAAAAATTAATTTTGCTGCCTGAGGTAGTATTCGTCGACATAATAAAATGTCGCAAAGCACTTCCATCAATTACATTCAATAGAAAAGAACACTTAGCTTAAATTTGGGTAACTCTGTATATTGTCTATAAACATTATGTACTATAAACAATAATGTGTACTTAAATTTAGTCTTCAATTCGAAATATAACCATAATATATCCAAATACTTTGGGTAGACCTGTAAACGAATGATGAATGATTTTAATACCACAATTTACACAAAACATGCTTTTACGCATATAAAGAATTTTATTCATTTAATTTTGTTTAAATCAGCCTACTAATGCTACACTGTACCTATCATAAATTTCCTTATAGACATGATGTATTTGAATTCTCTTGTCCCTGTACACAGTACACGAACCGTTTGCTTGATCTCAACGAAAGTTTAATGTAGCATGCTTATATGATACACATTTCAAATACCAAATTTGGAATTTCTGCTATTATTTGTTCTTGAGATATGCTGGTAACAGATAGACACACACAGACAGATATACAGTATAACTGTTAAAAACATTATTTTCTGATTCACGGGATCTGAAAATGTCGAAATATAACAAAGTCTCACTTACAAAAGTTTTATCCAAAAACAACACTTTCTTTACAATATATATGGTTAAGATAATGTAATAAGTGTGTTTTAATATTACTTGTCTATAAACACTTTACAAAATACAAAAGAAAGGAATTAGTTTTATAACTTATCAAAATCTTTAGCTAGTTCCTCGAAAGATTCCAAAATAAATAAATAAAAAAATAAAAATGAGCTTTTTTTAAAACTTATTTTTATTTTTTGCACTATTTTGTACTATAATAGAACTGAATATACACTTACTGAAAGTATTTTCTTTTTCTGAAGATTTTTAAAATTAGACAAAATGACATATATACTTTAAAAACTTTGCCAAGTATGTCTTTGAAAAGTTATAAAATTATACGTTAAATTATAATTAATTTTAAACTTGGGCGCATATTGTTTTATAGTCAACCAAATTTGAAAATGGTTGTTTATGTTTCTTTCAAAAGTACAAAAACTTAATTTTTATATAGATATATAAATTACTTTAAATATATGTTTACATCCCTCGACAGCACCAAAATTAATAATATTCTTCATATAGAGCAATTTATAATTAAATGCGTAATAGTGGTACACCTCCACTTGTTTTCTTAGTTCATTTCAAAACTAAGTTAGACAATAATGTACACTGGATTGAAAAAATTAAAAATTGAAGTTAACTGTTGATAATTCGAAATATGTACGAGGAATTGGCCAAAAATGGGAAAAAATATTGGTTATGTCAATAAAAAAAAAAAATATTGATAACATCTACGTTTTCAAATATCAATAGTAATGTAAGTTAAATAATAATTTTAAAGAATCTAAATGTTGTGTTTTATCACCCCGAGCAACAATAAACATCAGAAAGCAGAGTTCCATATTGTTGAAGACCGGAATGAGTAGCACAAGTAACGATGACCCTTCATCACATAAAGCAAATCTAAGCCCATATAGGATTAGTAAAAATTAATGTTGGCGGTATGGTGTAAGATTTATAGCCAATTGTATAGTAAAGTGAACTAAGTTTGGTGTAGATGCTCTCTGCGCATGTCTTTGAAAATATCTCAGAAAGTATCCACTTACGTTTCAGAAAAAAAAAAAAAAAAAAAAAAAACTAGTTCACACAACTTTCTCTTAACTTGAAATTTAATACCATAAACACATATTGGAGATTAAGGGTTACGATAACGAAAACTGTTATGTGAACGTATTTTAAAACAATTCAAATTATGTTTCAGAACAGCTTTTTTTGACAAATAATTCTGTGTGCGAGGGGGCTACCGTCCCCTCACTTAATCCCCCGTTCCATTATTGTACCTGTAATTTTTATAGAATTTCAATCTGTTATTAAATTCAAAAGTTCATTTAAATTTATCCAGACAACTTTCAGATACAACATCTCTTGAAACTCATGAATTTTGATCAAATTTTACTAGTAACAAACGCTTTAACTTCAAAATGTAACATTTGGATTGCCTGAAGTTATTTGTTTTTAATTTACTCTAAGAGACACAGACAAAGATCAAACGTTAAAAAATGGACTTCGGTATTGAGGAAGCCTCAAAACGTGAAAATATACAAAAAAAAAAAAAAAAAAAAAAAAAAAAGCAAGCGATGAATATTTAGCTTAAAAAAATATATTATTTACCATATGGTTATTCGGAATTAATTTCAATTCTTGAGCAGCTTTAAGGGACATGATAATATATTATAGTAAAGCACTTTCCCTAACAATAAACATATATGTAACACACATATAACACATATATATAACTGTATACGCAATAAAGAAAAAAAAAAATAAACAGAATATTAAAAAATCTCAGAGACTTTAAAAAGATTTTTCTTTGTAAAATAGAAACATTCTTTAAATTTACTTTTAGAAAATAATGATAAAAAAAATGTAGCTTGTTAGTAATTGAACATGGCCATAATGGGAAAAGTTTTTAACTCGAGCAGATTTACGCTTCTAGCAACATTAACGTAATGGAATTGTTTTATAAAGACAGCATCAGATTTCGTTTTAAAATAAATCTACTGAATACATGAATAACATTTTATTTCCTATGTTAAAAAAAAAAAAAAAAAAAAAAAAAAAAATGCTGGGCTGCTGATTTGAAAGCGAAAATTTATGCAAAATGTATTTCACTTTAAAGTGGAAATGGCGTGAATAAAAATTTAGAGCATAGTATCTTTTTAAAGCAGATTTATTAACGAAATAAAGATGACAATTTTAGTACATATTGAAAATTACAAGTAACAGTTTTTAAGAAGAAAACATACAAATAAATAAAATAGTTTTAAATTATCTCTCAAAATATTATATTTAATATGTGGGATCATCATTTTTGAATACAGGAAAAAATTATTGCTCATTAATATTAGATAATAAAAAGGTATTTGGTAAATATCTTCTTGAAAGTCATATAAATGTTGTCCAGGTTAAGTTTCGAGCGTAAGTTGTCTAATTAAATACGTCAGATGTTTTCTGGCTAGCCAAATATATTGTTAAAAGTTTTAACATTTAACTAATTATATAACAGTTAAAACCCAGATTTTGAGACAGTGTCTTTTGTTTTTATTGCACATGATAAATAGCAGTCTAAAATATTAATTTAAATATTGCGTTCATATCAAAAGATGTATTTTTATTAATAATTATGGATGAATTGAAAATAAAGAAACTCATTTTCAAACAAAACTGGAACGATAGATTCCCTATTTTTTTTTTTTAATTTAATTTATATATATATATATGAGAAATCTGCTGTATAATAAAATGATTTTGAAACAAAATAGGAAGTATATATTATCTACTTTTTTTATTTGAAAGAAAATATATATATATATCTATACATAGCAATTTCAATTTGCAGCAAAATTGCAGAAGTCTTGCTTTGTAAGCCATCAAACGTGCAGCAAGTTCAGCGTTACAAGCTTGTAAGTTCATAACAAGATTGAAGCAAGATAACACAAACTCCGAAGTCACCATACGCCAAATTTGCAGAAAACTTGCAAGTTGCACTCTTACTGTATCAAATTTGCTGCAAATTGTTTGCAAACTAGTAGAAAAGTTAGCTTTGCCGTATCAAGAGTACTGCAAATTCATTGCAGTAGGAGTAAGCAAGCTTGTCCTATCACACCAACTGCTAATGCATTGCAAACTCAGATACTTATCACGTCACACATTCTGCAAATACACATAGAAATACAACTTGTATTTCACATAAGACTTGTTAACACGAGACTTCGAATATTTTGGAAGCCCCCGCAGATAATGTCACGCTTCTTCCTCCTGTAAACACCAAGAGCAAGAAAACGTCGCAAAACCACTTCAGCATCAGTCTTCAGATAGTTGAATTTCAAATACATAGCAATTTTAGTTTCCAGCAAAAACGGTGTGAAACGGGAAAAAATAAATATTAATTAAAACGAAAGATAGATTTATGTTCTGTCTACTTTGCGGCAATTTTACGGCAAATTTGTGGAATCAAATTTGTCATGGCAAGATAATATCAAGAAAAATGAAACTTGCTGCAAATGTGATTGTTATCTGGGATATATACATATAGGGTGGGCAAAAAGTCCCTAAATACTTTAAAAATTCATAAAACCGGAAAAAATAACCGAAATAAAAAACGGTTTGTAGGTTTAGCATTGATAGGTCACGGGTTTTTTTTTTTTTAAAGATAAAAATAAATAAAAAAACAACCGACAGATGGCGCTGATATGAACGACTTAGTTGGAAATAGGCAAATGAGACAAGCGATTATGAATACTTTTGGCTATGGGGATATTTTAATTCCCGGGTGAAAAATGCAATCCGCTGTGAGCTGTCATGTATACTGCCGGACATGCTGCACTTTGCCGTTGCTAGATTTGTGACTCGCCTGTAATGTGTTATTACTGTGGTGGTGGACATGTGGAACACATATTGCTATAATAAATAATTTGGTAACATTATTTTTGCTATTTACATGTCTTTTCTTTCACTTATGTACGAAACGCCCCATTCGCTATTTTTTGAACTATTTCTTTTTCTTATCTTAAAAAAAAAAATCCCGTAACTTATCGATGCTAAACCTGCAAATCGTTATGAAGTTTGTTATTTTTTCGGGTTTTATGAATTTTTAAAGTATTTATGGGCTTTCTCCCACTCTGTATATAATATAAATGTAATCACATTTTAGAAAACTGTTTTGTAACATGGTTAGATCTAATATCAGGTCATGGTGGAATTTCACAATTAAAATAAACTTTTGCGATAATATTCTTTATAACTAAAATTAATTTTAAAGTAATTAAAAAAAATATTTAATTATGGATATTTACTTAGAAAATTTCTGAAAACAAAATTTAAATAATTATTTAAGTTTAATTAAAAAATTTAAAATAAAACAAAAATAACATATGATTAATAAATTAAAAACGTTTTCATATATGGCAGCACTATGAAAATAATAGTTTTACATGTTAAGTAAATAAAAACCTATTTTCTAGCTTACAGCATTAAAAAATTACAGTGATGAAAGGGTACGTGCCAGACGTTACAGGGGCGAATGTCTGCTCCCATAGTGTGTTATCTAGCGTCATACTGCACAAACGCCAAGCATCATAGTGCGGGTAGCTATTGGTTATAACTGTAGATGTCATCTAATGCACATTGCAGGCAACCTCAACAGTGATCACTACATAAGAAAATTTTGTAGCCAAAGGTTCTTTCCATTTTTCGACGCATTCCGGGTTCATATTTCAGCAGGATAAAGCCCTTGCACATGTTTCTCAGACTGCACAAGCCTTCTTCAGTGCACAACAGATTTCGCTTCTTTCATGGGCTGCTTATTCCCCGGATATGTCGCCCATCGACCATGTCTGGGATTTCATTGGTCGACAACTCGCTCGTACAACTGGTGGGACGCACAGTAAGATTGAACTTTGGCGTCAAGTTAAAGCCATCTGGAATGCCATTCCCCAGGATTACGTTCAGAACCTGTATGATTAAATGCCACGACGTGTACAGGTTCTCATCGCTCAACGTGGAGGGCACACAAAGTACTGATTTTAGACGTTCTTTTCGTTTTCTTGTCTTGTACATTTGATCGTTTATTTGTACCACTATCAGTAATATGTGGAATAAATTTCATTAATTTCTGACAATTCTTTCATGGTGTTGCAATTTTCACAAACATGAGTGTATATATATATATATATATATAATTATTTTTCACCATTAAAGATTAGGCTTCTTCCTAAGGCTTCAGATCGGAAACAGTCTAAAGCATTGGAGAAAGAATTCAAAGCGATCATTAAAACAAGCAAAAACATGAAGAGAAAGAAAAGAGAAAGGAAAAGGTTAATAGAAGAAATTCAAAACAAAAGGAAAGGATAAAAATATGAAGAAATATATAAAGAAAAATATTAATATTTTGACACAAGAGACACAAATTTTGAATGAGAAGATTAGTTTTGCTTATATTGTGGAAATGCCTACAGTCTCTGGCAGAAGAATGGGTACAATATTTATTTTCAGAATGTGGGCACACATTAAATGTATGAGCGGGAACAACATATCATTTATTTGTATTCACTGCAGTTCTAACTAAGACTGATTTTTATGTTGATTAGTTACGCAGTTTTATCCTTATTTTACTATAAACGATATAATTCATTATTAGTATAACAAGAAAGCGTAATTTAATATAAGTTATTAATTGATTTTTGTTATCAAATTAATTAATAATTGACTAAGAAAAAACAAAGAAATTTTGAAATATTGTCTTTTTTTTTTTTTTTTCTTCATATCTGTTACAATTTGTCCCACGTGTGTATGCGATCAGACTGAGATCTGTGGCAAATTGTATGAGACAAAAATTTTGAAGAACAAAATTGTACTAAAATCAACAAAGTTAACGAATGTTTCTTTTATGAATATGATAGATGCATATGTATGCTATGCAAAACAACAATTATGAAAAGGAAAACTTAATTACATTTAAAAATACATTTAGTTTTCTGAAAGCTGTTACAGCAAGATTCTATTTAGACGCAAAAATATTTTTTTGTTAATGAAATACACATGAAGCTTAAGATACTAATACATATAAAATTTCAGGTACATTATCGAGAGTTTTATTGAAAGAAATACCGGCCACAAAAGAAAATTGTGAATTGTTTTGGGAATACTTCATGTATGTTATAAGCAAATTTTATAAGCAAATTTTACCATATGTGTCTTATGGTGGCTTGATCGGAGTGACGCTCGCCTGTGAGTCCGTTGGCCCTCAGTTCAAGCTTAAATTTGAGGAAGGGAACTTATTGGCGTAAATATTATAATATTACATCGATGCTCCAAATAATCGTGAAAGCTATTTTTTATCAGAATCCCGCATCATCCCCTCATTTTTTAATTAGTGAAAAGTATTAACTACGGTTAGTAAAGGCTGTCCAAAAATTAGATAATTTTTAAACTGAATCAGACACTGCAAGTGTATGAAATTATATGCCTTTTAAGATACTTTAAATGTCTAAAATAAAGATATATTCTTTTTTCATCAAAAACACTCCATTTTAGACACTCGTATTTGCAGTAATTTAACTGAAATTTTAAACATATAAATATCATACACTTTGAGTTTTTTCATTCAAGGTACGTTTGGATATAGTTTGAAATTAAATTATTACTTTTCTCGTGCTTTTGCATACAATTAAACAATATGCTTCACGAATAAAAAAAAACATACAGTAATTTCACTCTATATTTCTTACATACCAACTTCATAAAATAAAATGTTCCGTATTTAACGGATGAAAAGTAACCTCTAAAATATATTAATAAATTATATTTTGATATACATACATACATATACACAGATACACACACACACACACATACATACACACACACACACACATATATATATATAGAAGCGAAGTTCAGTACATGTCAAAGCGCACACATTTATCGCTTTTTTCCGGGACCAAAGCGAAGTCTTCATCGTAGAAGGAAGACAACGACGCGGCTATCTGCGAAAAAATGATGAATGACTTCATGCCAGCGCCATCTTTTTTCGATGTGTATAATGAGCTTTCTTCTCATTGGTTTAACAACGTAAGAGAAATTGCTCATACAAACAATTTTTATAGCTAGACAGAAATAATTGTTCATACTCCCAACTCCTATTACACTAGGCGTTGAAGCAATTTGAGCCAACAAAATTGGCTAAAATAAACAATCCGCTTCAAAGTTGTGCTAAAAATTTTTGTTTGTAATAGAGACATTAAATTGTTGAAAAATAATATATTTAAAAAAAAAAAATATTTTAATATGGGATGCAATTGTTTTTAAAGTTTCTATCAAGTATTGTTTCTTACGCTTGGTAACGTACAAAATATACTGTTTAAAAAATCAAAAACTTCTTTATATATCTTTTACATTGAAAGTTATAATGAAACACTTTGTTGCTAAAAATTATAAAAATATTGTGAATACTGTACAAAGGCAACCAAAAGCAAGAATAATAAAAGTCTTACACAGCGAAATGAAAATCAGGGCATTTAAGAATTATAAAATTATTTTTTAAATGAAAAATTTTACAAAGAAAAAAAAAAAAGGATTAGAAAATGTTCAAGTATTCATTCAAACAATTTTACAGTATTATATATATATAAAAAAAAAAAAAAAAAAAAAAAACGTTATATAAATTGTAAAAGCAACTTTGTTATTATGTATAGAAGAACTGATTTTCCCTAAAGATAGAAACATATATTTAAAAAAAAAATGCATATTTATCATCCTTATGCGTCACTTGCATATGCTGCGATATATTGATCAATAAATATTCTTCTTTGTATCACAGATAGTGTTCCTATTCTTGTTGGATCTAATCTTGTTTCTTTTCAATATTCAAAATTGCTGTAAGTATTAAATATACGGATAAAAATGAGTGTATAAAATAATAATATATCAAAATACATTAAAAATGTTTTTTTCCCCTTAAATTATTATAAAAAATACTGAAGTTCATTAACTTTTTTAAAGCTAAATATTTATCTTAAATGTTATACATAAATTGGTATTTATATTCTGTAAATCAATGTGTCATTTGTGATGTATTTTTTAAATGTGACATAATACTGTCAAATAATAAAATATACTATGGTCAAATTATAAAATAATTCTTCAATTTTATATTTTAAATTTTTAAATAAATTAATATACTCTTTTCAATATTATTAGATGAAAATAACGTGTTTCATAATTGTTATGTAAGGTTTAGATAAAATGCAGGACTGTGTTAAAATTAACTGATAAGCAAAAGGGAATTTAGATTTTTATTATTTAATTAGTCGGTCTGCGCTCGCCTAGCGTTCGATTTTCTGCATACACGCTTCCAAATTTCTTTCAGTTCAAATTCTTTCAGTTCTCGCAGTTCAAATTACTAAATATAGGTTTGCATGATTTTTTATTTATTTATTTATTTTTTTTGTTTAATTTCTTCATTTTTCTTATCATGAGGGTATACAATTAAATTATCGAAACATTTTAATTTTTTTATGTTTTGCGGAATATTTGGAAAAATACTTAATGTGTTGTTTTTTAATTATAGGAATAAGAAAAACGTGTCTTTTCTTATATTTTTCACCAAAGACTTTGTCACGAAAGCCCTTAGGGGACGAACAATAAATCCAAGGAAATAGAAAATATTTGTGTATACTCTGTATCTGGAAGTGCATTGATTCATCCGAAAATTTTCAGTATGGTTATAAATGCTATATTTTATACTTGTGTTGAGTTTTGTGAGGGCAGTTTGAATATTTAATGAGTTATAAATATTTTATTAAAAAATATAAAAATTTCGTGCATATTTTTACTTTATAACTCTTCAGGTTTTTCTCCAAATTTCATGAAACTTTCAGAAAACATGACAACATATGCCTAAATCGTTATTCTAAAATTTAAAACAAATATATTTAATACTGAAAGCGATATGGACAGTTGCAGTAAATAATTTATTACTACGCATGCGCGGATTGTAGCAACCTGTAGAAAACGCGGACTGTATTTTCTATGTTTTGTCTCATGACACGTTGGTACAGTCTTTGGTTGGCAAGAAATTTTTTGTTCACAACGGGATTACTCGTCATTTTCTCATCTTCTTATCTAGCCCCCATATCTCCTGCTATATATCTTCACTTGAAGAGTAAATCCGGAGAAAACTGTGTTGTTCTCTCAGCCATCGATTTCCGTTGTGCCTTTAATTTCGTGGGATATGTGCCAATTCTCTAAGCATACCCTCATTTCCAGCTGATGAATAAATAAATATGATTAAATATTGTATGTATATCTAACTAAAAATTTATTTTTTTTAAAGATATATATATGTGTGTCTGTGTATTTTGTGAATATAATTTTTGCATTTCTGAGGTATTTCGAAATAAATGTATCCAATAATCTTGAAAATCGCATGTATTTTATAAATATTTCATTCTATGTTCTATTTGAAATTTCTGTCATGCTATAGAAACACAAAACAACCTATAATACAGAGCATTGAAATAAACCTCAAAGCTTATTCACGATGCGAATAAACAGAAAACACATTTTTTTCATATATTTTATAAGATTTCTAGAGTGTATAAATAAACCATGAAATGCTTCGAGCAATATTGGTATTCTAAAAACTTTCAACCAGAATGGAAGTTTTAGATAGAAAGTAAAACACAAAAACTGAAATAAAATCTCATTGTTTATTTTTATCCATTTTTTGTCTGCGTTTGTTTATAACCGTAGGGAAATTTATATGAGAGTGAATTTTAATAAAATGAAGCTTAAAAATTAAATTGTTTACAAAATGTAGATTTTAAATATCGTTTTTAAATATTTATTACATTAAACAAATGCATAAATTAAATGCATCTATTTAATGTAATAAATATATAAGTCTAAATTTATCTAATATTTTTATGATTTTCATTTAAACTGATTTATTTAAACACGTATAAAAGTTTGGTGAAATTAGTTGTAGCGTTTTATTTATAACTAGCATATTTACCCGCTTCTCTGGTCACAATATTTATATGAACAAAATAAAGAATAACTATTTTTATATCGCTTCATACAATAAATAAAAACTAAAGAGAAAATCCATTCAAATTACTCAAAACCTTGTTTCGGCTCCCAGTTGCTTTCGGCAACGCCTTCATTCCCCACAAGATCTCGAGTCCGTGTCCCGATTACCTGCTACAACGACTTACCGTAAATTTCAGTTTAAGTGTTTATCGGATGGCAGTTTCGAAAAAGACAGCGTCGAAAAAATGAAATCAGCTCTTTTCTATTTAAATCGCAATTTCATATGCATAAACTTTACATGACGCACATAATATTGACTGAAACGTCACTTTTTTGCGATATTTTATTTTTTATTTATATTTTTGATGCACTACTTCGCTTAAAATAGCTATCACCATTCTTTGTCGATTAATGCCCATTTTACTTCAACGCCAAAATATAGGTCACCCTGGAAGACCTATAAGTAAAACCGTCTCGGTACAGCTTTATTATAAGGGATTTTTGGCGACTCTTAATTTTTTGTTGCCATTTTGGCGATGAATTAAAATAACTATCGCAAGAGCATAAGTAAAAACATTGGCAGGAAGCGTCCAAAGAACTTCGATACCAAATTTCTCCAAGGAGGACCTATACTAAAATTGTTTCTCTTTTTCTGACATCATGCCTAATTAACTTTCGTGACAAACATTGTATTCGTACCAAAAACATACTATTTTTTAAATCTTAATTTGAGATATGTTAAAAAAGCTTACGAAAAAAATTCAGAAAAAACATTTTTTTTTAAATTATTAATTCTACTATTTTGTTTGAGGCGGATTTTTTTTTTTAAATTTCTGTTTAAATTTTCAGCATTTAGTATTTTCAATTTATTATCAAGACAATAATAGTGCTGGTTTAAATTTTGCTGGCAGATGATGTTGTTATTCTCCAACCTACAAATAACGCCGAAATCTGTGCCACGTACGTTAGCGTAATATATATATATACTAGTACACTCATGTCCATAAATTGAGGATAATTCAGATTCACACTGAAATCGAACTTTAATGCAAAAATTTCACCTGTAGAACCACGTACGTTAGCATAATATAAATATACATATTTATATAGGACATAAAACTTATAAATATGTATACATATTTTTTAAAGCTGTAATGACGTCAATTTTGTCAGAAACTTAAGCAAATTTAAATTTAAATAAATTTTTATTATTTACGAGTGAATATGTATCTATCATTATGTGTTGGAAATGAAATGAATCGGTTTGTTTCATACTTTAATTAGTTAAAAAAAAAATTGAAAATTGACCTTTGAGGTGCATCAGGAGAAGTTAGAATGGACCTCCATTCAAAACTCTATAGCTCTGCAGTCGGCTGTTTTACTGCAAAACGACCGAGACACACACACATAAAAACACACAAACACACAGGCATCTTATTTTATTATGTGGAAAGAATATATATATATATATATATATATATATATATATATATTTCGTAATTACAAACTAAAAATAAACTGATATACACGTCATGTGTGTGAATCACAAAATGCGCCAAATTGTGCGACAATCACTTAATTGGAAAAATAGCGGCGAAAAACAGAAAACAAAGAATCATGCATTTTACAGATTAGTCTATTAAAAAAAAAAAGTGTTAAAAAAAATGTAAAAGAAATAAGATTTAAAAAACTACTCACGCGAAACATAAAGTGTATTCCAATATTAAATACTAATTGACAACAAAATGGAGGCATGAGTACTACAAACAAATCCGCTTTGTTACCCGGAATAATTCATGTGCGTTCTTGCATTTTACGGTGTTTATTCAAAATTTTGTACTTATTACACTCAAATTAGGCTAACTATCGTTTTCATAATGCTTATATCACTTATTAGATTTGTTGCATTTATATGCTATAGAAGTTGAGATTTAGTTTTTTGCATTCACGAAGTAAATTGGAGTTCAACAGCGACACTTTGTTGGCAGATATGCACCCAAATTCGATAAACATAGAGTTTCATAATGTTTCTCTCTCATCTTAAGTTTTTTAAATTATACAAAATAGAATCTGAGATATAGATTTACAGTTTAGGGTTAAAAGGCAGCGTAGCAGCGCCACCTCTCAGTCCGTCTGCATCCAAATTGAATCAGCATCCTGTTTTATTATATCCATATCATACACATTAAGTTTTGTCCTATTATACATAATGAAAATTGAGATATATAATCTTTCTTTCAAATCTTTATCTTTTTTTTTTTAGATCTAGAAACGTATTTTAAAATACTTCGGATATATTTTGGCATAAAAAATATTTTAGATTCAAATTTATTCTTACTATAAATGACAGCATTTTCTAATTTAGCATTGATAATTTTTAAACATAAAGACTATGATCTATTTCATATTTTTAATTATGGCAAGAAAAAAATTCATCATTTAAAACTTTTATAAAGAATCGAGTAGATTGTATCCTTCCTTATTTTAGAAAGTAGGTGGGAAAGAATTAAAAATTGAAGCTGTAGGTGATTTTTCGAAATTAAAATAATAATAATAATAATAATAATAATAATAATAATAATAAACTTTTTTTTTCGTTTCAGATACAATTATTAGCTAGCTGTATATTAAAAATACAGTCCGTTAAGAAATTATAAGACCACTTTAATTTTGTAAATTATAAAAAAAATAAAGATTTTAATAATAATTTAAATACATAAAATAACATATTGCTCTATATTTTTTTTATAATTATTTTGCAATAACTTGGTATAATGCAATAAATGTTTAATTAAAATCTATATTAGAAATAAGTGAAAAATAACCTGTTAAGAAAATATAAGACCACTTGTCAAAAAACAAAATTGTATAAAAAATTAATATGATATTGGGCCTCCATTTTTCCTCATGACTTCAAACACTCTGTTTTTCATTGAAGTAACCAAGTGATTAAGTTCAGTTATAGAAATATTGTACCATTCTTTTACAATGGCTACTTCCAGTTCATTGGCACACGAAAATTGTTTATTATTAGCATAAACTTTGCGAGATAATATACCCCATAGGTTTTCCATGGGGTTTAAGTCTGGACTTCGACTTGGCCATGGCAAAACATTAACTTTTTCTTTTTTAAACCACTCCTGTGTGGATTTAGATGTATGACAAGCACCATTGTCCTGTTGAAACATCCAGTTAGCCCCACCAAATAAAGATCCAAACGGTATCATATGATCATATAGCACAGACTGATATTGTGTAGAGTTCATATGACCCGAAATCCGCTGTAAATCACACAATCCCTCATAACTGAAAGCTCCCAAAATCATCACTGACCGTCCACCCATTTGTCGACTGAAGCATTCTTTTGGTTCCTTCCTCAAGTCATGCCAATAGTGTTTGTAACCATTGGGACCATCAAGGTTAAATTTCTTTTCATCAGAAAATATAATTTGTTTCCACTCATCATTCCATAACATGAGATTTTCAGCCCATTTTAATCTTTCTTCTCGATGGCATTTCAGTAACTTTGGTTTTTTTTCTTCATTTTCATAAATTTCGCAGTAATATTTAATTTAAGACTCTTCCAGACTGTTACATGTGAAGTTTTCTTGCTGAAACGTTCCGAAATTTCACGAGTTGAAAGACCTTTTTTAGTTGACAGTCGAAAAATTTATCTATTATCACGTGCTGTCAAAATATTTTTTCTACCAGATCGTTTTATTTTGTTTGAATAATCTTTTCTAATTATGGCATTATGAATGGCAGTTTTAGAACGGTTCATTAACCTCGCAATATCTCTTTCAGATTTACCAGAACCTTTATAAAACAAATTTTTTCTCACTTCGCACTCCGATAACTCTTTACCTCGAAGCATCAACAAATTAATCGTAGATAACACATTCTAAACGTAAACCTTTGCTTCTTAGGTAATGCTTTTATGAAACACTGACCCATGCGCTTTATATTGAGTTTGACGTCATATACAATATGCTAATTTTCTCAGGTGGTCTTATAATTTCTTAACAGTCGCAGTCTTTAATTTTTATAAAAATGAATAAGTTTTAATGAAATTTAATTTAATTTTAAAAGTTGGAATTAGTATAGAATGCGTTTTCCTATCAATTTTAAATACGCAACTAAAAATTTGCATATTATGCTCTCTTCTTCAGAAATGCACCAATACGCTTGTGGTCATATAATTTCTTAACGCACTGTATATAGAGAGTATTATATACTGTCCTAAATTAACTAAAAAATTCAATAGTAAAAAGTATAAGCATTAAAAAAAAAGTTACTAGATTTTTTATTTTTTTTTTACAAACAATTATACCAAAAAAAAAAAAAAAAAAATCATTGTCAAATTGTGAAAAAAATTTAAAGTCACCCAGAGGGTCATGTCCCAAAGTTGTAACGCAAAAGGGTCTAGATATTACAAATTTGATTCTATTCTGAAAAAAACAAAATTACTGACTGTTAGTATAATTTTTCATTAAAAAAAATGGCATTAAATATTATGTATTTTAATTTGATATTGAACATGGGGATTTCTATAAAATTTTTTTTTTACTTTTATCTTACGTTATGTTCTATTACTATTCCTATTCAGTGAAAGGCAAAGCAGCGAATAGGCGAAAAGAATGTCGTAGGGGTTAATGAGTGAAGCGAGTCGGGGGGAGGCGAAGCTAGCAGCTGGCAGAGCCCTCTAGTGTAGTAAATAATAATATTTGCACAAAAAATGATTAGTTAATTTCGTTATTTATTGAAAATTTTTTGAAGCTTTTATAATTTAAGTAAGTATAACATATGTGACTTGTATGAATATTTCACATGTCTACTTAAACAAAATTTCCAAATTCAAAATAAGTGTCAATATTCCGTCTTGTAGTAATAATAGTAATAATAATAAGTCTGGAGTGACTGCACTTGACTTTCCGAACATTCAGTAATTAACGATTTTGTAGATAAAGTAAAGTAAAAGGATATGTTAAATAAACAAAAGAGAAAATTATAATAGAGTATTTAAGCATTTTTCTCCATTTAGTACACGATGTTTAATTTAACGCTATTGAACTTTGAGCAAATAGATCATAGTGATAAAGAATTTCTTGTTGTGTCCCTGTAAAAATCTAAAAATGCTACATTCACCAAAATGCTTATAGTTAGCGCAACAATGACTTATGACATTTATATAAATTTTCAACTCCATCGAAAAAGACATTTACGCGCTATCGCACTTTAAAGTTTGAGCCCATATGCCACAATAATAAAGAAATTTGCATTGCGTCCCTGTAAAAAGAACCGTGAGTGCTAGATTCTTTAAACTTCATAAAGTTCCTGTGATGGTGACCTAATAACATGTATATAAATTTTCAGTTCATTTGAATAAGGCGTTTAGTCGCCATCGCACTTTAAACAATTTGAGTCTGTAGGCCATAATAATAAACAATTTCTATTACTGTTCATGTAAAACTCTATAAGTGCTAGAGTTACTAAAATATATACAGTTTGTGTGATGGTGACCTAAAACACGTATATTAATTTTCAACTCAAACGGTTAAGGCATGTAGATGCTATCGCACTTCAAATAATTTCACCCCATAGGCCATAATGATACCGAATTATCTGTTGTGTTCCTGTAAAAAACTGTAAGTGCTAGATTCACTAAATTTATACAGATCTTTAAATTGTAACCTATAATATGTGTATAAAGTTTTTGTTCAATTGAATAAGGCGTTTAGACGCTATCGCACTTTTAAAAATTGGTCCCATAGGCCATAATGATAAAGAATTTTTCTTGGTATCCCTATAAAAAAACTATAAGTGCTAGATTCACCAAAATCAATAGATTTCGTGCTATGGTGACATACGACATGTACGTACTAACTTTCAGCTCATTCGAGCAAAGCATTTAGATGCTAGAATGTTTACTCACACACACACACATACATATTCACATACATACATCATCGTAAAAATAGTGAAAACGGACTCATGGGACCTAAAAACGTATAGAAACATCAAAATCTCAAATCCGGATTTTTGACATGATTACAATACTTTCCTTACATATGTATGTTCGGAAAGCAAAAAAATACAGAATATTTTTGCGAATGAAAATAAACGGAACAGACATATATTTTTAAATATTTGTGCAAACATACTTCATAGTATTTAATGAACCATGAAACTTTATAGACAGTTTGAAATGCATTTGCATAAGAATGAAAAAATAGCAGTTTTGTTGTGTATTTGAATATATGACACATGGGAAATTTTTCTTAGGTTTTTCGGTTCTCAGACATATTTCTCTTGAATTTTACTGTGTATTCTTGGAATTATTTAAAATCAACTTCAGTTTGTTTATTTGTGTATCTTTTTCATTGAATCATATCTTACTTTTTAAAATAAATGTTTTTTTTCGCTCTGAAATAAATCGATAGATAGATATCAAATGATAAACATTTACAATAATGATGATTATAACTTAGTAAGCAAATGGTTTAACTTGTAAAAAACGTAAAAAACTGTTATCAGGTCGAAGTTCTTAAGAAAGATTTTCGAATAAACGAAAGTTTTGTACTGGTGTTACACTTTTATTTTTCGACCACATTTCATGAAATCATGGAAGCATCTGCGCAAGTGCTATCTCAACGAGACCAATGTTAAAATAGGGGTGAAAGACATCTGACTCAGAGAAAATGAGCAATAGCACATAGTGCGGGATTACTGGATGTTTTCCAAATTTCAAACTGTTGGCCAAGCTGGCATCCCTCCAACATTTTGGACGCGTCCTTACTGCGAGTTTTAGGATATGTGGCCGCACTGTACTTCATAAAGGTTCCTATGTAGTTATTTCGACGCAAAATAATTGCTGTGCTCATGTTTAAAAAAAAAAAAATGTTCACTGAAACAAATTTTTTGACTGTCATCCAGAAAATAAATTGTGGTTCTAGTAAAAATTGTTCCATATCATCCGTATAAATTCTAGCTCCTTTTGCTAGCGAATTCTCGAAACACTTGTTGGAATTCTAGAGTGTTTTCCTGTATTATCGTGGTCAGACTTATTAAAGAATCTCTGGAAATAAATGTCAACACAAGAGGCGAGTTTTAGTAACTATAAATCGAGTTTATGACCCAATTCTAGGAAATCAAGTAAGGCTTTCACACAATACAAGTAATTCATAATATTGATAATATTTTTTCACCATTTAGAAAATATAGACTAGAAGTTCTCCACCTTTTCGTCTATTCAGTTGATTTGTTTACCTTATACGCATAGCTCAAATATCTATATATCTAGTTTAGGCATTACAAAAATGACTACTTATTCGTTCTAGATGAAGACGGTTTATTTTTATTCTCAGTGTAAATCTACAATAAATTATACAATTAATGGACGATATATCTTCCTTGTTCACGGTATACGTTTAGTATCTCTACGGTATGTTAAAATTAAAGATACCGTGTAATTCAGAGATCTAGACAAATTTAAGAAAATAATAATTCATAAACATTTAAAAATAATATGCTTTGGTTTGCACCAAACAGATAGAAAAGAAGCTAGATATTTTATATAGGGCATATTATTGTGCTTGTTTAATGCCAGCTCAGCTAAATATTTGAGGAGGACTGTGTTATCTATCGATCTTTATTACGTGCATGGCCTCCCGATTTGATACTGTTAGACTTTTGTTCATGGAGACAAACCGCCATCATTGCTAAAATTAATACCACAAGAAATGTTCCTTAATTTTAGGCATGATGTTGTATATCGTCTGGCATCTCTAATCTAAAATTGAGAAGAAACAAATGTTAGCATATTACTGGTATTAAATACTAATAAATATCATAACTTAAATACCTTAAAATTCTTTATATATATTAAAAAAAAGTTATTATCGCTGGCGTCAGTTTTTTTGTCTGTGACCGCATATCCTCGCGGAGAGCAACGTCCTTCGCGTCATGTCAGGTATTAATGATTTTCGAATATTCCAAGGAAGGTATTTCAGCTACTTAGAAATTTCTATCATTTTAATTAACGAAGTTATTAACCAAAAATGTCCGACTTATAAAGATACTCGATTTGCTACCTTGAAAATGTTTCTGTTAGGACGGTTTTTTTCAGTTATTACGCAGTCATTTTCCACTGGAAAATTAAGATGTGAATTTTGGTGTAAAAAATAAAATAAAATAAAATAAATATCAATGTTGCTATTAGTAGGTAACAAAAAACTTTTCGTCTTCAAATAAACTAGCTGGAAACCGTCGAATCCGACGGTCACTTTATTGACCGTAATGTTTCAAAAATCGTCACTCTTCGATTGTTCCTGTCCGTTTTTTAAATCCGCATATTTAAATGTCACCAAGGTGTTGGAGAAAACAGACAGGAACAATCGAAGAGTGACGCGGACGTGAGATGGCTTGTGGCAGAAAGTAAATGAAATTTTTCGCGTCAATTCAGCTTACTTCAACAACTCTACGCTAGATGGCGGTGAAATAACTGAAATCTTTAAAAAAAATTTTAACTATCTTTACTGAGTAAAAAAAAAAAGAAGAGTACGAATGGGAAGACGAATGAGCACGAATACAGTTAAAAATTCTAATTGAGTATTTCATTGAAGACGATATTTTAGGTCCAACCATCGGCCACCGGATGTCCAGGTGAGACCTTGAGAGTGATCTTGACTGCCACGGCACCCAAAACTGGAACCCGTCAAATTCAACGGTCACTTTATTGACCGTAATGTATCAAAAATTATCGCTCTTCGATTGTTCCTGTCTGTTTTTTAAATCCGCATATTTAAATGTCACCAAGGTCTTGGAGAAAACGGACAGGAACAATCGAAGAGCGACGTGGTCGTGAGATGACTTGTGATAGAAAATAAACAAAAAATTTCGTGCCAGTTCAGCTTACTTTAGCAACTCTACGCAAGATGGTGGTGAAACAATTGAAATCTTTAAAATT
Organism: Salticus scenicus; assembly: GCA_963930645.1. Lineage (NCBI taxonomy): Eukaryota > Metazoa > Arthropoda > Arachnida > Araneae > Salticidae > Salticus > Salticus scenicus. The sequence continues at coordinate 323,825,087 of OZ005654.1, forward strand.
TGTTTTTAACAATCTTTATTATACGGTAATAAAAATCCTTTATCTGCAAAATCCTTTAGTTGCACTTTCCACCACCATGGGGCACAGTGAGTTCTGTACGAATATCACCAACGGTCAGGAAATACAAAGTCCTTTAAAATAAGGTGTAACATGATAAAGTCATAACCCATGTAACTCAGGTAATGATATTATGTAAAGGTAAGTTTATTATACGTTCCAAGACTTTTCAAATAAAGTGTCACATGATGGTGTCAACTGCAAAATCCTTTAGTTGCATTTTCCACCGCCAGGGGGCTTAGTGTGTTCTGTACGATAATCACCAACGGTCAGGAAATACCCAGACCTTTAAAATAAGGTTTAACATGATATGATCATAGCCCATGTAACCCGGATAATAATGGTATGTAAAGGTAAGTTTATTATCTTTAGAAAACGTTTCAAGACCTTTCAAATAAGGTGTCACATAGCAGTGTCAACTGCAAAATCCTTTAGTTGCACTTTCCACCGCTAGGGGGCTGAGTGCGTTCTGTACAATAATCACCAACGGTCAGTAAATACCGAGACCTATAAAATAAGGTTTAACATAATACGGTCATAGCCCATGTAACCCGGGTATTAATGGTATGTAAAGTTAAGTTTATTATCTTTATTATACGTTCCAAGACCTTCCAAATAAGTTGTCACATGGTAGTGTCAACTGTAAAATCTTTTAGTTGCACTTTCCTCCGCCAGGGGACGCAGTGTGTTCTGTACGAACATCACTAACGGTCAGGGAATACCAATACCATTATTGCACCTACATTTATATCGAATTCAAATCTGTTATTAAATTTAAAAGTTTATTTTATACAAACAACTTTCACATGTAATATTCCTTGAAACTTACAAATCTTGATCAAACACTTCAAGTAAGATATTTATATTAACTTCAAAATGCAACATTTAAATTGCTTAAAATTATTGATTTTTAATTTACTCTGATACGATACAGGAACAAAGATCATACATTAAAAACTTGACTACAGTATTCAGAAAACCTCAAAAACTGTGAATATACTGAAAACAAGCGATAGATATTATTTAACTAACAAGGAAACATTCAAAAGTTGTCATCTTAAAAAAGTAGAGAAAAAAATATATGTGTTTCTACTCTTCATAAAACACCCGAAAATGAAAAAAATTATCTTCTGAAATTAATTACAGCGACCATAAAAAATTATCAAAATTAAGCATGTTTGGTGATTTAGCGGCGATTCGTTTGCTAGTACCGAGTTGCCGTGTACGAACAGAACAGTGTTTTGCTTTTCCGCCAAGTACTCAAAATCAATCGCCTAGCAGTGTGAAATCGCCAAATATGCTTTATTTGGATAATTTTTGTGGTCGTTGTAATTAATTTCAGCCGATAATTTTTTCATTTTCTAGTGTTTTATGAAGAGTAGAATCACATATATTTTTTTCAATACTTTTTGAAGATGACACCTTTTGAATGTTTCCTTGTAAGGAAAAAAAATGCCGTACGAGTTTGAGAAATTAATTTCAGTTCATGGTAAAATATTATAGTAAAGCACTTCCCCTATTTACATTCATAAAAAAAAAAAAAAAAAAAAAAAAATCGATTTATTATTGGCAGCCTTGTATTTCATATAAAACTTATGTACAAACTACACGGTGCACATAAATATAATCCTTTATTAATAACAGATAGCACAACCTAAAATAAACCTCCATCAATTTTCAAGTATTGTCCTACTATATTCAATTTCTTGTGTAGTTCTTTAAACGAATGGTGAATGATTTGCCTACATTATTCTACCTGAAACCTGCCATTATGCATATAAAGCATATTTAGTCATTTTACTTTGTTTAGTACAGTCTATGTATGCTAAACTTTAATTACCTGCAATTTTCGCCATACACTTAATGTATTTGAATTATCTTGCTTATCTTTGTACACAACCATTTGCTTTATCTCAAAGAAAATTTTAGTGTTGCGTCCTTATATGATGCAGATTTAGAATAATGAGTTTTATTTTTTTTGCTGCTGTTTGTTCTTGAGATACGCTGATAATAGACACACAGACACACAAACACACACACACACAGACCAACCGCTTAGAGCATGGTTCTCGGATTCAAGGGACCTTAAAAAGGGGAAGTATAAAAATACTCTATTTCGAAAATTTGATCCAAAAACAATACTTTCTCTACCCTACATACGAGTAAGAGAAAGTAAAAAAAAAAAAAAAAAAAAAAAAAAAAAAAAAACTTTCCTGAAATGCAAATTTCTGAATAGATGCTAAAATTTCCTTTTGTATGATGGAATAAACAATGCTTATCTGGTATTTAAGAATAAAAAAAAATAAATAAATATGAAGAGGAGTTCAGCGATCATTTTAAATAACCGATCGCCATTTGAAAAAATTCGATCGCTAGTGGCGACCTTGAGATTATATTTGTTAGGCCCTGCACTTAGCTTTATTATACACTGCACATATTCATCACAAAGATATTTCCTTTGTATTTTTATCGCCCTGCAAATCAAAAATGTATTAAATAATATGACTAGCTTTTATAATAGCTATAACAGTTAAAACTATAATTTCTATATCAGTATAACTTTACTTAAAAATTTCAATTATAATTTCTCTAATAGTAAAATTAATATTTTTTAATTTCTATTAGCTAACCCTTTCTATGTAGTTAAAATATTCTAGTGTGTCCCTTCCACGACTTTCTCTTACCCCGCATTTAATTACTATGAAGACAATTTGCAGATTAAGGGGTAAGATAAGAAGCACTGTATTTGAACCTAGTTGAAAAGTAATTTAAAATAGATTTAGAAACTGACTTATTTTACATATAACTCTTTACGAGAAGGCAAACGCCCACTCATGCCCTGTTTAAATATAGCAACTAAATTTATAAAGAATTCACAGCTGTTATTAAATTTTAAAGTTTATATCGAATTATTCAGCATATTTCACCAGCAATACTCTTTGATACTACTATTTGACAAGTTAACTGTTAACTGGCAACCTCATATGAACTTCAAAATGAAAATTTGAATTTTTCCCAAGTATTTCGTTTTAGGATATGATTATAACATGCATTTATGCAGATCAACCACTAAAAATTTACTTTCGAATTCAGGAGGATTCTAAAGGCGATATAATACAAAAAAACTTGCTGAAAATTACACCTTAAAAGTACACTTGCATCAATTGCATTCAACAGAAAAGAATGCGTTCGCTTAATTTTTTCCAACCCTATATATTGCCGGCAATTTACGTATATACCAAATTGTGTAATTAAATTTAATTGTATATGAAAATCATATAACACAACCTGATGTATAGCATCAATATATCCAAATGTTTTGGGCAGAATAACTGAATAATTTCCGTACTATATTGTGCACAAAACATACGTTTACACTTATAAATATTATGTTTGTTCAATTTTGTTATAATCAGTTATAGACGTGAAACTGACACTACAAGAAATTTTGTCCATAGATGCAATGTATTTGAATTGTCATGTGCACGAAACATTAGCTTGATCTCATTAAAAGGTTTAGTGTAGCATCTCTGTATGATACAAATTTAGAATACTGAGTTTGGACTTCCTGCTGCTATTTGTTCTTCAGATATGATGATAACAGTCATACAAACACATAGACACACAGAACAACCGTTAAAAATCCGTTTTTTAAAACACTCTGCAAAAAGGTTGAAAAGCGTCAAAGTCTGCGGTTTGTCTGTCTGTCTGTGCGCATCATAACTCCCGTAAATATTTATGAAATTTCTTAAAACTTATATATGTTCTTCAAGTTCACTATCGGATGATCCTTATTGAAAATGGAGTGAATATCTCTTTTGGTTTGTATACATGTACACCCGAAAGTAATACAAAGCATTTTGTTCTATGATAGGAATTTCTCTAAACCGTGTTTTCATACCTTTACTTTAGACAAATCTTAATGAAATGGAAGTATGTTATTCAAATTTACTATTGGATGTTTTCTATGGAGAATGGAGCACATACCACCACTGGTACATGGACACCCGAAAGTATTCCAAAGCATAACGTTTTATGAGAGATATTTCTATAAACCAAATTTTAATAACTTTACTTTGCACAAACCTTAATGAAATTAAAATGTGTTATTCGTATTAACAAAAGAATGTATTAACAGGAGACTTGGCGTTGAAATATTAAAACCCGAATAAAGTATTACATCAGAAACACCAAAGAAAGATATTTGAGATGCATACAGCTGTTTCGGTAGCCTAAAGCGTAACGTCTTCAGTGCCAAAAGAATTCGAATCTGGAGAAGTGCTCGTATATATAGGAGAGGCAATTAGTTCAACCAATGGGATTACGGGAAAGGTGGGGAGTGTGGCAATAGGAATTTAGGAATGTTAGCTCTGTAAACAGTAGAAAAATTAAGAAAATGTGAACTGAATGTAAAATTTCCAACATTCAAACAAATAGGGAACAGCGAAATCACAATTTACAAGATTGTTAAAATTTTTATAAATATGAAAAGCTTCAAACAAATCGAGTTCATGAATGGATTTAGGCCTGCAAATTATTTTAGCTGAATTAAATTTAAAATTATGATTTTCCTCCCAGCAATGTTTAGAAATAGCCGATTTATTGGTTTCTTGTTTGCGGACGTAATTCATATGTTCTTTTAGACGAAATTTAAAACTGCATTTAGTTTGGCCAATATATGATAAACCACACTGACAGGAAATACTATAAGTGCCCCTAGAATTATGCATATCAATGGGATCTTTTAACTGAGAAAAGGTGAGTTTATTGGAAGGCGAAAATATTATTTTAAAATCATATTGTTTGAGAATTTTAGCTATAGTTTGACTGGATTTAGGAAAATAGGGTAAAACAATACTGAAATTAGAAGAGACTGATTTAGTAGACGAAATACGAGGGAGTTGTAATTTTTGGATAGCTTTGTCTATAATGGAAGGGTCATAACGTCTGTCAATTGCAATGTCTTTCAAGAATTTAATTTCAGATTTTAATAAAATAGGATTTGAACAAATATTAAGGGCACGGTTTACAAAAGTATAGAAAGCAGCCATTTTTTGGTTAGGTGAGTGACATGAACGCGCATGTGGAGGATGGGAGACTGCGAAATTTTACGATAGACGGTGGTTGAAAATCCATTTACAGTGCGAGAGACGAGGGTATCAAGAATTGGAATGGAGCCATTATTTTCTATTTCATATGTAAACTGGATATTACAGTCAATTGAATTTAAAGTTTCTAAGACATGGTCAATATTGTGACGAGATATTTTGATAAGCGTGAAGGTGTCGTCAACGTAACGGGTCCAAAAAGGAAAATATATTTTCTTAAAAAGCTTGCTTTCGAAGTAGTGACCCTCATGTAAATATCTCCGAAATCTCCCCAATTCTTCCAAACTTTTACATGGACTATGATTGTTGGAAATTTTACATTCAGTACACATTTTCTTAATTTTTCTACTGTTTACACAGCTAACATTCCTAAATTCCTATTGGCCACACTCCCCACCTTTCCCATAATCCTATTGGTTGAACTAAATTCGATCCCTCTCCTATATATACGAGCACTTCTCCATTCTTTTTGCACTGAAGACGGTACGCTTAAAGCTACCGAAATAGCTGTATGCATCTCAAATATTTTTCTTTGGCTTTTCTGACGTAGCAATTTATTCGGGTTTTAATATAGAATGTAATTTTATTTAAATAAAGAACATATTTATACTTTTAAAATAATTCTTAAAAATATTATTAAAATATTGGGTTCAAAGTCAATGATTATATGAACGTGATTTCTATTTTATTATTTTATCTAAAACTATTAAATTGATTAATAAACTAGGAAGACAAATACAATCAATTCTCGAAATATATCTATCTAAAAAAAGATTTTCTCTATAAATTCTTGCTGTATAAATGTATTTATAAATATAAAGCAGTAACAAAAGAATTTTGGAGTTTCTAAGTACTGAATGTTAAAACAATGTCATAAATTAAAATTGTAGTAAACGATACACTTAAAATAAAATTCGAAAACATATTTTTATGTTTCCTATTACTGTTCAATTATTTATGTAAACCTAAACACTCATAATATTTATTTATTCTTTCAACTTTTGGCATTATTACTTAATTAGGAATCTCTATAAAGCCTCTTTATAGGAGTTAAAGTTATTAGAATAGTTAATAACAAACATTAAATGCGTCACGTACAGTAATATTAGATTAAACGGGATTTATATTGGTAATACTGAAAGTTAAAAAGAATATTTACTTTGTACGTGATTTCACCAGAATGTAGCTAATAATACAGGTAATTACGAAGGTATAGGTAATTACTTTAAAACACTAAATGGATATTTCTAAAGTAAATTTCTGCACAAAAATTAAACATGGATTCAGTATTTCAGTTAAAAATAAAAGTTCTTGAAAAATAAATGTATTTTTTAATGCCACTTGTTTAGTAGTCATAAAAAAAAGACGATTATTAATTAAATGCAGTAAAATAAAAATTTTACTTTTACATAAAAGTGGTGTACATAAAATATAACAATTCAAAACATCGATTCCTTTTAAATTTTACACATATAATTGCATAAACTATATGAACAATTAATAAAGTTTACACATCTACTAAATAGTAAATAGTCTCATGGGAAGTACAATAAGTAAATGTTAGAAAAAAAAATCAAACTTACAAAAACACTCACAAACTCCAAAACAGAGTAATTGGTATTCGGAATTACAATTATTTTTTCCAATATTGTGGCATAATTTACTTTAGTCTATTTAGATTTTCTATTTTTTTCCCCACCAAACACGCGCTGTTGATTTATTTATTTAAACTAGCAGGCTTCGCCCGCTTCGCTGGGCACTATATTTAAAGGATTTCTTTTTAATTGTATAACTGAAACGTTTAAATAAATATATATCGATTGGCGACTATTTTCTTCGCAGTTTTAGTATGGGATCTCCTTGAGAATATCAAACATTTTTTGAACTTCTCGAATATGTGCAACAAAACAATTATTAAAACGAATATTCTCGAAAATAGTCAAATATAAATATTAATTCTTGGAATATTCTGGAAACAGTTGAAGCTGTTACTCGTACAGTAAAAGTCACTATTCTAAGAATGGTCGAATCGCAGAACGCACGTAAGTCGTTTTCGCAGCAATCACTGTAACGCACGTATGTACGCTTCACACACATGGAAAAAAATAAGTCACTGGACAGATCTACACCGCTCTGCATGAAAAGTAGAACACACGAAACTCGGTTCTGCGGCAATAACTATCACTCGTGTTAAAACCGAAAACATCACTGGACACCCCTACATTGTTGTGCGTGAATCTCAGAACACACGAAACTCGGTTCCGCGGCAATTACTATCACGCATGTCAAAAAAACATCACTGCACACCCCTACCTAGCTGTGCATGAATCTGAAAACGTTTGAAACTCGGTTCCGAGTCAATCACTATCACGCATGTCAAAACCAAAAAAACATCACTGGACACCCCTACCTCGTTGTGCATGAATCTGAAAACGCACGAAACTCGGTTCCGCGGCAATCACTATCACGTATGTTAAAAAAAAAAAAAAAAAAAAAAAAAATCACTGGACAGCCCTACCTCGTTGTGTACGAATCTGAAAACAGACGAAACTTGTTTTCACAGCAATCAAAAAAAAAAAAAAAAAAAAAAAAAAAAAATCACTGGACACCCCTAACTAAAATCAAATAAACCAATGGAATCTCTCGTAATTCATCATAATGTAGTTCTAGTTCAACGTAAAATACACTCCCCGATTAAAAAAATCTCAAGATTTTCTAAAAATATCTGCAAAATATCTTAAGTTATTTGGCCCATTCTTAAGAAAGTTAACAAAAATTCTTTATAATGTCTTTAAAATTTTTGAAGATATTTTATAAAAAAAGATAAATCTTCAAAATATTTTTAAATATTTGAAGAATGTCTTAAGAAAATACTATTTTCTCAAGAATATCTTTGGTTTATTTTTAGTGGGGTCAAATCAATGAAAATCAAATAAACCAATCAAATCTCTCGTAATTCCTCAAAACGCAGCTCTAGTTCAATGTAAAATACACTCAAATCAATGAAAATCAAATAAATCGATGAAATCTCTCGAAATTTCTCATAACGTAGCTCTAGTTCAACGTAAAATACACTCAAATCAATGAAAATCAAATAAACCAATCGAATCTCTTGTAATTCCTCAAAACGTAGATCTAGATCAACGTAAAATACACTCAAATCAATGAAAATCAAATCAATGAAAATCAAATAAATCAATCAAATCTCTCGTAATTCCTCGGAACGTAGCACTAGTTCAACGTAAAATACGCTCAAATCAATGAAAATCAAATAAACCAATCAAATCTCTCGTAATTCCTCAAAACGTAGCTCTAATTCAACGTAAAATACACCTAAATAAATGAAAATCAAATAAACCAATCAAATCTTTCTAGTATTTTCCATTGTGCGTCATTATAGAAATGGAAAGTTTTAATTTCATATTTTTATTATTTAAAATAAAACTAATCAAAAATTCGAAAATCTGACTTCGATGTGTGACCCTTCGGAAGGCACCTTTGTGTTAAATCACGTGACTGTCCGAGCTACCGTTTTCGAGAACAGTGAAATATACATATATATATACAAATATTGCTCACTTAATAGTATAAGATTGTATTTTTTAATTGTTAGGTGATTTTACAGGTAATTCATTAAAAGGGACACATTTCATTTCTGTTTCTGATTCTTTCTTTGCTAAATAAGCGACAATTAATTTAAACGTGTGACTAGAGGCTTTCCCACTTGAAGCTTAAATTTATCATTATCCATTCCATATAAGGTTGGAATTTCAAAATTGGTTCTAAAGTTTTCTGTTAATAGTAGAGTGAATTATTTTTTACTTTACTGAAGACTTTTTTAAATTTTTAATTTCCCGTTGTAAAAAAATCCTGCATCTATTATGAATCCCTTTGGAAATTTTCCTGTACACTAACGAAACCATTTTGTACGGGAATTCACGTCAGTTGAGCAATAGAAAATTGATCTTTTCTTTATTACAGTTACTTAATTATGCTCATGCGTCATTTAATGTTACTACAAATTTTCATTCTTTAGCATCTAGAAGTTTTTCATATAATTTTCTACAATTTGTTTTTCTTTCAGCAATATGCTTTCGCAAAAGCAGATGAACTTTAAGTCGGAACATCCTTTTTAACTGTAAATCTTTATGATTTTACTTGCAGTGCCAAAAGACCTTCCTGGTTTCGATGCAATAGATCTTTGAGTCGTCGGATTTTTTTAGGATCAGACTTCCCTTTCTTGATATTTACCGGTGTTCGAAAAGTCTTAGCATGAAGTTTCGCGCTCGTGTTTTAATCTTAATTTTTACTTTTACTTAGACGTTTTTCCCTTTCAAATTTATATATTATAAATACCTTTTTTAAAAATGCAATAACCGCAATTTTTATAGCACTTTATTATTTGGTGATACGAATATTTATTTTTAGAAAACACAGTCACATAACCTTTGAGCTATCTATGAATTTTAGGAGCCATTTTTGAAAAATATTTTATTTTTACCTTCCAATGAAAAGATAAAAATAGCAGACGATTATTCAAAAGTTGCCAAATTTTTATCTCTAACTGTAAAAGAGCAAAATAAAAAATAAAATCGTCTCGATACAGTGTGAACGACTTTATGTATATAGGTATTTAAAAAATTAAAATGTGATGTTGATTTCAAGTCACTCTGTATTAATATTTTAAATTTTACGAGTTGTGAATCTTCCAAATACCAGTTAAGTTTTCTCTTCTTTATGCGCAAGTTTTCAGTCGATTTTGACAAAAATTAAAAATTATTTAAAACTAGCAAATACAAAAATTAAAAGTCCTCAGTCCAAAACCCGATAATTAAAGACTAGAGATTTAATATATATATATATATACCAGGTGTCGCATAAGTCTGTCATAAAAATTAAAGGGATTTTTAGAAGTGAACGCGGTTTGCGAAAAAATTATTCTCATGAAGGGGGATCCCCCCCCTTTTTTTTGGGGGGGGGGGGTTAAAGAAAAAATAATTATTAAAATTTTCGTTAATAGAGGGCGCTGTACTCGGACAAATCATACATTTCCGTGAAAAACTATATTTATTTGCATGCAAATGCTTGCAAGCATATAAATCAATTTCTATGTTTCCGCTAACACCCAAAAATTACAAATTGCAAGCTAGTTAGAACATTGCGAACTCCAGCTTTAGTCGCTGGTTCTTACCTGAACGAAAACGTCTTCACCAATAACGCTTTATCTACCAAGTCAGCATCGCAGTTAAAACTTCATCTATGCATAAGTAGGAGGCAAAATAAAAAATAAGTTGTGTTAGTTGTGAAGCAGTGCAATTTATAGGACTCTTATTTGCAAATTTCTTGTTACGCAACCATACAGCGCCCTCTATCGACGAAAAACATAACTATTTTTTTCCTTTACCGAAAATAAAACCCCTTTCATGAGAATAACTTTTTCGCAAACAGTGTTTAATTCAACAAATCCTTTAATTTTTACGAATTTTTAAAATGTAAACTAGCTTTCTTCTAACTGAAAATTACAAATTTTATAGAAAAATAATATTTAATTAAATTAAAGTTCATAATATATATATATATATATATATATATATATATATATATATATATAAAGCTAGGTTTATGCTTGTTCTTGAATTTCACCTCTACATATAATAAAAGATGTGTGTGTCTGTATGTCCGACAGCTTCATAGAGATCATCGCCTTCTAGATCAATAAGTGATCGCACAGATACAGAATTCTGCATGTAGGTACGTAATGACTTCAATGTACTTTGAAGCCTGATTTTCAAAATTTTCATTTGTTTTATTCATTACTTAAATTTTTTAAATTGATAGTCTCTAGAGATAAAAAAGTAAAAGTAAAAAGACGTGACGTGGCCCATTAGCATATTGGTTCGAGTATCAAATTAATAACGTGAAGATATTGGGTTCTATCCTCCAAGTGTCAATGTGCTACTTTTTGCAGATAATTAATAGAAAATATGACAATTAATAAAAGGAAAATTTTAAGTTAAACTTATAGGTGTGTTGGTTGCTTTATAGGCAAACATCGGATCACAGAGCTGCAAAATTTTATATGTAGGTCCATTTGACATATCCAGATGCTTCTCGAAGCCTGATTTTCAAATTTTTGACTATCATTTATTTTATTAATTAATTTTTTTTTCAGCTGGATAGACCGTCTGGTGCTGCCATCTATTATCATAGAGTTAAGATGATAATCTGTCCGGAAAACGTAATTCTTGAAAAATAACAGTGTCATTTATCGCCCAGTTAACACCTTAATTGAAATGTCCGATTAAGGTACAAATGCAACCAGTGAGGACCTGAAAGCGATTTAGTATAGACGGGGAAAACGCTGCCGAAGGCATCGGAGATCCAAAATGATATTTTAAGCAATTCAATGAGTTTGTTTTTAATTTTTATTTTAAAGTGATTTAAAATATAGTAATTATAATGTTTTGAAACTTCCTTTATATATAATAACAAGCAAAGCAGATAAAGTTAATAATATTTGATTGATAAAAAGGAAGTGTTTTTCCATCTTTTAATTTTTACTTTTGTCTGATATTTAAAGCATAATTTCATTTTAGAACGCAATTTTAAACTTAAATTTAATTTAAAACTTTTATTGCACTTAATTCAAAAAATAAATAAAATTCTAAAGCATCAGTATGAAATAAATGCAACCTTCCATTCTTTAATTCTATTTCAAAGAAGTTTTTAAATCAAATTTAATAAGAAAAAGACAAGCACGAATACGTGTCTTTTTATTCTTAAAGGAAATGTTTATTTTGTCTTATTTATTTTCTAAGGACACAACAAAGGAAGTTTACCGGAAACATTTCTTTTAAAAATTCTTTTCTTTGTAAAGATATACGGAATAAAATCAAAATATTTTTAAATTAAATTTTATCTCAAAGAAAATACTTAAAAAAATACATATCATGGTGTTTTCGGCCAACTTTTGTCATTATTGAAAAGTTTTCTTCTGCATGCAACTTATAAATTTTTTTAAACATATATTTATGTTTTATGTAGTCATATTTCTACAGTTAAAAAAACATATACATGTGGAAAATTCTTAAATAAAATTTTAAAACTGCATTCATCATTCGGTAGATAAGTTAAAAAAAAAAAAAAAAAATATGTTACTTTTTTTATGTTTGTTATTTTTATTCACCCCCCCTTTAAATAATAACAGCTAGAAATGTATAATAAGCAAATTAATAATAAATAATAAATAATTCAGCTGTAACATTGATGCATTTATATTAGTCCGTGAGGCGAGAGCTGTTATTGTTCAGGTTCGTTTGCCAAGTCACGTAACTAAGTGAATTTTTGCACATGGGTTTAACATGGTACTTCTTTTAAAAATTTGCAATGTTTCCCAATAGGCATTTGCATATTAATTTTTAAATCTCAGTTCTGTCTGTCTGTCCGTGTTAGTGTGCGTCCACGCTCTAACTCCCGAAAATATGCACGGAATTTCTTGAAACTGAAATATGCCATTCAAGTTCACTATCGAATGTTACCTATTGGAAAGAGAGTAAATACTGCTAATAGTTTGTGTACAGGGGCCCCTGAAAGTGTACCAAAGCGTTACTTTCTATTAGAAGTATTTCCATAAACCATATTTTGATGCCTGTACTTTACACAAATCTTAATGAAATTGAAATATGTTATTCAAGTTCATTATTGACTATTCTCCCTTGAAAATGAAGTAAACACAACAACTGATTTGTATATAGGGACATCCAGAATTATTATAAAGCATTGCGTTCTATGAGTGGTATTCTTATAAATAAACCATATTTTAATAGCTTTATTTTGCACACACCTTAATGAAATTTGTGAGCAGAAAATAATGTTTTCTATGTAATATAGCTTTAAACTTTTCAGAAATTATTTTAGTTATCCTCTATTTCATTTTAAAATAATGGTTGTTGTACAAAAGTATGCTTTTATTTGTTTTTAGATATTAATTAAATTTAAGTTTCTAGAGTATAACTTTATAGATTACATTATTTATATTTAAAAATGGGTTCTTACTAGAACTATCGAAATTATTGTTGTGGATTATATAACAATGCACAAAATTAGCATTACACAAGTACCTTCGAAATTATTATTCCTTTTGAAATGCATGATTTTTTAAATGCATTTCTGAAATGCATTTTTTGAAATGCATTTTTTTTTTTTTTAATCAACATAACACTCAATTATTGTCTTATTACACTCAATTATTGTCTTAAAAAATATTTTTGTTTTGTAATTATTCTTTAATTTATTCCAGAAAAAGAGGAAATTAAATAATTTGTGATTTAATCTTATTATTTAAACTAATGTATAAAACTATTTATTTAAACTAATGCGTATTATGTTAAAAAAATTTCTTTTCTACCTGAATTAAAACGAAAGAAGTGCACTGCAAAGATTTGAATTTCGAAATCTATTTTCCTGCATCCGAAATTATGTTCTATTTTTAAATACAACCGCAATTTTTCTTTACGCGAATTCCCTGGTGTATTAAAGAAGATTTCATCATGAAAAATATTCCTTTATGTTAGAAGGACGTCTGAAAAAATAAATATGCATTATGAACTGAGCATCTCTCTGTATTCATTTTAATACGTTTATTTAGATTTTCAGTGATTAAAACATAAATTTGTTTTCTGAGAAATAATTTACTTTATACTAGTTATGCAGAATTATCAGTTGTGGTTGTGGTGGTTAACCCTTTAATTATTTTTTTCTTTCACTTTATGTTTCAGCTCACACCAGTTTTACTGCATGATAATGTTCATGTTACTTAACTTTTGAATAGACGTGTTGTTTTGTCGAAATCCAAAGAAATACTTTGAAAAACTGCCGGTGCAAGTTTGTACAAAATGTTACTGAAATAATGTCCGTACGCTGTATGGGCAAACCAGTTAAAGGGTTAAGTTATTTAAATTTAATTAGTTGAAAATAATTAATATTTACAGTAGTTGAATAAAATAATTCAGGAAAAAGCAAAGGCGGGCATTGTACAGTAATTGCTAAATATTTCATTTACTATAAAATAAAAATTAGAATAAAACTTTTAATAATCGAATTGAATTAATTTTTGTATATGAAATTAGACTGCAACACTTGTTAAAACCATTTTTGATGAAAATGCTTCATTAATTAGAGAAACTGCAAAAACTTACCAATTCAGTATTCGAACATGGATTCTTTAGCACAACAATACAGTGCTCTACCGACTAACCTACCGAGACAATATCTATCTTTTATTAATCGTTCATAGAAAAGGTATCGACTGGCTAACTTAGTTTCTAGAGAACTTGCATGTTAGACTAAAAGATCCATGTTCAAATGTTTTCCAGGTAACATTTAATTTGTGGTTAAACAAATTCGGCATAACAACTAAAAATGCGTATAATACGCATAACTGATGTTAAAATTAATAAAAGAAAAGCACAAAATTTGCGTTTTCAAAAATTCAATGATAATCATAAAGTAACCGTACAATAAAATAAAATATGTTTTATTCGAAACAACGGAAGTCTGTATTTAATTCATATAGAAAAGGAAAAGTTACTTTATGACGATCGTTATACCTTTAGCAAGTTGAGCGCCATGTCAGCCCTTCTAGATTCTAGACATTTTATCATAAATCTCTAAGTACTGAAGGAATCATCTTGAAACTTTAAGAGTGGGCAGAAGATGTTATACTGCAAATATTTCAGTACCAATAAAAAATTAAAATGTTGAGCGCCCTGTCAGCCATCGGTGGCTGACAGTGTCAAATATGATATAAAGCTGCGTCAACCATCGGTGGCGGATGTAAAATAGGTTATAAAACTAAAAATATTACATTTAATGAATGAAAATTTATTAAAATTTGCTTAATTTTTATTTATTAAAGGAGGAATCATTATGAAATTTTAATGGATTTTAAGAATTTGCGTGGCGCGCAACGTGTTAAAATATTCAGATTATGTATTTTTAAAGTCAAGCTAATAGAAAAATAATCTGGTGTGTCACTCACGCGACTTTTTCTTACTCTGAAATTTAATACTATAAATACAGGTTGCAGATTAAGAGGTAAGATAACGAGTACTGTTATGTAAACCTGTGTTAAACAATTCAAATTAGGCTTCTTAAGAGTTTTATATGATATTTAGTTCTATGTGAGGGGGGATACCGCCCCCTTAACCCCCCCCCCCCGTTTCATTAATGCACCTACATTTATATAGAATTTAATTCGGCTATTAAAAAATAATTCTGTTTTTTTTTTTTAAATAATTTATTAAAATTATTATTTAAAAAAATTATTTTTTATGATAATGCAGACGATTTCCATATTAGAGAAGTAGTCTAACACTAAATATCCAAAAAAAAAAAAAAAAAAAAGTCCATTTTATTCTCAATTAAAAAAAAAAAAAAAAAAAAAAAAAAAAAAAAAAAAGTTTTTTTTTTCGGTAGAAGTAAAAAAAAAAAAAAAAAAAAAAAAAAAAAAAAAAAATCGATAATTTTGTTTTAAATTATCGCAGATCGATGGTTCAACCCTTCGTTTTAAAGGTATTGGCGAGCAATTTTGAAAGATACCCATCATGAAAATTTACTCCCCTCGAGGGGTGGACTTCCCCCCAGGGTGGAGGCGAGGCTCCTACATACACAATTTTTTCCCCTGTTGACTATCTCTATTACAAAAAATATATATTTGTTTTAATTGGTTTAGAGCAGTCTATAGATGTTAAACTCTACTTACCTGCAATTTCCCCCATACGCGTAATGTATTTGAATACTTTTGAGTGTCCCTGTACACGAACCATTTGCTTGATATTAACGAAAAGTTTAGTGTAGCATCTTTATATGATACACATTTATAGAATACCAAGTTTGAACTTTCTGCCATAATTTGTTTTTGAGATATGCTGATAACAGACAGACACACACACAGACCATTTCCTAAAAACATGATTTTCGTATTCAGGGGACCTCAGAACATGTAAATATAACAAAAACTCGTGTTCGAAAATTTGACCCAAAAACAATACTTTCTCTACCTTATGGGTAAGAGAAAATAATATCGTTACAGATAATACTGCTCGGCATGAAAATTGCTCTCAACATACTTTTTGCAAATTCTTATGTAAAATGACCTCCTGAATTCGATTATGATGACCATTTTGCCCTATCACCCACCGTTTTTTTGGAGACGCCCCCGTATTTTTACCACTTTTAAGTAATTTTAGGGCTATAAATTTGAATTATAGTGGAGAAAAGAAATATTTTAATTGTTAAAAATCTTCTGCCTAAAAACAGAAAAAATCTATAACATGAATATTTGCAGCAAGGTGAAGATTTACATTTATTGCATTTATTATATTTTACATTGATTACATTTGACATTGATTATTTTGATTTACATTGATTACATTTTATATATTTTATTAATCAATTATTATTACCACTTTATATTTTTGTTATTTTTAAGAGTTAAAGTAATTATTTTGCATTCTCCAAATCAAATTGATGGCCCTAAAATTACCGAAGATTGATAAAAATTGGGGGAGGAGGTGACGTCTCGAGGAAACGGTGGGTGATAGGGCAAAATGGAGGTCATATTCGGATTCAGTAGGTCATTTTACATAAGAATCAGCAAAAATAGTATCAGGACTCGGATTTTTTTTTTTTTTTTCAGTGTAGTTATACTGACCAAACGTTCCCATTTTCTGGGGACAAATGGGGATAAATAGGGACGCCCTTTTTTTTTTTTTTTTTTTTTTTTTTTTAAGGCATTTTTCTAAGTTTTAAAAAATTGTAGAAACTAAATTATTAATCAATAACACTTTATTTTTAGTCCTTATTTATTAGGAATGAAAAAATACATCCATAATTTGATAATTGTAGCAATTTTTAATGCTTCTCTATTATAAAGGTACTTTGGTTTGGTCAGGCTAAGTGTAGTGTAATTTAAGCGAAACTATGAATCCAATTTTCGCCGTTCTTCAAAAACGTGGGTTTTCGATGGTTCAGCATTTTGATACCATAGCGATTTGGAAAATGAATGACATCTGGAGAACAAATTAAAAGAAAAATATAGCTTATTCAACGTATGAATTCAATGCATAAACAAGATAGTTAACGTCAAAATGAAGGAAATCATTTCTTATAATCCTATATTTTTTTAAATGATCATAAAATATAAATGTGTTTTCCTGTAGTAAAATTGTATTATTACTTACTTTTAGAATTACTAGTCACGTTCAGCTTTTAATTTCATGCTAAAGATTGAATAAGGTATTCTGTGTCGAAGAAATTAAAATTTAACGATATGCAATATTTTTAATAATGTGCGATGTTATATAATTATAATTTTTCTTTGTAAAAGAATGCTTTACAAAGATATACAATATTTTAAACTTTTACCGATAAAAAATATATATTTTCTTCAAATATTTAATATAAAATTGTTTATAGTAAACGTCAAAAGCCCTTATTATCTAAATATTTAAATAGAAAATCCATTAATAAATACCATAGAATTTTGTTGGCTTTATTTACATAATTTTTTTTAATTGCTATGTTAAATATTTTAAGAACATATTAAAACATTTGTTATATAAAATCTGTAATCAAAAAGAAAGAAAAATGATACGAGACCAATTTTTTTTTCTTCCCTTAATAAAAATTACTAAAAATTGTAACATATCATTCTATAAGTAATTACATAGTACTATATCTTGCATTATTCAGCTTATATATAAGATTTTTTATATATAAGATAAGAAATTCTTCTGTTACGTACTGATACATGACGAGAACAAAAATTTATCTGGTTATAACTTTTGTAATTTCTGTGTATTCTTCTGAGCTTCCTTTCTTTTTTCATTGCTGTTTTTTATTTAGTTTCAGGCTAATTATTCCGTTTTTGTTAGTTTCTTGTTTTCTGGAAATATCTTTTGTTGAATTTTAATCCAAGGATTGAGTTGGTAAATTATGAACTGATAAATAATTATAACGATACAGAGACGAACACAGGAAAATTAAGATAGCTATAGATATGGCTATTGATTAAACGTATTAAAGCATTTACACCTTACAAAATCTATTGAATCTTAAATCATTTGTAGGGTGATCTAAGTGAATTATAAATGCAACACCAATATCTTCCCTGTGTACAGGGGAATCACTGGCGTATATTTAAGCTTGAAAACATCTTACACACCATAAAATTAATGCAAGCACTACCAATTTCAAAAGGACGTGGCCATTCTTCTTCAGGTGCAAAATACGTGCTACTGCTTTGAAGGTAAAAGCAAGACTGAAAGCAGGGCAAAGCCTAAATGGAAAGGAGTAACGCAACCAACCAATAGAAAGCAGCCTGCAAAACCAGTCAGAGTGAAACACAACCAAAAACAGGAAATAAGAGAAACAGACACATTTAGTAAGGTATTTATTTACTACCTTACTAAATGTGTATCTGCACGTTTAGAAAGGCATTTATTTAAATACTTTACTAGGTATTTAAATATATCTATCTATCCATCTCTCTCTCTCTCTCTCTCTCTCTCTCTCTCTCTCTCTATATATATATATATATATATATATATATATATATATATATATAAATTATTTAAAAATCCATTCTCTCTAATTTTTGTGCTGTTTCTCCTATTTTCTATTTTGGGTTGAGTTTTTTTTTTTTTTTTTCTTCTGACTGGTTTTCAGGCTGCCTTCTATTGGTTGGTTGCGTTGCTCCTCCCTTCTTTGGATTTTGCCCTGTGTTCAGTCTTGCTTTTGCCTCCAAGGTAATAGCACGTTTTTTTCGCCTGAAGAAGAAATGAAATGTTTTTTCTAAACCGGTTATTATTCTTTACTAAATATAACTGTTATTGCTTTTTTACAAATTAAATGAATTAAAATGCTGTAATACAAATTTATAAATGCAATTCCTACAAAATTATTAGTTTTCTGTAATTTTCTACAAATTTCTAGAAATATTTTTAACAAAGCGGAATAATGTATATATTACAAAATACAATTTCTATAACTTCTAAAGAACATATGTTGTTTTAGTATGTTTAATAAAAGTCGATATCATTAGTAATATTTTAAGCAATTTTTATAATTATATATAATTCATCTGATTCAAAGCAATTGCTGATTTAATAAAATTTACTAACATTTATATCTACTAGCTCTTTTATACAAATTTCTAAATGCAATTTCTTCAGTTTCTAAAACAACATTTATGTATTTGTAATTAAAATATTTCGATATACTTCTAAATAATTTAAGCAAATATTCCTCAAAATGTGTACTAATTCATATGAATATGAATTAGTATGCATTTTTGATTTTAATATATTTATTTCTTATTATTCAAAACTGTGAAATTACTACTTTTATAAAGTTTAAAAATAAAATTTATGAGAGTATAATTTCTTTTTAATGCGATTAATGACAACTATTCGTGAAATTCGACTATACCAGCTCTTTTATACAAATTTCTAAATGCAATTTCTTCAGTTTCTAAAACAACATTTATGTATTTGTAATTAAAATATTTCGATATATTTCTAAATAATTTAAGCAAATAGTCCTCAAATGTATACTAATTCATATGAATATGAATTAGTATACATTTTTGATTTTAATATATTTATTTCTTAGTATTCAAAACTGTCAACTTACTACTTTTATAAAGTTAAAAAACAAAATTTATGCGAGTATAATTTTTTTAATGCAATGAATGACAACTATTCGTCATATTCATTTCTAACATTTTAATATATTCTTTTTACATATTTTGTAATTTTTTAAGGACCATTTATTCTTTAACATATTATCATAACGCATTACCTTATAAAGCATAAATATTATGAAGTATTATCCCAAGTTATCCTTTTACTATTCGAAAATTCTTATGATATTACAGCCCAAAAGACATCGTACTTATTGTTTCGCAATGTAATATTTTTGATTTATCACCAGTTTTAAGGAGTTTTAAGTATCCAAAGCTTAATGGCTTCAGGAATTTATCCTTGCATGACCAAAAGGAATTTATAACAACATCATCTAAGATTATGACATCGTTACGAAATGTATTCTTCCATGCGAATGATTTCGATGCCTTAATCTAGATATATTTTAAAATAACTGACACCACTTAGTTGAAAGAATTTTATGAAATTAGAGGTACATATATCAATGAAATAAATGTGAATTGTAAGCGCGAGGATATACAAATAAAATTTTTAAACTGCAATTTTTCTCTTTTCACGTGTATTTATTTGAATAGTTGTTAGTTGATTTGTTTAATTTAAATTGTTTCTTTTTTTCTTTCTTTCTTTTTATTAGAACTGAGGATTATTAGTCTCAATCTGGGAATTTTGCGATGTCATTTTTCGATAGTTGGACATTTATCGAAATCAATTTTTAATGATTAGACATTTATCGAAATCTAAAATTTATCGAAAATGTAATTGAATAACTTTAAAAGAGATGTTATAATAATAATTAAAAAAAAATAATAAATAATAGTCCTCCGTCCTAAACTAGATTATGCTTTTGCCAGAATTTCATCAAAATCTTTTTTTTTTTTTTTTTTTTTTGGAAAGAAAAAGAAAAGAAAAGAAAAGAAAATTAATAATATTCAGTATCGAAACAAACACTATCGAAAAAGTTTTTTTCTTAAATAATTTTGAATTACGAAATAAAAAGTGCGCGTGCAAAATGAAATAAAAATAAGTAAAAAAAACGAATTTAATGATTTAATTTTTATATAAAACATGATCACATGAAAACATTTTTATATAAAACATGATATTAATGTTACCTTGAATTTATCTTTTCAAATTTTTCATACGTCTGACAAAGTAAATCTGTATCTTTACTATTACAAAAGATAAAATATGTAAACTTTTAAGCTGCTTATTTATTTATTTTTTTAATTTTAATTTAAAAAATGCGAAGCACGCATTTTTTTTTCCTTTTTAAATACTCGGTATTTGAAATGAATTACTGACAATTTAATAGTTATATTGATCGTAAGTAACTTTACATCATCTTGATATATTTATATATCTGATGTGCAATTAAGCGATTATCAGCACAAAATAAAGAGTTAAAGAAAAAAGAATATGCATGAATGATTTATATATTGCTTTTCTAAAGTTTATCATATTTTATTTTATTTTATTTTATTTTTCAATTTTATATTGCTTTGATTATAGAGAAAATAACAGTATGGATCGAAGGAACATAGATTGATCATAAAAATCTTTGCCGATATATATGCTCCTTCAGCGACTGTTCTGTTCAATCGATAGAGATGCGATTTCAGATATAATTATTTAGAGTTATGAGCTCAGGATCCAAGATACATAAACCTGAATTTTTCGAAATCCCTTTTGCTAAATGCTAAGTGTATGCGAATACTCTAAAGGTCACCGAGAATGTACGTGTATCACAAAAAACAGACGTATTATGAGCACAAAAGAAAGAACTCTATGAACGCCAACAGAAACACGATTGGGGTGCAAGGTGAAAATTTGTGTATGACAAAGGCAAGACACCAGTCACTGACAACACAGAAAAAGAAAAAAAAAACATTTATTTGGATAGTACATTTTTTACATGGATGTCATCACAGACAATTATGCATTTCATGTGGGAGGCTGCAAATAATAAAACCGAACGTACAGAGAATGAAGGATATTTGCAATCTCATATTTGATACAGTCTTAAAAATCCAGCCCATTTCTGAGATTTTACATGCACACTCTAGATTTGAGAGTACGTTCCAAGAACAATTGTGTCTTCAATACTGCAACACATAGTAAAATTTTCATCGTATAAATATACTGTTGTCAGAGTGCGCGGATTTGCGACTGCCTAGTTCACACAATTTTTGGTGTTGACGTTGGCAGTTAAGGTGAAATGCGCATCGTCTATTCATAATATGCGAAGAGGTCAGTTGTTTTTTATCGTAAATTAGAAATCGCAAATTGTTCCGATATCTGTACAATTTTTTTTCCTGTAGAGGAATGGTGTAGAATATAGAATAGACGGATAAAAGGAAATACCGTTATATCGCACCTGTACGTAACCCTCGACATCATCGAGGGTTACGACCTGTACGGAGCGGGAACCTATTGGAAGCACGACGATCGTCTTCACCGGACTTCAAATATGAACGGTAGATCATCTTGTGTCTGCGAGAAGAGCAGTTTTTGTATCATAGAACTTTTTTCGTTTACCAAGATTCAGACCTTTTGGACTTCAGACCTTCTGTAATCCTTTAAAAATTGTATTGTATTTTACTAAATAAAATTGTTAAAATCTGAAACAATTATTTAAAAATCGGTTCAGCCATTATTACTTCCTTAACTACGGGATTATTAACTTCCTTTATTCATTTAAATACACTCCAGTTTTATCAGTGGTTTTCCTTATATCATTTTTCTTTCTGAGTATCACCTTTGAAATGTTCCAACTTTTAATTTACTCTTTATGGCTACTAGAAATTATGAATGTTTGATTATGTAATTACCGGAATATTTTCTGTCGTTCAAAAAATTTTAAAAAGTCCTTTGTGTCTGAATATTCTATTTCTGATGTATATATCTCAAAAGTTGTTCGTGTCAGTTTGCATAAACACAATAACTGTCACAATAATAATTTGAAATTTGATAAGTATTAATCCCGTATTACGTGGAATTAACTACGTATCTCTTGCTGTATAAAGTACTTGTGGCTCGTGTACAGGGACACACAAAATAATTTGGTTAAATTGCATTCCACATATTGAAATTATTATACAATAATAAAATGCTGAAAAAGTATAGTTTTTATAAATAAACAAAAATGGTGAGCATGGACTTAATTATTAATTTGCAGGCCTACAAAAAATTTTCAGTATGTTATGTATTCGTGCTATAACTACTGGATGGGTAATTTTGCTAGTGTTACATCCATATTAAATAGGGAAATAAAATATTCAGAAGAGTATGAACAGAACTATATCTCACTATTATAGAGTTAATACAATATGCAAAAATATAATATAATATTAATAAAATTATAATGGTCTGCTCAGCGATGAGTAATAAATATAGAAAATTCGGGTTCCTAATTTGCAGATCCACTTGTGGGAAAATTGCTGTGGGCAACGAATTATAAATTCGTGAAAAGTTCAGAGTTTTATGACAGACTTAATTGCATTAAATTTATTTTAGTATTGTTAATATCTGAGTATTGTATCAGAGATTTTCGAAATTACAGCTAATTTCATGAAAGACATTTATTTAAAATACAAATTAAAATAAGTTAATGTACATAAAAAACTTAAACGTTTCATGCTTATTCTTAGCACATCATCAATATGACAATAGTTTCAAGAAATGGCTCAAAACTGTAAAAACAAAGTTTTTAAAAATGATCGCATATTCGAATGGTACAGCGTATGGGTCATTCGTCGAAGTGGGTTGAATTTTTACAAGCCATCCTTCCATGAAAAAAAAATACGCGAATGGTAGTTTTCACAGCTTGAGTTAATACTTTTAACGTTTTCAAAGTCCGCAGTGTAATCTGTTTCAGTTGCATGGTTGACTAATTTCGATCGCATATCACCATTTTTATATGAACAATAGTGTTCATTTCTACGGATATCAGCCGGACGTCTTATTTCTCTAACATAGGTAGATTCACAGTTTTTAACGGATATATAGAACACAATACCGGCACGTTTAAGGGAGGGGTCAATAAGTAATTTTTTTTTTACAAGTTAATGGATATGTTTGTGAGGTTTAAATGCAGAAGATATGTTAGCTATTTTAAGAATTTTAGCAATGTTTTGAGATTTACAGTACGGTTATACAAAAAAAGTGAAGGTAGGAAATTTTCCTTTTATTCAGTTTACCCTTCAAGCTGAGAAGGGTAATAATTACTTTTGTTGGATATTTTTATAAAGCGTACAAATGTCAATAATGTTAAAAAAATTTGAAACTTCTGTCAATGGAAAACGTAAATTTTCCGACCAATATTTGAATTTTCACTCTGTTAAATCTTTATATTGGAAAATTGTTGTTGTTCGTACCTTAATTTATCGTGCTAAATATTATTGTAGTAGTAATAATCTTTTGCAAATCGAATACATCTTAAAATGTGTAATTACCCTCTCTGTTGCCTAAAAACATTCTTTGGTAAACTTCTTATAATCAAGTTTTCTCCTTCCTCTCCCCTCGTTTTTAGCTTCAAAAACTTTGTTTGTAAGCCGTAGTATAAAGGTTTTTCTGAAAACATTGCTAACAAAATTTCTTTAAAATGCTAACATTTCTTCCACATTTAAATTTCAAAATCAAATCTGTAAACTTTTTTTCTAATTTTAAAACTATTATCCACCCTCTATATAACCGTAACGGTATTGTATATTGTATTCCCTGTAGAAATTGTAAAGCTACCTATGTTGGACAGATAAAACGTTCGGATGATATCCGCATCACAGAACACAAGCGTGCATAATAGATGGTAGTATTTAATCGAAGTTTGTCAACCATGCATTTGAAACAAATCACACTGTGGAATTTGAAAAATGTTAAACATTTCATCTATAACTGTAAAAACTAAAATTCTCATATATTCGTAGAAGGATCGCTTACAAAAATTTAATCCGCTTTAATGAATAGCGCATAGGCTGTACTATCCGAATGTATGATCCTTTTTTAAAATCCTTGTTTTTACAGTTGTGAATCGTTTCATGAAGATATCATACTGTTGATTTCAGCGCTAAGAATTATCACGGAAGTTTTATGTTTTTATGTTTATTTTTTGCTTATTTTAAATTGTATTTTACATAAATATCTCTTATACAATTATTTTCAAAATATTTTAAAGTAAATAAATGAGATGGAATGGATTTTAAATATTTGAAATGCTACAGATTTTGTTATAAGTATTTTTTCCGGTTTCTTTTATAATTTTGTTTTTTTTCAGAATTATTACTTTTAATTTCATATTTTAAAATTTTAGTGAAAATGGGTCATTAGGAATGATGCGAATATTTTGAAGTGTTTTCTGAATCAGATTTTGAAATACCTACATTATCGCTTATTATATTTCACTTCCAATTTTTTTTTTTTTTTTTTTTTTTTTTTTTTTTTGGGGGGGGGGGTCTTCTTGCTGTTGCCAAATTAATTTTCGGAAAACATTGATACCTCTTAGGGCACTGAGGTCACTCTCGTTCACGAGGAGATGCGGTCGTAGGCAAAAAATTTAGACGCCAGCGGCAGTAACTTTTTTTTTATAGAGAGAGAAGTGTGCATGTTGTTTACAGTAACTAGCGTTTATTTAAACGTAATTTAATGCCTACATTAGATTTGGCTTCAGTTAATTATCCAAATTATTTTGTAAATTTTATGCAACTGTTGGATAGGTAATTATTGTTGTTTCACAAGAAAAAAAATTCTTATTAAGAGAAATTAACATTTAAATTAGAGAAAAAGAAGTTGATGAAAAATACCAAACTATTTTAAATTGACTTAATAAATACTTCTTTTATTATCATCCTACATATTATTTATCAAACAATAACATAGTAATAATAATAATAACAAACTGTTATAGTTTCTCAGTATTTCATGAATTGTATAATTTACACAAAAGTAATCAAATAAATGTTTCCCTTACTGTTTTTTACACGAAATTCATTAGAGCTTACTAGATTTTTGATTAATAGAGAGAGAATTAATTTTAAATTTCCTACGAAAGAAATAAAAAGGGAACACACATATAATGTAATCTAGAATTAATTACGGTGTTGTTTTAAGGGAAATTAGTTTTGATAAGTGGTGTTTTCATCTGAAGAAATTTTTTAAAACAACTGTAATATCGATCTATTTACAGGATGCAAAACAAAGTCGCGGAGAGGCCATAATCTCCGCAAACGTTGGTCAGATGCATATACTTTCAATTACAAAATGTTTTAAGAATGGTAAACATTTATGATATAGCATGTTTAAATTTAAAGAATCATTTTTTGAAAATTATAAAAACTAAATTTTTATACAGTGCCGAAATCCCTATTCTCATGTTAGGTAAAAGTTGACACTCATATTAAAAAAATAACATAAAAGTTTCACTTCAGTACGCTCAAAATTGACAGAGATGTTTAGTTTCAAAGTTTGGTATTTCCCTCCATTTTTCCGACTTTATTAAGCAGCAGGTTAAAAATTCCTTAATTCTTTGAATTTTTTTTTTTTTGTGTTATATTTGTTAAGATGAATGCAAATTTTATTAAATATGACTATAGGGATCTGGGAACTGTATAAAACATTACATTTTGTAAAAAAGAAAAAAAAATGCGTTTTTAAACTTAAATATGCTATATTATCAATGCTTACTTAAAAAAAAAAAAAATCTTCTTATTGAAAGTATATGCCTGCGAAAATGGTTGTACAGATTAAGCCTCCTAGCGACTTTTCTATGCAGACTGTATATACAATAATTATTAGGTGTTAAACAATAAATAATTGTTAAACAAAAAAGTAGATGATCATTTTGAAATACTTTAGTCGTAGGAAAACATGACCTCTTGCAAAGATAATTGACAAAATATAATCTGTTCTTATATATTATGGAATATATTAACTCAATGTTCACAGTAAATACTTTTATCTGTTTTGTTTACAGAATTATCTTTTAAATAAACGAAAACTTTGAATTCTTAAAAGTCTTACTTAAAACGATTTGGATACCAGAGGAATAAACCACGTAGGTTACTACTTAATATAATAGTAGGGTAAGTGTATTAGTACCAAAATTTATTTTAAGTGTATTTTCCTTTTTGTTTTCTGTATCTATAACCAGAATCTCAATTATTTCGCTTTGTAACTGACTGTACAGGGAAAAATGCTAACTGTGTCATTCTTATAGTTGAAAAGTCATTTTTTAGAGATCTTAAATGAGCACTTTAAAACCTAGTAATGTGGACACTTTTCTGATTGTGTGATAGTAAACAGCTTTAAGATTTTTATCTAAAATAAAAGCTAAATAAAATTATATAAAAATTATGTAAAACACATTATATAAAAATATAAATTTAACTAACTTAAGACATTTTTGTTTCATTAAAGGACTACATGGATTTTGAAGGCAAAATGAAAAGCACGCATTCTCATTTATTTTTAAATACAATAAATAAAAAATAAATATTTAAAATTTTAGAAAATAAAAGAGAAACATAAAAAAAAATAAAATAAATAAATAAAACTTTCGTTAAAAACTATGGAAAAATTAAACGATGGGTCCTAGTTTCCGGACAACCATCAGAAGAGCGGCGGACACGATTTTATAAGAACTAATTCCCCGATCTTATTAAAAATTTTGCACATTTCTTGGAAAAAAAAAAAAAAAACCTGGAGTGACTTCACTCGACATTCCGGACATTGAGTAATTAACGGTTTTGTATATAAAATAAAGAGTTCTTAAATAAACAAAAGAGAAAATTATTATAAGGTGTTTGAGTATTTTTCTTTATATAGTACACTATGTTTAATTTAACGCTATTTTACCGAACACGTAGATCATAATGATACGGAATATTTTGTTGTGTTCCTGTAAAATCCTACAAATGCTAGATTCACCAAAATGCTTATAGTTAGTGCAACAGTGACTTATAATATTTATATAAATTTTCTGCTCCATCGGATTAGGCACTTAGATGCTATCGCACTTTAAAGTTTGAGCCCTTATGCCACAATTATAAAGAAATTTGCACTTTGTCCCTGTAAAAAGAACCATAAGTGCTAGATTCACTAAAGTTCATAAAGTTCGTGTGACGGTGACGTATAACATGTATATAAATTTCCAGTTCATTTGAATAAGGCATTTAGTCGCTGTCGCACTTTAAATAATTTGAGCCTGTAGGTCTTAATGATGAACAATTTTTATTTGTGTCCCTGTAAAACTAGTAAAGTGCTAGAGTCACCAAAATCTATACAGTTTATCTGATTGTGACCTATAACTCTTATATAAATTTCCCACTCAAACGGATAAGGCATTTAGATGCTATCGCATTTTAAATAATTTCACCCCATAGGACATAATGATACAGAACTATTTGTTGTGTCCCTGTAAACGAACTAGAAGTGCTAAATTCACTAAAAACTATACAGATCGTGAAACCTATAATAGGTGAATTATTATTATTATTTTTTTTTTTTTAATCGAATAAGGCGTTTAGACGCTATTTTTTAGCAACAGTTTCTTAAACTTGTTTAATAAAAAATATAATTATGCCCTAAATTTTTAATTTTTATTATTTTTTTTTAATGAACACTACTAAAAGTTAAAATGAAATGTTTTCATAATTATTTATTTTTAATGATTTTCAAGATTTTAATTAAAGATTTTTAGCTTTATATTTTACATGAAAGTTGTAAGGAAATTTAACTAATCACGTAATTTTTTGCTGAATTTTGACAGTAAAATTTGAGGCTATACATAATAAATAATAATAATAGCCTGTTTATATATTTATTAACGTTATACAAATACATATAAATATATATGTATAAAACTTTTAAACATTTTGCATCAAGTTTAGAATAATGATGATATAATTAGTGACATTTTACCTTGTCAAACGTAATTCACAGTATGTGTCACAGATTTTAATGACAAGCATTTCGACACAAAGTGCCTCTTTGTATCGAGTATGAATAATAGCTATATAATTATGTGTTTATTCAATAACACGCTCTTATTTTATAATGCTAGCATAGAAATATTGTTTCTTATAAAGCTCCACATTAAAATTTTTTATATTCAAGAAATATAATGCAGGAAAATAGCAACAGAACAGAGTTAATTTAATGTATTCGCTTAGGGTAATATTCCCTATATTACTGCGATCGTTGAATTTATATTCAAATATAAATAATCAAACCAATATTAAATTGATAAAATATAATAAATCGAGAGAAATAATAGTTACATCTCTTATAGACACACATGAAATTTATTAAATAAGATTTTTTTTTTCTTTTTCTTTTTTTTTCTTTCTTTTCTTTTTTTTTTTTTTTTTTTTTTTTTTTTATCATTACAGGGAACATATTAACATTTAACTTATTCAACTGAAATTAGAAATTTTTTCTATGAATTTTTCAATCAAGAAAATATAATCTATAAAAACAGCAATAAAATACATTACACTTAATGCCAAAAATTTTATGTTTCGGGGTTAGTTTCTTACGAAGAAAAAAAAATACCCTATGTTAATGCAATTCTTTTGTTCTACGGTAAAATACAAATATTACAAATAATTATTTAATAAATAAACTACAATACATCGACATAGATTACTCAGAAAACACTAAAATACAATAATATGCAGTTACATCAATAAAAAACTTTTTTTAATTTATCAAATTTTAATTTATTTAAATTTAATTTAAATTTTTTTTTGTGTGCGCTTATATTAAAAAAAAAAAAGAAAGAAAATATTTCTTTCACTGTATTAATAGTTTTAAGTTCTTTACTCATTTCATACGGGGTATCTATATGTGTTAAACTAAAGGCCAATTGAGTGCGCGTGGTTTTTAGGCCCGTGTGTGTAACTAAGTGAGATAACTTTTCTTTCTTTCTTTTTCTTTTCTTTTCTTTTTTTTTAAATTTTACAAATCAATTTTTTATCGCACCATCAGCATCAATGTTACCTCACTTACCAATCACAATCCCACCGAGGAATTTTTAATGAGTTGAAAATTGACACACTGGTATAATGAATATATATGAATCTCATGGATTATAAAAAGAGGCATATATTAATACATATTAAAATATAAATGAATACATAGATTTTGTACAAAATTTGTTAGTATACACATTGCTTCAGCTGGATAACATCATCTGATTGACGTGTCGCTCTTTTGATAAATAGAGAATAAAGAAAATTTATGTTTCATATATCAAAATCTAGCATATGTTGAAGAAAATGAGTTAAGAAATCACAATGCTTAAGGCAATAAACTGACTGAAATTACTTATCAAATGTCACTGTGATTAGCTGAAGAATGTCATCCTATAACAGAGTTTAAATAAACAAGTTCCACATCTTGAGCTTTACATCTTTTTAAAGTAAACTAGTTGAAACCTCTAAATTAACTTCTCATTAATGCATAAACAACTGTGAAAATTAAAGATAACTGAAAATGAGATCGCCGACTATGCCATATAGTTTTTAATTTAAAAAACGAAGCGTCATTTAATGAAAGAAAATTCGGCAAATGTTCATATTGTACAAATAAAAGAAAACATGATGAAAATAACACTATAACGAATATAAAAATTGATTTAAGAAAATTTATTGTTTTTATATTTTATTACTTTGAAATGCAAACAAAATGGCAATATTTAATCAACTCGTATAAAAATCTCTTTTTAATTAATCGCTGGTATAAAATCAATTTGGCGACATGTCGCTGATTGCCAATTTATAAGTTCTTCAGTTAAAAAGTGCAATAAGATAGTTAATTTAAAGCTTTTGTTTACAGAAAATGTTTATTATATTTGTATATTTTAATTTTTAATGGCAAATTTATAGCTTTCGAGAGAAAAGAAAAAAAAAAAAAAAAAAAAAAAACATGAAAATTATCCGGGGGCGTAATTTTGTCTCTTTTTTAAATAAAGATTCTTAAAAATATTAAATTTTTTGAAATAATTTTTAAAATGAAAAATCTTCATGTATCAAACTTTTATGTAAAAAATCTGTATATATATATAAATTACGTGTCACGATGTTTGTCCGGGGTAAACTCCTAAACTAAGGAACCGATATTAATGAAATTTTGCACACTGTGTGCAGTTTGGTCCAACTTGAGAGATAGGATAGTTTTTATCTCAATTTATTGTCACAATATTGTTTCATTGCAATTATTTGTCAATTATAGACCTTTATTAAAGTTGTTCCAAAATATCTGTGAGTTCCATTAATTTAAATGCTGCAAAAAAAAAAAAAAAAAAATACGAGTTCATTTTCTTTCGACATAAAAATAAATACATTTAATCAAACGTGAACGTTAAAAAATTATAAAAAGTTAAATTATGCATCTCATGAAAATTGACGTCATAATCAATTTAAAGATTTTATACACATTGATAAAGTGCTAATGTAGTTCTATCATAGATATAATAATATATATAGATTTCTCATCCCCATGTTATCGTACAAAGATTTTTGATGCCGAAAAAAAATAAAAATAAATAAAAGCTTTGGAAACAGCCATTAAGTGGTATTGAAAAAAAAAAAAAAAAAGAAAAAAAAAAAAAAGAAAAGAAAGAAAGAAATATGAATTTGAAACTGTATCTGGAGTCTTCCATTCCCCTTTAGCAAATAAATTATTCATAAATTTTATTTGCTAAAATATTAGTATGTATTCCCGTGTGTATTCACTCGGGGAAAGACGGCCATATTTTGGTAAAAACGTCGTCTTTTCCCAAATGAAAAGTAATAACTTTTTTCTCCCCAATGATCACTCTATTCTATATATGCTATACTATATCTATGAGTTCTATACGCAAGCGAAGTGTGACTCACTGACCGTCTGTGCAGCCAAGAAAAAGATTTCCTATGTTAATTGCCCACTGGATTTTTTGTAAGAAATTATTAAAAATCGAGGAAATTTATTTCCCGATTTTAATCCTTATATTTGGGTATAGATATGTATTAGTTATCGCGGGTGTTAGATTGAATTATTTTGCTGTCAAATTGACAAAATTTTAATTCTAAATTTCAAAACTCTGTCGCCCTTGGCTTTTTTTTTATTATTATTGTTATTATTTGGCGATCAAAAGCGTAACACGAAAATATACATGCTAGATGTATGCATTGTACGAAATGTAATATGTATTATTCATTGTACGTATGTATGACATGTAATATGTATTGTACGAAATATTGTTTCATATTATTCATTACTCTTTTAATATAAGTTGTTAAAATAACCATGATTTTTGAAAGGAATTAAATATTTTCGCCAGATAATTTGGCGATATTCTTTTTTTTTCGCCAAGGATGACAGAAATGAAATCTATTCCGCTGCAAAATATTAGTATCTTACATCAGATATTTTATTTAGACATTTGAAAACAAATTTGACTTCAAACTATGATAGAATATTTATCATTTTCCTTTTAATTAGTATATTATTAGTATATTAAAATTTAAAAGCATGGTATATAAAAAGTTTTTATTTTTTTTTTTTTTTTATTTTTTATTTTTTATCTTATAATTATTCTTATCTTAATCCTCAATGTTTCGCATCTTTATTAACTTGAATTTACTATTAAAATTTTAACATACTCAAAAACTTCTCATCACTTCGTTAAAATACACTAAACTTTTCCAAAATCTTTTTCTATTTAAAATGATACATGTATTTACTTTAAATGTCCAATATTTCATAAGATTTCCAATTTTAAAGTTTTAAAATATTTATCAAATTTACTTATTTTTCTGGTTTAGCCTTATTGTTTTCCTTTTTATAACTACAGCTGTTGCCCTCTTTAAAATATTTAAAATGATGAGGTCATTTTATAGTAAAATTATCCATTATAGCATATATTATATTTCACTCCTCCATAAAAATTGATTTTAAAATCGTCTGTTTCTTTTATACTTTTATTTTAATAGAATTTTAATAGAATTTAATTTATATATTAGTCATTTTAGCAATTTTATCCAAAGTAGCATTAGAAATAATATATATCACTTCTCCATTAAAATTTATAGGACCCTACAATAAAATTAATTTGTGCTTAATATCAACACTACGAAAATTTTTTCAATCGCTTCCAAATTTTGACCTAAGTTTCAAATCTCAACCCTGTGGGTTTTTACATCGGCTACAACGTTTTCCTCTTTTTTCGTAAATAATAATTTGACTGTACTAAATAGTTTACAGCCGTATAATTCAACGTATAACTTAGTCACAGCAACGCGTGGCCGGGTCTGCTAGTATAATATATAAATCAAAAATAATTTTTATGACATAATATTTAACTATATTTAAAAAATTTAAACATAAATATTTATTGGAAAGGTAAAAAACAATATGAGTAAATAAAATTAGAAAAGGGTTTTAAAGCAATCTTCATAAAATAATTTACGTATTTAGGATTAAAAAAAAAAGTAGATAATACTAAATTAAATTGGCTTGGTTTATTCATGCATTGATTCTAATAGAAAGCGCATATAAGTTTGAAAAAAGTAATTTATACACTTTTTTAAACAGTAAGTTTGTTTATCGATGAAAGTTCTTCAAAAGGAAAAAGTGATCGCCTTGCATAAAAATAAAAGTTTAGGAAAAAAAGATGTTTTCAATTAACAAGATTGGAAAATTTCAATTTTCTTAAAGACTATCTTTAAAATGGAATACGTTTTAATTAAAGAGTGACATAAGATTTGGACGAAAAGCTGTTAAATGGAATAACAAAATATAGATAGCTAGAAGAACGTTTTATTTTTATTTATTAAAGAATCTCACTAAATAAAAGATTCCAATTAAACTGGATATAACCGTTCTTCGAATTTACAGATATATGTTTATTAATATTTTTATGAGTAATAATCTATCGTGTTTTAATCTGCAAAGCGTTTGTTTTGAGGCCTCATTCATTCTGTATTCCGTTATTGTGCATAAAATTTCTCTTCATTATGTGTTTAAATTACTAAAATAATACATACTTATTGGAAAAACTATGGAACTTTCCTAAACTATACTATTAAAAAGCACTATCTACACATAAAAAACACTAACACTTTAAAACAAATCCTATTCATTTATTAAAATTATACTTAAAATTTATATATAAAACAAAATTTTTCGTCTTGAATACATGCCATCTTCAGGTTAAAAACGATTGTAGCAAAGTTTGTACGTAATAGTCAACTATATATGCTAAGATATTTGATGATGGTTGCAAGGAAAAGCTTGTCGATGTGCAGGAAGATATACTAAAATAGGGATCTAGACAGAATGTTACTTGCCAAAGAGACATAGTAAGACTTGTTATATGAGATCCGTCATAACACTGTAGAGAAAAGAAAAGTACGATGGATCCTTCATGTACTTCGCTATACTTCTGCGACTTCCATGAAAAATTCTGTAGCGCTGTGAAAATTTGTTTCCTATAAAGCGACGGACATACACTTACACACATACACCTTCTTTTATTATAAATAAAGATACTCAAGATGCATTTATATAATATTCACGAAATGCAATACAATACTCAAGACATATCTTGACAATTAATTTGTCTTATAAGATAAATAATTAGTACTCAAATCATGCATTAATATTATAATTTTTTCGCACTATTTATAATGAATCATTTTTAAATTAATTTTTAAATTTAATTATTGTCTTCAAATTTAAATTGTACTGCAAAGTAATACATTAGTTGCTATCTAAGAAATTTTTTATTTTCATATAAATTTTGTTTAGTGCCATTAATTTTGTAGTAATAATTTTCCTTTTTAATTCCGATTATACATCTTTTCATTTGCACGTTCTTTTAAGCCAGAACCCTAATAGATGTATAAACGATGCTTTACTGTAATATGAATTCCAAAAGAAAACATAACATCACGCTGTCTAAAACTTTTCAATTAGAAAAGGATGAATAGTTATATATATTCTAGCAAAAGCAAATGCTTTAAAATTCCGTACTCATTATACTATAATTTTAAAACAGGATTCCTTTAATCAATAAAATATCTGTTTTTAAATATAGAAATTTATAATAGTCTAATAATTTTAGAGCCTTCCTTTCTATTGGGTGATGAAGTTAAAGGCGTACAAAGAAAATAAATATTGGCATTATTTTTACATACAGGGAAACAACACTTGTCTCATTTCCTAGTCCGTACCCTAGCAGCATTGATCCATGGTGTTTTGCATAGCCTTTCATCGATTCTTCGAAATTTGTTCGAATAACAACAAGTATATATTATTTTAAGCACTATCTAAGACCGGTTTTCGATGAGGAAAAATTCATCGGAAATTCATATCGAACAAATAACAAATCACGATAAAAAATCGATGAAAAATCACGTCTTCCTTGGAAGTGTAATCTTATTGGTTAACAAGGCAGATTCCTTTTGTACGTTTTCATCGATTTTGAAAAGCCGCCATCCGCCATTTTTTGTTGTATTCAGCTACTACGATTGTGCATAGAGATGAGTGAATGTTTGAAAATACTTAATTTATTTAAATTCATCAGATTTCGATGATCGGATTCAGCTATTACCGATGAGACATTTCCGATGAATTCTCGATGAGATTCATCGTTTTCTGATGAGTTACCGATGATCGGCCGCTCATCAGTTCATCGATTTCGGGCCGTTCAGTAGCCGATTAGATTTTGCTACTAGTGTAGAAGCATTCTAATGCAATTCTTAATTTCTTGTGTTCGAAATCTTTGTCACTCGAATATTAAGTGGAAAATATTTATTGAATCATTATAGTTTCTTTTTCAATTTCCTTAGCAGATTCAAAAGATAAATAATAAAAATAAAAATAGGAAAAAACTAATATAACTTAAGGAAAAAAAAAAAAAAACATACAAAAGAGAGATTTCATTTCCGTGAAAACAAAAGTACATTTTAAAAACTAAATAAATAAATAAATAAATAAATAGAAGATTTGAAATAATAATATAATGATATAAAGGGTGCGTATAATAAAGCTTCTTCTATAAACAACCTGCAAACGCGCTATTCAATTGACATCAGATTTGGTATGTGGATGAAGCTCTGTGTGCATCTGTGTGAACTTAATGTGCATTGAAGGAAAATGTTTCAAAAATGTCCACTTTGTTGCACTTACCAAAAAAATTTGAAACTGAAACAAAATGTATGTCTCATATTGATTTGAATCATTTATGGATTGATTATAAATCTTGGGTAAGTCTTTCATTTATTAAATTTGGATTTTTTACATGCAGTTGGAGTGTTTTTCTTGATTTTTTTTTTTTTTTTAATTTCTTTCAGCGTATCCCTCGAATCGCCAACTTAACAAATTTAGCAAGAATCATATTGCCCAATTTATTTGTCAAATGTGGTTTATAGCAGAAGATTAATAATAACCAACTGCACATTCACAACGAGATATCATGTGTAAATATTTGACTGTGTATTTTTGGTGATATTTTTGGCAATGGAGTAGTTGATTAAGCTCGGAGCTCATAAGAACACTAAAAACAAGCATCAAGGACTTCATAGAGTTCTTTTCTTGAAAGGATTCTGCATTTTTTGACTAATCTGCGAGAGGATGAGTGTGTGGTAATCACATGTTTTCATTAATCATTGTTTTACCCTAAAGGTCTTTTCTTTGTGCGTTGGACGTAAACTCACTCAAAAGAAGTAGCTATCTTTCCTGTTAAGGATCAAAATTGAGATGCCATGCCACCGGATCAGAGATAGGCGCCTCTCTAAAAGCGTCGTTCTCATTCCTGTAATAATTTGTGTGATGTTAAATTCATTCTATATTAACCCCTATTAAAGTATTTTTTATTTCATTTTTGTTAGAAAGTATATTTAAACGAATCCAAAAGATATCGCGTCGAATGAAATCATAGTTGAAACTATTGTTTGAATAATTTTCACTTGTCATTTAAAATTTTATAAAAAAAAAAAAAAAATAGTTAATTAGTGATATAAAAAAATTAAGCATAAAGTGGAAAATTTCAAACTTGACACAGTTGGTCCAGACTTATTTTTGAAAACAGTAACAGAAAAATGAATCATTTTGCATGCACATGTAAAATAATTCAATGAATGTCGGAGAAAAGAGAGAACCTGCTTATGTCGAAGCGAGTATAAAGCGACCTTCATCGATATGACAAATTATGTAGAATTTTATAATTTCTAAAATTAAGAACCATTTAAAAAAATGTTTCAAAGTCTGAAAATACCCACAAAGAAACGTATACAATACATTTTTAAAGAAATTTCTGTAATTTTTATAAGCATTTGATAAAATCTGAAGTGTTTAAAATTCGCAATACATCTCAGAATGTGTTCTGTAAAGACTGTAACATATTTGTAAAACTTTTAACCACTAACTATTACTTAATAATGTAGCTTTTTTTTAATTGCGTAATTTCAAAAAAAAAAAAATCGTATTGCTAGGCAACTTATTTAACATTCATAACTGTCATAGCGGTTCATTGTTTCGAAACAAATTGTTTTTATATTCTAGAATACCAATCTTTTGCATTTTTCTAACGTCCGCACAAAAATATGATCTTCCATCATCGATAGCAGGTTAGACAATAATAGGCAAATATCATATTCATATTTAACTTTGTTATGTAATTCTTGTCATATGTTTCAAAGATCGTAAACAAGCAAAATTTCACAATGAGGAATGTTAGTGAGGAAAGTGAATGTCACAAGAAATCTAAATGTAATTAGCAATCCTTTCCTAGAATTGACCCCATACAATGTTGACAACTTCTAAGGACTTTTATATTCACTGTCCATCATTAATTTTTAATCGTAACATTTGTTTAATAGTATGTTCGTCTAATCGATCATCATATACCGGGTGATCCAAAAGTCACAGAAAAAATATATATAGTGTTCTAAAGGTATTGACCGTTGAACTGTATGGTTTTCACTGAAATGGACAGAAAAACATGGCGAGAAATTTTAATTTATATATTAGAAAAAATATATATATTACCTTTTCAGTAACAGATATCCCTCTATTCGCAGTGTCCTCTCTATTTTAAACAGATTCGCTTTTTCAAAAATCGCCATATTGCGAATGGTGTTTAATCTGACTTTGGTGTGTTGCATATGATTTTAGATATTAACGAATATTTAAATTAAACATTTACTGATTATTACTACTGTTAATCGTTCTAAAAGAAAAATTATTATATTGTTAAAAGATAAAGCATTGTTAGTTAAGATTTTTTATGAGAATTCCCAATGCACAACGCCTGACGGACACTTTCATGAATGACGGACCTCACACTGAACATTTATAGTCCTAGTTATGTTTTTTAATGTACTGCGACACTGTAAAATAAATAAATAAATAAATAAATAAACAACAATTTTACAGTTAAAGCACCACCTGATGGAGAAAAATTAAACTAATTTGATAGTAAATCTTTTGTTATTTAAAAACATCTTACATCTTTTTGTCCATTTCATGTTATTAGACTGACATTATGTTCTTAGACTAAAAACATGAGTCGACAAGTATTTATTTAGCAAAACAGTATTAACTCTACTTTTTTTTTACATAGGAATTTTCGCTAGTGTTCCGACACTCTTGTTACCGACTGTACTGTCAATATTTTTTTTAATAATATTTTTACTATTTTATCTGAGACTTTTGAATTACCTGGTATATCAATATCATTTTTAAAATTTGTCTTCCCTCCGTGGAGGATCAAAATTGTGATGCCATATCTCCGGACCACCCAAGGTGTGAGTCACGCACTGTCGCCAATTGGCCATTGCGCAGCTCTAGGACGACGTAAAACCCAACCAACCAACTTAAAATTTGTGATAATTATTAAAACAAAACTGCAAGTTGGCAAACTGATTTCGCACTGAAGGTCTGTATAGAAGTAGATTTATGATGTAGTATCATCCAGCTCTCCGAAATGATCCTGAAAAATAAAATATCAACTAGGTAATTCATAACTAGTTTTTTTTATTTATTTATTTTTATTTTTTTTTTTCCCGAAAAATCTTGTTGCACATTTTTTTCTGATAACAGGCTCATTTATTTCTGGGAGGAAACCGATATTAGAGAGAAAATACGCATTTTTAAAAGCAAATATCAATTAGAAGGAGATTAAGGTTGATCAATTATTTCAATAAAGTTGATCAATTATTTCATTTAGTTTTATTTCAATTATTTTTTACCGGCTGTATTCACCATTAACTTCATCTCCCGGATCAATGCAAAAACTTGAAAAGCGTCTAAAGGCAGGGTGTAGCTTTCTAAAAACAATTGACCGGCTCCTTCTGCCATTTAGCGACGAAGGTTTCATAGAATCTTTGATTGGTTATTTTTCACTAAAAAATCTGAAAGTAACAATGCCGCTAGTAACAACACATCAAATTTTGCCGAAAAGATGTACCCTGACTTTATGCGCTTTTCAAGCTTTCGTGTTCAACTGGGAGTTGAAGTTAGTGGTGAATACAGCTGTTAGCGGTATAGACACACAACCCTTACGGCTTTTGTAT
Source organism: Salticus scenicus (assembly GCA_963930645.1). NCBI lineage: Eukaryota > Metazoa > Arthropoda > Arachnida > Araneae > Salticidae > Salticus > Salticus scenicus. Next base: position 323,864,528 of record OZ005654.1, read on the forward strand.
CCTCGTATGATACAGTATGATATGATATAATTTACTCTTATGGGCGATAATTACGGACCTCATCATTTTCGGTTGGTGGATAATATCCTTTACGATGGATGATTGACATATAATAGTTTCCCGTTTCTCCTCTACCGGCGTTACACACCAAACAAGTGTTAACCCATAGTTCACGCAACACTAGTGTTAGAGTTAACACTCCCTTAACCTTGGGTTAGAAAGTTTCCGTATTCACCAAACGTGGATTCGTTGACCCCAAAGCCATATGGAGAAATTTGCAAGAGTTTCACTAATTGGTCAATAACAAAGCAATGTACCTTAAAAAGCAAACAAGTGTTTTTTTTGCTGTAACTGTAACATGCTCATATAACACCAGAGTTAATCCTCCAGTTTCAGAGAATAAAAAAGAGTAGGTTAATATGAGTGTTAAATCCATAGATATAACAATTTCTATAGATATATCGTCCTATTGTAATCATGCAGAGATTTTGATGGCGAAAATTTTTTTTGGCACCAGCCATCAACTGGTATTGAAACTCGGCAATTGTAATAGAATAGAATGCTGATGAATTTTTAAAATGCCGATGAATTTTGTTGATGAATTTTTAAAATGCGTTGCTTTCAACTGTTCTAATAAATGGATGAAAGGAAAGGTAAGAAGTTTTCATAAGTAAGTTATATTTGAGTAATTTAGGAAAAATGTAATTTTTATAATCAATTGCTTTGTTATTATTATAAAATAATTACCGTCTTCATATTTAATAGAATACTTTTTTTATTTTTTTTATTGTAACATTTTTCAGATTTTAATTAAGTAAATGAAATAAGTAATGAAATGATTATTAAGTAATATGAAATTTCTAAAATCCTTTTATATGTAATTAGCAGCGGCGCGGGTAAAGCTCGCTAGTTTTAATATATATATAAAAAAAGTTTAACTTGAAAGAAAATAATAATAAACTTTATTATTATTATTATTTTTTTTTTATTAGTTTACTTAAAAAAAAAAAAAAAAAAAAAAAAAAAAAAAAAAGAAAAGAAAAGAAAAAAGAAAATAAAGAAAAATGAGTATCTGCAGTTTTTCATTCATCTTTAGTACATAAATTATTCAAAAATTTTATTTACTATATTATCCGTGTGTATTCACTCGGAAAAAGACAGCCATTTAATCGGTAAAAATGTCCGCCTTTCTCGGAGTAAAAATGAATCACTTTTTCACACTCGATGATATATCTATGTCTTATTGCTATATATATGGTTAAATAGCCGATTTTGCGTTGTGAATACAGATCTTGAGGTAACCTAGCATGTTTCCGAGTTAACCCCAGTGTTAAAAATTTGGTGAATAAGGCTGTCGATGAAATAAATAGCCCATGTTTGAGTTATGCTAGACAAGCAAGTTTTTGCCCTTACAAACAGTTTAGCAGCTACAAAGAGCTCTTTTAGAGGAATGAAATAGAATATTCTAATCTTAAATTAACAATTAAATAGACACTATACATGAGTTATTATAGATTTTGCCCGGAGAAATTATAATTCTTACTAAAATGAGGTTTTTATCTCGATAAATTACACATATTTAGTTGTTTTTCTTAAATACATAAGTTGTGTATAATGCGTTTCGTATAAGTCATAATCCAATGGATATTTTAATTTATACATGTATGACTTCATTTAACATTTCGCATGATTTTACCGCCTCAGCACTGTAAACGTAAATGTCTTAAATTTAGTTACAAAAGTGTCTTATATGGATGGCCATTTTTTAAGCGAAAAAAAAAAAGTTTTACTTTTTAAGACACCTTTTTGCATCTGAAATTAAGACATTGCAAGTGTCCTAAACCACCGCCACGTTTTAAGCTTAAAAACACTGCTATGTTAGGCTTAAAAACACTACTGTTTTTAAGACTTTTTAATAAATAAATAAATATGGTGCGCGATTATGTTTTTCTGTTAAAATAGATTTTAGAGTTGTTTAGAGCATTAATGAAATATATATATATATATATATATATATATATATGAGTCATTACCCGACGTTGGGATTCGAACTCATACTGCCCGTGGAAACCGAAACCGCGAACTAAGCACTGCCGGAGTCAAGCATTTACCAATCACGCCACCGTCGAATACAGCATTGCGACTTTTTATGATAAAATATACTTCAATATTCGCGAAACAAATCGCAGTCTTATGTTTTATTTCTAATTTTTTGCTATAATAATGATCTTAAAGTTAATAATTATTATTATCTTAAATTTCATATATAGGGTATAGATTTTTTTTATAATGCATGACAAGTATGTGAAGGTTGCAGCCCTCGATGATAACGATTTCTTTCTTTAAAGTGATATTAAAAAAAAAAAAAAAAAACTATGATATAATCATAAATACAAGATAATTTGTTGTTTTACATTTAGATGCAGGTAAATATGTGAAGGAAAAAAGTTTTTAAATGATAAGGAGAAGAAAGAAAGAAAAAAGTTAAACACAAATTTCTCATGATTGTTCACTTATAAATTCGCTTTCTCATACTTGCTACGTCCGTCTTCACAGTTTTTCTTTTAATATAAGAAAACTTTAAAGACAATTTTTTTTTTTTTTTTTTTTTTTTTTTTTTTAACGAAATAAGCTTTGTATGTAAATATGTTGTTTATGAATTATGTTAAAGATAATAGCATGCAAATTTCATTCACATCTCTGAGTATTATTCCATAAAAATTTAATTTCATAAAGCTACCATAGTTTAAGTTGCTTAACTGCTTATTATATAAAATAATAACATATTTATTGAATGTGGAATGATGTAGGATAAGCATATTTTCTTAAAGTAGATTTCATATGAAAAATTTTCTAAGTAATGTAAGTGCCTAAATGTCTAAAGTATCTGAAATTTCAAACGCGTTTTGCTGTCTGAAAATTCGCGTATTTACGTGTGTCTAAATTGGCATATCAGACATATTTCTGTCTTAAATAAAGATATCTATAATGTCTAATCTATATTTTAAGACATTTACGTGTCTTAAATGCCATTTCAGTTGTTTTTATATCTTACTTTAAGACCCTTTTATTGCAGTGAGCGCTCAGCGGAGAAACAAAATTATGATGGATGTTGCTAGCCAACCACTAAGCATAAATCCTAAATCGTCGTCAGTTGTCCATCACGCAGATTTAGTGTGACGTAAAACCCACTCAACTTCTACCAGGCTTTATTTCTGTGGTTATTGTATTAACCACTAAAATATCAATATATTTTATTTACGGATACAGCCTCAGTATTCGTAAGGAACATATATATATATATATATATATATATACTTGCAGGATTTACTTATCTTAAAAGACTTACTCAATACCTTGCTCATATACCAATTTTATTCATATTGAATTCAATAATAAATACGTTATATTTTTAAATTGCAACTTTATCTTATATCAAAAGTCATAGAACATCTAATATGCTCACTTTTTTAAAACCACTCGTGTAACTGTTAGTATCTCGAGTTCGTGATAATTTATTGTCATTATATAGTCTCTTGAGTTTAGGATAATATATTGTCAATGAGTTCATTATAAAAAATCAACCTACATAAAATTGCAGGATTTGCTTATCTTAAGAGACTTACTCAGTACCTTACTCATATAGCAATTTTATTCACACAGAATTCATTAATAAATACGTTATATTTTTACATTGCAACCTTCTCTTATATCTAGCGGTATCTTTCACTTAATTTGGTCTGTAATTAATAATTCTGTTAATCCTTCCCTACTTGTAAAATTCATTCTTCGTACCCATTGTTAAACTATGTTTTCAATTTATAACCAAAATCGCGCCAATTGTCCGTTGAATCTTTTTTAAGAGTCATATATTTCTGTCAAAATTCTTCTGGTGATATTTTGAACCTTTTCAATAAGAATTCTTTACATACTCATAATTGTTTATTTCTGGCTCTTTTTCCCTAGTGATTAAATTAACTATTTCTATCGGTAATAAACTAAATAAATATGATACCCATCCTTCCTTATCTATTTGCATTTGAGATACTTGTCTTTCATACAATGATAAAAACATACATATATTACCACTAGCGCTATCAAAACGATTAAGTAATTTCAGTAAATCAGAATTTTTACCCGTTCCTGCTCTTGGCATTGTTATTCCCACACCTTTCTAACTATTCATCTAGGTTTGCATTGCAATTTTTCTCATTTCAAATTTCCTTTCAATCTGTAATCTTCTTTCTTCTGCTTCAAGCAATCTACTTTCTTCCATCTGCATCTGCAATCTTTTTTCCTCTTTTTCCTTCTCTATTTCAATCTGCAATCTTTTTTCCTCTTTTTTTCTTCTCTAATTGCGCTTCATGCCGCAATTTTCTTTCCTCCGCCTCTATTTTCTTTCTGTTCTTTACTATTTCATATTATTACCTCAAGTCGGAATTTTAAAAAATCTTCATCATAATTTTCCCATTCTTTTATCACTTCTATTATCGAAATAGAAGTTACTTTTTCAGGCAAGTTTATTGCACATTCTTGGTATAATTCAATCAAATCGCTTTTTCGCACTTTGTTCAGAAAAGACATTATGTTGTTGTTTCCTTTACTTCTGTAACTCAATTTCTCTATTCTATTACATTTTTTTTTAATCAATCCTTTTATTTTGATCAATCCCGGGTAAAGCCCCCATACATTTGTAGGATTTACTTACCATAAAAGACCTACTAAATACCTTGCTCATAATAGCAATTTTATTCATAGAGAATTCAATAATAAATACGCTATATTTATACATTGCAACCTTCTCTTATATCAAAAATCATACAACTCCTAATATGTTCATTTTTTTTAAACCACTCGTACAATTTTTAGTAGTAATTCGAGTTCGTGATACCTTATTGTCATTATATAGTCTCTTGTGTTTAGGATAATCTAATGCCAATGAGTTCATTATAAAAAATTATCCTACATATATATATAAAGCGAGAAAGAGACAGATATAAATTGGAAAGCAATATTAAAATTTTCTGTTTCTGGAAAGGAGGAAAAAATAGTATAATATAAGAAAATATATAGCTGTTGCAGAAATTCTCAATCATTTAGATTAAGAAATATTTTTTTTCGTATTTCAAAATATAATAGAAGTATATACTTTACCACCTTTGTGTATTCCATTAAATAGAAAATATCATAAAAAAATACATTAAAAAATGAAAATAAGGTAAAATATATTTCTTGATTCAACAGGATTTGTCACAAACTATGAAATATGTGACATTTACTGTCTGATCCAAGCCAAAATAGAACTTTCATATGTTACATTAAACTAAGAAAAACTCACAAGGTAAAATGCGTTGACAAAAATGAAAATATGTTTGAAAATATCTTCCTATTTGTGCAAAATAAGATTATACTTATTCTTATGTCTATTTTATGAAACGAATTTAACTAAAACTTTACAAGTCACTAAAATACGTTGCTATGTGTCATTTTGTTTAAGAAAGATTTTCTGCTAGTTATATCATGTGACTTTAAAAGAGTGGCTATTAAATTAATAATCGTAGAATAAATGTTAATAGTTTAATAATGTGTTAATCGTAGATAACATAAAATCTAAAAGTAATATTTTTAAAATCTGTTCCTTTAAAAACTGATATTTCTCCTTTTTATTCAGCTTTTGTTCATGTATATGTATTTATAAATATAATATTACACGGAATTTTATTGCTATTTATATCAAATACAGAAAAAAAAAATCAGTTTTTTTTTTTTTTTTTTTTTTTTTTTTTTTTTGATTTAAATATAAATTCTACACTGCTTTGCTTACCTTGCACAAGTATATATTTCACAAGGTATTAAGTTAAGCATTTAATATTTTTACGAGAATTGAGTTAGTTAAACAGACGGAGATAGCTGTAAATTTAAAAAATAAACTATGAAAAATAAATAAATAAATAAATGAAATTTTAAGAAAAAAACATCAATAATGTTTTCATGGAATGAATCCGTATTCTGTCTTAATTCTGTTGTTACTGAAAAATAGTTTTGCAAGCATAAGGTAATAAATTGCAAGCATAAGGTAATAAATAAGCATAAGGTAATAACAAGTTTAGGAAATAACAAGCATAAGGTAATAAATTGCAAGCATAATGGCATTGTTGTAAGGTTGAGACTATGGTAGGTCCCCACAGTTTTTCAAATTGAGCTGGATATAGCGATGCAATAGATGTTTGAGTTGCATGCTTCGACACCAGCAGTCGGCGGAATTTTAGGTTGAAATGGTTTTGCGTCAGCATAGTGCTGGAACGAAGTAAGTAAGTTGCGGAGTGTCTGCTAATGCGAAGCGGCTTTAAAGTTTTGTTAAAGTAAAGAGATATGAGTCGGTGGAATGAAGGATAAACGGAAAGTATGTATGAAATGTATTTTTCATAAAGAGTGTGGTGTAGATGGGTTAGTTCTTATACTAGACTAAACTATAGTTTGCGGGGTATTGCTGAAGTTGGATTATTATACGAAGGGTGAAGTTATTAGCTATTGGAGTTGGCTAATCTAATGTGGATAGTGAAGTTATTTAATACAGAAAAGTGGTGTGTAAAATTTGTCAAAAAAGATACACAATTTGTGAGAGGATAATCTACAATATGCATATAAATTTTCAGTTCAATCGAATAAGGCGTTTAGATGACGCTATCGCATTTCAAATAATTTTAGTCCATTTGCCATAATGATAAAGAAATTTTTGTTGTGTCCCTATAAAGTAACTGTAAACGCTAGATTTACCCAAAACTACAAAGTGTATGCAATGGAATCCTATAACAAGTATTTAAATTTTCAGCTCAATCGAATATGTCATTTAGACGCTAACACACTTCAAATGATTTCAGCCCGTAGGCTATAATGATACAGAATTTTTTCTTGTGTCTCTGTAAAAAAAAAAGAAAAAAACACTACAACTGCTAGATTCCCCACAATCAATAGGGTATGTGCTAAGGTGACCTATAACACGTATATGAATTTTCAGCTTAATCGACTGAGGTATTTTGACGCCATTGTACTTCAAATAGTTTCAACCCATAGGTCATGATGATTAAGGATTTTTTGTTGTGAACCTGTAAAAAAACTGATTCACCGAAATCAACAGGGTTAATGCTACAGTGACCTATAACATATGTACCAATTTTTAGCTCATTCGGACAAACCGTTTAAACGCTATTGTGTTCAATCAGACATATATACAAATGCAGAGATACATCACGAAAAATCATATGAAATGGTACATATCTCTGAAAAAGAAAGTCGTATCAAAACCAAAGTTGGAGGTTTACTATTAGACATCATAATAATCCCAAATATAAATTTGCAACATTTTCGCTTTGAGTTACGCAAGGTACAAAATCCATTACGCAAATCATGATTAACATACTTTTCTAACATACGGTGTTCAAAAAGTAAAAATGTGTCATTTATTTCTCCGTACGTTAATCTTGGTGACAAACATGGTGAACTTGCGGCCACATTTAGTGAAAAATTGTTGTCTGAGGTTAGGCAAGTCCATTTTTAATGAAGTACAGGGCTTACAAAATCAGTAATCCGTATCTTAGTTAGACTTTGGGAGATTTTCTAAAATAACATATTGATTTTTTGCACAGTTATTTCGAATTATCACTAAACTTTTACTAACATTGTAAAAGATTAAACCAACTCTCGAAGAGTCATTTTGAGCTCAGCATTTTTTCTAAGCATTTTTCTGGGAGAGACTGTGCAATCATCTGTTGTTTATTGTTTCTGAACAAACGATATTTTAACGTCTCCTGTATATAACTGTCTTTCATCGACATTTGCAATAAGATTGTCAGTTATATTGGAATGATTCGAAAATATCGTTAAATTAAATTCATTTGTTCACAAGAATGCCCCCTGTTTATTTACAAAACATTTTCTACTTGCAAGAAAATTGATTGTTGTACAATTTCATAGCAAAGTTATCTTAGGAACAGATTTTACACACTCGCACACATATATGTATATGTATATGTATATAAGCATATAAATCTATGTTTTATATTTATTGTTAATATAAAAACTTGCATTCATATGTGTGAGAAAATTACGTGTACATATTTTTTATAAAATTCTACGTATAATCTTTAAGAATTATATGTAGATGTATACAAGCAGTTACAAATAATATATAAGATAAAACTAGGAGAATCTACAAATTCACTACAATAGTAAAAAAATTCTAATTCTAAATCTTATTATTATTATTATTAATGTTGTTAAATTGTTGATGAATAATTTTTACTTTAGTTGCTTTTTATGCATTTTTTTTTGTTAGTCTTTAATTTAATACAACAATTGTAATAAAATCTCGAAGCTATTAGATTACAGAGTTGTTGAGATTGCGAACATGTCTACTTGAGATTGTTATGAATAATAACTGAAATTAAATTGTTGAATATCTGTTGTGTAACAACCACGCGACTTCCATTAGACACTACTACACATATTATATACTCTTTTTAGAAATGATGTGGTCAAAAGACATAAAACCGATTTAACAATTCAGACATCTGCTAATATTCCTGTAAGAACAATCTGATACATACGTGGTAAATTCATAAAAAAGGGAATTTACACCGCGAATTAAAAAGAAATTATTAGAGCCATTCTTCATACACCCATTTCCGAGATCTATAACTGACCTAACTACTCAAGACGTCTGTAAAGTTTCTTGTAGAAATAAAGTAATATATGTTAAGAACGTCTTAAAAGGGTTTTTTGTAGCAAATTTGAAGAAATTCGATCGAGACATTTTTGAGATACCGACTGTCGGTCCCCCTACCAATTTTCATCAAAACTTGACAAACTCATATGCTCATCAAACTTAATAATTACATGCAAAAGGATATCTATAAGAGAGTTGATATGGCGAGTTTGAAGAAAATCCGTAGAGCCATTTTGAAAGCAAGCCCAGACATCGTTACAAAAAATCAGATTACTAAATAACACATTTAACTGTCGATTAAGTATTTTTTATTTGCTGAGTTTTAACCTTTTCTTGCTTTCTGACCGAAGTTGTCGTCGCTCATAATCAATGTACTTATTGTTGTAAATGTTGCAACTTTCGTATAACCACCTGACACAAGTAACACTTTCAATTCAGCCAATGTTCGATGTTCTCTCCTGATGGAGATACAAACATTAAATCATTCAATGCAGCAATCTTCATTGTATTTTTCGTACTATATAATGCATAAGCTATCCTAGCATGTAAAGTAATGGAAATAACACATTTTAATGCGCAAACGCATCTCTTCTATAGGATAGATTGCAGAATCTTTTATTTAAATATTGCCACTTAAAAAAAAAAGAAAAGTATTCGCGCCGTTAGTTTAGGTTAGTTGTTTATGAAAATTCGTTTATTTCGAAAATAGTTTGGATGACTGCCGTTATATAGAAATTAAACAGAAGATTTATGAAAACTCAAGCATTTACTTTGGAAAACAAAGCGAAATAGAAGTGCTTTGTCTTAGACGTTTGATACAATAAAAGTACACATTCCAGTAGTCAGTCCACAATTACTATTGTACAACTACCTGGAGTAGAGACCTTCAAAGGAGAGAGACTGAACATTGAACAAAAATGGCAGACGATCGTACAAAGACCACTCGATCGCCATAGAACATAATATACTTTTACAAGAGTCTGACACTTTTCTTTTAACCCTTTATAGTACCATTTTTTTTAAAAGTAATGTTAAGTTAAAATATTTTTTGAAATGAGATTGATTTATGAAAATAAATTCATTTAGCATATTACCTAAAATTAAATTGATTTTTAAGATCATCTTTTTTTTGGTTGTAAATATGTTTCCCACCGTTCACTGGGAGCTATTCAAAGGTAAGACATCATATATTTTGAATTTATTTTTATTTCGCATTGCATTATATATTTTTTGTAAAGTTGGCATATGGTCACCAACTTTAGTCAATCGTACGTCATCTGGAACAGTTTTCTTTTTGCTCAGGAAACTTACTGGCCGTCCTTTGCGTTTACGACTTTAAAATCCAGAAATCAGTTGTCGTGCTAGCCGAAGTAGAAAATTTAATTGGTCTCTAGGTCCCAAATCTCTTCTACTTACTTTCCAGAGAATGAAGGCATTTACATTGCCAGATCAATTAGGAAGTATAGGATTCGACATTTAAAAAGTAATAAAGTTGGTGGGACGTATACTCACCACGGCCTTATAAAGGGTTAATTAAAATTTCGTCGTGAAAATAACTTTGTTTATTTTCAGAGAGCCATATAGAGAACCATGCAAAACACATTCATAGCGTAATAGTATCGTATCTAACAGCATGAACAAACATGGCGGATCGATCAGCGGGTCATTGTCCAGTCTCTTATCATGTAGGATCTCTAACCTGCAGTCGAAACACACGCCCTCTACTTCTCCCCTCCAATTCTTTATGCGCGGAACCTCTCTGACCGGGCTATCTTTCCAAACATTATTATAAGGTAAATTTTATGAGTTTTCATATTTACTGTTAACTTCTTCTTTAAATCTAAAAATGCGTTTTTCTGAACTATAAACGAAATAATACAAAACAAAGATAATAATACAAAACAAAGATAATAATGCAAACGAATAATACAAAACAACATTAAGTATTTTTTTTATAAATTACAATGTGATTGCAATTTATCTAACAAAGCACATATCGCAATCAAGGATAAAAGTATTCCAATCTATATAATTTGACATCTGTACAGCAAACACTAAACATACCGCTTTAAAAATGAAAAAAGGTCATTTGAAACAGAATTACAAAAATCTATTTATAAATGTATTGGTTTTCTTTAATGTTATTGAATTATATAAATTAAAGAAAATTTAGAAAATAATCAAAAGTTATTTTAGATTAAAAACATTATGAATTACTTGAAATGCTTCATCAAAAATAAATTCGTTTTAATTGCAAAACTTCGACAATACTTATAAAAGATATAAAAGTTTTTAAAATACAAATCTATATTTAGTATAAAGGAATGTTATTTATTACACTCTCAAATATAAAGGAGTAGCAAAATGAAGTTTATTTCACTCTTAAATTTAGATATTTACTATACTGGATTTCATAAATTTTGGAGTTTACTGTGCTATTAATTTAAATATGTTATTAACCATTTAAACTTAATGACCCTATATCTTATTAAAATTTTAAATGCTTAACATTTTCATAGATACGGGTAAGCTTTATCAAAAGCAACATTTTAAATGTAACTTCTTAGGATATTTAGTCGGCTTTATAATATGCGGTTATGAGTCATGGTTGCCTGCAATTTATCTATGCCTAAAGAAATATAAAGTAGACCAACTGAGATAAAATCTGGTTAAATCAAATAAAATTGATACTCAGGAAATAAATAGTTAATATACTTATTTATATGATTTGTTTAAAATATTACTTTTCTTAAATGTATTATTTAAAAATTACATTAATGATCAAAAATGTTTTTTAGAGAACATGAAGAGTCATGTTAACAGTTCATACTTTAACATTGTTAATGTTATAAATAAAATATTTTAAATTTTTTTTTAAATATGTTTAAAAAAAAAAAAAGAAATCTTAATCAGTTATTTACATTAAGTAAATTTCATATGCTCTTCATAAAACAAGTTATTATCCAAGTTTTCTGTCTGTACTAGTGGATCTGCAGGTCAGGAGCCTCAACGTCCTATTTACATCACCCATTATTCAACAAATACTTTTTTTTTAATTTCTTATAATATAATATATAAATATATATATATTATTTTGATTGATTTGCTGCATAAACAGAAACGTTTCTGAGGGGGACTGCCGCCAGTGTCAACCCCGCGCTGCATCTTTCTTTCTATAACTATTTGTATATATATATATGTTATATGTATATATATGTATTCGTTATAACTGATTGTATTGTATTAATGCCCTGTAAATCATAAATACTTGTACTAAATTTCATGCAAAATGATTACATAACATATCGGAATTATTTTGTGTAAACCTGTAAGTGAATTACTGATTCTAGGCCCACACATCTCCACTAAAAAACATTCTTTTAAAATTCTAATAAAATTTCAGCATATTTTACGTGGTGTAAGCATGTTAAAATACACTTTTAAGAAATACCGACTATAGACAGTAATAGTACGAAATTTTTTTATATATCCCAGAAAAGGTGCCACAGTAATTATATACACTAAAAAGAATACACCTATTTAATTAATTATAAATCATTAATATTTCAACATAATTTGATATCATTTGGATGATTACAGTATGTCATCGTAATTCTTTTGTGGGTCCGTAAATAAATTATTTTTTCTACACATATCCTTTTTCTAGAGAAAACATGCTTTTAAGCATCGTTATAATGTATATTAATTCCATTATGTTGTCTGCAGCATAAACGCATTAAAGTGCGCTTAAATAAAAATTTGTTCATAGGCTCTAATGCCACGAATTACTTTTGTGTGTCTCCGTAAACGAACCGTAAACATTGTATACACCAGTAAAAACTATTCAGCTTATTATACGTTCTTCATGAATAATTATTCGAAATTTGACATAATTTGGTTGATTACGTTATATTGTCAGAACATTGTGTATGATCCTGTAATTAGGAAGCCTAAGAGAACAAATTTTCTCCAGAAAACGTAAGTTTTAGCATCTCAGTTATGTGCGCTAATTTCATTTTGGTGGTAGCAAAGTAATGACGTAAAAATGCATTCAAACGAAATTCACCATATATGCTGTAATGATAAAAATTTTGACGTGTCCCTGTACATAATCCATAAAAAATATATAAAATCATATAGCTATTTCTATACAGAGCCTGAATGTGTGTGCCAATTTGCAAGCCAATCGCAGGATTTTTGCAGCCGCTATTGCGGTACATACAAATTCTGCCTATAGGTCGTAATTATAATAAAAAATATGGTGTATCCCTGTACATGAACTACAAATGGAACACACACACATATTTATACACTGAAAATTTTGTGTGGTTCATAAATATGTGTACCGAATTGCAAGTCAATAGCTTGATTTTTGCGGTGCTGTCGCGGTACATACAAATTCTTCCCATAGGACATAATGTTAAGAAAAAATTTGGCGTGTGCCTGTACACGAACTACAAATGGAATATACACCTAAAGCTATACAGGTGATTCCTTTGGGCTCATGCATATGTGTACCAAATTGCAATTCAATAGCGTGATTTTTACGGTTGCTATCGCGATACATACAAATTCGTCCCACAGGCTTTAATGATAAGAACAACTTTGGCATGTCTATGTGCACGAACTACAATTACACACCCAAAACTATACAGCTGATTCCGTGGGGCTCATGACCGTGTGTACCAAATTTCAAGTCTATACCGTGATTTTTGTGTCCGCTGACAGACACCAGACGCACAGTAGACGGAACCCAAAATCTTTTTGAGTCTCATCATTGGGCCTCCACTGACGTTTAGGCAAAAATTGCAAGTCAATAGTTTGATTTTTGCGGTGGCTATCGCGGTACATACAAATTCTTCCCATACACCGTAATGATAAGAAAAATTTTGCGGTGTCCCTGTACACGAACTACAAATGGAATGCACACCTAAAACTATACAGCTGATTCCGTGGGACTCAAGAATATGTGTACCAAGTTTCAAGCCAAGAGTCTAATTTTTTCGGCCGCTGACGTGCAACATAGAAATTCTTCCCATAGGTCGTAATGATAGGAAAAAAATTGGATGTCCTTGTACACGAACTACAAATTGAATACACACCCAAAATCATACATCTGATTCCGTGGGACACATGAACATATGTACCAAATATCAAGTCTATAGCGTGATTTTTGCAGCCGTTATCGCTCGACAGACAAGCAAACAAACACACAGACGGAACCTGAAACCGTTTTCAGTCTCAACAGAGCGCCTCCACTTTTCTGCAATGATACTCGTATATCATTACTGGTATATCAGATTTATCCCTTAAATACATAACGATGTAGATCTGCAACGTTTGCTTAAAATATCATATCTCTTTATGTAGCAACCTTTGTATAGTGCCTTTTTTAATTTTAATTTTACGAAAACTATTTTATTGTTTCCAAATGCAACTAGAATCTTTGACAGTTTATTCCTTTATCTGTGACAATCTTCATTTGTTGGTGAGCTGTCTGACAAGGGAGCTCTTTCAAGTTCTAATCATGAATTTCCTTCAAAAAATTATAGAAAATTGTTTACGTTGCACTTAATTCCCTGGTAAAAAGTTTAGCTGCTGATTCGCAGCAAGAAAGCCGCAAAAAAATATTAAACTTTACGTTTTGAACGCCAAATACGAAATAATCATCACCAAATCACATTAACCTTCCTTCAATGGTGCCAAGGAACGTATGTATAGGAGGGTAGTACAAAAAGTAGTAATAAAAGTGGGTAGTAACAAAAGAGTCCGAACACTAGCAAAAACTCCTGTGTAAATAAAAAGTACACTTTATACGGTTTTGTTAAATAAATTCTTGTCGAAACCTGTTCTTAGTCAGTGTAAGAACACGATTCGATAAGGATTTATTTAGCACAACCGCATGAAGTGTACTTCTTAGGAATTTTTGCTAGTGTTCGGACTCTTTTGTTACCGACTGTATTTTCTATCGCTTTAGGGGTTACTGAAGCAAGGAAGCCATCCCTTCCGCTGAGGATCAAGCTCCAGAACATCCCTAAGTTTGAATATAAGGCCGTCTTCAATTTCCCACAGCGTATGTATATTGCTACGTTAAAACCCACTTAACACTCAACATATTTTCTATAATATAGAACTGTCTAATTAGAAAAAGTGACGTTATGTTTTATGTTAGATCCAATATTTTCAATTATTTTATATAATGTTTTAATATTGCATATATTTAAAATAATGTAATTTAAATTTCAGATTTACTTTTACATTACTCCAGATTATATGTAGTCTGGAGTAATATAATGTCTGAAGCTCTCGGCATGTGGATTTATACAAATTTGTAAAGGTTTTAAAAATTAATCTGAATTATAAGCTGGTCGGCTCTGTTTTACGTCACACTAGTATTACGTAATGAAATTAATACTCAAATAAGTAAACAAAATAAAAATATTTAAGATATTTGAGGTTTAGTAGATTTTAAGTTTTAATTTGCACTAAAGCTATGCAATGGGCAGCTAGCGACAGTCTGGGACACATTCCTAAGGATGGTCCGTAGACGTGTTATTGCAATTTTCATCCTTTGCGGAAGGGATTATTTAAAATTGGAAAAACATGTGCATAACTACTACTTCATGGCTTCTTACATTTCTGGCAATTTATTTTATATAAGTTTACGAATAATATTATAATAATATTTTGTAAAAATATGCATTAGAATTTTATAGAATTATTAACTGCGAAACGTTTTTTGAAAGTAATTGTTATGCTGAATGCAGGCCCTCCATGGCCGAGTGAGTATATCACCCTCTCTAATCGCCTTCGAGTGTAGAAGAATGGGTTCGATTCACCCGCTGGCCCAGGGTGTTATTTTAATGTTTTGTATTTTAAACCTGTTATGTGTTATTTGTCGTCATCTCGATAAAATTTACAGGGGGGGGGTATCGAGTCAAGCATACAGATCGGATGTATATATTAAAATTAAATAGCGTACGCAAAATGCAACCATTTATCACCTGCAGATGTCTCCGGACCATCCTAAGGAGAGCATACAAAACCATCATCAATTGCCCATAGTGCAGTACTAAGGCGACGTTAAACCCAACCAACAAACAGGACGAAATTTAGGGTAGAATCGTAGATCGTCTCGAATTGTCCATTTTGTAGCTCTAATGAGATATTGAATTCAGACATCTCATGTTCTGTGGTGTTGTTTGTTTGTCGAAGGTCCGTACTGCCCAATAAAATGATCAGATTTATAAGAAAAATGTGTTCGGATTCGAAATGCTTTCATTTTAATAATAATAAAAGAAAAAAACATATTTTTATTTTATATATAATGTTTTATTTTATTTAAATTTACATAAAAGTCTTGATTATATATATTTTTAATGTCGTTATTAAAAACTTGGCGTTAGTGCACTCACAAATTGTTATTGATACAGCTTATTTAATTGAAATATTACATATTATTTAGAATTTCGACTAAGTAAGTCTAAATCTGGTTTTTGGTAAGTCTAAATCTAGTTAAAATTACCTGGTTTTTGTTAATCTATTATGAATTCTCAAGTGCTAGACTGCGTATGGAGTTCGATTGGCTATAAAAAAGAAAGAACATCTACATCTATTTCATCTTCATTGCAATGAAATTCCCAAGAATGCAGTCGCCAAACAGGCGCTTTTTTGGAAATATTGCAGACATGCTTTCATATTTAATAATTTTTTCTATTCTATCTATTACGACTTAGCAGCTAGTATTTTAGAAAGGCGCTATTTATGATTAAATCTTATACCAGTATTTTTTTTTTAAAGAAAATCGGCGATTAGCACTTTAAAGAGTTCCCTTGTGAGCACAATTTCGTTTCGGCAGGTGTTACGAATTACGGTAATTTATATAAAAAGTAGAAAAACGAACAGGAGAAAATTATTTTTGGATAGAAACAAGGTAAGAGTAACGAATGATATTTATGTTTTTGCATATACTGAAAAATTTATGCAAGAAAAATGTAGCTTTTTTGATGATGTAGAAATACACTGAAGACCCCCCAAAAATTGGTACAAGCGTCCATATGCAAATAACAGAGATATGGCACCAACCAAAGTAACGCGATGCAATCGGTAGTGCTTATATAAGATAACAGGTGTTTATCAAAGCTGTTAGATCGATTACTGCTGCTACAATGGCAGGTTATCAAGATTTAAGCGACCTTGAACGTGGCGTTACAATATTTGCACGAAAGAGGGGTTATATCATTTCCAAAAGGTAGCTATGAAATTTGGATTTTTGAGTACGATTATTAATCGAGTGTATCGTGAATATCAGGAATACAATCAAACATTAAATATCCGACATCGCAGTGGCGGGTAAAAGGTCGTGAAGGAACAGGACTAGTGACGACAGACGAGAAACATTAAACATGACAAATGTGCAACCCTTCCTCATATTGTTACAGATTTGAACGCTAGGGCAGCAACAAGTGTCAGCGTACAATCTGTTCAACGAATCATACTGATATAAACTTTCAGAGCCGAAAGCCTAATCGGGTTCCGTCAAGTGTACCAGTTTTTTTAATTTTCAGTGTACAATTAGGGTGGTTCGAAAAAATCGATTTTTTTTATTTCGGAATCGCGTTACCCCTCAAAAGTTGTAGTTTGGTATCCTCAATTGGGGAAAAATAAAAAAAAAAATTCTAAGTTGACATCTTCAGTTCGCGCATGAGGCTGAAAGTTTGAAAAAATATGTTAAAAATTAAAATTTTCAAAAAATAACAAAATTAGTGTTTTTGTAATTTTTTATAATGTAATAGCCATAAATTGTCAGTATATAGCGTAGTTTGAATCTAAAAAAATATTTGATAACTTTTACATAATATCTTTAGTTCGCGCATAAGCCTTAAATTGGGCTAAAATCGCCTAAAATTTAAAATTTACGTGTTTAATATACAATAATACATACATGACATATTTAAGTTTAAAAAATATTTTTAAAATTCTAAATTTTTTTAATATAACCTTTTATTACAGTATTATACGTACAAGTATAGTTACACACACATTTATATGTATATAATAACATTGCATGTCATAGCTAATCACAGAATGATTTATAGATTTTACCTATTTTTTGTGTCTTTAAGATTCCTCAGATGTGTTGGGCATTGTTTTAATTTAAAATTTATAGTGAAATGATGGCATAGTTGACCTTGAGAGCAAAGTTGTCCTTATGAAACCATCCCTGTTCTCTTCTCCACATACTTTAGTACAAATTCTGTTACGAGCTTTACAATTCTTTCGACACTTTGCGTGTGGCAAATAAATTTAATTAGCTCGAACTCTGGGAGAACATTAGTATTAATAAGTTCTTCTAGGCTGTGCGTCTTCTAGATAATAAGTACCATAATAAGTACTACACTTTAAGAAAGTTATTTAGAGCTTGGAGGAAAGTATTTGGGACATTTGACATCTCCAAGGGCCGCTGGAAGTGAAATAGCTAATAGCATCTTTTGCTATTTAGAAAACAATAACTTTGATTATGTTAAGCTTGCTGCAATTGTATGTGTCGGAACAGCGACTAACACAGGATGGAAAAATTGTGTTATTCGTAACCTTAAGCGTAAACTTGGTCGTCCTTCACAATGGTTTATAAGTTTATTACATTTCAACGAACTTCCTTTCAGACATTTGTTTGAAGGTGTAGATGGTGATAGTACAGGACCCACAAGTTTCTGAGGACAAATTGGCAAGAAGTTGACTGACTGTGAAAAACTCCCTGTTGCTAATTTTGAAACGATTAATAGTGAGGATATAAATGTGACCAAAACTGACTTAAGCAAGGACCAACAGTATTTACTTAATATTTATGGAGCAGTCAAGACAGGAGAGTGTGCGTCAGATCTCGCTGTGAAAGATCCTGGTCCTCTTAGTAACTATAAGTAGTTAACTTGTACAAACAGGATATTAAAACTATATATTTCTGACCTTCTCACGAAATTAAACTGCTGGTCAGCTATATTATGAAGATATATGCTCCAGTATGGTTTGGTATTCAAATGCATTCCTCTGTAAAGTTTGGTGCAGTTCACGTGTTTAAATTAGTACAGAAGACAAGACAGCTGCCCGACAGGGTACGTAAAATAATTGATCCTGTCATTCAGAGGAATGCGTATTTTTGTCATCTCGAAAAATCTTTTAATTTCAATGGTACTAGATAAGAGAATGCACGTAAGACAACTAGCTTTTCGAAGATTGCTAAAAGCAAGAAAACAAGAACCAAAAGGAAAATCAGTGCGAACTTTTCAACCACCGACCATCAATTCTGCAGCTTCAAATTACATAGAACTTATTGATTGGTACAAGTGCAAACTTACACCTTCTCCAATAATGAGCAATGTGTCAACGCACAGCCTAGAAAAACTTATTAATACTAATGTTCTCCCAGAGTTCGAACTAATTAAATTTCCTTGCCACACGCAAAGTGTCGAAAGGATTGTAAAGCTCGTAATAGAATATTGTACTAAAGTATGTGGAGAAGAGAACAGGGATGGTTTCATAAGGACAACTTTGCTCTCAAGGTCAACTATGCCATCATTTCACTATAAATCTTAATTTAAAACAATGCCCAACACATCTAAGGAATCTTAAAGACACAAAAAATAGGTAAAATCTTTAAATCATTCTGTGATTAGCTATGACATGCAGTGTTATTATATACATATAAATGTGTGTATAACTGTACTTGTACGTATAATAGTGTAATAAAAGGTTATATTAAAAAAATTTAGAATTTTAAAAATATTTTTTAAACGTAAATATGTCATGCATGTATTATTGTATATTAAACACGTAAATTTTAAATTTTAGGCGATTTTAGCCCAATTTAAGGCTTATGCGCGAACTAAAGATATTATGTAAAAGTTATAAAATATTTTTTAGGTTCAAACTACGCTATAAACTGACAATTTATGGCTGTTGCATTATAAAAAATTAAAAAAAAAACTAATTTTGTTATTTTTTGAAAATTTCAATTTTTAACATATTTTTTCAAACTTTCAGCCTCATGCGCGAACTGAAGATGTCAACTTAGAATTTTTTTTTTATTTTTCCCCAATTGAGGATACCAAACTACAACTTTTGAGAGGTAACGCGATTCCGAAATAAAAAAATCGATTTTTTCGAACCACCCTAGTACATCAATATGTTTTTATGAAGAATAATCTTATGCTGATTTTTTTTTCTCATTAACAAGACCCGTGTTATTTATTAAAAATAAAAAATCATGCATTTAAGGGATAAATTGTAATATTTAATCACATTTTAATATTTTTACATTCCGAGCATACAAATGCAAGAAAAGTATTGTAATCATGTTAAAAATCCCATTTTGAGATTTTGGTGTATCTACACGTTTTAAGATCCACTGACTTCATATTTGCTATTTTTACGGTGATGTATGTATGTATAAGTGTATGTACGTGTGTATGTATGTGTGTATGTATGTGAGTGAATACGATAGAGTCCAAACACTTTGTTCGAATGAGCTGAAAGTTGGTACACATGCTATAGGTCACTGTAGCACGAATCCTATTTATTTTGGTGACTTATAGGTTTTTTATAGGGTACAAAGAAAAAATATTTATCTTTGAGGTTTATGGACTCAAATTAATCAAAGTGCGATAGCATCCAAACACCTTGTTCAATTGAGCTGAAAATTTGCAAACATTTTATAGGTCTTCACAGCACAAAATGCATAGTTTTTGATTAATCTTGCACTTATAGTTTTTTTTACAGGGACACAACGAAAAATCCTTTATTACTATGCCCTAAGGGCTCAAAATTTTCAAAGTGCGATAGTGTCTAAACACCTTATCAGATTGAGCTGAAATTTAGATACATGTTATAGATTACTGTCACACTAAATGTACAGATTTTGGTGAATATAGCATTTATATAATTTTACAGGGACATAATAAAAATTTATTTATCATTATGATCATGGGATCAAATCATTTTAAAGGCAATAGAGTTAAATTAAACAACATACTATGTACAGAAAACTACTCAAACACCATACTATAATATCTTTTCTGTTTATTTATCTACTTCTCTTATTTTAATTTATTTATCCAACTGTTAATTATTTAACGATCGGAAAGTCGAGTGGAGTCGCTCCTGATTTTTTTAAAACAATTTTTGCAGAATGAAATGACTTGCAGAACTAACAGAAACTTATTTTCTAGGTATTGTTTATATGGAACTATAAATGTCAATAAATATATAAATAAATAATAAACTATATATTAAAAGCACAAAGGAAAAAACAAAGAGTATTCCTACCTTTAAAAGTAATCTCGTGTGGTACTCATACTACTTTCTTTTACACTGATTGTTATAACAAGTTCTTTATGTACTCATAATTCTGTCAGTTTTTGGGGCTATAGTCCCAAGAACTTGTCGTTTTATACTGTACCTACTTTAAAAAAGTACTTAGGGTTTTTATTAAATATGTAAAAAAAAATTCAGATTATTCATAAAAATTTTTCTATCATTTAACTGTTTGAAATTTGTCTATTTTACTCAAAATTCTGAAGTTGCATAACGATATGGCAATAAAGTTAAAATACCAAATTTTAACTTCCATCACTTTTTTTTTCGGAATAAATAATCACAGTAGAAAGAAATAACAAGCTAAAATCTTTATATCAATATTCAGAGGACATTGAAACTTATAATTAAAGCAAAAAAATTAACGTTGACATATTAGATTCCAAAGCAATATATTTATTTGCTTAAACACAGACAAAGGTCTACCATACTATCGAAAGAAGTTTATTATTAATTTTAAGCAATCTCTCTGGACTTGCTATAATAAATCATGTTATCAAATGAATCAAATTAGAAAGAATATATTTGCTTAATTTTACAAAATCTTCTACATTATCTGTAAACTTTACGTGGACATTATTGTATAGTATTTAGGCAGTACCTGAAATGTACACTATCACTTGAAATGCTCCCCGAGCTATTTTTAGATATTGCCTTTAATAAATCAGAAGAATTTTTCTGGTTCTGTAAATAAATATTTAACAACCTTCCCATACTCACATATGCCACAAATTTAGAACATCTAGTTTGGACTTCCTGCTAACTTTTGTGTTATAGTTATACTGATAAAACATTGACACAACATAAATACACCCACAAGTATATACAACAATAGATATTCAAACCAATCGGTAAAAGTCTGATTATCGGGTTCATGGGACCTGAAAACGTATAAATAAATTGAAAACTCAATAAGGAAACTTCGACCAAAAAACGTTTATTCTACCATTTTTGTTTTAGAGTTGGGGTAAACAACTTTATTATACTTAACGCCCAGTTTTGTACGCCCAGTAATCTACTTTATAAATGTTTATTTATAAAGTAGCGAAGTAACTTCACTTTATAAAATTTATAAAACAGAGTTATAGTAAGTTAAGGCATGTAATAATAGAGTATTTTCCATCCAAAGTTATAGAAGTTAATATATATATATATATATATATATATATTAAAAAAAAAAAAAACCATGAAAGTGCTTCAGTATCAGACGAAATTCCTACTCCCCACAGGGCCGCGGTAGCCCAGTCGGTAGAGCGCAGGCCTCGTAATTGAAAGATTGCGGGTTCGGTACTCGAGCCGGCCAAAGACCGTCATGTACACTTATGGTGACTGGTGCACGTAAAATTTGTCGTGGCCGCAATGTCCTCCAAGTACCCATCAATAATTATATCTCTGGGGGTCACCGAAGCGGGCGAGCCATCCCTTCCGTGGAGGATAAAAATTGTGATGGCATGTCTCCGGACCACCTCTAGGGGTGTGTCCTAGACCGTCGCCAATTGCCCATCTGCGCAGCACTAGTGTGACGTAAAATCCAACCATCCATTCATCCACCCCTACTTCCCACCATAAAAACTGAAATGCCTACCAGTGGGCGGTAAGGACCAACTATTACTGGGTTAAAGATCGTAAAATTACTAGAAGAAATTAATATTACCTAACACATTGAAATAAATTATGTCAAATAGAAAAATATTTTATAAAATTTCAATTACAGAGTAAGGAATGTCGCATTTCCTGCTATTTAAAATTTTAAGTGCTAGAGGGGAAAGCATGTTGTGTACTTTTTTTAAAAGCATATACGTAACTTGTTTCTATATAAGTGCAATTTTTCGTTGTCTCCGAGTTTTCGATCCCTTGAATTTAAATGAATATAGGTCTATTTCATCTTGATTTTACGCAAGGATTTCTAGAAAAAAAATTAAGAACTTACAAATAGTTAAATAGCCTTTGATTCTTTGTAACGTTCAAATTGTTAACTGTAAATTTTAAAATATACAATTTTAAATTCAGCTTTTTTTTTTCTTCGGTTTGGTTTTCTCTATTAAATATTCTTTACTTTAACTCTGAGAAATTCATTCTCATGTAATTTATCTTAATCATTATTTTTTACTTTCCGAACACTATAGTGAGGAAAGTATTGTAATCATGTCAAAAATCCGAATTTGAGATTTTGATGTTTCTATACGTTTCGAGGTCCCCCGAGTCCGTTTCCACTATTTTTACGATGATGTATGTATGTGTGTGTGTATGCATGTGTGTATTTATGTGTGTATGTATGTGTGTGTGTATGTCTGTGAGTGAACACGCTAGCGTCTAAACACTTTGTTCGAATAAGCTGAAAGTTGGTACGTATATTCTAGGTCACCATAGTACAAGCCCTATTGAGTTTGGTGAATCCCTTATAGTTTTTTTCAGAGACAATAGGAAAAATTATTTATCATTATGGTCTATGGGGCCAAATTTTTAAAAGCGTAATAGCGTCTAAATGCCTTATTAATCTGAGCGAAAAATTTGTACACATGTTATAGGTCACAGTTGCACGAACTGTATAGATTTTGGTGAATTTAGCACTTACAGTTTTTTTACAGGGGCGCAAAGAAAAATCTTTATCATTATGACCTATGGGGCCAAATTCTTAAAAGTGCGATAGCGTCTAAACGTTTTATTAATCTGAGTAAAAAATTTGTACACATGTTATAGGTTACAATTGCACCAACTGTATAGATTTTGGTGAATTTAGCAATTACAGTTTTTTTACAGGGACACAAAGAAATATTCTTTATCATTATGGCGTATGTGACCAAATTTTTAAAAGTGCGATAGGATCTAAACTCCTCATTCATTTGAGCTGAAAATTTATATGAATATTCTAAATCATGTTTGCACTAACTATAAGCATTTTGGGGGATCTAGCGTTTATAGAATTTTACAGGGACACAACGAAAAATTCTTTATCATTATGATCTATCGGTTCAAAGTTCAGTAGCGTTAAATAAAACATCGTGTAATATATGGAGAAAAATACTCAAACACTCTCTTATGGTTTTCTCTCTTTTGTTTGTTTAACAACTCCTCTTTCTTTACTTTATCTACAAAACTGTTAATTACTCAATGTTCGGAAAGTCGAGTGGAGTCACTCCAGATTTTTTTTTTTTTTTTTTTTTTTTTTTTTTACGGTTACCACCCTCTACATAATCATGAAATTTTCATTACGTTGACATGATTTTTAAGAGGCGAAGGTTGATTTCATGTTTAAATCGAATGCAACGTTTTTGATGAAAACAGGGAATAAAGAGTTTTTGAGGAAAGCAAATCGAAGGGACGATTTATCAATCCCCACCAATCCATAGCTAAAGAGATTCTCAACATTCTATCAGCCACGCTGATGGCCCATATTTTTATGTTTTTCACATTTTTCGTTGGAGGTAAGCACTGGTTGCGACCAAATGCAGGTACTCCGAAGCACATCGTTGACTTGACTTAACACTTCAAGAAGCAATTTTCACAAAGGTCTCTAAAGATAAATTCGGAGACACATCACAGTACTGAATCCCAAAATCCTATAGATTCTCGCCGAAGATACAGACTATGTCTTAGCCATACTGCGGTATTTTAAGGAAAATGCAACATACCTGTATACACTAAGTACTTTGAAATCTCTCATAAATAATTAAAATTTACATTTTCCATAAATTTTTATTGATCTTCGAAAGATTTCCTGTAAGTGATACTTTTATTTTGTTCACTTACGAATATCTGGTTGCGTTAACTTTTTTCATTGTTTCTGCTAACGGTTTGTCCTCATATCATTCTGTAATGGAAAAATAAAAACAATTTTAAATAATTTGCTATAGTTAATTTATGTTTTTCTCTATATTCTTTACATTGACGAATGAATAATTTACAAATGCAGTAAAAACATGTGTTAGGTATAGTCAGTAAGCGATACCAATAAACTGATCATTATTTTTTTCGTGTTGAATGTTTTTTACGTAAAATTAATTAATCTTACATTTAATAGAGGTTAAGAAGGTATTAGTAGATTTATCATTAACACTTCATATCTAACATGTGCTCTTGAGGAAAATACAAGATTTTATTTCTTTTTACAAATAATTTAATTTTTTGTATGTAAAAAATACTTTCCATAATCATTTATGACTGCTAAAGTTTAAAATTTTTATCATGATATTAATCTTTTTAGAGGCGCTTGCGAATGATGGATATTCTATCAAGCAAGTGTTTGAACGTTTATAACTATTCCGTAAGTTAAATTTCCTCAATCAAACTCTTATCTATTCAATTAATATAAGATGATTAGCAATAAAATAATCTTTTTTTTCCCAAACTGATAATAAATGATATTGTACTTTTAAGCTTGGAAAGAAGTTTTATAAGCCGATAACCAATAAAACGATAGGAAAAATCTACATTTACATAGTTTTTAAAAATTCAAATATTAGTTTAATACAAAAGCAACATTCAAAGTTTGAAAATAGTCTAATATCGACGCCTATGAATCATTTAAGAACATTTTAAATGATTTTACAAAGAAAAAATCATTAATCACATACTGCATTGGAAAAAGAGGTTTTTTTTTTTTTTAAGCTATTGTATAGCTTTTATCGCGGGCTTTGAGCGCGGCAACCGAATCGAAAAATTCCGTAACGAAAAAAAAAACCTAACACAGTTCGGTAGACTTCGGCTGTACGAAGCTCGCACAGATCGAGACGAGCTGCTCCGAAATCGGACGAATACATAAGCAGCTGTTTGTGAGAAAGTACATAGGTGTATAGGTATCTATCATCTATGTACAACAGTGAATAGCTGTACGCGTAAAATTTGGGTATAAAGTAGATCAGATAAAACTTGAATATCTCCATTCGACTCGCAGGCCTTTAAAACCTATTAAATACCTTTTCTCTATTAAAATTTGTTTTCTTATCATTATTGTTATCTTATCATTATTGTTATCTTATTCATTAATATCAAAGAAAAACCTTGAATATCCCCATTCGACTTGCAGGCCTTTAAAACCTATTAAATACCTTTTCTCTATTAAAATTTGTTTTATATCGGTCACCACGCTCAAAAAGTGTAACTTGAATTAATGTCAAAGAAAAAACTTGAATATCCCCATTCGACTTGCAGGCCTTTAAAACTTATTAAATACCTTTTCTCTATTAAAATTTGTTTTCTTATCGGTCACCACGCTCAAAAAGTGTAACTTGAATTAATATCAAAGAAAAAACTTGAGTATCCCCATTCGACTTGCAGGCCTTTAAAACCTATTAAAATACCTTTTCTCTATTAAAATTTGTTTTCTCATCATTATTGTTATCTTATTCATTAATATCAAAGGAAAAACTTGAATATCCCCATTCGACTTGCAGGCCTTTAAAACCTATTAAATACCTTTTCTCTATTAAAATTTGTTTTCTTATCATTATTGTTATCTTATTCATTAATATCAAAGAAAAACCTTGAATATCCCCATTCGACTTGCAGGCCTTTAAAACCTATTAAATACCTTTTCTCTATTAAAATTTGTTTTCTTATCATTATTGTTATCTTATTCATTAATATCAAAGGAAAAACTTGAATATCCCCATTCGACTTGCAGGCCTTTAAAACCTATTAAATACCTTTTCTCTATTAAAATTTGTTTTCTTATCGGTCACCACGCTCAAAAAGTGTAACTTGAATTAATATCAAAGAAAAAACTTGAATATCCCCATTCGACTTGCAGGCCTTTAAAACCTATTAAATACCTTTTCTCTATTAAAATCTGTTTTCTTATCGGTCACCACGCTCAAAAAGTGTAACTTGAAATTATATCAAAGAAAAAACTTGAATATCCCCATTCGACTTGCAGGCCTTTAAAAACCTATTAAAATGCCTTTTCTCAAAAAATAGAGTTCGATCATTCAAATTTGGTACATCGAGGTTTTCGATACCTACAAATCGATTGCGGATATTTTTGATATATTCTCATTGCGGATATATTCTCATTTATTCAATAAAAGAAAAAAATTTGTTTTCTTATCGGTCACCACGCTCAAAAAGTGTAACTTGAATTAATATCAAAGAAAAAACTTGAATTAACATCAAGGAAAAAAAAATACTGCATAAATAAAATAAATAAATAATTATAATTGCATAAGTTGATAAAAAATGCTATGCAATAGCTTTACCGCGGCAGTCCTCGAGTGCCACACGTATTTTTTTTTATTTTTTTTTTTTTTAATCGGTTCTTAGTTTTAATTTCAGCTATGTGTCAAAGGAATTTAATGAAATCCCGCTTTAATTATTATTATTATTACTATTATTATTTAAATTTTGGAAAGTTTTGTGTCGTATAAATGAATATAAGATGCAAACTTAGCAATATACTCCTCGAAATATATTATTTAAGGTAGAAAAACACATACAAATACACAATTACATAATAATATTTGTGTACATATTAATTTCAAACTTGTGTATGTGTGTTTGTGTATATATCCATTGTTTTATTAATAAAATAAATAACTACAAAATTTGTTATAAAAAATAAAATTTAAAAAGTTATCTTTAAAAAGAAACGAAAAATAATACAATCAAAATATTTTTCCTGAAAAAAAAAAAGAAAAAAAAAGTACTCTCAGAAATACAGAGGCTGTTCGCACATTTTTTAGACGATTTTATTTCGCAGTAAAAAAAAAAAATCGTTTGCATGGAGAATTTTATTTTCACAACAGTTATATTTTTGGAAGTTTTATTTATATTCTGATATTTAGAATTTTTGTTTACATGCAAACATGCGCTTTTAAAAAGGCAATGGATTGAAGGATACGTTTCCGCTCTTTCCGAAGAGAGTTTTTAGTGAAATCTTTATGAAAAGCATTTATGAGGAGAAAAATGGAAAAACGTCGCAACAATAGATGAATCTTGGGTCTATTTAAGTGGATGCAATAAAAAAAAGATCAATTTATTATCACAAAAGAGGCGAAATTTTTTTTTTGCTACATGGTTCAAAGAATCAAAAGAAAGTTTTTGTAATGGATTTATGATTGTCACTGGTTTTTCCTACAAGCGCATGATAAAAGAAAAAAAGTGACAATAATGTCAAAATCAGCTCTAAATACTATCAAGAACATATTTTAATTCCAATTTTTAAAAAAGAAAATCCAGATCTTTATCCACAATGCTATCGATCCGTTGAAATCTATCAAGACAAAACAAGCAGCCACACATCCCAATCCGCAATTGCTTTTCTAGTAAAAAATGGAAAAGAAAACGGGAATTAAAACCATACCCTTAACTTATATTCCTGCTAAATCTTCTGATGTATCACCGTTGGATTTTTGTATTTTCAACTCTTAAAATCAGCATTATCCAAACACCGACCTACAACGCTTTGTGGGCTTTAGAAAGTCGTTCAAGAGGAGTAGAAAAATATACCTCTTCCGATATTATAAAAAACATTATTATCATAGAAATCATGATGTAGAATGATAGTTAAGAACAAGGGCTATCAAATTGAACAAATAAAACACGAAGTATGAATGAAATTGTTTCAGTACACTCCATCAAAATCGTCTAAAAAATGTGCGAACAGCCTCTGTATATATTTAAAAATTACGTCTAAATAATCAGATAAAAAAAAAAAAAAAAAAAAAACATTTAAAAACCGCACTTATCAAGAATATCATATTTATGAACTGAAAGGGAAAAATATCTGAAGTTCTTTTGTTTTTACTATAAAATGCTGAGAAAAGAAAAGAAAAACATAAATTATCAACAAAAGTTCTTTATTTTAATTTTCCTTTTTATGCAAAGTAAAATATATATTTAAATCATTATTGCCCCGAAAAGCTAAAAAATTCATAAACAATGATACCGCCTTTTAAAACAAAATTTTAATTAACTGGATGGTATTGACTTCAAGTAAGAAAAGAATAATGATTTATTACCGCATTTTCTCGAAGTTCTTTTTATGGCAAAAACAAGTAAACTATACTTACTAGAAAAATTCATCGTTTTAGAATATCTTAAGATTATATACAATAAATCTGTTTAAATTTATTTTGAAAATCTTCTTTAATTAAATTTCGCAGTTCACAGTGACTCTTTTCAGCTAATACATTTTAAAAGCAATTTTCTTTTAATTGCATTTTTTAAATAAATCATACGGAGTTTATTAGTTACATTCTTTGTAAAAGAAAAGAAATATGTACTAGCTTTAAAATATATTAAACTCTGTTTTTATTTTTAGTGAAATATGAATCTATTTTTAATTAATAACAGGGAACTGTTATTAAGATTTCTAATCTTTAAGATATAGCAAAAATACTTTCTGCAGAAAATTCTTAATCACAAATAAATATTTATCTGGAGTGACTTCACTCGACTTTCCAAACATTAAGCAATTAATGTTTGTATAGATAAAATAAAGTCCTTTCTTTGAGTAAATTTATTGACGTACGGTAAACAAAATTCTGTTATTCCGAATGTTACAATATTTTTTTTATAGTGCAGTCAAAATGGTTCGATTAAAGAAATAAAATAAATCAAAGTCAATTTTCTGTTGTATATTTCCTTATCACGCAAACGTAATGCATAATATTCGTAATAAATCCGCTTTTGATCCTAATAAGGAGATGGACGCTTACCCCTTTATGTGTGTTCTATTCGTCAAACTGCTTCAAAAATTTCTTGTTATTAACAAACGTTTACACAATTTTTTATTGAGATTTTTCTTGAGTGAAGTTCTATTAGTAATTCCGTTAAAATAACAAATATATGCATTTATTTTGTGCTGAATATATACGAAGGGACAAAAATCAGAAATCCGTACTTAGATACTTGATCTCTCTTTTCAAAAATTACAAATTTTAAAATTTAAATGTGAGGATGTAACAGATTGCTATGTTGCCGGATATCGAAAATCTTAAACAATAAAGTGTTTCTGGCTACTGATATGCAGTATCCTGCAAAATTCCTATCCATTTTATTTCTATTTTTTAATGGTTATATTGGATATTTTTCAAAGGAAAAATAAAAATTATCCAAGTGAGGCTTTTTTTGTTTTCTTTTTTGGTCCTTTAATGGTGATTTACTTAACCTTTACTATATTTTATTTTTATGACTTATTTACTTAAAAAATATATATTATTTTTAGTGATATAACGTGAGCAATGCCATTCTGTTGTAGAGTATTATTTACTGGTATTTTTTGTAACCACCGAAAAAAGTGTAAATTCAACACATTTTTCTATCATATTATTTTTTAGAATTTTTATACTTTAAGTGTCGGATATATATAAACAATCCAAGCACCAAAATTCATGACCTCACCTCCCATAGACCTCATCATGACCCCATCATGACCTCAGCTCCCTCAGGTCAAATTTAAAAGGGGTGTCTCGATTTCGCCCCCTCGTAACCCCCACCCCCCAAAAATCACAAATCACAAAAAAAAAAAAAAAGTGTTTTTGGTAATATCCCAAGGAAGTCGCATTGCAATTTTCAACATCTTTGGTCCATTTTTAGTAGAGTTCTACTCAAAAATCCGGAATTTTCGAAATTTCCGCCAAAAATCGATTTTTCCCTCCCTGCCCTTAAAAATCGCAGATATTGCACTAAGAAAAAATTCTGTAACTGACATCTAGAATCTAATTTTCGGTTCTAGAAAAAATAGTTTCATGTCATCCTTATAAATTCTAGTCCCCTTTGAAAGCGAGTTCTAGAAACCCTTATTAGAAATATAGAGCGTTTGCCTATATTCTCTTGAGCAAAGTTATTTAAAAATCTCTGCAAATAAATGCGAATACAAGAGGCGGATTTCAGCAACTAGAATCATGGTTTATTACCCAATTCTAGAAAATCAAGCGAGAATTTCTCGCAATACAAAAGATTCAGATTTTTCAGAATATTGTTTCACTACCTAGAAATGCGAAGACTAGTAATTCTGGATCATTTCGTCTATTCAATTTGTTGGTGTGCCGTATGCGCATAGCTCGGAAATCTACATTTCTAGTTAAGGGATTTAGAAAATAACCACTTATTTATTTTAGAAGAAGGCGGTATATTTTTTCTCTGTGTGTTTTATTTGTACTTCTAGTCTCCCCATGTGCAATGTCTTTACTGTGAAATAATTTGGAGCCGAGTTATGCTTACAAACGTGTTTTTGACTTTTGTCCCCCAGGAGGGAACGGAGGAGAATTTCGAAAAAATTGAAGGTCGTTTTTTGCTTTTAGGGCGTGTGAAACGTGAAGATATCTCAAAATTTTTTGATTATGACAAATTTACAAACAAAAGTCTGGTCTTCGATTCAAGCTCACATGAACCAGGGAAATTATCGTTAAATGATTGTTTATACCAAGGTGTTAATTTGAATCCAAATGTATTTAATTTGTTGACTTATTTTCGGTTGAAGAAAATTACCTTTCTGGCAGACAGTGAGAAGCCTTTTTTGCAGATTTTATTATGTGAAAGACACATATATTCTGTTGGATTTTTCTTTATCGATATGATGAATAGTATACAGGTGTATAGATTAAAAAGAATAATTTTTGGTGTCAACGCAAGTCTCTTTTTATTGGCAACGACTATAAGAAAACACATAGAAAGATGCCGGAAGGACTTTCCTATGACAATGAAAGTATCTGATGAGTGTTTCTATGTAGACGGTCTTATTGCTGGTAGTGATGGAGTTTCATCTGCCTTTGAAATTTTGATAATTGTTGAGAATATAATGGAAGATGCTGGAATGTCATTAAAAGAATGGATCTCAAATTCTAAAAAATTGTTGAAAGAATGGGAATGAGTAGATTTTAAGCAGTTGCTTTCAGAAGATTTAAAAAATAGATTATATTGTGCTCTTGGCTTGCTGTGGTATCCATGTGAAGATTATTTGACCTTGGAAGTTACCAGTCTACTAGATTTTATCCAATGTGAAATAAATAATAAACGTTTTCTAATAATAGCTGCTGGAAGAATCTTTCACTCGTTTGGCCTTGAGACACCTTTTACAATTCGTTTCAAAAGTTTATTTCAAGAGATTTGGCAAAACACATTTCGTGAGATTAAGTGTTACCTCCTGATATTAGGGAGAAATGGATGCAATGCTGTAGAAAAACCCCGCAACTAAAAAGTTCAAGAGTTTCCCGATATGTATTAGATCCATTCATAAATGAGCGTGGAGAATAGGAGATACATACATTTTCAGATGCTAGTGATAAAGCGCATGTAGCAGCCGTATACATTAAGCTGAAGCTGGTAGACAATGTTTAGATTAAACTTATAGCTTCAAAAACTTTCAATTCCAAGACATGAGCGTATGAGTGCTGTTTACTGCGAGATTAGCAAAAGATGTGAGGGAACTCATTAATACAAACGACAATCTACGTGTTTTTTCCTGGACTGATTCCTTGATTAAATTATTTTGGATCCAGATCAAAAGTAAAAAGATGAAGACATTTGGCGCCAACCGTATGAAAGAGATTCATTCCTTGACAACTGAGTGTACATCGCATCACTGTCCAGGTAAAGATAATTCCGCTGATATACTTAGCCATGATGTGTCCGGCTTTCATAAAAGGAAAATAGTTCCTGAGCCTACGGAACTGATAATTGATGAGAATGAGTACTCTAGTGAAATAATAAAAATTATTTTTGTGAAAATGAGGACGTTTCAGTGACTTTGAACATTTCGACAAATTCTGACTTTGTAAATTACCTTCGTGATATGAGTGATAATTTTGTGCATGTTTTTCGAGTTATTAGGTTTCTTTTCAGGTTCTAAAGTTAGGGCACCTGACTTCAGAAGAATTTAATGAAGCAGAAATATATTTTATAAAACAAATACAGTCGAAATAATTTGGTTTTGAACTAGGATGTTTAACTAGGGGGGAAAATGGTCGTTTCAAAGAGTAGGTTGAAATGTTTAGTTCCATTTCTTGATAAGAAATTTATAATTAGATTTGGGGGTCGTCTCCAAAATTTTAATGTTAAACTTGGGAAGAAACATCCAGTGTTAATCCCTAATAATAATCGTTTAACTAATCTTATCGTAAGGCCTTTTCTTAACAAAAATTTCCATGTTGACACTCAAATCTTCTTGTATTATGTAAAAGAACGGAATTGGTCTATTAACGGGAGAAAAAATTGTAGGAGGATTTGTGATGAATGTATTACTAGTTTTGAGACATGTGTATTACTTATTTAATGAATTATAAAGTTTATAAGTTATTAGTAATTGTGTTGTTTTATATAACATTTGTTAATCGAAATGATTGTATATATTTTATTTTTTTTATTTATTATGCATTTTATCTAATACATTTACGGATTATTGAAATGTCTTATTTCAATGGGTTGGAGGATGTTGAGTCTTGCCTCCCTGATTTGCGAAAGTTGAACAGGGAGCAGTCCTCGGGGCGATCATCACTCTTGGGGCGATTTTGAGCGCTTCAGGGTGGGGGAACTACTCGCAGTTTATTTAAAAACTCATTAAAAAAATTACATTATTCGCCAGGCTTTAGCCTAGAGCCGTGAGCGATCATTGAACTGGTGAATCTTTCTGTTTACCAATGGCACTTGCGAACTGAGCACATGGGCAAAGAAGAAAGAGAAAAGCAGTTCCTATTAATCAGTAAGATTTGATAGATCCATTAAAAGAGTGAAGATTTTATTAAGTTTTATGATGAGATTCTTACGCATGACTATACTATCTAACCAATTTTGAGGCCTAGGAGAAGGATTTCTAAGGTGAAAAGAAGCGGTGAGCCTGCATGTGAAAAAATAGTGGGCTGGAGTTCCCTCCTCTCCGCAAGGACACAGAGGTGATCGTCGGCAGTGAAATCTTTTGAGGTATGCAGGTTTCACCGATGATTCAGTGGTAGAAATATATATGTCAGGTGCAAAATAACATTCCGTCTTTCTTAACAAATATTTAATGACTTATTTACACGTAATTTACAATTATATACAAAAACTAAAAGTTAACACATTTAGGGTCTCCTATTTAGACCCTTCCATTCCATTGCCTGCCACACACTAACTAAAAAACAGTACATGTATCACCATGTCTTGACACACAGCGACCCCTGGTGGAGAGATTTCCGTAACACTCCCCACCGAACTCACATGAGTTCACCATCAATTTCCCAAAAACATTTTACAATCATAATATAATCAATTATTAAATCCACATATTGAAAAATAATTTGAACATCTAAATTACTATCAGTTAAAAATAAGAAAAATATAATGTTAAGCATTAACAGAAATTTACAATTAATATTCAAATAATCTAAAAAAAAAAAAAAGTCTTCAGTAATCAAATAGCAATATATACATAAATAATAATCAACATTATACATAAGATAACAAATTTTACTTATTCAGTTTATTATTAAGGATTAATCTCTAAATTATATACAAGTTGAACTGAGCGCTTAATGTTACCTTTAGGGGTTTTGATAAGAAGAGAACGAATTTTACCATCTCGTCCTGGATATACATTTAAAATTCTACCCATCATCCATATGTTTCTAGGATAGCGCTCATCATTAATTAAAACCACATCATTTACCTTGAATGATGAAATCTTACCTGGTTGGGGAGAAATATAAGCAGATCTAAGATTAAGCAAATACTCTTTTCTCCACCTGTTCCAAAAATGAGTTAAAAGACTTTGCTGATATTTATATCTTTTTACCAAAGAATTTCTGCTTACAGTTAATTCGTCTTTTTTAACCTTAGTTACAGGTAAAGGAATTAGTCTTTTTCCAACTAGAAAGTGAGAAGGAGTGAGTGGGGAAGGTTCTGATGGTTCACTATAGAGATACGTAATAGGTCTAGAATTAATCATTGCCTCAATTTCTAGAAAAACTGTTTCTAATTCTTTAAGAGAAAGAGAAGATTTACCAATAATTTTCTTTAAACAAGTTTTAATTGTACGTATCTGCCTTTCCCAGAAGCCTCCCCACCAAGGACTCCTTTCAACGATAAATTTTCATTCTATACCTTTAGAGGCAAACAAGTTTTGTACCTCAGGTTTATCAATTTCACTCAACAATTTTTTTAGTTCACATTTTGCCCTTTTAACCCTTTACGGCGCACTACCCTTTAAAGTTGGAATTTCAACAAAAAAAGTTGTAGGCTATCTACTTAGGTCTAAAGGAGTGCACATGTATAATTTTGTAAAGATAGTACTTACCGTTTTGAATCTGTGGGTGTTCCATCAGCTGGAACACTGCCGCCACTAGAGCCCTGAAAAGTGCTTCTAAGAGCATCGCAGTAAAGCGCGTAAATATGTAGATTTTGCATTTAAATTAAAAAACACTGTATTATACCTGTGTAGTAGATTTAGCATGACCCATGGTGCATCACGGAAGGCCTGCTACTCTACACCCCATTTCCTCCCCTCCCCCGTCCCCCCCCAAAAAAAAAAAATCTTGTTTATATGACTTTTTATGAAATAATTTTATATTTACAGTTAGTATACATATATACAGGTCCTATGTACAAAAATATTTACAATTAGTCTATTTTTTAGCTTCATAAAATTTCTGGAATCACGTCACACTCTTTTGATACAAGCACAAACCAATATTGTAGGTTTTGCACATGAAACTAGTTTTGTGCGGTTTTTTTTTTTTTTTTTTTTTTTTTTTTTTTATAGACAACCAACTCTTCCTCGCAGCATCTTATAGCTTGACGTCATTCCCCCCAAACAGAGGAAAACAGAGCACGTAAAGACAGCTGTCTTCTCTCATCATTGTTTTCGGTTGCATAATATGAAAAGCGCTAGAGTCGCAGTGTTCCAGGAGATGGAACACCTTATTTTATTCAGCGATTCCTCGTATGTTTCCTGTATAAAATATTAAAATTAATATAGAATAAATAATTTAGAGTACAGGCAACGATATAACATAGAAATCTTTTTTCAAGCAATCTTTTTTCTATCACAAAAAAAATATACAAAATTTCTTGTAAATACGAGGGTTTAAAATAACTCGTCCCAGCTAAATATAATGGATTGCCTTGTGTACTGGTGTCATCTAAGGATCAAAAGGAAAGTTCAAAGTAAAAAATAAACCTACTTTTAAGCATTTGCAATTGAATTTAACGGTTGCAGAAGCAAGCGAAGTTAGGTGTTCCATGTAGTGGAACACTGAGCGGCAAAGGGTTAAAGGCTTTAGCATTATCAGAATATATAACTGAACATAACCCTCTACGAGAAATAAAACGTCTTAAACCTAATAAAAATGAATATGTACTCATATCAACAACTAATTCCAAATGTACAGCTCTTGTGACTGCACAGGTAAAAATAAGTAAATAACATTTTTTACAGTCAGTAGTAAAAAAGGGTCCAGCAAAGTCTATACCAGAAACATCAAAAGGGGGATGTTCCTGAATTTTGTCAGGAGGTAGAGGAGCTACCACCTGATTACCAGCTTTCACTGAAAAACGTCTACAGATCAAACAGTTTTTTAGGACTCTTTTTACGAACTGTCTACATTTAAGAATACAGAATCGTTCTCTTAGGTGAGTTAAAGTAGCATCTACACCCAAATGGCCTATTTTTATATGAGCATCAAAGACGAGTAATTCAACAAATTTATCATTGTTAGGAAGCAGTAGGGGGTGTTTGGCCTGCTCATCATTACTTGAAAATTGCAAGCGTCCTTTGAAGCACAAAAAGTTATTTTTGTTAAGTTCGCAATTCAAATTATAAATTCGTGAGTTTTTATTTACAGTACCCTGGGAGAGAAGTTGCTGAATTTCACTCCCAAAATGCTCATGTTGAATTGTCTTGATCCAAGAGTCAAAGGCCTTAAGTTCCTTAAGTTCTGAAGCACATATAGGTTCCCGGCAGTTGGTGCCGTGACCAGGATTGGCATTGTGGGCAAACCTTTTTACCCAAGCTGTCACGCGCAAAAGTCGAGAAAGGTTACTGTATTTATTTAATTCAATGATCTTTAAGAGAGAATAATGATTAGTAGAACATACAGTATTTACTGCTACACCTCGTAGCTCTTTAGAAATTAATTGTTCAACATTACTGTCATCTGGTTGGCGGATGTCAATTGGATCAGGCCATAAGTGAACGGGTTGAGACAACCAAGGAGGGCCCGTCCACCACAAGGAACTCGAAATAATATTTTTCGCTGATTCTCCTCTAGTAGTGAGATCTCCAGGGTTCTCTGATCCACTACAAAAATTCCAGCATTCAGGAAGGGAAAGTGATTGCACTTGAGCCACTCTGTTGGCTACAAATGGTTTCCAAACCTTGGACGAATTTTTCAACCAATGAAGAACAATTTTTGAGTCACTCCAGAAATAAATTTTTTGAGTAATGGCTGGAAAAATGCTCTGAATATAATTTCCTAAACGAGCACCTACAAGTGCTGCCATTAATTCTAATCTGGCTAAAGTTAAACTTTTTAGAGGAGCAACTTTACTTTTTGAAAT
The DNA here is from genome assembly GCA_963930645.1 of Salticus scenicus. Classification (NCBI taxonomy): domain Eukaryota; kingdom Metazoa; phylum Arthropoda; class Arachnida; order Araneae; family Salticidae; genus Salticus; species Salticus scenicus. The sequence continues at coordinate 323,902,089 of OZ005654.1, forward strand.
CACAAAACTTATGTTAATTTTTCCTTCACTTTTTAAATATCGAAAATACGCTACAGCTCCATACGCTTTAGGACTGGCATCAACAAAAACATGAAGTGATATTTCATTAACATTTTCCATTGAAAAAAGTTTACGTTCGATGCTAAAATTTTCTAATTCAGAAAGTTCAGAACACCATGATCTCCACTTTTTTTCTAAGTCATGTGGTAAGTTTTCATCCCATAGTAGACCTCTTTCCCACAATTCTTGAATAAGAATTTTAACTCTTATTATGAATGGACTAATTAGTCCACAAGGATCGAATATCTTAGAAATTATTCTCAATACATGTCGTTTGGTGATTTCAAATTCCAAGGAATCCCGAACATCCCTTAAATCTAATTTAATTTTATCCTCACTTGGATCCCACTTTAATCCCAAAAATCCTTCTCTTTGCCCGAAATCCATATTTTTCTCATACCCGTTTTCACGCCAAAGTTGTTTCAACCCATCACAATTAGTTTTAAATTTCCTAAGTTTAAATCCAGCAGCGCGTAATATTTCTATTGCCAAAGAGGTTAACTCATAAGCATCCTGCGCAGTTTTAGCTCCACTGTACAAGTCGTCAACATATAAAAAATTTAACATTTCATAACAATTAAGATAATCCTCTTTATATTTCCCTATGTGAAATTTCAAAACGCAAGCTAGCGCAAATGGAGACGTCGTTAACCCAAAGGGTAAACGATTAAGTTGAAGTGTCTGTACCGGATTATCGGGCTCGTCCGGAAACCACAAAAATTTTAGATATTCTCTATCCTCTTCCGCAATTTCAATCATAAGGAAAGCTTTCTCTAGATCTCCGCAAAATGCAACTTGATTTTTCCGAAATTTAAGTATAACATCCAATAAATTTGGATATAGATTAACTCCGATTCAAGAGAATCATTTAAAGAATTTTTACTTTTATTTGCTTTACAGCTGCAATCATAAATCATCCGAACGCGAGTAGTTTCTTTGTCATTCCTTATTACTGCTCTGTGGGGCATATAATAACCTGAATTCATATCCTCGTCAGTACATTTTCCTACAATATTACATTTCAATTGAAGATCTTGTTTCCAAATGGCGTTAAGTCATTTTTTTTCAGTTCTTGAGAACACGCGGTTTTCTTATGTAAGATTTATTATTGAATTTAAGGAAAAGATAATTTTTCCCAGTAATCTATGGATGATAATAACACTAAATTACATGTTTAAAAAAATCCTGACAGTATAGTTATTTAGAAATAAAAATAGAAAGAAATGACTTAACTCCTTTTGGAACAAAACTATGACTTACGCCCTTTTGGCACAAACAAATAACGAAATGAAATGACTTACATCCATTTGAAAGTAATCCACGTATTTTTTTTTCATGTAAATACAGCATAAATTTTAGTTATACAATTTTGGAAGGTAGTTAATTACTACAAATCTTCATTTACAAATTATATTTTGGCATCTTTATAATTATTTTCCCTTGTGTTAGCGTTAGCAGTATCATTGCAAGATTATTCATAAAAATAAAAAATATCATGCAATTTGTTAATTCCCAAAACGTTAAGTAATTTTAAAAAAACTGTTTTTCTTTGCTTGTTTCATATTGTTTTTTGTTTGTTTGTTTTTCTTTTCAGAAGGGGCGCACGGGAGAATTTTTGTCCCTCGTTTCAGGATGTTTTGGCGGCAAAACGAACCACAGTACGTTGTCTTAATTCATAGATCTCGCTTTGTAATTCCCAATACTTTTGCCTCTGAAATCAAGAAACCTTGTTTGCTTTTCAGACGACTATGCGCAAAATTTTTTCCAATCTAAAATATTCCAACTGCTTCTTATACTCGAAAAGATTTCCAACCTTAGAGAAATGTTCAAAATATTCATTAGAAAGTAAAAATTTTCCACTTTCTTTAAACTAGTTTCCACTCGTGGGAATCCTCTATCTGCTGGTAAGTAGGAGTGACCACGCATTGGTAAATAGTATGTGAAGGTGAAGTCCTTTTGAGCAGCCACTGCTGAAAACATACCTAACATGGTATAATTTTTATTTGTGTGGTAATTCCTGATTTTGAATCAGCTCAAAATATATTGTAATTTCATCTTCTCCTATAAGCTTTTCCCCTAAAAGTGAATGGTTTTTTTTTTTTTTTTTTTTTTTTTTTTTGCTCCGATGTTTATGAATCAAAAGTTCGGTTAACAAGGTCTTTTTTCTTTTCTGTACATTTTTCTGAATTCATTTGCATTTTTTCCCTAATACAGAAGGAACAAATGTCTTTTTTTCGGGGTTTAAAAACCAAGATTAAAATATATACAAACACATTAAATAAAGGTTATAAATACATTCATCTTTATATTTTTCTATGAGGGAAAAAAACTGTCTTAGTGTGACAATCTACAACAACATTTTTTCCCTTGCTTTTGACTTTTCACACAAGGCCAGACAATCCACGTGATCTCAAGGTACGCTCCAATTGGTTAAACTTGACTTAATCCTTTTTGGCACAAAACTTACTTGTGACTTAATTCTTTTTGGAAAAAAACACGGATTTCACTTTCTGTTTTCATTATGACTAAACTTCGTTTGGAACTTCTACTTATTGAAAATATGTTGTTAGACGTGTGCTGCAACCTTTTGCATCGAAAAGTCAATTTTTGAAATTTTTGACTTAACGCCTTTTGGAAACAAGCTCTTCAATTGATCCGATACAATTTCCTTATACTGATCAAAAATTTCAGGATTTTTATTCAATTTAAATTTTAATGAATTGAAACGTTTGCTCGCGACCTCATAATTAGAATCCAATTTTAACGGGGGTCCTGTATTATCTTTCCACATTAATCTACATACATACCGTTCCTCATTAAATTTTAAAGAATCCTCAAAATCCTTAATTAACTGATTATCCTTTTCCGATAGATTTTTGGTTTCATTCGGAAATTCTTTAATTTCCCAAAATAATCTTAAATCATTTAAAATAGCATTATTTACAATAATCATGTTTTCAGAACAACTACTTTCATTATCTTCTGATCCAATAATCAGCCATCCAAATGCACTATTCAAAGCTGACAAAGGTTTATTTATAGGTACCCTTTCCCCATAAATTAATTCCCAACAAACATCGGCCCCTAAGAGGATGTTAATATTGTTATCCGAGCTATCTGAATCAGCCAACTTCAAATTCCGTCTCTGCATTAAATCTTCTATTTTTGAATCAGGATATTTCACAGTAGCGCCCGTTATAGTTCGAGAAACAAACAATTCCTGAGTTTTTTGAAAAGAAGAATTTGTACTTTCCAGTGTTACTTCAACAACTCGATAAATTTTATCCGTTGGGCATTTCATTCCGAAAGCATAAACTGATAAAGTTTCGTTACGAATGGTTTTTAATTTTAAATCATTCGCTAATTTTTCACTAATAAATGATCTCGAACTTCCACAGTCAAACATTAATCTAGATAAGCAAGATTTATTTTCCGATTTAGCAATAACAGTGCAAGTTTGCAAATAAACATTTTTAGAACAGTTTGTATTTACATAACATTGAGAAATAGAAGAAATAACTTCAGAAACATTAGAGTTATCCCGTTCATTTTCGTTTTCATTATAATTTAAAGTACGTGAATTTTTACAATTTTCTCTATTGCGCTCTACCGATAAATTCGAGGGTTTATAATTTTTTCTACAAACTGACTCGTGATGAAATCTAGAAAAACATATTTTACAAACAATACCTGACCTACATACTTTGCTTATGTGTTTCGGTTTAAAACATAACCAACACCGAGATTCAGACTTAAGTTTGTTTATTTTCTGTTCTATATCTAATTTTCTACAATTTACAGAATCATGGGAAGTTAAGTCGCAAAAAACACATGAATTTTTTATTTGTGTGAGTAATGTTGCGGCGGTTGGTATATTTTTATGTTTGGAGAAGTTTTTTTGATATGTTTGTCCTGTTTGATAACCCTGAAAAGCGGAACACTTATTTTCATTATCCTTAAAAGAATTTGTTACGGTTTCACAAATTTCACGCGATTCCACTTCATTTCTTAAAAACGTCATTATTTCCGAAACTTCACAATTAATTTCCTTATTTCTTTTTCTATGAAAATCTAAAACCAAATCTTGGGGTAGTAATTTAAGAAGTAAGGGGTTTAATAAATGACCGTATGATCCTTCAGTAACATTTAACGAGCGTAAATTCCTTATATTTATCTCTATCTCATCATATAATTTACGCAAGCCTTTAATGTTTGATGAATTCCTCACTGGCTCTAAATTAAGTAATTTAGACATGTATGAATTAATAATAAAGTCAGTACGCCCATAACGTTGTTTTAAAAGTTCTAAACAAGAATCATAATTCTTTTCATTTAACTCAAATCCCGCAACAACATTATAAGCAGGGGGAGTAAGCAAACTTTTTAAATATTGAAACTTCTCAATTTTACTCAGGGATTCGTTCGACCCTATTGCGTTATCAAAACAATTTAGGAATTCCATGAAATTTGAAACACCAGAACCAGAAAATTGTGGAACCTGTAACTGCGGCAATTTCAATGACGAAAAATTATGTTCTGTACAGCTTGATGAACTTACATTAATACTTTGATTTTGCTGTTTATTGTTTATTTCTTTAATTTTAGATTTGAGTTTAATTTTAATAGCAATAATTTTGTCTTCATATTCCTCATATTGAGCTATTTCATTTTTAAATTTAACTGGATCATTAATAAGATCCTCTATTTCATCATCATACTCTTTCAATAATTTAGATTTGATATCTAAAGTTTCTAATAACTCATTTAAAGAATCAAAACTTTCGTTTTCAAAATCTAATGCTTGGACTCTTTTAATTAATTTAGTAATACTAGCTCGTACAGAGCTTCTCTTTTCAATACATTTGGTTAACTTATCCATTATTAATTTTAAAAGAGCGTACCTCCTAATATGTTATCCAAATGAACATAAATAACAAAAAAATTGGGAATTACTTCCGTTTTCATAAACCACATCTATTTTCCTTTTTCAACTCAGATTCCGTTAAACATCATTTTTGAAGATGTCGCTTTTTTATTTTTATTTCCATTGATCTTTCATACGACCTGAGTGGTTGAGTCATCATTTATTTCAGTAGGTAATTTCTTTTATTATCATTAGCGTTATGACGGAATAAAACTTTTTGTTTCCAATAAATCATTTTCCCGGCCGATGCACCAAATTTGACCGATGATTCAGTGGTAGAAATATATATGTCAGGTGCAAAATAACATTCCGTCTTTCTTAACAAATATTTAATGACTTATTTATACGTAATTTACAATTATATACAAAAACTAAAAGTTAACACATTTAGGGTCTCCTATTTAGACCCTTCCATTCCATTGCCTGCCACACACTAACTAAAAAACAGTACATGTATCGCCGTGTCTTGACACACAGCGACCCCTGGCGGAGAGATTTCCGTAACAGAAGGAAAGGGACCGTGTCCCGTAAGAAAATCTGTGACGGGTGGAGATAGGTTCCAGAAATTTCAGATTACATGAGGAATTAAATTGTAAGTGTACCTCCCCTTCTCGGAGGTATCCCATAAGGCCTGCCAATTCTGGAGGAGGAGAGTTTTTAATTTAGATTTTACATGAGATGGAGGTGCAGGAAAATGAAAATGAATATTGGTGTTCTCAGTTGCAGCTTTAGCTAAAGTGTCTGCCATTTCATTGCCGACGACACCCTTGTGGGCGGAAACGTGCGCCAGGGAGAGGAAATTTTTAAGTTTTTTCAATTTTAATTTTAATTTCTAAAACTTGAGTGTGCTTGCTCTTGTGGCGAGCATTAGAGAGCAGACCCGAGAGACTGTAACTAAATATGTTAATTTTGGCGAGATGGGTGTTGCTTTCAGCCCATTCAAATGCTTTTTGAATAGCATAGAGCTCTGTTTGAAATACTGAATTATAGTCCTCGAGCCTGCCCGTCCACCGGTGGATCACGGTGTCGTCTTTCAGCACACAGTGTGCGGCAGCCACGCCATGATCAGTTTTTGATCCATCGGTGAAGACGTTAGCTACTGGCATTGAGTTTTATCACTGGTTTATTTGTATTAATCTCGTAAGAGAGAGAGAAGATCCTGTGTTTATTCTCACTGTCTGAGCGGTAGTATATAATTTGAATTTGTGCTTATTAAAGTTATATGGTGTTCAGAAACTTTTATGTGTAAAATAAACTTTTCATACAGTCTGTTCAAGTTTTAATTAAGTGTCAAAAGTATTTACTGAAAACTTATCACTAGCATTGAAGTATAAATATTTTTTTTTCTAACATTACCATTCAAAAAGTTATAAATGAAAAAAAAATGATATTTTTGTAAATTTTTGTATATTTTTCTGAATTAATTTTAAAGAATCCAAGAAAATTACAAAAAAAATGTTATATTGAGTAATAGAAGGCAAAAACGTAGTAAATAATTTGAAAATTAGCTACTGTGTTTATAAGTTTTATTATGTAATATACAAATAATTAAATTATAGAACATGAAAAATAGTAAAGCATGAATAGAAAATCTTGAATAAACCCATTCAGAGAAATTTAAATTCCGTTACTTTGTGCATGCAAGAAAGAGAAAAAGTATCGACATTGTTAAAACACAATAAAGTAAAACAGAAAAAAATTATTTTCTTATCGACCCGAGAACTTTTTAGTGTGTAAAAGTTTTTGCAAACAAATGAAAACCTTTTGAAACCCTTATGGATTTTCTATATCATTTTTACACAAAGGTAAAAATTTTCTTATGTTTTTCTACATTTAAATTCTTTGTTTAAGGGAAAAAAAAAAAAAAAAAAAAAAAAAAAAAAAAAAAAAACTTTTTACTTGCTAATAATATGGCGCTAAATTCAACATTTTAACTTGTTTTTGATATAGACTGGGATTAAACATAATGCAAATATTTATTTTTTAAATGTTTTTTAAACTAAGTTGTTTGCACATTCTAATAGAAATCAGTACTTATATAGGGTAAAATAGTAATAAAATTATAGGGGAGAGTGGGGATAAATGGGACGTTTTTCATGTTTTTACTGATAACGTTCACCATATGTAATTCAGAATTTTCTAACATTACTCATAAGTACACTTCAGTAATCAGTTAAATATAAACATTCTAAGTTTAATAAAAAGTTATCATTTTTAATTAATAATATTTTTTTTTTTTTACATGCATATGCATTGTCCCATTCATCACCACCTATGGGGATAAATGGGGCATGATTGGGGATAAATGGGACGGGACTGGAGTTAACAAAGAAAAGGAAACAAAATGGAAAGTAAATAAATTTTTAAAGTTAAATTAGTTTATGTGATTTTATTACACACTATGAATTTACTGTAATTAACATAAACTGATGTATTGACTCAAATTAACATCAAAAGGCAAAAGGCCTTTGGTTCGCACAGTTTCTAGTGATCTATGCTTTGGTAATTTAATCTAATAAGATCTAATCTAAAAATAAATAAATAAATAAGACACTAGAAAGATATAAATCATTATAATAGAGTACAAATTATCCAGATAAATTTTTGTTTCCGACTGATCGGGAAAATCAGCATTCTCTTCTGTATTATATTAATAATCACCGTGATTTATTTAATTAGCTTGATTGAAATTGTGATTTTATTCAAATTATTATTAGTTTATTTATTTATTTTTTATGTATATTGATTTAAGTTGCAATCAATATTCTAACTTATAATTCTTTTTTTTATCATAATTATTATAAACAAAAATCAGAACAATTAATTTCAATCTATTTTTCTCTAAATCTATGCTACTTTTACAATTCCATGTTATAACTACTGAACTACAGGTTATAAAAATATTGAAAATCTATTTATCATTTGTTTTAATATAATTATTGTGTATAATTTTAAATTAGCACATACTGGAGAATGTCTCATTCATCCCCACCATCAAATGATCATATAAAACAGGAAATAGACTTAAGGAACAGTTGCCAATATTGTTCTTGAATATCATAAACACAATAAAATATTATGCCTTTTCCCCATATAACAGTTATATTAATTTTAAGCAAATAGTTAATGTGTTAACTACTACTTAATTGAATCAGTAAAAACTTACTTTGGCAGCTGAAAAATACACTTTAATTTTTTTCTGCCCTTCTAACGATAGCACAATTTTGAAACTACACTTGATGAATGACCTCAGTACTGCCACATATCAGAAAAAATGTCAAGTTTCTGGTGCTTGCAAAACATAAAAATCTAGCTATTGTCCCATTCAACCCCACTCTCCCCTATATTTGTCATTAATAGTACAAAATCTTTCAAAATAAATGTAGAGCAGATAAAAATATGTTTTTTGGTGTAAAAGAGTTAATATATTGATTGATATACCTTTCGCATATTACAATAAATAAGTGATAAATATTTTTTTTTTGTTGTTGTTTTATATATATATATATATATATATGTATATATATATATATATATATATATATATATATATACATTTATTCATTTGATGCAGTATGGTAACTATGAAAAGTTTACTTTATCATTCCCTGAAATGTAACTATAATTATCTTTTTTTCTTATACTTTAAAATCGTACACTATTTAGTTGTAATAACTTTAGAAATATAAGATGGTATCGTAACAAAACTTGATTGTAGTAGCTTAACTTTAACTTTTATAATGCATATATATATATATAACATTAAGAGACCATTAAGATCAAATAGTAACATAAACATAAATAAATACTAATAAGGAAGAACAGAACATAATGACACCATTATGTTAAATTGGAAGTAATAAAATATAATAAAATAAATAGAGAAATAGATCAATGATAATTTCGAAAAAAAAAAAAAAAAAAAAAACTGAGGTAATTAATAATAACCTCGTATAAGGTCTGATTATTATCATATGATATTAATATTTTTGTCTAAGAAAATGAATATAATAGTGGTGAGGAGTAGGAAAACTGCAAATTGTTTACGGTATGTCCATTTTAACTTTGTCTGCTTGTTAATATTACCAGTATAAAGTATCTCCACTTCTTTTCATTATAGATAAGGATGTTTCTGATTATTATTATTTTTTTTTTTATAATACAATCGATCCATTTTTTTTTATTTGGTAGAAAAAAATATTATTACCTTACATAAAAAAATTGCCTTTGTCCATAATGTTTCGCTTTACACTAGGTCAAAATGATAAAAATATAATACAAAAATAGGAGTCTCTTTTTTATATTGCATATTTTATTATATTATCAAAATTCACCAAATTTTCAGAAAACTATATAAAAAAAAAAAAAAAAAAAAAACTATTTAGAAACGAAATGTTAGGCTCCCATACATGAAAATAAGAAAATACATTAAAAGATTTGTTATCGCTGCGTAAATAGAGATGCTACAGAGCATAATGGATGAAAAACATCAATTTCATTCATATATTCGCACATCTTATTTTAAGGTAATATCTAATGCAATCTCTATAAAACAATCTCATTTTTTTATTGTTTAACAAAGCATAGTTTTGCATGACTTTAAAACTTTTAAATATCTTCCGTTCGTTTAGATCGTATGAAGTTTCAATTTCTTTTTCAGTAAAGCAATTTTCAAAACAGATTTAGTTTCACGGAAAAGAAAATGTCTTTTAAATTCTCAAAACACTTTTTAAATGAAGAATTTTTATTCTTGTTCTTAAAATAAATATATTTTTCATTCTTTACAGAGGAATAGATTTTGGAATATTTAGAGACTGGGATTAAATTAAAGAAAATATTTCGTTTCTAAGTTTAATTATTGTGTAATGAGATAACATTAAAATTTTGAAGAACAGCACTTCGCATTAATGATAATGGTTAACATGAATCTTCATTTCTTCAGTATTATGCTCGTTATAAAAAATTGTACTCATATTTAGGAACCAAATTACTATTTATGTTTATCCGAAGAAAACAAAGAAATTTTAACTATATTAGTTAGCTATGAAAATGTAGATTGTCTTACGAATATAGAAGAATCCAATGTGTTATGTGTTTGCTTTAAACATTTTCCCCCGTAAACTAACTTTAATGAAATATTTAGATTGATTTATGATCACTATATCCCTGTTATTAATTGCGAAAGTGCATTTCATCAAAAAAGTCGACTTCTATGTATTCGATAATAAACATTTTGTTAGTCTTATAATATTAATGGTAAATATTTTCTGCTCTTTAATTTTTTAGGAATTATGCAATGAAGAGAATAGTAATCATTATTTAAGTTTAAAAATGTTAGTGTAACATATAAGGCAATAATACTGAATGCAATAACCCATAAATGCGACAAAGTTCTTTTACTGACAATCTAAAAGAAGGAATCGTATTCAAATGCTATAAAGTGAAACTTTTAAATCTCGAGAAAAATACGTGAAACTTTTTACCGTACTTTAAAAGTTTTCTCTAGGATAATTTTCTATTTCTAAACACATCGTTTGATATCATTCTCCCCTAGTTCTGCCTAAATGCGACAAACAATTCCATTGAAAAATACCCTAAAGGTTGCACGACTTCTTTGGCGATATCCGATAATTTTACGTCATCACACAATAATTCTGGAGAGCCAACTTTTATATAGGTATCATAATTCACGAGATTCAGTTTGCTTCCTGTGTCAATCAAACACATTGCCTTTTTGCCGTTAATTTGGATTTCTTTTTCCATTTTGTTGTAATCTGGAGTAATACTATTGAAATTTGTTTCCCGTTTAGTACGTGAATTGGACGTCAAATTTTCGTCTTGATGAGAATTTTGGCGGTAACCTTGGGAAACGTTATTCCTGTTTGGGCACTAAGAAGACACGTAGCCATAAGAATACATGCTTAACACCTGATATTTGATCTGTTTTTAGTTTTTCCTTCATAACCAGGGTAAGAATTCTTCGCTCTCGGTTTATTATTGTTTTGGGAACGAGGAAAGCACTTAACGTCATTCTTTGACATGTGGTCTTTTGTTTGGATTTTCTGAATTGTTTGAGTTTCGATTCATGACTTTTAAAACTACGCTTCGCGGCATCATAAGCATGGTGTTTATTTACTAATTCATCAATAATTTTTATGTCCGGAAGCTCGTCGATGAAATGCCCTTGTATATCATAGGGTAAGTTTTGTTTTATACAATCAGTTATAATTAATTCTCTTACATTTTAAAAATTATTCACATTCATACCTTGAGTCCATTCATCAAAATAATTGCGAAGTTGAAGGGCGAAATCTCGCCAATCGGCAGAAGGTTGTTTCCTATGCGAAAGAAACTTCTGTCGAAATTCTTCTGTAGTTAATTTAAAACGCTTTAAGAGTAAGCTTTTAACATGATTATAACCATCTGCTAAAGGATCATATTCTCTCGATATTAAGTTTACGAATTCTAATGGTAGTAAGCTTAGGAAATGCATTAACCCAATTTTCTTTATGGATGTCTAATCGAATAATTTATTTTTCAAATAAAGCTAAATAAACACTTATACCTCCTGATCCATCACATCGCGACATAATATTTCGTGGATTTTGTTTTATTTTCACATTATTAGACTCTGACGGATATTGTCTATAACTCTCTAATATAGTAGTAATTTCTAACCGTCTCAACTCAAATTTCTTTTCTTGTCTTTGTTTTTCTAACTCAAATTCTTTTTGTTTTTCTTCTCGTCTTAACTCAATTTCCCTTTGATTCTCTTTTTTTTTCGATTTCCATTTCTCCTCTGCGTTCTATTTTAAAGAACTCAAGACAAAATTTGGCGAAATCTTCGCCAAAATCTTCTGATTCTTTAATTAACTTTACCAGTCTAGCTACTTTTGTATTTGGTGGGACGGTAACGTCTAATTCTTCGCACGGTAACAAAAAATCACATTTCATCGCTTTCATTACACAGGACATTTTTTTCACAATGAAATAAACTAACCTTTTATTAAGAAAAAATAAAATCTCTACTCACAGTTTAGTAATTAGATGTTACTGACTCCAATTTACTGTATCAACTTAATTAAATTCAATCTTCATTCCCGGCCGAGCCTCCATTTGCAGAAAGCAGGATTTCAATAGTAATAATTCATCAAACACACACGACTAATAACTAATGTCAAAGTGATAAAAAAGATGATTTTTCTTTATTTGGAACCAGGTATGATTTGGATAATTATAGCACAATACGACTCTTAATACAATATTTCATCTGACAGCAGATTTCCTGCTACTTACAGTAAAATCTAAAGAACACTCCATTTTTTAAATTTTTTACATCTCACATCTTTCTTACTATGGCATGCGCTTGAGGTTGTTAAAAAAATGTCATAGTCATATTATATTAAAATTCAGGAGTTTGTGCTTGAATTAGTCCATTCCTACCAATAAATCACCATGTGAAAATTAGAGTTTTCCTCATAATGGCTATTATTTCGTTGCACTTAGTAATTGCTTAAAATGATGAAATTAGTGCAAGTTCATTCTATAAATAGTAATAATTTTGCTATCTCGGGAGTAGGACTTGCCTTAGTGTGCGTGTGTGCTGGGTGCGGGGTTCACCAGATAGTATTCAGACGATGTAATGATGTTCATGTGCACTTATCAAATATCAGCAGTGGTAATTATAGCAGTTTTATAAAAGCATACGTAAATTATAGTTCTATTATAATGTTTATAATTATTGTTGATTATTTCGACTTAAAAATAATTAAAAAATTCACAAGACATTCTTAAAAATCGAAGTAATAGACGGTAACTAAATGAATGTATTTTCACTTTTAATGAATAAAATAAAAATAAGGACTTTTTATTTGAATTGAGGGAAAAAGAAGAGGATTTGAAAATATTTTTGTAATTTGATATTCCACGCACATTTACTTTTTCTACATGGAAGGTGTGTTTGTTTGTGTGTGTGTGTGTGTGTGTGCAAGAGGGGAATATCACTTAATTTACTTACTCCGGTCACGCTCCTGTCTTATAAAATAATATAGGCATATATCTACGCAAAAATGAAGAAAAAGAAATTAATAAATTAATCAAATTTTTAATGCTTCAAATATTAATATTCTTCTGTGGGCAATTTAATAAGCATTTTGTAAGCATTAAAAAAAAAAAAACCTCTATTATTTTAAAAAGATTATATTAAAAAAATAAAAAATAAATGTTATTAGTAGAAATAGTAGAAACATAAAAAGTATATGGCACATTAAAAAAATATCTGGTGACATTATAAAAGTAGAATGATACAATTAAATGACGCTTTGTTAATATTTATGCTGATATCAGTAAAAAAATCTCTCTTCAGCACTATAAAATGTTTCAAGAGAAGAAGGAGCAATGAGATCGCGAAAGAGAGATAAATGATTGTATTTCGCAAGTGTTCACCAATTAGACCCATATAATGGTAAAAAGAATATAGATATTCACAATGAGCTACACAGGTAAATTCCTTCCGGAAAACAGGTCAATTAAAAATTAGGATTTAATGAAAGGCAATAATATGTCTCCTAAATTTGTAATTAAGTATTTGATAATGAATTAGGATGATCATACCAAAGATATAGTCCTATCTACCAATACTGATAATCTGGCTAATGATGTTGCAATAACGATAAAAAAGAGACTTATGCTAAATGATAAATGTCCTAACAACACAAAATTTAAATGTGAGTGCAATGAAGTCTGCAATATGCAATGTCCAGTAACATACGATGTTTATATTCAGACAATCTAAATATTAGATAGAAACATTTGCGATGAAATTTACCTTTTTTGCAAACTACCCACGAATGGATACTTTAAAAGATTCTTATCAAAAAAGTTTAGCATTCACGAACAATCTACATTCCAAACAGAATCTTGCCGTACTCCTACAAGGAATTCAACCGAATCGTTTGGAAACTGCCTATTAAAAATAATTGTATCAAACCATAATGTACCCAAAATGCGCAAATCTACAGGATAAAAAAGAGACTGTTTAATTGAATTGACTAAATGCATTATTGGATTTAGGCACATGTAAATTTCATTTAGGCAATACATACTGGAAATGCGACAAAAATGTTTTAAATGCAACATTTTTTATTTGTGTTATTTTAACACAATTATTAACTGAATTTCTTGAAAAAAAAAAAAAAAAAAAAAAAAAAAAAAAAAATGAATTAATACACTAATTTAGACTTAAGAGAATAATGTTCAACCATTTTTTTTTATTATTTTTTTTTTTTTTTTTTATTTTTCTTTATAAAATAAAATGTCAAATATTGTCTAAATATGACAAACGTACTAGAAATCACTTTGCAATTCGGCATAAAGACCTTATTCACCAATGCTAAAAAATAAGTAGTAATAATAATAATTGATTAATAAAATAGAAACTAAAATTATAGATAATATTGATAGTCATGTTTAAAAATATAATTAAAACATTCGATAAAGGAGTACACTGTTTTGTTTGCTAAAAGTACAGTTAAGAAGTTAAAATTTAAGCATATGCTTCAATACCACAAAGTAGCTTTTTCAATACTGATGTCTTGAAAAGTTGGCATTAAAATGAATACCATACGTTATCAGTATATAATTTGGCATTTTAGCTTTCAATTTTTAACTGAACTTTTGCAAATAAAGCAGTATATTTAATGACAGCCATATTATAATAACATCATAAATTCTTGAATACGAAATATAAATCTGTATTTATTGATTATTGTTATATAGTAAAATATATTACTGGTTAAAAAGTCTTAAACTAGTTTTAGAGTTGAAATACTTTAAGATATTTCAAAACTATTTATGTCTTATTGAAAAGTATAAAACTTTTTACATTTCAATAGCACAAATTTAACTTCTGCAAAGAAGCAGAATTTTTGTGGTTTATCTAAAGTTTTATTGCTGTTGAAAACAGTTTTGAGTTTTCTCTCGTGAAAGTTTGGTATATCACTTACGGAAACTATCAAATGATTTCCATCAAATGTCTTTCAATCAAAGTTTTTTTACAAGAATATATTTTACATTAGAGAATCTCTCAAAAAAACTATAAACAGAAAATTAAAGAAAATCTCAGAAATTTGTTTTTTCTTAAAGCTTCTTCTTTAAAAATATTATGCATTAAAGTTGACTATTTTCTTTAAATTCCAATAAATAATCTGTAAAAATAAAAATATTGTTTGTTTTTGAATTGTTGTAAAATAATCACAAATTTGTTTTAAAATTGTTGCAAAGTTTTAAAAAAGTGTGCTTTGAAAAATAAACTGTTTGGAATAATGTTTGTATGTTATAAAAAAGTTTTTAAATACTAAGGAATTTATCATAAAATAAATTATGATTTTTAATTTTAAATTGTTTTTAAGGTATAAAATTGTGTCTCACACCTTTGCGTTTAGAACAATAATCACGCGTGTTAGAAATTTAAATATTATCAATAATTACGAAATTTTCACATTATCTTGATATATTATTTAACTTTTCAAATACTGCGAATAATGTAAAAAATGGTATATATGGTATAAATTTTTTAGTTACATTTAATTTAACGCAATATTATGGAACATATATATCTTCCCATATAGCAAGCACATTTGCAGCAAGTTTGATTTATTTAATAAAAAAGCACCACAAAACTGGCGTTGTAAAAAATATTACTTGCAAACTTTGAATAAACACCATAAAATGCAATGAACTCGCAACAATTGTTTCAGGTCGAAAAAACACAAGACCCTTCATCAGGCGAATAAAATAAGCACGAGTGCTGCAGTTGTTTATTCAAAGTTTGTAAGCAGTTTGAAAGTTTGTAAGTTTGATTTATCTTGATATTATTTCGCCATGACAAATTTCACGCGATAAATTTGCTGTGAAATTGCCGCAGAGTAGACGAACATAAATCCATCTTTCATTTTAATTAATATCTGTTTTGTTTTTTCCTTTCGTTTTTCCCTATCTTGTTCACGCCATAAACTAAAATTGCTATGTAAGTATTTGAAATTCAGCAATAGTGTTTGACGATTGATATCGAAAATATTCGAAGTTCTGTATTGACAAGGCTTCCATGATATATGTGCTATGTTTGCATTTTCCATGCATATTTCTGGGCAGTGTGACGAGACAAGAATCTTAGTTTGCAATGCCTCAGCAGTTGGTGTGGCAAGACAAGCTTGCTTGTTGCTGGGAATTTGCAGTAATCTTAATATGACAATGCTAATTTTTCTACTATAGTTTGCAACGGATTTGCAGCAAATTTGATACAGTAAGGATACACCTTGCATGACAAGTTTACTGTAAATTTTGCGTATGGTGACTTCGAAGTTTGCGCTATCTTGCTTTAGTCTTGTTATGAACTTACAAGCTTGTCACGATGAACTTGCTGCAAGTTTGTTCTTTTACAAAGCAAGACTGCTGCAGTTTTACAGCAAACTACAATTGTTATGTCGGTTTTAGTGTATGCTGTTGATGGTACTGTTTGGAATAAAACTCGATTAACTTTTAATGTGTCCTAGGACAGGGTGGCGTGCCCATGGTGGGTAGTCTCATCATTTAAGGTGTCATATGCGGTATTTATTCGAATTTCGAAGAAAGTCGCAGAAAACTCCGAAAGGCCAACAAGCATGATCTAAGATCGAATCTAGTACCTCTTACCTATTAGCTTTGATAGCGGAACATTTCGATCACTGTTAGATGTGCAGTATTAATTTGTTAGCATTGCAGTGATACGTTTGGGAGTGTTCCAATATTATTTCAAACAAGTGCTTAATCCTCATCATCATCATTCAACATGCGGCTTGAGGTGTCTCTGCCATTGATTACACAGTCACTTACTAGTAATTGAATACGGAGAATATATGACTTGCAAGGGAAATATGAATCAGCAAAATTCCTATTGAAACCAAATCGAGACTAAAAGAAAGTAAAAGTAAAGGGAAAATTTTGTGCAATACCCTTCATGAGACGAGATACGTCTTTAGAAGTTTTAGCTTTTTCTACAAAAAACAACAAAACAGAAGAAGGGAACGAGAAATCGGGGTGCAGTTGTAGAGTGTTCCGCTTGAGAAAGGAAGGTATTGTATTCGAGTGCCGACCAGGTCCTTTATATATATATATATATATATATATATATGTTTGAAGTGTATTTTTTTTAAATTTTTAATTAAATTAAATTATTAGTTTAAGAGAAAATATTTATTACATAAAGATTTCTTTTTATGAGTGTACCAATTAATAAAATATTAAAAAATAATTTAAAAATGTATGTTTATTCAATAATAACGAAGAAAATCATGTCTAAATTTACAAATTTAGGTTCTTATTTATAGTGACTATGTAAGCATATAATGCATTAGCGTTTTTTTAAAAGAACACAAGGTATTAAAAAAAAAAAAAAAAAAAAAAAACGAAAATCGCATTTATTTGTTTTATAATCTTTTTCACCATCATATATTGTTATCATGAACCTCTTGGCTTTTCTTTGAGATAACTAGATTTGCAAAATTCACATTTCTCCAGATTTTGTCATTTTTGAGATATAAATTGATTATTAATTAATGAAATCATTTTGAGGAAATTTGTCGTTGTGCTCAATCTTATTGTCAGTTCTTCCATAAACACACATATGTAATTATACAATTCCATGAATACGTCCATGCATACACATAAGTATTTTTTTTTTCATACGGGTGGAGATGATTAAAAAAATTAAAATTTAAAAATTTCTAATTTTTTTTATTTTTACATTAAATAATTCCATAAATATAGATTCACTTTTTAGTATACAGTACCCATCGCTTATTAAAATCACATTTGTTCTGAGCCAAATTGATTTTATTAAGCGGCTGATTTTTTATACCCGGCGAACTTTTTGAACTTAAAAAAAAGTTATTGCATCCCTGAATTGGAAAAGACATTTCAAAATGTAACGAATAATGGAAATAACAAGCAATATTAATTGATTTTTGAGAGATAATTAATTAATTGTTCCTTCAAAATAAGTAAATTAAACATATACCATATTTCAATGCGCTTTCCATTCAAAAACATCATAATTACTTTGCTAAAAGTTCACGCTTTTCTTTTAAATTTAAAATATTTTCATTTAAACCACCTGCTTCTTAATTATTTCGTAATAAGAACTAAAAACTGCCTTTTAAAAATTAGAAAAAAAAATCACTTGTGAATTGAATCAAATTTTATTTGTAATTTATCGCATTTAAAGAATATGTTCCTTGAAATTGTTATTAAGAGAAGTGATGGGGCTTGTTTAATTTGTAACTATACTGCAAATGTAAATTTTTTGTCAAAGAGAAATAACAGAGATACTGCTGTGTTTTGTTTTCTTTTTTATTTCGAAAAAAAAAAAAAAAATGTATAGTGTGCATAAATGATATTTTTGCTTCTGCAGAGATTTATTTTGAGTTTACAAACCGGCGATGCTGATTTTATTAAGCAACGGTTTTAAACGAAATTTATATTGATTTAATTCCGGTCCTTGCATATTGATTAGTTTAACCGGTTGATTTCATTAACCAGTGAATTTATTAAGTGGCGGTTACTGTATATCTATATGTATATACAGTTCTGGCCGCTTATTAAAATCACATTCTTTCTGAGCAAAACTGATTTTATAAAGCGGTTGATTTTTATATCCGGCGAACATTCCTGCACTCTATAAAAAGCATTCCTTCCGTAAAATTGGAAAGAAATTTCAAAATGTAAGGAAATTAACGAACGATATTAATTAATTTTTGACACACAATTCATTAATTGTTCCTTCAAAATAAATAAATTAAGAACATCTTAAGTTCCGATACGCTTTCCGTTGGGGAAATCATTATTACTTTGACAAAAGTTCCCGCCCTTTTTTTTTTTAAATCTTTCCTTTTGAGCCTTTTTCTTATTAGTTATTTCAGAATAAGAACTAGAAATTGTCTTTCAATAATTAAAAATTTAAAAAACATATATCACTTGCCAACCAAATCAAATTTATAACTTATTACCACGCTTTTAAGAATTCATTTCTTGAAATTGTTACTAAAATATTTAATGGGCGTGTTTACTTTGTAAGTATGCTTTAAAAGTGAAATTTGTGACAGAATAATAACTGAAGGATTGCTGTTTTTTTTTTTTTTTTTTTTTTTTTTTTTTTTTCAAAAATAAAAAAATCACAGTTTACATAAAAATTTGTTTAATGTGCATAAATGACATTTGTGCTGCTGAATAGATACTTTTTGAGTTTATTAACCAGGGATATTGATTTTGTAAGGCAGTGGTTTTAAAATTGATTTGATTGCGGTCCTGGCAATTTGATCAGATTGAGCGGCTGATTTTATTAACCAATGAATTTATTCACCGGTGGTTACTGTATATCTACATATTTAAATTTTTTAATAATAGTTCAGAGGATTTTTTAAAAATCTATTTCCATCGAAATTTGACTTTAACACTTTAACGTTCACTACTTAATTTATTTTAAAAATTACTAAACTAATTTTAAAAATGGCTTTTAGACTCATAGCTGATCATAAATATTTAAAAAATAAAAAATTTGCATTTGTCCTTTTCGAGAAATTTTTCGTTTGAAACATCTGTAAGTAAACCTTATTAAATTCAAATAATATTTAATTTAATAAATAAATCACTTTATAAATAAACATTATCGACAACAAAAACTCGTAAAAGTTGCATAGATCCCAACATTTCAATTTATTCCGGAGTATTTTAACCCTTTGCGGCTCAAGGTAATTCGGATCATTTAAATTACACTGCCACCGGTATTTACGACCATAATTAAAATAGAAGAATTTTTAAATTTTCACGTTAAAAAAAGGGCCTTTTCTGCTATGTTATAAATGTAAATTTTTGCTAAAAAATTTCCGGGATGAGTTTTTGTACTTGAGAATTAAAATTAGGTGTTCCATCAGCGGTAACACTGCGACTGAAAGGGTTAATATGTATGTCCATCTACGTTTCCGCCTCTATAAATATTTTCAGAATTCAATTAAACTGATATATGAACTAATTAAGGGTTCTCATATTTACTGCAGAATGCTTCGTATAATAAGTTTTATATTTAAGAACACTGTTTCTGTATAGAGACGTATTTCTCATGACCACATTTCAACACCTTTATTCTGCGCTAAACCTACAAAATAAGCATAAACTTTTTATATGTAATAAAAGATGTTTCTTAATGGAAATGACCTGATTAACATTAAGGATTCATTCATAGGTGCTAAAGGTAAATTTTCAGCTGTGTCATTTGTTTTTTACAGTTTCTAATGATGTTGAAAAGTGATCATGGCTTAATTTTATTGTGTTACGTGTAAATATAGTTTAAAAGTATTTTTTTTTTTTAATTCTAAAAAATATTTAATTTATGGAAATGAAAATGCGAAGGCAGACAGTCGAATTAAGTTATAAATTGAAAAATGAAAACATTACACCCAATACTGCTTAAGAAATGAAATATAAAATTAACAAACGAAATTAATTTTTTCAAAATTGTTGCTTGATTTAAAAATAAAAAAAATAAAATAAAAAAATTAAAACGAACAAAAATTTCAATTGTTAAAATTTTTTTGGTGATATATTATATATTTCACAATATTTAATATATCATCAAAATAATTTATTCAAAGCTTTAAATTTAATCTTCACGAAATGAATAAGATTGTCACTTCTAGGAAACACATGAGAACTTATTAAAGAGCTCATTGAGGTAGAAAATTAACATTCAAAAATAAAACATTTAAGAATTTTACTTTTCTAGAATTTAATATTCTTTCAGATAGTTTTAAAAATTTCAAAGAACTTTTGATTTTAAAAATAGCTATGCCGAAAAATAAAAAGTAGAATTCAAAAATTTATTTATTTATTCATTTTTGGTGAAATTTGAAATGCTCCATGCGCTTTAGTCTTAAAGCCTCCCCCCCCCCTTTATTATACATTACTATGCCCTAACAATACATTCTAAAAATATTTGGGTATTACTATGTGGATAGATTAATATGTTAATTTTTTAAAAATATTTTTTGGTTAAATGTTAAGAATTTCCATTAAATTTTTGCATTAACACATGAAAATATTTTTAAATAACTTACTTATCTATCAAATCCTCAAAGTAATACTAAAACATGTTTAAAATATATTGATAAAGTAAAATAATGAAAAGCGATGAAAATTTTTGAAAAATATGTTGTACGAAGTGTTTTAAAAATTTTAGAAAACAAAGTTTAAATTTAGAATTTTAATTATTTTAATTTCAATAATTTCTGGAAATTTTTAATATGCTTACTATTGAAACATTTCCATACCGTATGCTAACTTTCAGACAGTAGTTTCAAACATCGTTTTCTACAGATCATCCCCTTCTTAATCCTGGTAATATGAGTCTATATTATTACGGCGATGAGTGTAAAACGTATGTGGTTGCAGTAGAATGTTGAAATAAGAGAAATTATTTGTATAGAAATGTGTATTCAAAAACTTTATGAGCTCCATATAAATAACATTTGGTATGAGAATGCGCATAAAACATATAAATGCGGTGAAATATTTTATATAAAAAATAGCAGATGTTTCATGTTTGTGATATAATCTTATTTTAATTGAATTATACACAGAAACAAAAATTATGCCGCTTTCATCTAGAATGAATAATTAGTCATTTTCTGAATCTTTAAACTAGAAACATAGATTTCTGAGTGAAGCGAATAAAGTAAACAAACTGAATAGAAAAAAATATCGAGAATTTTCAATCCATACTTCTCTAGACAAATAAAATATATACTACACTATGAATCCTTTAAACTATGAAAAAAATCTCGCTTGATTTCTAGAATTAATACATTGATGAAAATTATAGTTACTAAAATTCTGTTCGCGTGTTCGAATTTATTTATAAAGAATTTTAAATGCGTTTGACCACGATAATATAGGAAAGCACTCTAGAATTTTAATAGGGTATTCCGGAATACTCTAAAAAAAAACTAGAATGTAAAATGATGACATGGAACTATTTTTTCTAGAGCCGCAGTTCATTATCTAGATACTTTAGGAGAAATTGATTTCAAGTTAATAAAACAGTACATGTTGTTGCTTTCGTGCAAAAGCACTTGTTTGTTCGGTTTATCTAGATCAAACAATCATAAACTATTAATGTAGATGTGAACATCTACCTTATGTTTCTCTAGAATTAAAGTGAACACAAGAATTTATATATATTTATTCGTTCTGTAGAAGAATAAATAATATGCACGATTATAAGCAAAATTTTCTAGATATAATGTTCTCATTTTAAGAAATCTGCTGTAATTCTTTTAACAATAATTGAATAAATTGAGAGAGGATAACAAGCTCCTTCCCATAAAATAAGTACTTTTGTTATTTTGCAGAGTTTTTTATTTAATGGTTTCTAATTAATCTAAAAAAATATTTTTATGTATATATAGAATATGTAAAGTTATTTATTATTTTGGATGCATGTAGAGATTTTCCTAACTGTAAAATAAATATGCAAAACTGTTTTAGGAAAACATTAATAAATTTTCATATAAAATTACATTCTGATTTTAGGTTAACTTGTTTACTTTTTTTTCAAACCATAATAAAGTAATTCTAATTAAACACATTAAACAAAAAGCATCCCTGCCACACATTAAATTTTATTTTTGAATATGCAGAAATGAAGCTTTAAAAGGCTTTACTTCAGCAATGCTAATTTTCTTTGTGTAAAACATTATTTCGGTTAAAATATATCCAATTTATGCTACAGTATAATCAGTAACATTAGTTATAATGAAGAATTACACATTTAAATAAAATAAACACTTCATAAATATTTATTCTACCTTTATTATGTATGCTCTGAAAAAAGTAGAATAAATATTTTTTAAGTGATGCAAATAAATGTAGTAAATAAGTAAAATGATGATGATGTAATGATGTAGTATGTAAATCTAGTAAGTGATGTCATATAAATATAAAAATATACAAATTAAACAAACACTTTTAAAGAGTTGGGATTTTTTAGCTGAATTTAAAATGTATTTTACATTTTCAGTTCTGATAGTTTCAAATATAAATAAACAAGTAAAGAAAGAAAGAAAGAAAGAAATGTTAAGATAACTGTGAGCTTTTTCTGGGGCAGTTTAATTCAGAATTCTATGTAAAACGCAAAAATATGTTCAGCTTTCTTTCTTTCTTTTCTTTCTTTTCTCTCTCTCTCTCTCTCTCTCTCTCTATATATATATATATATATAGGTAACTATTGTAACGAATTTATGAGTTTAAAGATAAGAAAAACAAAAAAAAAGAGAATTGCAAATTTCTTTGAGTTTCTCGAGTGCTTTCGCTAATTTATTTCTATACTTTTTTGAAAAAAAAAAAAAAATATATATATATATATATATATATATATAAATATTACTTTCTTCAGGTATGTTGACGATTTGATTGTTTTTAACTGTACTGATTTCGATAATATTGCTAAAAAAATATATCCTAAAGAATTAGTTTTAAACCGTACTGATACAGATAAAATTTCATTCCTGAATCTTAACATAAAGCAAAATAAAGATAAATGGCTTATTGGTTTATACGATAAAAAGAAAGATTTTGATTTTAAAGTAAACAGTCTCACCAATTGGTTTTCAAATATCAGTAGACAAGTTTTGAAAAATATCATGTTCGCACAGTTAAAGAAAATTCGAACTGTTTGCAATAATGATGATGATTTAAAATATGCTCTTGAAGATTTAAGAAAAACTTTGCAAGTTAACTGTTACCCATCTCAATTTTTAACCGCGTGTTTCAAGTTTTTTCCTCTTTTGGTCTGTTCTAGTTCCTAAATCAAGGGACTAGAACAAACCAAATTTAAGTACCGAAGAGTAGTCCCGTTGGCCGAAGAGGGTTTGTCTATCAGATGGGGGGTTTCATTTTATTGTATTTTGTAATTTCTTGTAATCTAGTATATTTCATACATATTAATTTGTTGTAATTGTACCACTTTAGTAATTTTGGTAATTTTATAAATGTTTTTGGAATATTTAAATTATATGTATGTCAGATTTCTTCTCAGTTAATGGTGGTTTTCTGTTTGGTGAGAAGTTGGGGGCTAAGGACAGTTATTAGCTAACTGCTACTGTCCTTTCAGAAACTTCTCTTTCACCCCTACATTGAGGGCCTCCCTGATGAAGATCTCAGTGTATTTTGGGGTTTTATTTCATTTTATTCATTTATAATCTATTCCTTTATATATATATATGAAAACTTTCCTATTCTAAAATGTTATTCGTGTTTGAAAAGTACTTTATTTACATTAGTGTTAAACAATATGTAAAATGTTCGTTTTTAAAATAGAATTTTATATGAATTTTACATTCTGCAAAATTGTAGTTTCTGAACAAAAATATTTTACAAAATATTTTAGATATATCATTATAAAGGCATGTTTATTATATTTTTGGTATTTACCTTTATTATTCTAATTTTAACAATTAAAAATATTTCCGATGTTTTTAATTTGCATAAAATAATTCTGTAATTAGTTATTAATAATTTATCAGATATTTTATTTTTGATTGTTTTTGATCTATAAAAAATTATTTAAACAAAAAAAATTAAGATAATGCATATAATTTTTAATTCATATAATCTTAAATTATTACCATAGAGTTGGAAACAAAAGTGCTTGCTATATATTGTTAATTCATCTTTAAGTTAAGCTTGGTATTACACGTCCTACAAAGTGTAACAAACATTCTGCATTTTGAAATTTATTGTCAAACTTTACATTTTATAAAATGACACTATTTTTCTGTGACTGTTTTTATCGAATTATGCTGCAATGGCGTACTTTAATTTAATAGTGTCATATATTCACAACTTATTCCAGTTTCTGTGAAATCATTTACTTGAAAAATCGTGTGGATTTGCTTATTACGTTAGTATTTTTCAACACAAAATAAGAACTGTTTTCTGATACGGTAAGGAATTAAATTTATGAGATTTATGATGGTATTAGTCAAATGAAATACAGTTAACAAAAACTTTCAACCAATTTTATTAGATTTTCGTTAGAATTTCAAATGCATACTAGGCATCACTTTTCAAAAATAAATGCATAATCAAAAGTGAAATATTTTATTTTTATTTGGTATCATGAATCGTATTTGAATTGAAAGGTACGTATAAATATTTATGTCTGGAGAACGCTCCATTTATTTTCATTGAGAAACGATGTTGTCAATTATTTGAGTTATTCAGCGCTATATATTAGTTTAATCTATGTCGTATTAAATCATTTGACATGAAATTAATGAAAAAATTGTATTATTTTGTAACAAGACCAATATAAACACATTTCATCAAGGATAACTATAGAATTTAAAAAAAAAATTAAAAGAAGAATTAAGAAGTTTTATTCATAATTTATATATTATCATAAATTTTAAATTATAACATATTGTTTGACAAACAATGATTCTTTAAAGGTTAAATCAATTCTAGTATTTTAAGTTATCAAATATGAATCTAATATGTAGATCGAATGTGAATGAATGTAACTTGTAATATATATATATACACACTAATATATATATATATATATATACACACTAATTGAGATACATACACTAAGCGACAAAAAAAAAAAAAAAAAAGGATAGACTGTGCGTTAAATGTTTGTTACTGTTCGTAAACCTGAAACATCCATGATCTGCAATGTATAGAAAAATGTTTTCATGAAAGTTATAGGTTTTTTCAAGATTACTGGAACATACGCGACTAGAACCTGCCTGTTTATTTAAGAAATATTCACCATAGGCAAATGCGACAACGTTCACGTAATACTGTATATAGTTTTATAAGTGTACAAGTTGTAAGTATAAGTTTATATATAAGTTTTATAAGTGTTCCTATTGCGTCCCCATCCGGTTAAAAAAGAATACGAGAGAATTTAAAACTTAGTGAAAGAATTTACAATAGGTACGCCAGAAATTGCTTTAATATTGTTCTTCTGAGAGAAATAACTAAATTTCACACTAAACAATTTTACGTACGTTAGTTTACTTAATCTTATTTAAATTTTATGTTAAAAAAAAATATTCTTAATACTACTAAAGTTAAAATTTAAGGATATTATATCAAAGATTTCTATTACTCATGAAAAAAAAATCATATAAAAGAAACGTTTAAAAATTTGCTATTTATAAAAAAGGTTTACGTCGTTGAGCAAAGAAACTGAGAGTACCCTAAGGAAGTTTTGTTTTTCATCACGCAAACTGCTTTTTTTTTTTTTTTATCCAAAAGAGTACTTTTAGGTTAGATAATAGTTTTATTGTATCGAGAAGATTTCTGAGTGCTGTATTTATGTAGTGGTTGGACAACAAAAGCTCCTATAGGAATAGTTTGAAGCATTGTGAGCATTTTAAATATATATTTTTTTTCAGAAATGTATTCAATTTTAGTTTTTTTCTTTAATCCAGTATTTTGTTTAAAAGCAAAGAAAAAATACGAATGGTTCAAATATAATAATTTTATATGCCTGTAAATGTTATGCATGCCTAGTATATATATATATATATATATATATATATATATATATATATACATATGTAAATGTACACACACATATATATAGAGAGAGAGACTGTAATATACATATCTATACACACGCATGCATTACACACTCACACGCACATTCTCTCTCTCTTTCTTTTCCACACACACACACACGCACACATATATATAGTATATATAGTATATATATATATATATATATATATATATATATACGTTAAATCAGTTTTCTGTAATTTTAATTTTTAATATTTTCATTAAATAACATCATTTCAAATTTTTATTTTGTGAACAAATAACGAAAACAAGTAAAAAACAAATAAAATACAGAAAACATAAAAGGGAACCAGTTCTACAGTGAAGCGAATGATGCAAATGTCATTAGATAAGCTTTAGAATAAAGTGAAAAATTAAATGTCATTTATTATCATTTAAAAGTGTTAATGTTTCAAAACACTTTCTTAGATCGTCATAAATTATGTTTCTGCCAGTTTATTCTTCTTTGTATTTTAATTTTTCTAAAACCATTTAGATTTTTTTTTTTTTTAATCCATTATTATTATTATTATTGTTATTATTTTGTTGTTGTTCGAGATATTAGAGAAGTGTTTTTTAATACTTAAATTGTACATTCTTAATACTATTATCTTTTCTAATACTTTTATTTTATCCTTTGTTATATTATTTCAAAGTAAAAAACAATGATGCCTTTTTTTTTTTAATGATTATAATCCAAAATGATTTTAAATAAATATTGTTTTCGTCAAAATTTTTTAAAGATTAGAAACAAGAATTTAGGTATCAATAACATTAAGCATGATACGGTTAAAGGTAAATTAATAAAATAAATGAATACAATGCCTTTTACGTGACGGCACTGAGTCACATTACGGTGAAATGCATTGAAAAAAAAATCTTTTTTGATGATTATTTTTTCTTTTGATGGCATTGGGCTAAAAGGTCATAGACAGTCTATTTTAAAAGCATTTTTACTTTCTTGTTGGTAGCTGATGTTCCAAAATTTTAGACTCAGTTTATTTTTAATTTTTTTTAAATTTTGATCTGTGCTTTCTGGATGCGAGATGCAGTCCTTTCTTAATATTATTAAAAATAAAGTAGAATAATGAGCGTAGCTATATTTAGCATTAAATATAGAGTAACATTTTCGGTGTGCTAGGAGGTGGTATTTCTGAGGGTATAACACTAATAATATATATATATATATATATATATGTATACTTCTTTCATCTAAAACAAATAAATAGCCAGTTTCTAAATCCCTACGCTAGAAATATAGATTTTCGAGCTATACGAATAAGGCACACGAAAAAGCTGAATAGACCGGATGATCAAGAATTTCTTGTCTATATATTTCTAGATGGTGAAACAATATTCTGAATATTCTGAATCCTTAGTATTGCGAGAAATACTCGCTTGGTTTCTAGAATTGTGTTACAAACCAAGGTTATAGTAGCTAAAACCCGCCTCTTGTATTCACATTTATTTGAAGAGATTTTTAAATAAGTTTGAACACGGTAAGATAAGCAAACGCTCTAGAATTCTGATAGGGGTTTCTAAAACTCGATTTTAAAAGGAAATAGAATTTATAAGGATTACATGGATTTTTATTATTTTTATTAATATTATTATTATTAGAGCCACAATCTAGATTCTAGATGTCAGTTACAGTATTTTTTCTCAGTGAAGCAAATTTAAAAATGTATTTTAAAACTTATATATTTAGTAAAACTATTTACAAATACGCACAGATATATACACTGCAAATACCATAGATGCCAATATTTTAAATTATTCCGGAGTATTTTTAGCCCTGCCTTTATTTCGCACCACTTTATTTATAGAAAAATTTTCTCCAATATATAACTTTGATAAAATAAGAAAAGTTTATTCAAAAAAAAAAAAAAAAAAGTGGTATAAAAAAAAGGCGGGACTAAACATATTACGGAATAAATTTAAATGTTGGCATCTATGCAAATACAAAATATATGTATGAAAAAAGAATATAGTATTGAATACTTTTAGACGTGTATGCCAAGGTACTACTTTGCTCAACTGTGTGAGCTGGCTTATTCTGTGATGGAGCAAAACACATGCAATGTTAAAACCGACGGTTACGAGTAAAAAGTAGTTTGATTGATAGAAAATCAGTTACCCCATATGTCCTTTTGGAAATATTTATCTTTTATATACTTCACATTGCATATTTATACAATTTTTATTATATAAAAATATGTTTATAAAAATGAATTTGTTGGTCAATTATAATGTCTTTGTGGGTCAGAGTAAGACACACATGACAAGTGTTCGCCAAAAGGGATATACGCCATTCTCCTGTCTATATATTAATTTACACTTGCCAAATAGAAAAAGAATGTCAAATATATATATATATATATATATATATATATATATATATATATATAATTTGACATAATACAGCAATTTAAATCAATTTTGGATATCTTTACTCTTTCTATTCAAATAAAAATATAATTGAAAATTAATAATATATTTTCTTAGTCATTTCATACATACCAGCAAATACACACACACACACACGTGCATATATATAATTTAAAGAATATAATGAATATAAAATTAACTTTCATATTCATACGTTCTTATACCTTTTATTACTAGTGTCATATATTTGCGTAAAACCAAATATTTCTTTATTTAAATATCTTTTTTTTTAGATATAAGAAAGCAAATTAAAAAACTGTACCATTAAAAATTATCTTTTTGTTTTCGATTTTTTTTTCTTTGTTAAAGAAAGTAAAGATAAACCTAACTTTTAGTTTGAATAAAAGATACTTAGTATGATGGAACGTTTAATGCAAATTGTAGGAGAGGGACATTTAAATAAGGGACTTTAAAAGTCATTAATCATCATTTCATGGTGTTAATTTTTTTTAGAACACTTTAACTTTGTATCATACATTATGTATCTGCAACTTACTTTTTATGTAAAGAAAAAATATTTTAAGAAGCTTATCCTTTTTTTCAAAACGGCTGAGTTTGATATTTAATTTTGTAACATTATTGAAAAATATTTCCTTATTATAAACTTAACTGATACATAAATTTTATTTATATATTTAAAGATCGTACATTCTATTTTTTTCTCTTTTTGCGAAATTCTTTCTAACACTTTTCACTATTAAGGAAATTGTTTTTAAATTTAAACGGTTATTTTATGAAAAGAAAAGAAATCGCTAATATAATTAATGATAAGAAACATCAAAACAGTGAAATTCCTTCCTATTTCTTAAAATAATAATGATAATAATAATAATAATAATACTATAAATAAAAATTTGAAAAGTTTTCTACAAAATAATAATTACTTTGCTCTAAACCTTTCTTAATGAAAGGTTTAAAGCAACAAAATATTTCTTTCAATTATTTAAATCAACCAGAAGATTATTATTATATATTAATATATATTCTTTCATCATATATAGTTTCATTAGGTTATATATATTATTTTTTAACTTATTTAATAAAGTTTGCTTGACTCCCTATTTATCAAATTTGTATAGATATTATAGAAAAGTAGATAAGCAATAATTCGATGTTTTAATATATATATATATATATTGTGAAGAAGTTTTATTGTCCGTGAAATAGTGAATCCATCAAGTACATTGCTTGATGCAATACCCAGGCTGGAAATCCATATATCCTTTTAAAAGAGAGTGCCACTTGAGAAAAATAACATCAGTCATTTCAAATAAAATAGTTTTTTTATTTTTATGCTAAAAAGATGAACAATCAAGTAAGCACTTGCACGGTTCTCGTAGAATTCTATAGGCTAGAGAGAGAGGGAGAGCAAACTAGGAGAGATGTTTATTAAACCAGTAAACAAGAGATATTGACTGTTTTGATGCGAGAGGAGTACTCCATTGCATTCGCCAATTCAAACCCGAAATTAATAAACTAATGCCAAATAAAGTGCCAAAAGAATGTTCTAATTGGTTAATTCAAAAATTTAATCCGTTATTCAAAAGACAAAGCCAAGCTTGGCAACATAAATTACGCCAAAGTAATTATTTTTTTATTGGCGCAATCAATATATCATTAAGAATTTATCTGTTCTTTTTTTATTTTATTATTATTATTAAAAGAAACGAGTTGACGCCAATGAGACTAAACAAAGTCATTATGATAGCACAAATGACAGGAAATGAAATAAATTTTGCAACTTCTGTTTATATTATAAAGTAATTTAGACAAATAAATTATTTTCTATCTATGATTAAATGAGATATTGAACATAACGTTATTGAAAAGGGGGAAATGTATCTATCTACAAACGAATAAGTCCCTTAGTAAAATACAAATTAAATTAAATATAGATTGACTTTTATAATAGAATGAATTGATTTCAGAGGATATTACAGAATAAAATGTTCTTTTTTTATTGGAATAAATTAAATTAAAATAAATTTGTTAAAAGAATTAATTAATTTTATAACTATTCTTAATAAATTGACTTTTTTTATTTAAAAATTTAAATTGAATTATTTAGAAAAGAAATAAATATTTAAAAGAACATATGTGTGAACTTGTTCTCACATATATCTCCCCAATGCCCTAAAAAAAAAAAGTTTGCTCTCTCTCACCTAGAAGCAGCACATGACAATTTGAATATCTCAAGTAATATTGCTGAAAATAATACAAATAATCTTTTGTAAAAAACAAAGGTGGCATATAAGAATAAATTTAAAAATCTGAATAATATACATAGTTATAGAACAACTCACAAGACATATCATTGTTATAATACTGTGTATTGAACATGAAATAGTCATCTAATAAGTGAAATATACTAGTGTGACACAATATATAACTTGTTGAAAATATCAAAGTCCCCATTCACAAAATGGCATATATGCTTGAGAAAAGGAAAAGGAAATCAGTAGCAAAAATATGTAAATCAACTTATTTAAATTTTTAATTGTTAATCTAAATAAAATAATATAGCATTAATATGAAAAAAAAATTCCAAATAATTTTAGAGTATATAAAATTTATTCTGCACGTGAAAATCTAAATTTTAACAAAATGAGCCAGAGAGTGTAGAATAGTACAATAGCTATGACCAACATGGTTTTGTGATGCCACACCGAACATAGCATAATGAACTGTATGAGAAGCAAAAGAGGCTTCATGTTGTGCAAAAGATGACAACCAGCATTCTGCAGAGACATAATGAAATGTCTTATGTGTAAAAAATGTGTAGGAAAAGAAAAAAAAAATCTAGCCCTATGTTGAAATAAGATCGCACATGTAATAGTTCTAGTAATGTTTTAAAGAAAAACAAATTATTTTTATTTTTTGTATTATAATTTATTTTCTCTGCAGAAATTCTGAACAAACTTTATTTCAATATATTGTGTTGGTCAAAAATTATTAAAAATTTACTCTTATGAAATAATTTCCTTTTCCTGAAGAGAACTTTAACCAGTAATTAGTATTTGAAAAATTAATTTATATAATTTTTTAACAAAATTGGCAGCGATAAAAATTAAAGTCATTTTAGTATAGATGTAACAAGACAAAACCATGTAGAAAAATTGTGAAAAACTACAAAATTTCTAAATATATATTGTTTTAGAATTAATTTGAATTATTGTTTTATCAAGCCTAAGCAATATTCTATATATTGCCCAAGAATCATAGCGTATGTTACACGAATAATTTTATAATATTGCTCAGCAAGAAATAGTCTAAAAAAAAATGAAGAGTGAACCAGCCACATGCTTCTGCACAGACTACATCTTGCAACACACAGATGATTTCAAGGGACCATTCAAAATGCATCTGTGGTGCAAAACATTACAAAATGGGATTGTTTTAAATGATAAATTTTAAATAAATAAGTATTTAATTTAAGTTGAAAGAAAATAAAAACAAAAAAAATTTTACTTATTAAACAAGAAATTATTTGTAAACCAAAAATTTTCTAACACGTACAGAATATGTACGGATATTTCACGTTTTATCAATGACTTTATTTTTATTCGAAAACCACATAGACTCTAAAAAAATATCAGAATTTACTGTAAGTTGATAAAGAAATAAAAATTATTTATCTACTTATTTACTTTTGTGTAGGTGTGTTTTATTAATATAACCAGTTTTATTTTATTTATTTATTTATTTATTTATTGTGTAAAAATGCTTGTAAAAATTTAATAAACAAAAATGTAAAACTACATCATCACATGTGAACCAACAAAATATTAACTAAATGGGTCAGAGAAAATTTTGTGAAAGTGTGTGTGTGTGTCAAACATTGGGTTGTGAGGCCAAGTCTGATAAAAAAAATGCAGAAAAGAATGCTAAAACATGCGTGTACAAGAGAATAAAATAATACTATTGGATATATTTGCATTATGACTGGCAAACTGATAAATCAGCCAATAATACAATGAGATTCCGACCCAAAAGAAAACATATACGGAAACACACATAGAGATCTAGCAACAAAAATATATAAATTTAAACTCTTTTTATTTGTGTGAATTAATTATTAAATTATAACTTTAAAAATTGTTGTAAAAAAAATTAGAAGTCCCCTACACAATTACAGGTGTTGAAACCAATATAATGGTCGAAATCCAAAGATTATAGAAGTCATTATTATACTGACAACCAGAGCAACACAATTGTGTTTACAGGGTAAATGTGTAAGTGTAATTAAAAAAAAAATAATCAAATGGGTGATATGTTAAAATATTTAAACAGTATTGTAAAAAAATTAATATAAACTGAAATAATTTGAACTATTAAAAAAATTTAGTATATGTCTGTAAGTGTTCCACAATATATTAAAATTAAAATAAGTTGCCACAAAAACAAATTATCATAGCTGTAGTGAAAGCTCTCTAATCACGAATTTAAGGTGCACTAAAATGTAAACAAAAAGAAAAAGTAAAAAAAATGTTTATTAGTGTACACATAAAAAAATATATAGGCCTTTTTTTATTTAATTATTATTATTTTTTTTTATTGTATGAGGATCCTCTTAAAAATAGCGCAAATATGTAAAGCATGGCCAGAATAATAACGGTTGACCTTTTCAACAGAATACGTCAACTCAAATAAATCAGTGCATATGCAAAATATATAAATATTAGTTGACCTTTTCAACAGAATACGTCAACACAATTTAAATCATCAGCTGGAATAAAATGAAACGGCAATTATATTTGCCTTCAACAAGTGTACACAAAAATATGATTCATATGATTGAATCTGCTAGCATATTTATTCGTGAATTCTCATTGACAAAAATCAGTTGACCTCATTGATCATAAATCAATTCCTTTTTTTTTTTTTTTTTAAATCTTATTATTTCTCTTAAATATTTCTCTTCTTCATCAAACATTCATCTGCTATCATCATGTGTTTATACAAAAATAGTCAATAAAGGTAAATGAGAAAAATAAAAAAAATGTGTAATTCAAAATGTTTGATCATTTTAAAGAAGTAACCTTCACTTAACTGCATTAATTATTAAGTATGGTAAATTGACAAATGAAATAAATAATGTATTTTAAAATGAGTAAATGTGTGATTGTATTTTAAGAAATGATGTGTTTAATTCACGACTGACATATTTTAAGATCTCGATGATCCAGCCAGGTTTATGTGAACACATCATAAGTAAATTTTAATCTTTGTGTGTGTCAAAATAAAACTTATTAATAACTTTATGTAACCAAAATCACATTTGGCACAACAATTAATTGTTCGTTATAATGTAAAAAAAAAAATAAAAATATGTCTTGAAGAAATGCAATTTATTTGCCAATACCATAAATAAAATTGTAATATGCAAAATAAAAATAAAAATATTGAAAAATATGAAAGGTGATAAACTTATACCTGTATGAAAACAAAATTGCATTATGATTTATTTAAAAAATATTAGCATATCAAAAACAATCTGAACAGACTAAAAATAATTATATATTATGCAGTAAGAGGGGGGAAAAAACTGACTATGATTTGTGAATGTTTGAATAAATTTAATGTACAAAGTATTTTTTTTTTTTTTTTTTTTTTTTTTGACTGAGGAGGAATTATTTTTCTCATAATTTATTCAAGACACAATACCTGCAATACAACTTTCAATTATTAAAATATAAATAAATTGTGTAAATAAAATTACAAACTTTTGTGTTTCCTTAAAGGTTTAAAAATGGGCAAATAGATATTTTGTACAACTGAAAAAAATATATATACATGTAAAAAAATGGTGCAATAATTTTTGCAGAAAATATTTTAGATTGTGTGTACTATGCATGTATAATATTGTGACTAGCAAAGTTTTCTTTTTTTTAAATAAAACAGATCAGGCTAGATTTACACAATCATGCATAGTTTGTTTTGTAAAATAAGAAATCAAAACTAGCAAAACAGTTTTAAGCTACTGACACGGCTAGAATTACTTGATATTTTATAAATGTTAAATTGTGAAAATGTTTATAGCTAAAATTATTTTATGAAAGTGTAATAAAATGTGTATTATGCAAATTAAGTTACTCAAAGCACACCCTTACTAAAGACAAATTTTTGGCCAGAAATCAAGAGAAAGGATTATGCACTGCGCATCAAAATACCATTTCTGCATTTAAGCCGGCACTCAACAGAGCAATGGGGCACAATTACACAAGATAAAAATAAAATGCAATTATGATAAATTGCCCAAAATTGAATTTATTAAAAAAATGAATATTATCAATTCAGTGTGATACATAATTATAGTATTTAGATTGTTAATTTGTAAAAAATATTGCAGTGTAAAAGCTTCGTATCTAACTTAATTAAAGCAGATAAAATTAATCCTAAGCTATGATCTCAGTAATGAGTTAAAATGAAAATCATCCATCAATGTATATATATATCAACATTATCTACCAATGAAATAAAAAAAATGTCTTTTTTGTTATCAATTCCTGGTAAATATTCATGTAATTGAGTAAATTTGAGAATGACATGGGCAAAAACATAATTTTCAAATATCTATAAATATTCATATCAATAGAAAAATTATTTAAGAAATAACAATAACTTTATGCAAAATAATTTTGAGAAAATAAATATATTACTACATATTACTGAAAATCAAAGTGCATGCACAATTTCTTTTTATTTTATTTATTTATATTACTTTATTTTAACTATAATTTTAAATTGTTACCTTATGTAAATTTATGTAAAAGGTCCATAAATAAGTTATAAATTTATTGTATACTTTTTAGGAAATTCTGTGTAAATGTGAATTTTAATGGGAAGTACAAATGTACACATTTGTTGTCAGTATATTACAATTATACACTTCCCTAAAAATAGTTTGTTTGCAATATTAGTGTAAAAAAAATGAGTTTTAAATTTATGTAAATTAAATTATTAAGTTAACATTTTAAAATTTCTCAAGTAGGTTGTTTAAAAGTGTATGTGAAAGTGTAAAATAAAAATAGGAAACACCGGTGTAAAGTTATTTAAAACACTATAATGTGCATTTTCGAATATATTTAACACATTATTTACACTAGTTCCTAAAAAAATAAAAACTAATTAAAAAATATATGTGTATGTTTATTATTTTAACCCATCGAGAAATTCCAAAAAAAAAAATCATTTGTAGAAATTCAAAATAACAAAATTTTAAATTCCAATAATACATTTTCATGCAATAGTATTGAAAAATTAGATTTAATAAAATTTCTTCTTCATAAAAATTGACCAGATCAAATATAAGTATAAACACATATATAAACATAACAAAGAAAAATACATAAATTCTCATATCAATTATAAATGAATCGACAATAACTCCCAGTGCATTTAATCTATATACACATGTATAAATATGCAAGACCGCACATGAAACGATATATTAATAATCATGTATAAGGCACTGTACATACCCACACATATATATATCTCAATTAATTTTTCCTTAAATGTATTAAAACAAGACCCAAAAAAATTTAATTAAACATTAAAAATACCTGAAAATTTACGAGCATAACCAAACATAATATATATATGAAACACTTGCAATTTAAACGTAAAGAAAACGCTTTAAATACTAAAAGTATACCAAGTCTATGGAAAAATTCTGTGATGGAAAAAATGGATATACTCACATGAAAAAAAAGTCTTGGAGAAATTGTATTCAAATCATCCTAAAAGTTCACTAATTTTTGTAATATGTTTTTGAAAACATACTTAATATTCCCCAATCATCTGATGAAGAAATTGTTTGTATGAAAACAAAATTCTGGAATTATGTCTTTAACAAAAATTAAAAAAAATTATGAGCACTGATGTTCATATAAAAGAGGCAGTCTTCTTCCCGTATACAATTTTTCCTTTGCACATCACACATATGCTTTTCACCATTTTGCACACGTAGTGTACCTGAATGTCTATTTCCGATCGTCACTATAAGATTTAAAAAAAATGTGCACAAACACTAGAAAACGGCAAAATAAATTCAAACGGCATGGCTTGAATACACAAAATTCGGAAATGATGAAGGTTGGATTGGGACAAAAACAGCTGCTGAAAAACCAAGAGATCGTTAAACTTTCAAAAGCACTGTACATTCACAGAAATATGGAAGCACTACTACAGGTAACTGCAGGTAACTACAGGAAATACTACAGGTAACTGTTGCTCAGTGACGAAGCTCGGTGATCGAACGGAGGACAGGAGTTCACAAAAATCTTTTAAGCAGATAATCTACTAGCGCATTTTCAAATAAACGAATAACACGCAAAAACTGCACGAAGTTCTGGCTTTTAAATTGTATGTATGCAAAAATGCACTGTTAAAATGTTCTCGTTTCTTTATACAGAGGAACATTACAAAAAGGCTAGTAGCACAAGTCGAGACATAGTTCATCAATGGAGGCATTGCCGTCCAGTAATATAACTGAAATTGTTTCTTTTTCTCCGTTATGTCCGATAAGCGTAAACGTAATCCATGAGAAAAGTTCGAGTATACTGCGAATAATTGGAACAAAATAAGAATAAATACAGCCCCTCCCTCTCTCTTGACCATTGTAGAAAATAGAGAACCACTGGTCACGCAGACCAAGATTTGTGAAAAAGTTTTATTGTCCGTGAAATAGTGAATCCATCAAGTACATTGCTTGATGCAATACCCAGGCTGGAAATCCATATATCCTTTTAAAAGAGAGTGCCACTTGAGAAAAATAATATCAGTCATTTCAAATAAAATAGTTTTTTATTTTTATGCTAAAAATATGAACAATCAAGTAAGCACTTGCACGGTTCTCGTAGAATTCTATAGGCTAGAGAGAGAGGGAGAGCAAACTAGGAGAGATGTTTATTAAACCAGTAAACAAGAGATATTGACTGTTTTGATGCGAGAGGAGTACTCCATTGCATTCGCCAATTCAAACCCGAAATTAATAAACTAATGCCAAATAAAGTGCCAAAAGAATGTTCTAATTGGTTAATTCAAAAATTTAATCCGTTATTCAAAAGACAAAGAGCTTGGCAACATAAATTACGCCAAAGTAATTATTTTTTTATTGGCGCCATCAATATATCATTAAGAATTTATCTGTTCTTTTTTATTATATTATTATTATTAAAAGAAACGAGTTGACGCCAATGAGACTAAACAAAGTCATTATGATAGCACAAATGACAGGAAATGAAATAAATTTTGCAACTTCTGTTTATATTATAAAGTAATTTAGACAAATAAATTATTTTCTATCTATGATTAAATGAGATATTGAACATAACGTTATTGAAAAGGGGAAAATGTATCTATCTACAAACGAATAAGTCCCTTAGTAAAATACAAATTAAATTAAATATAGATTGACTTTTATAATAGAATGAATTGATTTCAGAGGATATTACAGAATAAAATGTTCTTTTTTTATTGGAATAAATTAAATTAAAATAAATTTGTTAAAAGAATTAATTAATTTTATAACTATTCTTAATAAATTGACTTTTTTTATTTAAAAATTTAAATTGAATTATTTAGAAAAGAAATAAATATTTAAAAGAACATATGTGTGAACTTGTTCTCACATATATATATATATATTGTCTAAAAATAAAGTTTAAAACTTCTGGTAAATATTAATCGTAAGAATTACTTTAAATAATTAAGTTAAAATTAGTGACGATCCGGACTATACCATCTTGACCAGGATGAATCTTTTCGATTTTGGTCAAGTTCAAAGTGGCAGGGTGAGAGGTAGGATCTTGCAATATAACTAAGTCACCAGGATGCAGTACAGTTGTTTCAGTGGTCCATTAGCATCGCTGGCTCAAGGAGGAGAGGTAGGTTCTCTGCCATTGTGCCCAGAAGGTTTCAAT
The DNA here is from genome assembly GCA_963930645.1 of Salticus scenicus. Taxonomy (NCBI): domain Eukaryota; kingdom Metazoa; phylum Arthropoda; class Arachnida; order Araneae; family Salticidae; genus Salticus; species Salticus scenicus. The sequence continues at coordinate 323,941,107 of OZ005654.1, forward strand.
AAGCTTCTGTAAAAAGGACCATTTGCAAGAAAACTTAAAACAGGGATTAGTATGATATTTACTAGAATGATTAGGTAATTGGAGGAGTGGACCTCCAATAAGAAAGTGAACGGAAGTAAGATCACGCAAGTCTTGGGCTTTTAGAGGATAATGGAATCAAAGTGCAAGAATTGAAACAGCTTTCAATGCTGATCAGAATCATTTGAATTTTTTCGAAATTTATTGCTCTATTTCTGTAGATCTTTATGATACGTAGTTTTGTCAGTTTTATGTGGGATTCCAACAATCCCTCAAAGTTAGGTCTGTTTGGAGGCATGAAATGCCAATTAATCTGAAGAGTTGCAAAATAGTCTTCGACGGCATGCCCTTTCGACAGTTGGATTAGATTTTTTAAATAGGACTGTGCACCAACAAGATTTTTGCCATTGTCTGAATAAATGTCTGACGGGAATCCACGACGGACAATAAATCGCTGTAGCGAATGAAATAAATGATTCTGTGCTTAGGTTGGATACGAGGTCAATATGCACAGCTTATGTGCACATGGAAATGAACAAACAAACATATGACATTAAAAAAGATGCCTTCCGTTAATGGGAACACTTGATACTAAATGGGCCGAAATAATCTGCATCCACGTGTTGAAATGGTCGGCAAGGGTTCACCCACGCACTAGGTAAACTCACCCATGAGTTGGTCAATGGGCTTCGGATGAGATTTTAAGCAGACTATACAGAGACTTAATTTTTTGACAATTGACCGACCATCGGGAGTCCAGAAGGTGTATCGGATCGAGGAAAGTACTAGCTTGGGACCACCATCAAGGCAATAAAGATGAAAATACCAAATAATCGCCGAAGTAACTGGGTGGTTGTTTGGTATGATTATAGAATATTAGGCGTCATAAGGCAAGGTGTATTTTTCTCCGATTCCGCTACTAATACGCTGGTTGGTTTTGTCTAAAAAGGGATTTAATTTTTTAAGTTTACTATAATTTGGCACTGGTTTCCCGTGTTTTAATAATGCAATTTCTGTGGCAAATTCGTAGGTTTGAATAAGTCTAACGACAGTGTGGCATGTCTCAGATATTTCACAAGCAGTTAAAGTGCCTTTTAATTTCAATTGAAAGCGTGCATTTGTCATAAATCATTTAATCAAGGCCATCCACAACTTGATATAGGAAGAAAATTTAGTTAGCAGATTCCATGGGCTTGGTGTTTGGATGGCCCTTGGCTGACTATATTCGGGCATTCTATCAAGAGATGAATCAGTAACAGGTAAAGCAATCTGGCTAAGCAGAATCGATGACAGATTAAGCCATTCAGTCCCTGACCACCGAAGATAGAATGTAATTAGTTTACTGGGATACAACCACGATTGGCCCAATCAGCAGGATTGAATTTGCCTGGAAGATGATGACAATTTACTGGATTGGTTATGGCTTGAATCTTGTTGGCTCAATGAAGAACGAATTGATTGCCCTTGGTTGGAAAATTTAAAATACAGCTATTAGTAATTGTGGAATCCGTCTAAAGAAAGGTTTCAGCAATTTGAAATCCGATAATGTCTTTAACAACTTTCACAAGCTCGGCTAGAAATAACGCAGAAGACAGTTAAAGTCGAGGGAAAGTTACTGGGTTAAGAGGAGTTTTGCGGGTTTGGGCGGCAGTTAGCTTTAATTTAGAATTCGAAGGATTATTAACGTATACCACTGCTGCATACGTCTTTGTAGATGAATTGCAAAACCCGTGGAGGTGGATAGTATTATCTATGTGCATGTCAATAAATCTAGGGATTGACAGTTTTTGGAAAATAGAAATTTCTGCATAAAATTTAGTCCAGGTTTCTAAAATGGCTGTGAATAATGGTTCATCCCACGAGAGCTTAGTCCTACACTTCTTGTAGGAGAAGCTTTAGAATTACTGTGGATGGCGACAAAAGGCCCAGAGGATTGAAAATACGTTTAATAACTGAAAAAAGTTCGCGTTTTGTTGTAACTGTTTTTGCCTCATGGACTTGGGCACTTAAGGTGTCTGCAGCTAAATTCCAGTCCACTCCCAGAACTCATTAGGACTCATCAAGATTGAAGGAATGTGTGGATGATTTTGATTTGAGATGTACCGGCACATGAGTTAGTGAAAAATTTGAGATGTCTGGCACATGGGCATCAAAACAGTTTGAAGCTCATTTTCCTAGGTGAAACCCTCCTGTGCAATCTAATGCTTGGAGCTCTGTGACATGTGTTTTATCCGCCTCAACAGAGTTCGCACCAACAAGGAAATCGTTAACTTACATATGGTCAAGAGCAGCTTTTACCGCTTCAGGATATGTGTCATGCTCATCATGAAATAGTTGTTGTATGGTTCTCAGCGCTAAAAATGGAGCATAACCTGTCCCATACCTGACGGTATTTAACTTATAAACACGTAAGGGATCTGAAGAGCTTGACCTCCAGAAGATGCGCTGCATTTATTTATCAGTTTTTGCCACTAAAATCTGCCTGCACATTTTTTCAACATCACTAACTAGTGCAATTTTTTGACTTTTAAATCTAACAAGATTAGTAAATATGCTAGACTGGAGCTTTGAGACTTTGTACAATATAGAATTTAAAGACTGCTTATTAGAGGAGGGTGCGTATGCATTAAAGATCTGTTGTACTGTAGTCATATACGACTCCATAATGACGGAGAAAATAGTGTGGTTGTATGCTTTATTCATCAGGGGTTACTAAGGACATGGGGCCCAAGGCAGAATACTCAGTCATAAACGCAATGTATTCCTTTTTAAATATGGGATCCCGATTGAATCGATTTTCAAGACTTTTGAAGACTTTCAGAGAACGATTGGCACTTTCGCCGAAATATTTATTTGGTTGAAGGGGTAGTTTAACTATATACAGTCGGTGTCAAAAGTGTCCGAACACTAGCAAAAATTCCTATGTAAAAAAAGTACACTTCATACGGTTTTGTTAAATAAATCCTTATCGAATCATGTTCTTTCACTAACTAAAAACAGGATGCGACAAGGATTTATTTAACAAAACAGTATGAAATGTACTTTTTTTACATAGGAATTTTTTCTAGTGTTCGGAAACTTTTGTTACCGACTGTACCGTCCACTTTAATCATGTGGGTGGTGTTTCTAAATATAATGTTCGGCAGGATCCAAAATGGAGGACTTCGATGATGAAGGCATTTCTTTCGTGTTGAAGAAGTGAATAAGGTTCACATTAATTTGAAAAGATTTATTTTGATACTTGATGGTTTGATGGTTTTGTACTGAATCACTGAGTAGAAATCATAAACTACTGGTAATGGCGCATGGTTCTCCCTTTTTTCCAAGGATGTAGGTAGAGCAGTTATTAGTTGGTTGAATATGTCGGCTCCAAGGAGAACATCGACCTTGCTAGAGGCCGCAAAATTGAAGCCAGCCAGTTGGAGCTGCTTGGTGTGTGGCCATGATGATGTTCCCAGAGAAAATTTGGGAGAGGGGCAGTAACCCCGATTACGATTAAGGGTTTTCAAGACTGAAATTCATTAGAAAACCAATTTTGGTAAAATTTAGGCCGGTTTCTGTTGACATGCCAATAATTCGATCAATGGGTGTGACGTGCTGAATAAAGGTAAAATCAATTCATTTACAATCCTATGAGTAAGAAGAGAATTTTGAGACGACCTATCAATTAGAGTTTTACACTGCATCACTCGAAAGGTGGAAGATCGAGTTTTTATCTCCGCGGTTGATAAAAGCACATTACTGTGTTAGCTTCCTGGATGCGATTGAAAATTATTGGAGATGGTGTCGGTATAAATGTTAACCCCTGTTCTGAAAAATATGAGGTATAGATGTGAAGTGATGTATGATGCGGTAAAGAACACACTTTACATATTATATTAATGCGATATTCACTAACCGAATGATTACTACAGTCGACTGCAAAAGTATCCGTGCACTAGCAAAAATTCCTACGTAAAAAAATACACTTAATACTTCTTTGTTAAATAAATCATTGTCGAATCATGTTCTTACACTCACTAAGAATATGATTAGACAAGGATTTATTTAACGAAACAGTATTAAGTATACTTTTTTTTTATATAGGGACTTTTGATAGTGCTCGGATACTTTTGCCGCCTACTGTACATAAACAATTCCCACACAACGATTTTGATTTAATGAATTACCTTTTTTATTGCGCATACCTACGATTAAATTTAGGGCATTTGAAAAGCTGGCGTACTTGAAGGCATGCAATGCATTTATTGTCTGAGTATACTCGAGTTTCTAACAATTGTTTTTAATTTTGGAGTAATTGTGTCTACAGGTTTTCTAAACGTGACCGATTTAGTGTCGATTTTAGCCTGACAAACAGTCTCATGAATATGCGAAATTAACTGTGATCTGGGATCGTTTGAGTATTTTCCAAACTCAATTCACATTGATGTCGTACCGCATTGTCGAATTTGGATAACATAAAATTTACAGAAATTAAATCACTTAACGAATTCGATTCTAACCCTAGCGTAGATAGATTACGAATTGCTTTATTACACGTATCTATAAGGTTTTAGAACGATTTCGGATCGTCGACTTTGCTTATTTTGATGGCAAAGATTCTATTGATTTGGGTCAATGCCAACTGACGTTTATTTTGGAATCGATTACATAATATCTCCCAACAATGCTTGAGATTAAAGGGCTGCAAGGAAAATCCTCGAATTAATTTTACAACCTTTCCCCTAACGCAAGCTTGGAGGAATTGCAATTTTTCCAGATCTGAAATGCTGTCATTATTTAAGATTGACGATTGGAAAAGTTCCTTGAATGAGATCCATTATTCAAAATTTCCTTAAAAAGACGGGAGATTTAAACGCGGTAAACTAATGCGAAAATGGTTCCGATTATTATTACTGTAAAAATGCCTAAGCATTAACAATTTTCGTAGTGAATTATGGTCCTTTAAAAAAATACTTAATTAATCATGCATTTTATTATTATATTTAAATCATTTTATGTCTTTTATTATTCATATTTTTCTTTCTAAAAATATTGAACTTATTTTTGAATATTAAGTCATAAAAAATTTAAGCTGCAAATAAATTTGTCTGTGAAATACTACTTTTAGCAATATTATAATATATTTTTTTTTCTAGTAAAAGTTTCCCCTCTTTTTTTTTCTGTAGAGAAAATAAAAGCATTAAAATCACGCAATCTACTATTTTAATATTCTTTCATGCCACAGAGCAGATTATTCGAGTTGGTTTCCAAATCCTTAAATGTCATTTTCTATTTCCCGTTGTTAAAATATTTGTAATTTTTCTTGTCATATTTTAAACGTTTGCGGCGAAATAAATTTAAAATCCTATTATCGTGCGTGTAAAAAACTGTAAAGAGAAAAAAAAGTTAAGATAATGAATTTTCTTATTTATTTTCATTGACAAACATATCTAGCAATTAACAATCATATTGAAATTTCTGAAAATAATTTTTTGTAAATAAATTTATTCTGAATAAAAAATATTTAACATTCTAGTTGATGTTTAATTACACTGTATAAGAAATTTGAACTATTCTCTGTCTTTTTATGAAACTATAAATTTTGTATGAATAAAAGAGGACTGATTGATATATACAAATACAATGGTCAATCACGTACCATTTTTGTAGGAGACCCACTTCAGATAAATATACAAACTGGTTACAGAGAAATGTAACAGAGGCTTGATTATAGACCACAAAAAGACTAAAATGATTTTTTTAGATGTTTCCTCTTGTAAACACATATTGACGGGTCCTTGATAAAAGACCAAAGTATTCAGCTAGCATACTTCCATGCCATCGTCCATTGAAATGCTTTTTAAACATAGAGGTGTCCTGGTAAAACCTTAGCTCATGCTGAAATCTAATTGCGACAAGGTGTTTAAGAAAGAAGTCCGGATGCGAGTTCAAAAGTATAGTTTTAACGATAAGTTGCGCACTATAACACAAGAGTATTTTACCATGTCATCAACGAAATCTTCACAGTTTAGATCTTCAACATAGAGATTTTCGGAAAAATAGTGGGTGGTCAACAAAATGTAAATACAGATTCATTATTATCAGTCAAAAATATACAAAAAACGAATATTTTCACCTCAACGTCATTTTGCATGTTGTTTGGTGTTATTACATTAATGTTTTTTGCAAGTATTATTTCAGATGTAGTGGAGCAAGGGGCTAGTTGTAATAATTTTGAGGAAACTAAATATATTCTTTAATATATTAACGTTTTTTTGTTTACGTTTGCTTTTTTGCATAGAATACGCATTCCTCCATAATATTCATAAAAAAAACATTCGTTAATTTTGTTGATTTTTGTACAAAAAATAATTTTTCAAAACTTTTTGCCTGTTAAATTTGCTTCGGATCTGGGGCAAATTGTAACAGATACGAAGGAAATACTAACAATAAAAACGACAATAATTCAAAATATTTTTGTTATCAATCATTTATTAATTTATTAAAACAAAGTTAATTAATAACTAATATTAAATTATACCTTCTCGGTATGGTAACAATATGAATTGTATCGAATTGATTATAGTAAAAGAAACCGAAAATTAAATACCTAATAAACATAGATTCAGACTTAGTCAGAACTGAAGTTAATACAAACATATGATATATTGTTCCCTCTTACACATTAAACGTGTGCCTACATTTTGTTAATTATGCATTATATCACTTCTTCTGCCTCAGAGAGGCTGTAAGCATCCCCAGAAGCTAAATAAAGCCACTCCACTGATTCAGAATCTGTATCTGGAGTCAAACTCTTTTTAGTTATATTTTTATTCTTTCTTTTTTCCCTCTTTAATCTTTATCTTTCTTTTTATTCTTGTGTTACTTTTTAATTATCTATTCAAAATATTTTTCAAGTACTTTTCTTTCGGGTGATGGGTGTCTGATATTTGTACTTTTCTTGAAGATTTCAACTGTGTCCAAATCGTATATATCTTGACCCTCTGAAGCGCTTATAAAACGAGAAAAACATACTCATAGAATAAAGCACAGAATAAATAATTTGCTCGGTAACATTTAAAGTAGAATGTCTAATTATATGAATCAAAACACAAGGGACAAGTTGTAACATATTACAACTTGCCCCAATATTTTCTTTCAACTTCCTCATAATATGATTGTGAACCTTCTGTTTATTTATAAAAAAAAAATATATATATAATAATTTATACAAAAAATAAACATGCATTTTGGAACTTAGAACACAGACAAAATAAATAGTTATAAAAATTTCTTTAAAATATAAATTAACGAACTTTGTATCAAAATTTACGAAATATGTTTTTTAACACTAACTAGCTAAAAGGAAACACATGTACAGAACCTCTCATTAACCATTTTTGTGGAACAGTGATTGTGCTTACATAATAAAGTACACGATAAGAAATATGTTTATCGAAATATGTAACCAAAAATTTTATAAACTATTTCGTAAACTGTGTGCTACTTCTTACCCCTGTTACATCTAGTCTCTAGTTCTTCTACTTGAACAAAAATATATAGTAAGCTAAAAAAAAATAGATATGTAATACACAGACCACTTTCAAAACACTCTTAATAAAATTACTATAAATATTCTGTATTTAAACACATTAATGTTCAGAAACAAATTTTGTTCAGAAGTGTAGATAAATTTATATGTAGATGCACCTTGGCCTAAATTTGTGCCTAACAACTTTTGGTGTCAACTTACACACGGTTTAATTGAAAGAATTTACTCATACCATGTTTTTTTACGGATAAAAATATTTGCTTTCGAAACTGAGAGCATGAGTGTATGAGTGTATGAGTGGTCTTCTATTATCAGAAAATTACAAAATTCTGAAAACGTTTAAAAAATTTTCCATATACCTTTGAAACGAAAACAAATATGTATATATACATAATTTAAACATTTATTTACTTTTTCACATTTTATTACTGTATATTCGATGTTTGAATATGTCTTTTCCACAAAAGTTAATATTTGACATAAAGTTTATGTGTCAGAAAAGAATGGTGGTTGCGTAGAAAAGTCTTTCATTAAAAAGGTTATCTCAATTCTTTTATTCAAATTATAATCGTTTTACACAGGTTTTAATGGAAAGCATTTAATAATTTCTTATTTTTCTTATTAAAAAAATATCTTTTTTTTTTTTAATTTAAAGTTTAAAATATTATTGGCTTTACTATAGTCACAAAATTATATTAAAAAAAAAATATTACTTAAGGATTTTAATAAAACATTATAATCAATGCCATTATGTATATATGTATCTATTTAAAATATTTATTTGCTAATATATATACATATATTTACTTTTTAAATTAAATATATATTCACTGCAGTTTCCTATTTTCATATAAATTAAGGGCAAAACATTTTTTACTCTGTAATAAAAACAAGGCTTTCTTTGTTTAAGAATAAATTAATTTTTGAAAAGAAAATTCCTTAAAGTCTTTTATTAAAAATTTAAATCAAGTTTTAATTTTCTTAAGATAAATTTCTTCACGAAATTTACAGAAAAAATTTTCAATATTCTTTTAAGCTACGAAAGAAAATCGATTCCGTTTTAATTTGTAAATGCATGTTTTTAAAAATGCCTGTTCGATTGAAAGTAATATTAAACTAGTAAATATCAATTATTTAAAATTTCTTAAAATATATTTATAATTTTTCTGACAGTTTGTACTGAAGTATGGATATTAGATATTTCCTTCCAATAATTTATGAATTTTTTATGAATAATAAAGGTGTATAGCATTTAAATCAGAAATTATAGTTACTTATATTTGAATAAAAAAAAAAATAGAATGACGATGGGTTTAAATTATCTAAAGTACACAATTTGAAAAACTATTATTTTTTTTTTTTGTATAGACTTTTTCTTTTTTCTTTAGTCAAAAATTAACTTCATCTTTTAATCAAATATCGAAGTAAAAAAATATATTCTAAAGCCTCCATTAAAAGATTGTCAAACTCGTTAATGACATTAAATTAGGTGCAAAATATTTTTCGCAATGGTCTTATAAGTCTAAATCTCAAAGTGATGACATGCAATAGTTGTGGGAACTCATTCATCTTTTTTTCGTATTTTAAATTATCAATATTGTATTAGGAATTAGGTTTATTAATACAACTTAATTAATTAATAACGTTTATATTTAAAATGAAGTATTCAGAGTAAACGTTATTTTGGACCAGAAATCAAATCTGGGAACTTGAGCGAAAGAAACCAGCAGAGATTATCCTAGATGGCTCAAAGTATTGCTAATTAAAATTTTTATCTTTTAACATAAAATTTATTAATTAATGTTAATTTTCTGGAGGATTGTTTAAACACACGTGGCATTATCATTCAGCGAGATAAGACACAATTACTTATGTACTCATCCACTTATCTCAATAAGAATGAGTTTGATTGAAACCACCAGAACGATGAAGGAAGAGCATTATAAATATATTATTAACAGATGTCTTTAAAAAAATGTGAATTACCTTTTTACTTTCCGAACATGCATATGTAAGGAAAGTATTGTAATCATGACAAAATAAATAGTAAATCATAAGGAAAATCGTAGGGAAAGTATTGTAATTCGGCTTTGAGATTTGGGTGTATCTATACGTATTATTTAAATCTTTACGGTGATATAGGTATATGTATATGTGAGTGTAGGAGTAAACAAGATAGCGTCTAAACTCTTTGTTCAAATGAGCTGAAAGCTGCTACGTATATTAGAGGACACCATAGTAGCGCGAATCCTATTGAGTTTGGTGTATCTATCACTTTTACTGATTTACAGTGACACAAAGAAATATTCTTTATCAATATGGACAATGGACTCAAAATCTTTAACTCTTTAACATACGATAGCGCCTAAATGCTTTACGCGAATTGAGTTGAAAATTTATATACATATTATAAGAAACTGTCGCAAGAAGTGTATAGTTTTTTGTGAGTCTAGTACTTCTAGTGTTTTACAGGGGTACAAAGAAAAATTCTTTATCATTATGGCCTATGAGCTCAAATTATTTAAAATGCAATATCGTCTATACGCCTTATTCGAATAAGCTGAAAATTTATAAATATGTTATAGACCACAATCACACAAACTGTATAGATTTTGGTGATTCCAGCACTTACAGTATTTTTTATAGAAACACCTTTATTACTATAGTTTATAGGCTCAAATTACTTAAAGTACGCCTTTTTCGTTTAACCTGAAAATTTATGGTCATGTATAAAGACAATAAATACCATAGTATGAAACCATACTAGAAATCAACTTTTAGTGAATTATCTCAATACATGCCTTTTTTTTTTCTTTCAAAATTCGTAATATGACAATTATTCGTAATATAGGAGAAAATTTAATTAGCTTGTGCACAAATAGAATTATTTTTAACAAATCATTTGGAAATTAAAAAGAATTTTTTATAATTGTAACAGTGAAATTAAACTGAAGTTTTGTACACACGGGAATATCTTTGCCGCAACTCTAGAGCGTATAAATTTAGAGGGTATAATCACCCTCGGGGTATAAATTTTTTAACACGGGTATTTTAAAATGAGCTACTTAATAATTTTATATAAAAAAAAAAAAAATGTCGAACCGCATACATTTATGGTAATTTGAAAAAAGAATTATCGATTGTGTTTTATATATTTATTTCTTTATTTAATTTAATTTTTTCATTTTCAACAAAAAGAATCTCAGAAAAATAAACATTTCCTCAAATGTCGTCTACAATGCTCAAAATTAATTTTCTTGCCACCGATAGTGTGACACTTCTCTAAGACTGAAATCGTCTACATATAGAATGGAGCACGGAAAAAAATACTAAATAAGAATTTTTAAATTAATAATTTTAACTTTACAATCTCCCGAGAGTGTAAAGTTTTAATATGAGTAATTTTAAAATTAATAATTCTAATAAATTTTATATTTAACAATGATAAGTTTAATAAACAATATATTTAATAATAATAATTTCAATAAACATTGATATTAATAATAAAAATTTAATAATTGTACTAATTGAATTTGAGCAGAAAAATACAGAAGAAAGTTTTTTGATAGACGTAGCATATTTTTATTATTATCTGAATTATTAACTTTCAGTTTTCTTTTATGATATAAAAATAATTATATAAAATTATCTTTTTAGTTTTAAAAGATATCTGATCTGCAGGTCATAAATTCGTTTCCATTGCCATATATCATCCAACTCTCTATATGTTACTCCACATTCGCCAAATTAAGAAAGAATGATAAGAAACATTTAACATAAAAGTTCTATAACGGTTTTGGTCATTCTTTTTTTATTTGTAATATAACAGAAAAACAACATATTATATTATATTAAAACTACAATTAAAAACTCATAATTTATGTATTTAGTCATTGGTAATATATATATATATATATATATATATATATATGTATATATATATATATATATATATATATATATATATATATATATATATATATATATAAAAAGAAAGTTTCAATATAAATAACAAAAAATTAAAAAGCATATTCATAGATTACAATCGTCTATTTGCGTAAAAAAGTATGTCTTACGTCTAAATAATTTACTTGTGATTGTAAAAAAGAAAATTATTAAGTTGTAACATACACACACTCAAAAAAAAAAAAAAAAAAAAAACTTTTATTCTTTTTATCTGCTTAAGTATTTTGTATTTTGATATTTAAGTTACTAAAATGAACCTTGCAATTTTATAATTTCTGTTATGTTTAAAATAAACTAGTTAAACTAAAAATTATACAATTTATTTTACGTAAATCTTACAAAAGCAATATGCCCATTTACAGTTTAATATGCATAATTAATGTTATTATCCAAATGTACCAGATCAAAAAGAAAAGTTATGAATTAAAACTTAAATTACTTAAAAAAGAAAATCAAGTAAATATTTTTTAAAATACAAAAACACTAGCGGTGAAAAATAAATTTTATGTCAATGCCATTCTTTAATGCATAACTAATTGTTCTATAGCTAAGTCGTATTAAACTCCTTTAAAATACTAATGCATATATTTTCAAATTTGAATAATTTATCAAACAAAATAAATAATGAATTTTTCCAACTTTTTATACATGGCACCTGAACATACGGGAAATAACTCAAGGCCCAATATGCGTTTGGGCACGCACCAGTTTTTTTGCCCATGATTTTTTACTACTCTTTGAAAATAAATCCAAGGTTCGTACAGTCCGAATTTTCGGTACCAATAAAAGATTTCGCAATATTTGTCATAAAATAAGATTATAATTTTAAAAAAAATTTTATTATGCAAACATTTTTGTGGAAGAGGCATTATAAAAGGGGGGGGGGAGGTTCATTATGATCTCTAAAATCATAAAATTATAATTTTAAGTAAACTTTTATTGTGTAAAAATTCTGGTGGAAGATTCCTTATAAAAGGGCAGGTCACTACGATCCCTGAAATCATTAAATTAAAATTTTAAGTAAAATTTTATTATATAAAATTTCCGGTTGAAGAGTCCTTATAAAAAAGCGGATATGTACGAACCATGAAACAATTAAATTTCGCCCATTATTTCACCCAAAAATGCATATTTGAGTAAATTATTTCCTAAATCTTTTCTGTTTGCTTTAAGATGTAACCTTTTCATATAGTGTTGTGATTTTAAGAATATTTTTATATTTTGTATTATATATGTATAATGTTTTATATGTAAAGAACATTTCGGGACCTTCTAACGGCTCCTTGGTCAGAGTCCAATCGGTCCGCCCGTTGATCAGTTCCTGGTAATAAATATGTTTTCAATTAAATCTTTCTCTAGAGAATATATATTAATCTTCAGTACATAAAGTACATAATACAATGATAATATTTTGTAAACAAAGCAATTAAAGTAAAGTTTACCATTAAAAAATATATGTGAAATTGCAGTAAAACAACATTCTTTTTAAAAATATTAAAATATTTTAAATATTATGGGATATAATATTGTTCACAATTTCTGTTTAAATAACATAAATTGTTTTCCTGACTAACGCACATTCAAGATATGTTATTTCATGATAACATTTGTTGATATACATATCTATCCCTATTTGTCTATCAAGGTCTTGAGTAGATGCATGTCTAACAAAATTAGAGATGTTTGCGAAGCTGGCTCTGTGTATTAAATATTATACGCTGTTAACTCGAAGGCACCTGCAAATATAATAATATCTCATCATGTGAATTATATTCTCTGTACGCCATGCATTATAGTCTGAAAATTGCTATGAAATATTTTGTAAAGTTTATAAGGTTTAGAATGGTATTAAGGTACATACATATATATATGCGTGTGTGTGTGTATACATACATATATATAAGCATTACCAGAAAAATTATTTAAAAAAAAATATTTTACAATGTTTCACTATTACAGTTTCATTAAATCAAGTGTGACCAAATAGATAAATGTAATAATAGTGAATATTTATGGTTCTCTACTAATAGGCCATAAAGGTGAGACTGCAGGATAATTTAATTTTGTAAAGAGAATATATAACATTAAAGAAGATTTCTGTGTGCATCTGTCTGCCTGAAGAGCTATGGGTTTAGCGAATAGGTGATGCAGAAGACTGGAATTTGGCACGTAGGTAAAATAATGGTCTACAGAGGTGACTGCGGGAAAAAATGTAAAATTATATTATGTTTTGCAATAGTAATTGAAATGTTAATTTAAAAGGCGTTATATTTTCAATTCGAATAGAGCTATTTTTAAAACTTTCCAACTCAGTTGAAAAGTGTTAATGACCTCGGTTTGTCCCCCTGTCTGTCGACGCTCTAACTCCTGTAAATATTCGCAGAATTTCTTGAAACTGATATACGTTAATCAGGTTTACTATTGGATGGAGTGAATACCTCTATTGGTTTGTGCACAGGACACTCAAAACTATTCCAAAGCATGCCGTTCGATGAGAAGTATTTCTATAAACCCAAATTTTGATAACTTTGCTTTGTACAAATCTTAATGAAATTGAAATATGTTATATATATATATATATATATATATATATATTAAAAAAAAATGCTTTCTAAAGAATATAGTTTGATTAACATTAGATTTAACGGACACACAGAAAATATTCAGTTACATTAAGGACTTTTATTGGAAATTTACTGGAATTGCATTTTCGTTTACAACAAGCACTTTAAACACTTTCTAGCAATCTTTAAGTGTAAATATAAATTTAGTCTGTGTAACTGTTCGTCCGACTGTCCGACTGTCTATCTGTCTACATGTTCTTCTGCTCACCCCCAGCACCCATCAATATTTTCAGAAATTTTTTAAAATGACATATGTTATTCAAGTTCACAACGAAATGTTCCCTATTTAAAATGACATTAATAGTTTCTGCAAAACTGATGTGTCCACAAGGACAACCTAAAATATGCTAATGCATTCCAGTTTAGGACAGACATATTATAAATCACATTTAAACAACTTTCTTCGGTAAATATCATAAAGAAAGGGAAATTTATTTTTAAAATGCTAAAATGATGTTTTGTATAGAATATGATATGGTTAACTTTCAGATTTACAAGGCTACATTAAGATATTCAGATACATTAAGTGCTAAAATTAGTCTGAGCGATGCATTTTCTTTTGCATTAAGCATTTTCAACACTTCCCAACAGTGTTTAGAGTGACTATGAATTCGGGTTGTCTATCTGTATGCTTTTAAGTCCTTGCTAACGTCCAAGGTAATTACTTTTACATGAAGGGTGAAAAAATGCAGGTTTTCAATTTCCAAAATGGTAAACCGATTTAACCAGACATTCGTAAGCAGCCTTGGTTACAGGTCAAGTATCTCCAGTCTTAAAATCATAAAAGAAAAAAATAGATAATAAAATAATTAATTAAATTCAGTTTTCTAGTTGAAATACATTTATTCTGGTAAAATTATTTTAGCGGAAGGTAAGGGCGAGTTGATATTAAAGATATTTAAAATAGATCTTATACATACAAAAATCCGTACTATTATGATTTTGAGAAAAATGAATTAAATGCACGTACTTTTTAAGCTGAAAAATTATACAACTTTGACACTGTCAGAATTTTCAAAAGTTACTTTCGTCGTGAATGGACAGGCTGTTGTAATTGTTTAAAACGGCGGTAAGGCGCCGTAGGCACCTCCGAGTGTGAATTTGCTAGGGTCAAAATTTTCAAAAATCAGGTATACTTTCAGAATTTTCAAGAACAATTTACACGACGTAGTGAATATCTGTTATAGGTGAACGAAAAAAAGGTGAGAGTGCAATATACCACACCAAGTGAAAACTTTTTACAGTCGACATTTTTTTAATTGTTTGAATGGTAAGCGAACTGGTAAATGTAAATGTTTTAAATGAGAGACGGCGCCTTAGATGCTACAGAGCACGACAGATTTCTCTAGAGTTGCGAATTATCTGCTCGCTGAAGCCGATTAATAACTAATAATTTCTTATGTCCTGCATATATCATAAGCATGGCTATATTCTATTAGTAATTTGAAGCATTAATAAAAAAATGTTTTTTTAGTTTTTAAAGTTATGATATAAACCATTATACACATTCTTCCCAACTTATGATTACAAAAGATAACATTTCTTAATTAAATGCTTATTCTTCCTTTTTATTAAACTTAAGAAAAATATATAAAGTATGAGACACCAATGAAATTATTTTATTTTATACTAGCAGGCTTTGTCCGCACAGCTAGTCACTATATTCAAAAGAATTTTCCAAAAACACTTATCATTGTATTTTTAATCACTTTATAAATAAAAACAACAAATTGTTTTTTTTTAAACCGCATAAAGTCACGCTTTAAGCATTTTGTTGAAATTATCATTCTACCAAATATATTTATTTCAATTTTTCTTGGATTATATGTTTACGTGACAAGACATTCATTCAGAATTATGAAAATATTCTCAGTTACTTTTCCATTAAAACAAGTTATAAGTATTTCATTTTATCTACATTTGTTTTCTCATGTTTCACAAATTGCACAAATTTTGTAAAAATGGAGATTTAGTATAGATTTTGATAATATAAGATATTAAAAACTAGCAAACCCATGCAAAATTTTCACAGTTTATTTACTTTATTTATTTATTTATTTATTTATTTTTTAAATTTACCTTTAAAATTTGAAATTTATAAGTCTTATACCAATATCACCATCCAATTAAAATTTTAATTCACCAGAAGTCAAATTATTAAGAGTTTTTTTGGGCTGAAACACTAATGATAGTTAAACCAAATCATTCAAAGAAAAGTTTAAAAATAAAGTTCATATTTGACGACCCAGTTTTCATATTTTCCCAGACAAGACAGCTTTAAAAAAGGACCCCTATGGCGACTTTTAAACTTTTGCCACCATGTTGGCGAGATCCCTTTTTATTTATTTATTTATTTCATTATTTATGCATTTTGGCATAATTGTTTGTCAAAAACACTTACTACCTATTTTTATTATACTTTTTATTATTGCGTTTTTCAGTCAGTTTAGGAAAAAGCTCATATTTTGCTTTTATATTTAAAAGTATTGCTGGGTTCAGAATGACGCTTGCAAGGATTGTAAAGATGAAAAAAAAAAAAAAAAAAAAAACTATAAAATGATCTAATCAGACAAATGTCATTTTTTTTAAAATTATTATTATGATTTTATTTTATTAAATCCCTGAACTGAGTCTGCGTGCTTAAATATTACTTGTATATTATTATCTTCTCATATTTCATTGTCACTATCGTATTGTTTCTACAAAGTATAATCGTAACTGGTCCACGTTAGAGAAATATTTTAACTGATAATGAACTCATTAATTTAAGTTGTTACAGTTATAAAAAATATATACACCAAATGTTGTAACATTTTTCCTTTTTTTTTTTTTTTTTTTTTTTTTATAATTAAAACTTAGTATTTAAAATAAATTAAATATTGTAAAAATGTTACACATAAAGCAGAAAGCTATATTAAATTTACATTTCATTAAGAAAAATATTTGTACAATAACTATATCGATATTTATACGTATTTTATAAAATATCTTGAGTTAAATATATACATTCATTTAAAATCATTAAAATAACAACTTATTGAGTTTCGTCATTTCCATAATTTGTAATTACTTTTATCTCCGAAATGTAGCCTTAAAATAAAAATCTAATTACTTTCTAACAACATTTTAATTCAAATTTAATGCAAACAAATGTTTCCTGAAAATGACAAATCCCTGAAATGTACGAAAATTCAATAATTATCTGTTTAGATAAAATTAAAACAAATATATTTATTAAGAAATTTAGATGATAAAAATAGAAAAGTTTAAATATTTCCTGAATAAATCTTTACTAATTAATAAAATTATATTTAATAAGAATAATTATATTTTTAAGGAATTATGCCTTTCGAAAATTAGTTGTTACGCGTGTTAGTCAGAAAAATCAACCGAGTTGAAAAAAACTGAAGATTTAAAAAAAGGTTTATGAATTATTTACATATTTGATGTATTACTACAGTAAAAAATGCTTATTCATTAATTATTTTAACAGAAAATAATTTTCCCATAACTAAAGAAATGTTGAATTAAGCATGTATTCTGCTTAAATATACTTTAACAAGAACGAAAAATCATGCAGTACACATTCGTTAGTAACACTTTCCAACTGTATGTACCTGTTGTGTCGTATAACTTTCAGTATTCATTGCCTACGTTATCACACAACACACAGGATTAAAAGGTATACATATAGACTAATTGAATTTAAAATCACTCTCAGACATTTTGGAAAGTGTTAAAAAAGCTAGACGCAAAAGAAAATGTAGCCTTTTGATTATAATTGAAACTCTTAACCCGTCTCAATATTTTAGTGTAGTCCTGTAAATCTAAAGGTTATTCCTATCATATTCTATACAAAACATAATTTTAGAATATCAACAATCCGTGTCAATTTCTTTATGATTTTTACAGTATAAAGTGTTTTAAAAGAGATTTTTTTCAACGTCTGTCCTAAAACGTAATGTATAACATTTCGTTGTTGTTGTTGTTGTCATTGAACACAATCTATTTGTACAGGACATATTAATGTCATCTTAAATAGAGAACATTCCAAAGCGAACTTGATTAATAAATTTATTTATTTTTTAATTCTGAAAATATTTACGAACGCTAGGGGATTCAGACAGACAGATTGAATGACAGACAATCGGAAAGACAGATACACAAGTTGAAAGCATATTCAACCTAACTCTGAAAATAATTTGAAAGTGTTACAAACATTAATGTAAACGAACATGCAATTCCAGAATTTTTTTATTAATAAATCTTAATGTAATTGAATATTTTTGTGTGGACCTAAAAATCTAATGCTAATCATACTACATTTTAAATAAAGCATTCTTTTGTGCGTATGGATAACATATTTCAATTTCCTCAAGTTTTTGTGGAAAGTAAAGTTATTAAAATTTGGTTTGTAGAAATGCCTCTAATAGAAAGCAATGCTTTGGAATACTATCAAGTGTTCTTGTACACAAACTAGTGATAGTATTTACGGCTGTTAAAGCGTGGACACACTGACAGACGGACAGACAGTCAGACAAACAGAAGTCATTAACACTTTTCAACCTTGTGGAAATTGTTAAAAATTGTATGCCTTTTATGCGTAATTTCCTTTTTAAAATATCCAATTCTAATCCTTTCTATTTTAAATGTTTTGCTCACTGTAAATTTAAACCCCAAATAGCTAAAATGGGACAAATAGTACTTTTAGAATTAAGTAATCATTTTTGTGGTAAAAGTTTCCCTATATATTTTCTATAGGTAAAATAAAACCATTAAAATCCTGCAAACTAGTATTTAATATTTTTGCTTTCCGAATATACATATGTAAGGAAAGTATTGTAATCATGTCAAAAATCCAACTTTGAGCTTTTGCTGTTTCTATGCATTTTGAAGTCTCCTGAGTTCATTTATTTTTTATTTTTACGATGATGTATGTATGTGTATGTATGTGAATGAACACGATACAGCCCAAACGCTTTGTCTGAATGAAATTAAAGTTCGTACGTATGTTATAGATCAACACAGCACGAACCCAATTGACTTTTGTGAATCTAAGAATTATAATTATTTTACAGGGACAAACACACACACACACACTCACACACACAAATACTTTATGGCCTATGTGTCTAAATATTTTAAGTGCGAAAGTGTGTAAATGCCTTATTCCTCTGAACTAAAAAAATATTCAAATGTTATAAGTCACTGTCGCATGAACTGTATAGATTTTTGGGAATCTAGTATTCATAGTTTTTTCCAGGGACACAAAGAAATATTCTTTATCATTATGACCTATGGGACTAATATTTTAAAAATGTGGTAGCGTCTAAACGACTTATTCGATTGAGCTGAAACTTTACACATATGTTATAAGTTACCAACGCCCGGATTACACAGATTTTATTAAATCTAGCTTTTATAGGTTTTTACCGGAACACAACGAAAAATTATTCATCATTATGATCTACGAACTCAAAATTTTTGAAGTGCAACAGCATAAAATTAAACAATGGAAAAAAACATCAACACTCAAACACCCTGTTATAACTTTCCTTTTCATTCATTTAACTACTTGTCTTACTTTAATTTATTTATACAACCGTTAATTACTCAATGTTCGTAAAGTCGAATGCAGTCACTCCAGATTCTTTTTTCATGTCATATATATATATATATATATAGAGAGAGAGAGAGAGAGAAAGATAACTAGATAGACAGATATTGAAAAACACTTTTAATATATATATTTTTTAATAAATAATCTGTATTTAAATTTACTAAAATATTCACAGTGCAATACCCAAAACTACATGCCCTAGCTCAGCTCAATCTGTGAGATTGTTTTCCCAGTGAAAGCCAATGACGAAACGCTTACGTATAAGCGTTCGTCATCAAAAACCAGGTGACCTCGCACCTCATGAGATTTAGTAATAAACTTTGTCAGTCTGTAGCAGTCTCTCTTTCTGAAAGGATCGCGGAACTTCGTCTGCATGTTTATTATTTGAAATGTTTGTTCTAAATTATAAAATGGAGCGCCGCCTTGACAGCGCTGTTATTTAAAATGTGATCCATCTACTCTGCACATACTGTGTTTGTTCTCGTCATTGAATTATGTCTTGTTATACAGTCGTTGGAGAATTATTGTATCCTATACTTCTCTGTCGTCGTTTTGATTTAAGATGGGTTTTACGTAAAAAAAAAAAAAAAAAACTTCTGTTTATTTTACGTCTTCTATCAAGCTAAGCTAGCTTCCAGCAACACAACTGTAGTGCAGAATAGCTGCCATGAAGTCATAGCATTTCTTTAATTTCATTCTTTCTACTAGTATATTTTATTAAAGATGTTACAAGTAAACTATAAGGAAAAAAATAATATTTATATTATTTAAATCTATATAAAATATATGTTGAATTAAAAATTCCTCTTATTTTTAATTAAAATTTGCGATATTTTCCCTTTAATTACAATATTTTAATTAAACTTAACATTCCCTATAAGTGTACTTAAAGAGCAATGCCTTTTAAGAAGAAGCTGAAGCCATTTAAATTATTTTTTAATTAAAGATCACAGTCAAAACGATTTAACCATTTAAGTAACTCGACACATTCTTTCCATCTGTTCATTTAAAGCTCAACATTTATTTTTTTCAACCTTAGTTCAATATGACAATAGGGAAATAATATTTTAACCATTAAATCTGCAGATCAAGATCTCAACAACCTATTTGCATCACTCATTATTCAGCAGATAATTTTAATTTATTGCATATTATTTAAAATAATGAAAAATCGCATGTACTATATGATACCAATATATTTAAATATGATAAATAGTAACATATGTGAATTTACTACGCAGCTTAAGCTAATCAAATTTGAATGTCAATATTTTATATAAGAAATGAATACAAGAACGGAAAGTTATGCGAATCAATTGCAAAATCCAAACAAAAGGAACTGAAATAATAGTTAATAAGAAGACAAACAAGCAGAGGCTGCCACGGCTTTAAACGTGTGGATTTTTGCTCCTTCTTATTGTTATTTGAGTTCTAATTGTTTGGATTTTACCCTTGTTTTACATAGTTTTCAATTTTTATATTCAATATATGTTCCTTTTTTCCAAATATGTTTATATATGATTAACTCGCTACACAGCCCTATACTTTTCTGAGAGGGGCTACTGCGCCGTCAAACATTAGTTGTATCTGTCTGTAAATATATATATATATATATATATATATATATATATATATTCCTTCTACCTCATAGCCTTGAATTAACTCGTTGTAAGTTATAAATACTAGTACCCAATTTGATTTCAAGTGATTACATAAGTTATCGGAATTATTTTGTGAAGCCTGTAAACTGACTACAAATTCTATTACTACCATTTTTACAGAAACCATGCTTTTAAACTTTATAATAACATATATGTATTTCATTATGTTTAATGGAATGTAACCTTGTTAAAACGCGCTTGTAAGTATAATCGTCTTTTGACGTAATGGTATAAAACCATTTTGTGTGCCCTTGCACACGAGCCACAGTAAACGACATTAATAAAATCAGACATTTGTCTGTAAATTTTTAAGAATCAAAATATTTTTGCGATATCTACACGTTTCACAGAGCATGAAAACCGAAAATGACTTCAGAAATTTTTCTGCGTGTGTGCATGTCTCTAACACTATTTTTGTCTGAGTATGACGCAAGATCGGCTGGTCAAAATTCAACGGAACATGGAAGGAATTTAGGTCTTTACCCAACTCAAAATTATATTTATCGAAATTAAAAAAAAAAAAAATTGATTTTTTTTAGAGATATTAGTAAAAAACATCTGCGCATGCGTCATAATGCTTTTCTTTGTAAAATGCATTGAATGGGAAAAAATGAGTTATCTTTATCTTATATGAGTTTATCTTATATGAGTTTATAAGTTTTAGACATTAGAGAACCCCAAAATTGTTTCAAAATATTTTCTCTGTGTTCATGGGGAGAATGCAGGTATACAGAACGTTTTCTATTCGACCAGTTATCACTGAAAAACGGCTGGACGGAATGCAATGACACTTGGCTCAGGTTTAGCTCTGTACCAAACTTAAAACTTTATCCATCGAATTTAAAAAAAAATTAATTAGATTTACAGATATATGAGCAAAAATTGTTTCTGTAACCAATTAAAAATTATACGTAGATATTCAGATATTTAAAAGGACTACATTTGAGAAAAAAATCGACTTTTTATTCGTTGATATTTTGTTATGTAAACTCGACATTCTGTTACGCAGACGACATATTTCCTCCTGTCTGAAATTTCTTATAAAAATTAATATTTCACTTTATAAGTTAGATTCTTATCTACTTAAAACCTGTTTTATCGCAAATAATAATAATTCACGTGTGTGTGTTCTTTAATTTTTGTAAAATGCTTATAAGTGCTACATTTATTTCTTTAAATTATAAAATAACAATTGCTTGTACTATCCGGAAAAAAAAAAAAACAGAAAGTTCTTTTTGCAATTTTTTAAAAAACAAAATACAATTTAGTACGACAGGACTTATTTTAATCTATTTTTCCATATAAAGGCATGCAGTAACTGTGTATTTTTACCTAGCATTACTAACTCTATTCATTTCTTAAAATTTCTTTGGTATAGCTGTAAGTAACACTTTATTTTCAGTAATAATATGTTTGCATTTTCATTTCGTAACATTTTTCATTTTTTTTCGACATAAAAAGAAATATAAAATTAAAGGTTGAACACTACAAATGGCGACAACGAAAAATCGCAGATTGAAAGAAATTGTCCTGCCGTATTAATATATATATATTAATGAAAGCAATATTTGTTTTATAATAATAACTGATATTTAATAAGTATTATACTTATGCCTAGATTATCGTATTAAATGGGGAAAAAAATTGAGCTGAAAAGCTCAAAATGTAATATTTGTCACAAGTTTTGCTTGCTTTATCTTTTAATAATAATAAGAATAATAAGAAAAATCGAAACAATTAATCGCCAATAACGCAACAATTACCAAAAACTTTTCCCTGCCATTATCTGATTCGTCTTTGATACTCTTCTTTATATTCTCCTAATAAAGCAATGTTTCGTTTAATGTAATAATAGGTCTATGGATAAAAATTAATATATATTATGGATAAAAATTAATAATATATTAGTTTCCACATTACAAAAAAAAAAAAAAAAAAAAAAAAAAAATGTTACTGTTGTTTATTTTAAAGTTATTTCTAAACATATTAATTTTAATTTGTCAGAAAGAACTGTATTCTTTAAACGATTTAGACACAGCTTTAGTATAGTACCCTCTTGCTGACACTTAAATTTTTTTTTAATCTTATAATTATTCTTATCTTAATCCTCAATGTTTCCCATCTTTATTAACTTGAATTTACTATTAAACTTTTAACATACACAAAAACTTCTCATCACTTCGTTAAATTACACTAAACTTTTCCAAAATCTTTTTCTATTTAAAATGATACATGTATTTACTTTAAATGTCCAATATTTCATAAGATTTCCAATTTTAAAGTTTTAAAATATTTATCAAATTTACTTATTTTTCTGGTTTAGCCTTATTGTTTTCCTTTTTATAACTACAGCTGTTGCCCTCTTTAAAATATTTAAAATGATGAGGTCATTTTATAGTAAAATTATCCATTATAGCATACATTATATTTCACTCCTCCATAAAAATTGATTTTAAAATCGTCTGTTTCTTTTATACTTTTATTTTAATAGAATTTCAATAGAATTTAATTTATATATTAGTCATTTTAGCAATTTTATCCAAAGTAGCATTAGAAATAATATATTTCACTTCTCCATTAAAATTTATAGGACCCTACAATAAAATTAATTTGTGCTTAATATCAACACTACGAAAATTTTTATCAATCGCTTCCAAATTTTGACCCAAGTTTCAAATCTCAACCCTGTGGGTTTTTACGTCGGCTACAACGTTTTCGTCTTTGTTTGTAAATAATAATTTGACTGTACTAAATAGTTTACAGCCGTATAATTCAACGGATAACTTAGTCACAGCAACGCGTGGCCGGGTCTGCTAGTAATATATATATATATATATATATATATATATGTGTATATAGAGTGCTTTTTTTTAAACCTTCGAGACTCATGTAACTACTTAAAGTACTAGATGAATGAAAATTACGAAACAACACATATGTAAAATGTTTATTTTGAGGAGCAAACTTGAATTTTTTTTTTTTTTTTTTTTTTTTTTTTTTTTTTTTTTCGTGTGTCAACCAGTAGGTAGCGGTGACACATAAAATTTTATAGAAGAAAATTTTATTATGGACACTGCATGCTAGTTTTCTTTTGATTCTAAAAATCGCAAGGTCTTTTGCAATGGGTATACAGTACAATATTTGGGGCCAGAAAAATATTTGTTTAATGAGAAGTCAAGTTTGTACAAACTTTTATAAATGAAAAACACTTGCATGAATTGTTTGATATTAATTTATTTAAAAGTGAAAAGAAAATATTTAACCAAAGTTGATTGTTAATTTTAGAAGAATTTGCTCATTTTGATTTTAGTCGTGAAACACTTAATGCATGGAAATGTTTCATCTGAATTTTCCATTGCTTTAATAAACTGGTCGATATTTTAATTACTCTACAGCGCAAACAAATGTCAAAGTTTTAACTATAATTTCCTATTCTGAGTCATTACAATTATTTACTTTTTCCTATTCGTGATCTTTTACTACTTTCATGATGGTATTTTCAGTGGAATATTTTTTCTTCGCAAGAGTTAATGTGGAAATTCTAAGGGACCTGTGCATTATTCATTTTAAAGATATAGTCCATTATTTCTGTATTTATTTAGTGTTTCCATATTTATTAGGTGTACCGACAAGTCCTGTTGCTTTTAATTAATAAAAATTACATCGGAAATTTGTGTTTAAAAATACTTACATGTATATTATATTTTACCAAATATCTACTTAAAAATTATATAAATGTTGTCCAGGAAAAATTTCCGATGTCTGATTTTTAATTCAAAACGATAGAATTTTCCGGTACACCTAATATTTCCCTTGTTCTCTTTGACGTTCATCGGTTTTGCACCGAAACTAAACATTTAACATATTTTTTTCTGCAACAATATCCCCCCTCCCCTTGTATATATATATATATATATATATATATATAAACAATATTTTAATAAATAACAAAATAAAAAACAACTGTTGAAAAATATTATTGCATCATATTAAAGGATTACATGGGTTTCAAAGATTAAGAGAAGCATGCATTCTTTCTTCTTTTTCTTTTTATAAATATAATAAAAACATTTTTTAATAAAAATCTTGAGATTATAAAATAGCATGATTTAAACAATACTTCCTAAAATTTTGATTAAAAAATTTAGAAAATTCAGCATGCTGTTCCTGGTTTCCGGAGATCCTTGAGAAAAGCGGTTGACACAATTTCTCAAAAATGCATGCAGCAATCTTATTGAAGTTTCGCCCACTTCTTCAAACAAACTTGGATAGTGATTGAACGAAAGATTAAAAAAAAGTTGGAATTTTTGGAAGTGTTTTTGCAAAAATAGTACAATTTTCGGTAAATTTCAACCCATGTGTAACTTCGTAAAATTAGTTGCAATCGAAAAGAATTGAAAGACAAAATCGAAAGTTGTAAAGAAAAATACTTCTTCCAGCACTAGTCTGTTCTGTTTTGAAAAAAATTGCAAAATTTCAATGAAATTGGTCTATTAATTTCTGAGAAATCGGGTCTACTACCTTTCCGAGGGTATCAGAAAACAGGATCCACTGGCTGATATTTCCAAAATGTTTAATATCTATACATATATATTTTTAAATATTGCTAATTACTTGCTCTTTTATATTTTAAAAATTTTGAATAAAAACTTGTATTTATTATGTAAAAAAAATTAGCGAAAATATATGTATATATATATATATATATATATATATATATATATATTAGCTTTTGAAATTGATGTAACCTCTCAACATATTTATTGATGAAATGACTGGAAAATCTAAAGAAACTAATTCTTTCTCGAAAAAACTTTAAACATAGCTGCTACAGTTTTGAAAAAAAGTTTTCAAAAACACCACTTTTCTGATAGTATAATTACACGAGAAGAGAAAATTAAATTATTTAAATAGAAATTAGCATTAGTTTCTATTATATATTTTCTTTTAACTACGCAATGTCGTTTGATACCATATGTAAGAAAACAGTTAAATATTAATTTGGAAACATTTAGAATAATGACTTTGATTTGTTTTTATAATTTTATTCTTATTTTTAAATATTTCTTAGACTTATCCGAATACTGAGAGAGAAGAACGGAATGATAGTTTCTTACTGCAAAAACCAGCTTTACTATATATATTTTTAAAGGGATATAAATAGTTTAATGTTGAAAAAACACTTAATTGTTTTTATTACTATTATTATGAATTCTTAAATATACATTTTTAAGACAAAAGACGCAATCATATGCTATTATTGAAAAGTGAAAATTATATTTAAAAAATGAACATCTAATTTTTAAGCTAGTGCTAGCTCAATGGAAGTTTCAGCGCGTAATTTTGTTACATGTAAATAATGTTTTTCAAAGCATTTTTTATTGTTTTACGTGTGTTAAATAAATGTGTATATATATTGAACGCATGTAAAACAAGAAAAAAGAAACCATAATTAAACTGACAGTGTTTACAACATTCTGTAGCATGACATAATTGCAAGAATAGCCTCAAACATTTTAGGGAGATCGAACAACACGGTGAACGAATGAACCCGATTAAAAAAATAATAATAATAAATTCAAAAATTTTCCGCTAGAGGAATATTTGGCGCTTTTTTTATTAAGCAAAACTTTTCTCGTAGACAAATTAGCGCAGTGTCTTTAATTTCAAAATAATAAATGGGACAATAGCAATGCCTACAATAGTGAGCAGTCATCAATTATAAATTATAAATTTCAATAAATGCTTTACTTAGCAGAGCCACGTATTTCCCCCTAGTGGTAAATTTTGGAAGTTAAGAAAAATATATATATTACTATTTTTTGCGGAATTCTTTTTCCTCCCGTCTTGTTTAATCGTCCTACAAACTTTGGCGTCATTCTTGCAATTAGATCGCACTACATATCATTGTAAGCACTGTCAGTTTAATTCTAGCCACACTGTATATGTACTTTATGTGTGCCCGCTGTATGTGTACTACCTACATACTTTGTATTCTTTATTCTTTGATAAATATTCTGCTTGTGGCTTTTTGCCACGAAGTATAATACAAGAATTTTGCAGCAAACTTTTGCAATTTGAGTCAGTGTTAATGAATTAACATTTGGTGAAACTTAAGAAGTTTATTCGTAGTACTTAGTTCCTCGATTTCCTAAATAATTTTTTTGTTTGGAGTAGTCATGGTACAAAAACATTAAAAATGTTCTACGGTATAATGAGTATAATGACTATTTCATAAAATATGGTAAGAACAACACAACTTTTTTTAATGTTTTTTTTTTTTTTTTTTCCAATGCTGATGATTTCGTTTGGCTTTTGGTAGCGCTCTGCGGATAATCTTTATACATCAATAGTCATTATACCGATACCAGCTTAAATTGGATTGAAAACAACAGCAAACATCCTTGCCTGAACCAGAATTCGAACGAAATCTGGCAGCGAAATGCTAGAGCACTAAAATTTGATTACTAGATGGGCTGTAATGCTGATGTTCTGCAACTTTTTTCTTTGAAAATTCATTATAGTGACTTATTTCAATGATAAATACTACAAAAAAATAAAAATAAAAATAAAAATAAATAAACAAATTGGTGCAGGATTTTATTTTTATTTTTATTTTTTTAACCGAGATGAAAGATTTTCTTAATTTTCATATTGGATAGTCATATTGATAAACACAAAACCACAAAAATATTGTTGGAAGATAAATGTTTAAGGTTCACCGATTTTTTATTTATTTTTTATTTACGTTCTTTTTCTTTTGCCAAAGAGAATATGTTCTTTATTTTCGCATTACTGTAACAGAAAAAACATATTTGTTTTAATAAAGAATAAATAAATGTTTCATTTAAACCGTCATCTACCTGCGGTACTTAAAACTTGAATGAAATAAAAAATTCTATAAAATCGTATTTACGGAAGAAATGTTATCCAAATATCGAAGTGCTTCACTGATATCTTAACGGCTTTATGAAAAATATAGGTTAGCTGAGTATATAGTCTATAATGTTACCGGCAAAGTATGAAACGCCGGCATTCTATAGAATGTTTATGCATTGTATATAATGCCCGACGTTTTTAGGCAAGGCATGAAGTATGAGAAGTATTACATACTTTCCCTAGGCATTGTATATAATACCTAGGCATTGTATAGAATGACAAATGCAATTTACACAAAGTATGAAAAAAACGTCCTGATGAGGTTATTATGTAAATGATGTGCATTTCTCAAAAATACAAATGTTATTCTGAAAAAATAATGAGAGTGCCATTAAAAAAAAAAAAAATTATTCAAAATGCGTAAAGAAAAATGAAAGTTGTACAAAACATAATTTAAGCCTTTCTTATTAAGGGAAACAAAATTTTCACATAAAAAATAAGAAACTAACCTACTTTTTGCAACATGGCAGGCTTGAATGACATTTTGAATTACATTTCACTTCATTTTTCACGCAAAGACATTTCATATTTTGGCACTTTGTTTTTTACACATACATTTGACGAATCGTTGGCCGCTGCCACTGGATAGAGCAATTGCAACAGACCGGAGAGAAATTTCGTGGTCAGGAATATCTTCAAGTCTAAGCAAGTTCTTTGGGCATAAAGTGAATTGCGATCTCGCATATACTTGTTTTAAAATTCCTTCAGAAGTTTCAATTCGATAGATACCATCCTCTGTGACACTCATTGCAGATACAAATGTATTGCGCAAATCACCTCGCCCCTTGTTGACGCCAGGAATAGGATCGCGCACTGTAGTTCCCAAAGAAGCAGTGGGAAATTTATTTTCCGAATTCATTTTCATCTTTTTGGCTTATATTTCGAGATTGATTTTAGTGTTTATTTTACTTTCAATAGCATTTACAATTTTGGAACAAAGGATACACAAAATACCCATTTCGTCATCTTTACTAGCATGGCAACAGAAGGTATGAATTTTTTGACGACACATTTTGCATTCAAGTGCATCACTCGTTTCCTTCAAACACACACAACAGGTATCAAAAACGGAAATCTCTTCGGTAAGCATGTCTTTATCATTTGGGTTTAATCCACTATCGACAATAATGTCATCCATGTTTTTTGAAACAGGCTCTTTTTCTTGCATAATCTGATTAGTTTCGCCTTTTTCCATTGTTTGGACGCTTTCTATTACTTTTTATAGCTGATCCCCTGTATTTATGTCTTTTAAAACATCTTCGGGTAGAAAAGACGTTGTAACGCCTAATTTAGGTTTGCAGCCCAAAAGAGCTTCGTATGGTGTTCTTTTGATCCCAGAATGATAAGCTCTATTTTTCATAAATTGTACGAAATGCAGTCCTTCTCTCCAGCGGACAGATTTATTATCTTGCATCCAAGTACAAAGCATATTTTCGATATCTTGATTAGCTCTTTCGACACTACCCTAGCTTTGTGAATGGCGAAGCTTCCCATGGACGATCTTCAGTGCTGGCCAAAACTCCTTCAAGCTGGTCACCACATTATTGGCAAATTCCCTACCATTGTCAGACTGTAACATAGATGGCGCTCCAAGCAACGCGAATATAGGGACCCTTGATAGAGAGAGACTGGACATTGGCGCGCCGGCTTTTTGACGAAATTCTCCATTTTAGTGCCAGTTGCTACATTGCTTACCATTACGCCGAGAAGAAATTTTGATTATTTTATGTCATAATCGAAAAAGAACTTATTTATTACATTTTTACTTTGTTGGGAGATAAATTGCTTTATTTTTGGAATACTTTTAAAAGATAAAAATGCATAATTATTAATTTTATATCATGCGTTAATTACTTTGAATTCTCTTATTGCATGCTGGTGTTTTATGTATTTATTTCCTAACATATGAGATAATTACATTATTTATTTGCTAGTTATTAGTTTTTAAGTTCTGTTGTGCAATATATTTAATATGTTAGATCTCAATGTATTTTTCTGATATATTTTAAAATACATATTTAAAATAACTATATAAAAATATATTTTTTTATTTTTTGCTAGTGCGCAAAATGTATCAGATTTCTTAAAATAAATTAATAAAAATAAAGAAAATAAAGTGTATATTATTTGCTAACATATGAAATATGATTCTTTTAAATAATAATTGCCATAATAAATTTTATAAATAATATTTAAATAAGTAATTATTTTTATTTACATAATATATATATATAAAAAAAATCGATGAAATAAGCAAATGTAAATAAAATAAATAAAAACGTTTTTTAAATTTCTAAAGATATTAGTTAATACTTTTACAAATAAAGTAATAAAGTTTTTATTTTTAATAATGCGTAATTGAAATAAATAAAATATGTATTTTTAGCTTGTAAAAATATTACTTAAATATTTTTATAAAATAATAAAAAATAATTTCTGTTCTTCTGCTGTAGTTTTACATTTATTCATGAATTACTTGACAAAAACTAAGATTACCATATTTTTGTTAAAAATTTTCTAACTTTTTATATATAGAATGTATGTCCTCAGAAAAAATAAGGTAGAATTGCTTTCACAATCAACGTATTTTGCTTAATATAGAAATATACAAGAAAAAATTTCTGTGTTTTCCGATAGGAATTGAAAAAGCTACCACGTCGAAGGTTAAAACAAAATTTGTTTTTCTTCAAATTCTTTTTCTCTAAGACGAAAAAAATTACATATTTATATTCTGCATTATTTTATGCACAAATTTAGTACAATTTCCTTTCATTTATGTTGTATAGTAAAGCGTCAATCGCGAAGCAAAAAGCATTACGTTCTACGGGTATCGCTCCGAATTGGCACTAAGATGGCCGACTTTCGGTCAATGTCCAGTCTCTCTATATATAGGGTCCCTACACGAATATGTCCACTAGGTTGTAGGCTACTTCTTCAGCTCTTTTTGACGTTAGAGATTTGAGAATCACAAATTTTGTGAGATGATCTTGGTATAGAGTAATAAATTTGTATTCTCTATCTGGCTGAGACTGAAAGTCAATAACATCTGCCTGACAACGGGAATTAAATTCAGAAAAAAACATAGGTTTCACAACAATGCCTTTTTTAATACCTTTCTGTTTTTTTTCTGGCAAGATTCACAAAGGTGGATGTACAGTTGAATATCATGGTGTGTAAGGTTTTTGTATTTAGTTGAAAGTTCTTTCAATATTCTATCACGTCCTCAATGTCCAATAGACGTGAAGTACGTGAAATAACTCAGAGTCCGTGACGTAATACTATATAGTACTGACACCTTCTTTAACAGGATAAATGAGTTTACTTTTTTTTCCACAATCATCACAGCGTAGCGATTCAGCAACCAGTACTCCCTGGGTTCCTTCTTATTAGTCATTTTGGCTTTTTGTACATCTTGTATTAACTTCTGGTAAGTAGTTTCGGTTAAGAAAACATTGTTTTTTGCAGCGTTAACTCTCATTTTGCACAGTTCATCGTCGAATCATTGTTTCATGTATATAGACCATGACCCCTTCTCTAATACTACAGCTTGCTCCTCCATTTTCATGCAGCACAGTAAAAAAATAATTTTTGTTGAACAAATTTAAATAAAATTGCGTATCTTGACGCTCCCATACAAACCGCAAAGTGCAACTGCCAAATTCTGAGCTTGAGGCACGTGTTAAAAGTCGCGCGCATTGCCACGTGATATTCGAAACGAATCGGAGATGTATTTTATACTTTGCCGGTTTCTTATTTGGTACAGTGATGCCAGATTGGGGATTTTGTACCCATCTTGGCGATTTTTGAGGCTTCTGGGGACAATTTTGGAGACCAAATGTTTGTGGGGACATTTTTGAAAATTCTAAAATTTTTGGGGAGAAATTTGGGGAGTTCTTCAACTTTCTCTCAATGTTGTCAACGTAATGATTTATCCCTACGATTAACGACTTTCAATAGCTTTATTGTTATTTTGGGATTTTTTTTTTTTTTTTAATTAGCTTCATTTGGGGAAAAATCTGAGCTTAAATCTGCTTTTTTTTTTTTTTTTTTTTTTCCCTTTTTAGTAGAAATCAAGTTGGGGTTTTTTCGAAAAAAGAAAACCCTTGATTTGACGAAATTTGAAGACCTGTTTGGGGAAATAATTTTCGACCATCTGACATCACTGATTTGGCATTCTATAGAATGCCTAGGAAATGTGTGAAAGATAAATCGTTCCATACATTTCCGGCTAGTTTTAGGCATTATATACAATGCCTAGGCCTTCTATAGAATGCCGGATTTCAAACTTTGCCGGTAAAATATACATTCAATAAAGCTGCCTATGTTCAAGGAAATGTATCATAGCCTGCGGTCGCTGTTTATTATTAATGTTATTCGCAAACCTGACTTGTGTAATGATTCGTTTAAAAATCCCCTCATGAATCTATCATTAATCTTAGAAAATGTCAAAATGACAGATAAATAAATAAATAAATAAATAAATAAATGCAGTCTACTTTTTTTTTTTAAATTATGTTTTTGACAGTATTTCAGTGCACCACCTCATTCAATCTTTCCTAATAATAATACTGTTGTTTTATCATAAAGCTACAAATTCCTTTTAACTAACTAAAAATATATATTTCAAATACATTTATTTTAAAGTTTATACTGTGGTAAATAAAAGGCAAAATAAATAATAAAAATAAAAATAAAGATAAGTGAATATTGACATGTAGAAGCAGGCAAGTTTAACAAGCTACATTGTATATATCAGAATTTTAATTTAAATATTTAAATATTATTGTTTTAACTGAGTTTCCAGAGTGTCATATTACCAAGCTGGCTGGAAAATTCTAAATGAATCACGTTCTTCACATTAGGTTAAGACTTCTTAAAGATTTTTAGTACATTCCAAGAGAGTCACGTACGACATTAGTATGATTAAACGGAATTCAGCTTCTAAGAAAGTTAAAAGGAATTATTTCTTTGCACGTGAGGTAATTTACAGGATATGCAGAATGCACAATATTTAAGTTTCTTAAAAGGACACATTTGGTTCCCAAGAAAATTTTAAAAGAAAAAAGAAATAAAGGTTTTAAAATTTATACTAAAGAATATATCCATTTACAGTTTACCTTAAACATTAACAGAAATTTATAGAATATATATAATTTCTTTTAATGACCATCATTAAATGAGAGTTTTTTAACATCGTAAACCATACTGCTTGTAGGAAACAGAATTAACAGCAATGTTGTCGTCAATTCTTTTACCTCATAGTGCTTCTTTAAATATGTAATAGTTGCACGGAGATAGGTCAGGACTGTAAGTAAGATACTACAGTGTTGTCGTATGAATTTCCTTAAACTTTCCGGTTGACAATAAGGTGTTTTTGGGTGCCTATTCTTGTAAAAGCAGAGTCTCGTTTCTGATCATAAATCTTACCGTATTTTCCGAAGACGTGAATGCCTTATCTCGTCTGATGGCTAACCCCAGTAAGCAACACTAACCGTTCGATGTTCACGCAAAAAAACAGTATGGAAAACTAGTTTTAAAACCCGAAATACCATAACAGATTATATTTCCGGCTGAAAAGAAAGATTTTGCCTCCCAAAGAAAGATCACTGTACTTTATCACATTATTAGTACCATCACAACAATTGTTTTACTTTCATGTAATTTAAGATTTTTTTTTTTTTTGTTTAAGCTTATATTTTTTATAACAAAGAAAGCATAAATGAAAATGAATCATTTTTACGTCCAACGGGTAGTTAAAAATACAAAATAGCACACAAGCTTTTTACGGGAAGTCAGATTTTCGTAAACAATGCAAACTTCGTAAAAACTTCGTGAATTATTCAAAATTTACGATTTCCAGAACATGGCAGAATAGGACAAAATTTCGCTTAAATGTCCATTTTGAGAGATATTTTCATTAAAAAGACATTAGACTGTTTTTAAAACATCATTTGTGATGCTGATTAGAATTTACTACGAATATTCTAATTTGAAAATTTCGCAAGTTATTCGAGATTTGAGATTATCTTACACAGCAGAATGTAGCAATATTTCACATAACTTTCTTTTTGGGCCGCGGTATCCCAGTCGGTAGAGTGCCGGCCTCGTAATTGGAAGATTGCGGGTTCGATACTCGAGCCGGTCAAAGACCGTCGTGTACACTAATGGTGGCTGGTGCACGTAAAATCTGTCATGGCCGCAATGTCTTCCATGTTCCCATCAAAAATTATACCTCTGGGGGTCACCGAAACGGGAGAGCCATCCCTTCCGTGGAGGATCAAAATTGTGATGGCATGTCTCCGGACCACCTCAAGGGGTGTGTCCCAGACTGTCGCCAATTGCCCATCTGCGCAGCACTAGTGCGACGTAAAACCCAACCATACATCCATAACTTTCTTTATGGGGATCATTGCATTCGAAACAATATAGAATAGCATAAAAACTAAAATACAAAACTCACTCTTATAAGGTTAATGTATCGACCTGAAAGGCTGACAGCCCATTAGTTGGTGCATTTCAGACTGCCATCTTATCTAATAAATTTATATCTCTTAAATTGAATATGGTACATTGAGAAAAGATTGTACCGTTAAATCTAGAATGAATAAGTATTCATTTTATGATTCCTTAAACAATAAAGTTAGAATTCTGAGTTATGCATATAAGGTGAACAAGTAACCTGGACAGATGAAATGATAAAGAATTTGTAGTCCACGTTTTTCTAGTTGCAGAAACAATATTATTAGTCTTTTTCTTGTACAAAATCCTTGTTTGATTTCCAAGAATTAATCATAAGCCAAGATTATAGTTATTAAAACTCAACTCTTGACTTCACATTTACCTCAGAGATTAAATAGGTTTGACCACGATAATATAGGAAAATGATCCAAAATTCTAATAGGAGTTTTGAGAAATCGCTAGCGAAAGGAATTAAAATTAGAAGGATAGCATTCAACTATTTTTTACTGTAGATATAGTTTCGTTTCTAGATGTCAGGCGCAGAATTTTTTTTTTTTTTCAGTGTATACCCTATGATAGAAATTTATGAGAACACATATGTAGTGGGAATCTAAGCAGAGTTTACCTATGCCAATTAGTTTAACTAATCGATTAGTCTAATATTTTTCATTCGCGAATAACATTAGATAACGTTATTTAGAGTTGTTTAATAATCTTAAAATATATAATGAAGATTATAAATTTATTTTTATGGGATACGAAACTGATGCAATTGCAATTTAATTAAAACATAGATAAACCCATGCATTCTAATCACTTTTATAACAAAGTAATTAATAATAATAATAATAATAATAATAATAATAATAATAATAATTTTCCCTAAATATTTCTTTTGCACTTTTGCACTTTTTCTCTCTTAATTCTTCTTTCTTTTGTTTGTACTCTGACTTCAAAATATCAGTAGTCAATTCTAAATACTATATATATATGATATTCCCGCAAAATGACATAAACTTTCAAAATTTCTCTAACACATAAACAAAATGTTTATCTAAATAAATTATATTCTGAATAATTTTAAATTTAATTATAAAGTGAGAAATTTTTTTCTTGCTATCAAAAAGTTTTATATAACAGAAAATAAATATTTTGAAGGCATTATGTAAATCTATTAATTGCTTAGAAACCATAAAAATTCTTTAATTTAGATTATTTTCTGGAGTCTGTCAGTTGCTCAAAATATTTTTCCTCTTTTCGGCTAGACTCAGTGTCGAAGAGGAAATATATCTACTGGAGAAAAAAAAGTGCTATTTAAGAAAAACAATTAAAACGAATTTGAAATTGGGTGAAAGAAAAAGGTCTGGAATGCCTTTTTTCAGGCTTCTTTTAAGATAAATACAACTTACGTGTAGGATGGACTTTAGTATATAAAGGACTAATGCTTCTTCGAGAGCTACGTATTCTATAACTATTTCTATTATAGACTTAATTCAAAGCATACCACAGCTGGTAAGTATAATTTCTTATCTTCAATTATTTAAATGATAATATTGGTCTAAAAATTTCGTAATTTTAATTTTTTTTCCGTATATCTAAATATGCTAAAGCAGCTTAGCTTAAAAAATCTTTTAAAAATAGGGGAAAAAATATAATAATAATAATAAAAATGATAATAATAATGATAATCTTATACTATTAAGTGAGCAATATTTGTATATTTCACTGATCTCGAAAACGGTAGCTCGGACAGTCACGAGATTTAACACAAAGGTGCCCCCCGAAGGGTCATTGTGCACATCGAAGTCAGATTTTCGAACTTTTGATTAGTTTTTTCTTAATTAATTAAAATGTAAAAATAATAACCTTCTAATTTCTGATAAAAAAGCCATTTAAATTTTAACATTTTATCCATAATTTAATTGTTGCCATTTTTTTTTCGACAAAAATAATAATAATAAAAAAAAAAAAAAAAAAAAAAAAAAAAACGTACATTTATTTAAAATGAGGAAAATAAATCAGAAAGATTAGAAAATAAATTAGAAATATCAGTCGCATCGTTACAAATAAAATACCAAATGAAAGGGAAAATTTTTGTAAATACGATGCATTAAAGAGCTTATCAATCGGATGATTAGTTTTTTCTTAATTAATTAAAATGTGAAAATAATAACCTTCTAATTTCTGATAAATAAGTCATTTAAATTTTAAAATTTTATCCATAATTTAATTGTTGCCAATTTTTGTTCGACAAAATAATAGTAATTAAAAAAAAAAAAAAAAAAAAAAAAATGTACATTTATTTAAAATGAGGAAAATAAATCAGAAAGATAAGAAAAAAAAATTAGAAATATCAGTCGCATCGTTACAAATAAGATTGCAAATCAAAGGGAAATTTTTTGTAAATCCGATGCATTAAACAGCTTATCAAACGGACAATTAGATTTTTTAAAATTAACTAAAGTATGAATTTTAGGTGGCAACAGCAGAAGATTGTATGGAAACCGTTAGGAGAAAAAAATGAAAAATCTGCTTCACATTAAGTCACATGATTTTTAAGTGGGATTAAAAATTGCAGTTTTCATGTTCTTTTAAATTTTCTCTCAGGAACACAAAAATATAGTATACAGCCTGTACCCCACAACACCAACTTGCATTTCAAATTTCATCAATTATTTTGGTTAATAAACAAAAGTTATTATTATTTTTTTCAAATTAAGTTTTATTCTATCTTCGAAAAGAATTATGTGATCATTGATAAAATAATATATATAGATCTATCATCCCCATATTATCGTGCAAAGATTTTTGATGCCGAAAAAAAAGCTTTGGAATCAGCCATTAAGTGGTATTGAAGGAAAAAAGGAAAAAAAGAAGAATGAATTTGAAACTATATCTGGAGCTTTTCATTCGCCTTTAGTAAATAAATTATTCATGAATTTTATTTGCTAAAACATTCGTGTGTATTCCCGTGTGTATTCACTCGGGGAAAGACTGCCATATTTTGGTAGAATCGCCGTCTTTTCCCGAGTGAAAAGGAATCACTTTTTTCTCCCCAATGATCAATCTATATATTATTACTATATCTATGTATGTGATACGATACATTAATAATTTGGGTTTTAAAAGTTTTTTTAAATAGATTATTTAAACTCTATGAACCATATTTTTATTTTATCAGTTTCATTAACAGATCCTGCTGGGCGATTTTTTAAATTTTGGTGTTGAATTACACCGAACGTTTTTCGACAAGAAATTTAATATAGCAACAGCCATTTTAATCTAAGTAGCGCATCAAATATATAAAAACATAAATGATTTATTTTTACACAAATTTTACTGAACAAATGCAGTTTTAAAGATCGGAAATTTATTTCAATAAGCACTATTTTAAACCTAAAAACCATTAAAAATATAAGCAGTATATAAAGGATTCTTATGTATAAACAAAAAAGAGTCTGGTAAAATTATTAGCAAAATAGTCTTCCCCTTTTCATACAAAAATAAATAAATAAATAAATAAATAAATAAATAAAAAATTCCATCGCTAATATGGCGACAAAAATTCAAAAGCCGCCAGTGGAGCAACATAATAAAGTTGTGCAACACGATAATGTTTACCTATTTATTTATTTTTTTATATAATAATCATTATGCTAAATTATCATACAAACAAATGAGCCTCTGTGTGTTATTGCACTTACACGCTGTCGAACAGAAATATTTGAAAAATTCAAATTAATATTTAAATAAATAAATAAAAATATGTTTAATGGGAAATATTTATAACCATAAAAAGATTAGTTGTCTAAAATATGGCAGAAATAGCGCTCATAGCATATTGTTACAAGGTATTAAGTCTTATTGTTACAATGGATTAAGTCTAAAATGGTGACAAAAATTCAAAAGCCGCCAAAGAGAACTATATTAAGGCTGTACTATCAGGTTTACAACCCATGAATTATATATAAACGCAAAAAATTAATTGTCTCATGCGACAGACGTAGCCGGTCACAGCATATTGTATATTTGGCGTGAAATTGCTGTCATTTAATGGTTGATTGGATAAACAAAATAAACATATGAAATAACGTAAAAGCAAATATTATGTTGTCTAAACCCAGTTACATTTGAGTCCAGTCCGACTTACATGTGAACAACACGTATAGTGTTGTTCACATGTAACTGGGATTCAAATATAAAAGGGGAACTCCAATTTTTTCGATACTATCTATTTCGAAACTTTTATATAATAAGCACCTAAATGGAAGCTCATTGGTAAACTATTGTCGCAAGTAATAGGGACAAACGCCCGAGTTGCAGTGGATGACCAAATCGCTGCCGAATGCAGCAGGGACCTGGAGCGAACTTTTGAACAATTTCAGCAATTTATTTTATTTTATTTTTATAAAGCTATATAGAAAAGAGTTTCCTTTAAATTTAGTGGCCAGTGAAGCGGCCAAAGCCTGCTAGTAATAATAATAATAATAAAAAGGAAAAGAAAAATTCTAAATAAAACAACAAAATAAATAAATAAATTAATAAATAAATAAAAATCATTAACACAAGTTTTATATAGGAACTATCTACCTCCGATTATTCATGGATTTGCACTTTTTGGGATTCCTGAATGCGGCTTGACCACTTTTAGAAAACATCTGTCGTCTATTAGCGTTGATTACATCTGGGATGAATTGCGCAACAGGTGTCGCTGTAATCTGAATTTTTCATAATTTTTAATACGTCGGTATATATATATTGATAGTAAAAGTTAACAAAAAAAAAAAAAAAAATTTGGTAATTATAGGGTCATCGCTTCCCTGAGGGAAATACAGTGATAATTTTAAACAATGTCCTACATTCTTTTCATTATAAAATTGCATTAGATTATGAAATTAAATTATAAAATTCATTAGATTATGATCTGTTTGTCCAATAAAATTTTTTATGGTGAAAAAAACAAGAAACAGTTGATCAATTTGAAAAAATCGTCGAAAGAGTAAAGTCTGTAATAAAGTTGCCATCTAAACAATCCAAAGTGATAAAGCTCACCTACATGTTTTAGACCAGTAAAAGAAACTTTAGAATCACTTCACATGGATGTATTGCACCAATTCACTGTTTCTTTAAACTACTCCATGCAGAATGCCCTTTCTGGAATGAGGTTCGATTCTCACGCAGATGTCAAAAATAAGCTAGATAACAGGATTGCAGCTAAACGACTAGACTTTTACCTTCGCAGAATTTCTTTGTTACCCGAAATATTTTTAAATATTGTGTTTATGAGGGGAATATTTTGATTAAACTCATCTTTGATTATCATAACAAATAATCGTTAGCAGGAAACTCACAATTACTCTACTGCCACCTTTTACTAATTTAATAATCTGGTGTGTGACTCACACGACTTTCTCTTACCCTGAAATTCAATACTATAAATACAGATTGGAGATTAAGGCATAAGATAACGAAAACTGTTATGCAAACCTATGTTAAAACAATTCAAATTAGGCTTCGGAACATCTTTATTTGACAAGTAATTCTGTGTGTAGAGGGCTTCCACCCCCTCAACCCCCCGTTTCATTACTGTACCTACATTTATATAGAATTCAAATCTGCTATTATATTCAAATGTTCATTTAAAATTATCCAGGCAACTTTCACACCAACATTCCTTGAAATTTATCAATCTTGATCAAACTTTTCTGCTATCACACATATTAATTTCAAAATACAACATTTGGATCGCCTGACATTATTTGTTTTTAATTTACTCTAACAGACAAAGAGCAAACGATAAAAAATTGACTATATTATATGTTTATATGACTATATTATACTATATTATACTACAATTACATGTTTTTGAGATATGCTGATAACAGGCAGATACACACATAGACCAACCGCTAAAAAATTTATATTTGGATTCTGTGGACCTCAAAACGTGTAAATGAAACAAAAATTCAATTTAGAAAATTTGAAGCAAAAACAATACTTTCTCTACCTTATGGGTAAGAGAAAGAAAAAAAAGTTCGCATTCATATATATACCAGGTGATCCAAAAGTCACAGAAAAAATAAAAAAATCACTATGAAATTGTATTCACTGTAGCTCTATGCGATTTTTATTGAAATGTACAAAAATTTCATTAAAATGTACAAAATGGGATTTTTTTTATATATGTAAGAAAAAATATTAGTTAAAAGTTTCACCAAAAATTACATTTTTTGGTGAAATTATTACCATTAGTTAAATTTTTCACAGCTGCATTTCCAGTATCCTTTTACATTTTAAACAGATCCCTCTGATAAAATGATGTCATACTAAAAATACCGAATGCTTTTTTAAAAGAATTTTCAATGTTCAACGTCTGACGTTCATTATAATGAATGGCGGCCATTACATTGAACATTTATAATCCTAGTTACGAAGTTGAATGTACTTCACTACTGTAAAAAAATAAATTTATAATTATAGCGCCCCCTTAGGAAGAAATTTTAAACTAATATACTAAAAACGTTTGTTACCTAAAAAAAAATCCCATGTATTTCTGTGCATTTTAGTGAAAATCGCATAGAGCTCCGGTAAATATTTTTCGAATAATAAAATTTTTATTTTTTCTGTGACTTTTGGATCACTCTGGATATATATATATATAATGTTTAAATTTATTTGTACCATATTTTTGATATAGATGTATATTTAACTAAATATAATAAATTAGTTTAATTTATTTTTTTATTTTGTTACTTATTCCCCCTTTAACGGCATTGTTTGCTTTATCCTACAGCTATCATGTTTAGACTGATTTTGCTCACTCTTTGCTTTTTTATCTTTGGAAATTCTACTGCTAGAGTGTCGCAAGTGACCAGCAGGATGGCTGAGATTGGCGGTGATTCTGAAGATATGCCTTTATCTACGGTCAGTTCCATAATCTTCCTAAAACACAGTTTCTCACAATGTTATTTAAGTTAAAATAAATCTGTTATGAAGAAAAATAGCGCGAAATGTTTATTACAAAAAGAAAGCCCTTCATGTGTTTTAAGAAAAATGTTAGTACGCATATATAAAATATACAATATAAGACAGAGTGTTATAACCATAAAATTTTTTCCATATTTTTCTTATTATTATATTTATGAAGTTTTTTAAATATTAATCTGATTATTACTAATATCTTTTAATATTTTTTATTATATGTATAGCACATATTTAAAGCAAAATCATTTAGTTAAATCATTAATGTTTGTAATCATTAATTAAAGCAAAATCCTTAATGTTTGAATAATAAAATTATAGTTGTTTGTGTCCAGAATTTGAAAAATAGCTGTGAGCTCTGATAAGAGTTTAACCATTTTTATGTATGGTTATACCGAAATAAACGTTTTTTTTTTTTTTTTTTTTTTTTTTTTTAATTATTATTGTTATTAAAACCATCTTACACGGTTTTTTGTTTTTAAATCTTTAGTGTTTCAGAGACTTAGACACAGTAATTACGAAAATTTCAAAGCAACAGTATTTGTCGTGGTTATAACAGTAATTAAAATTCTTCAATGCAAACATTTTTTAAGCATTTCAATCATGAAATTTCATATTACTCATTCTGACAGAAGCCATTAAATAGCTAAGAAAAAATAATTAAAGCACAAAGTCTACAGCAGAGATATGCTACTTGTTAGATAGGTACAACAAAATAGAAGCGCCATCATTTTTATTTATTCGTTTTTATTTATTTATCTATTTATTTATTTATTTGTTAAATAATTACATGTAAATTATATGTGTGATTTAGTTTGTGTATCACACGGACAAACAGATATCTTTGAAAAAGTTATAATTTAGACCTTACAATATATATATTTAATCTAAAGTTTAAAATTTCCTCGAATTCAATGTTTTTTTTTATTCTGTTTTTTAAAGAAATAAATTAATAAATTAATAATTATGTTCTTAATCTATCAATTTTTTTACAATTACTTTGTGTGCACTAACTTAACATATAGAAAATTTATTATATATATAAAAGTTAATTGTTTTAAATCATGTGCGTATGATTATTTTTATTATCACATTTTTTTTTTCTGATAATATTATATTATGAACCTTTCATATAATTTATATTGTAATCTACTATATTTTCAAAAATATCTCTATATTTTTTAAATAATCTTTTGTGGGAGATTTCTAAGTTTTGTATTTATTTTGAAATGTTTACTAAAAAAATAAAATATCTTATTTATTTGCTTACTTTTTATATATTACTCTTATTACTTCACTCTATTACTCCTTATAGATTACTCGTATTAAAACATACAACTTTTTGTTTTAATTTATTGAGAACTAAAAATTAATTTATCTTTCAATTAAATGAAAAGTATATCACTACTTTAATTTCTTTACATGTACAAGAAAAAAAATTACACTACAAATTTCTTTAATTTTCATAAAGTGAATTGTCAGCTATACTAATTCA
This sequence comes from Salticus scenicus, assembly GCA_963930645.1. NCBI lineage: Eukaryota > Metazoa > Arthropoda > Arachnida > Araneae > Salticidae > Salticus > Salticus scenicus. Next base: position 323,984,404 of record OZ005654.1, read on the forward strand.
AAACTTTCACGTTGCTTTTGAATTAGTGTATTAGACAACTTATAAAATATGTCTTTTAATTATAATTTTTCTGGGTTTACCTTAGATGAAAAAAAAAAAAAAAAAAAAAAAATGCGAAAAGTTTTTAAATATTATAAAGAAAGATAATTTTAATATTTTTTTTTAAATAAGGGAAATAAAAACGTTGTAGTACAAAGAGAATTCCATGAAAGAGATTTTTTTTTTTTTGACAAACCTTAGATTTAACTTTTAGAGTTAAAATTTTACCATGTTGCACAGAAAACTACATTTCACTTTTAATATCAACTACTAAAGGCTGGTGAGAGAGGAGAGAAGTATCTATTTTTTATTTAAATACGATAGCAATTGGAATTTATAGTCTGTATTTCAAATATTTAATAAGAAACCTGTTTATGAAATATGTTTTGTTAATAAAACATGTGCATATAGAAAAACAGAATATGTATTTTAAATAAAATTAAATGATAGACATTTTGGCTTTCTCTATTATTATTTTTATCTATTTTTTAACTGATTACCATTGCACTGCTGATTGTTATTTAAGTACTTTTGGAATTTCGAAAATAATTGCAATCAATTTGCAACCAAACTTGTTTATTTTCCCAGGAGAATAACCTTAAGGATGAACTAAATCAAGGAAAGGAAAATTTCCTGAATAGCAATTTCGATTTCGAAAAATACATTTCTAAGTATCCAAGCAACATGGCTTCTATAGAAAACGCCAAGAAGAGCTTAGATGCAGGGGACATTGAAATATTTATGCCACCTGAAGTTGATGTTCCTGAATGCCATGTTGAATTTCAAGTGGTTAGTACTTTTTCTTATTTTTTGATGAGATAAAATTACATTTTGTTGACTTTTTTCCCAAGTAGTTTCTATATTCTGCTTTGTAGGATTCACACAAGATCGCATTAAGACAAGATCGATTAAGATAAATATTACTTTCATTCTTTGCTTAATGCAACAACAAAAGGAATATTTTTTATTTAGCGCTCGTGACTACTTTTATTCGTCTGATGTAGACCCATACTTAATTGTTTCGTTGTAAAAAATTTTTGTGTGTTCTTGTATTTTATGTTTTCTTACAAAATATTTATTATTCAACACTTATATTACAGAACATTAATCTGCAGATACGGATAAATCTACTAAATCAATGATCCTTTAAACTATATCTCTGTTTTTAACTAATAAATGGATTTTTGATAAATTTGAATACATGAAAATTACGTTTTTATTTATTTATTTATTTATTATTTCTACAGATTGAACGTGTTCCTGGTCGCTGCACTCGCTTGGCTGGACGTATACCTGCATGTCAAGCCGAAAAGTACATCGGGATGAATTACAATGAATGTAGTTAAAAAAATATTTTTTTCTGTTCCTCCGCAGTTTTCGCAAGAATTAAACTTGTATGATATCATCCTTTGTTTTAGCCCTATCCAATTTTAACAAACTTTATAAATCCTATAGTTCTAGTTCCCTATGAAAAGCATCCTTGCTTAGATAATGCACATATGTATTGTAGTAGCATGTAATATAGTTTTAACTTAATTATTCGAAATGTATTTGTGTGCATTAAAAATACAATTTTGAACTCAAATTTATATGTGTGTTAATATTTATTGTCACAAAATTATTTGAAAAAAAAAAAAAAAAACAGGAAATATTTTGAAGACTTTATACTATTAGAATGACATTAAATACCGAGACTATAATAATATACTACATAAATTGATATCTGGAAATAATAATAATAATAAAACACGGATATAAAAAACAAATATTTAGAATTCCTGATTATATTCTACGAAAGGTGTAAGCTTTCGCTCTAAATAGCAGTTTGCGGCTAAAAACAAGCGAAAAGATTGTTGCTAAATTTGGTATTGACGATTCAAACGCCCAAAGTTTCAAATAAGGTTTTAATTTAAAGAATGTTCGCCAAATGGATTGAGCTGTGCTAGTATAGATGATAAATTTAACAAATACAATGATCCACAAGGGATTAAAACTACTCGAAGTAAAATTATTATATTTCTTTTATATTTTCATAGATGTTTACCTTTTGATTGTTCCTTAAATTCAATATTCAAAATGCTTTAGGAAATAAAGAAATATTTATTAAAAAAAAAAAAAAAAAAAGACACATAAAAAAATATTATATATGGCAGTCGAATTACTTTATTTCATCCTTCATTAGAATTTAATAAAGACAAATTAATGAGTAAGGTGCAAATTAACAGGTATTATAGACTATTAAAAATTTTAACAGAAAATTAGAAAATTACTAATAATCATTTATCTTAAGTCTAGTGTAAATTTACAGAGAAAAAAAAAACGAATATATAAAAAAAATGCATATTATACATGCATTTTAATGATTAATATTAAACAAATAAATTATTGTTGAAAATATATATTTGACAATGTTTTTTCTAAAGTAGAAACAACCAATTAAAGCTTTTATTCATAAATTAAATAATGAAAATTGGTAACAACACAGTGTAAAAATTGAGAATCTCGTGTGCTTACTTTTAAATAATAAATATTGTAAAAACACAGAGACTCTGGATGAACATTTCAGTAAATTTACAGAATTGCTTTCAGTTTATATACCTGTACTTAAAAACACATTTCAAAATAATTTAAAAAATTATTTTTCTCTATATATTTCTAATTGAGGGCGCTACTTCTGCACTCAACACCCACACCCCCTTTTATTCCTTGAAAAAAAAAAAAAAAAAAAAAAAAAAAAAAAAAAAAAAAGATTCTGGAGCTACTCTACTCGATTTTCCGAGCGTGACGTAATTAACTGCTGTATAAATAAAGTAAGAGAAACCGTTAAATAAACAAAAGAAAATATTACAATAGGGTGTTTGAGTATTTTTTTTTTCTTTTGTATATAGTATGTTGTTTAATTTAACGTTATTGCCTTTCAAATAATTTGAGCCTTAGATAATAATGATAAATATTTTCGTTATGTACATGTAAAGATATATACGTGCTAGACTCACCAAAATCTAATCGGTGCCCCCTAACATGTATATAAATTATCAACTCATTCGGATGAGCCGTTTAGACGTTATAGAACTTTAAATAATTTGAGCCCATAAGAAACAATGTTAAAGAAATTTTCTTTGTGTTCCTGTACAATCTATAAGTGCTAGATTCTCAAAATTTCGTACAGTTCGTGTGACGGTGATCTATAACATGCAAATAAATTTCCAGCTCAAACGGATAAGGCGTATAGAGGCTATTGCATATTAAAGAACTTGAGCCCATAGGGCACAATAATAAAGATTTTTTCGTTGTGTCTGTTAAAAAAAAAAAAAAAAAAAAATCTATAAGTAGTAGAATCGCAAAAATCTATGCAGTTCGTGGGACGGTAACATATAACATGTGTATACAGTTTCAGCTCAATCGAATAAGGCGTTAAGAGGCTATTGCACTTTAAACATTTTGAGCCCAAGGGCCATAACGATAAGGAAATTTTTTATTTCCCTGTACATAAACTACAAATGCTAGATTCATAAAAATCTAAGCAATTCATACGAAGGAGATTCATAACATGTGTATAAATTTTCAGCTCAATCGAATAAGGCATTTAGACGCTATTGCACATTAAAATGATAAAGATTTTTTTGTTGTGTCCCTGTAAAAAGCTATAAGAGCAAGATTCAACAAAAGCTACACAATTTATTGAACGATGACCCATAACACGTATATAAATTATCAGCCCAATCAAATGAGACGATTAGGCGCTATCGCAATTTAAATGATTTAAGCCCATAGGATATAATGATAAAGAATTTTTGTTGTGTCTCTGTGAAAACACTATAAGTGTGAATTCACCAAAATTAATAGAGTTTCTGCTATGATGATCGTATATAAATTTTCACGTATATAAATTTTCGTATATAAATCGTATATAAATTTTCACGTATATAAATTTTCAGCTCAATCGAATAAGATATTTAGACGCTATTGCACTTCAAATTATTTAAGCCCGTAGGTCATAATGATAAAGAATTTTTTATTGTGTCCCTGTAAAAAAAAAAAAAAAAAAAAAACAGCTAGATTATTCACCACCAAAATCAATAAGGTTCGTCCTACGGTAATCTATAAATACGTACCAATTTTCAGCTCATTTAAAGAAAGCATTTATACATTATCGTTTTCAATCACACACACACATACATACATCAAGAAAAATCGTATGAAAAATCGTATATCTTTGAAACGGAAAGTCTTATCAAAACCAAAGTTGGAGGTGTAGTATTAGACATCACGATAATTCTAAATATAAATTTACAACATTCTACGGCAGTTCTTTTTTGAGCTATACGAGGTGCAAAATCCAATTCTCAAATCATGGCTACAATACTTTCCTTACATCTAATGTTCGGAAATGAATATATATATATATATATATATATATATATATATATATACCAATATATGGCCTTTTTTTTTCTTTTTAGTTTAGTTTATTTCAAATTATATGACATTTTAAAACATCCATTCATTAAAACTTACCAATCTTAGTCAAGCTTTCCAAGTGACACTTTCATACGATGTTTAAAAAAGAATAATCATAATTTCTCCCATAGACGTAATGTATTTGGCTTTTTTTGAACGTACCTGTACACATAGACTTATATACTTAAAATGATGAATACTTAAATTGTAAATCTTTTGTAATTATAAATATTATTATTATATATGTTTATATTTGGATATTATAAGAAATTTTCAGTTAAAAATTGAATTTAAGAGATGCAAGGAACGTTTAAACTAAGTTTCTCTCTTTTTTACTTTTCGAATAATATAGTGAAGAAATTATTGTAACCATGATTTGCGATTTAGATTTTGTATCTCGCATAACTCATACAGGAATAATTGTAGAATGTTGTAAATTTATATTTGGGGCTGACATGTTGTCTATTAGTACACCTCTATCTTTGGTTTTCATACGAACGCCCCTTTTAGAAATATCTACGGTTTTACACGGCTTCTCATGATGTATGTATGCATCTATGTGATTGAACACGATATTGTCTAAATGGTGGGTTCGAATAAGCTGAAAGTTGGTATGTATGTTTTAGGTCACCGTAGGACGAATCCTATTGATTTTGGTGGATCTAGCACTTATAGTCTTTTTTAAAGGAGCAAAAAGAAATATTCTTTATCATTAAGGTCTATGGGGCGAAATTCTTTATAGTGTGATGGCGTCTAAACGCCTTATTCTACTCAGCTTAAAATCTATACAAATGTTGTAAATTAGAATAGTTCAAATTGTATAAATTTTGGTGAATTTAGCATTTATAGTTTGTTTACAGAGACACAACGAAAAATTCTTTATCATTATGATCTATGAATTCACGTTATTTGAAGAGCAATAGCATTAAACCACATGCTAAATGGAGAAAATACTTAAACGCATTTTTATAATTTTCTCTTTTGTTTATTTACAGACTTTTATTTATACAACCGTTAATTATTTAACGATCAGAAAGACGAGTGGAATTACTCCAGATTTTTTTATGTATAATATTACGACGTTCTGATAATCGTTGTTTTCTTTTTCCGCTGAAATTATAGAAAGGTAGAAATCATGAGACACGTGATTTCATGTTTCCAATTATAAAAAAAAAATAAGAGCGTAATATTTATAACAAATACTTATAACAAATATTTAAAATTTTATAAGTAAGTTATTGTAGTAAGATTATGAAATTTTAACAAATTTTTATTATTATTATTATTATTATTTTAACAATAATGGCTTCATATTCTAAAGTACTAAGGAGCAATAATTTCTTTGGAAAGAAAACATAATGAACTATTTTTTAATTTCATATAAAAAGTTTCAGAAAAATGTATTTTTTTCCTTTTATTTAATTTAGTAACTTAAAATAAATCCATTTTATAAAATTTCTTGTTTAGCAATTACTTAGCAGAATTATACTGAATTGGTTTTAAAAAGTTTAACAATAATTATCCTTTCCCATTTAAAGGTTTATAGGCTAACGTTCAAATTTCCCAGTTTTACAAATTAGGATATTCATGCACATACTCGATAAATACTGAAACAGAAATTAATCTTTAATAATAATTCTTAATTGTTATCATAAAAAAGTGTTTTACTGTTAAGTGACAATAAAAATTCCACGTGTTTATTCTAGATATGTTTTGTTTATTAAATGATAAAAATAAAAAGGGAGTTTTCTAAAAGGAAATTCTTAAAAAAAGAAATTGAACGTAGGTGACAGCCTATTTCTGATAACCTTGAAAAAAAAAAATCAAACTGCGCTAGAATATCACTTTAAGTAATTTTTCTTTACATTAAAAAAAAATTATCATGACAGAAATAATGTTCTCAAGCAATATTTATAAACATTATTCTTTATGCATTGATTACATTTAATAAAAAAAGTATTCTAATAAAGAAATTTCGACTTTCGTAAAAATATTAAATTTTTAGTATTCTACGGTTGTTAGTTTTAAGAATTTTAAGCAAGTTTAAGTATTTAAATTTCTGAAAAAAATAGATAAATTGGTTACTCATAAAGAGTACTTTTATGGCTTTTAAAATTAATTATTGAAAAGCTAAGTCATTAAGTTCTTCAACTTGAAAAAATAAAATTAAGTAATAATATTAAAAAGGAACCTGTTTTATAATTTTCTCTTCAGTAACTAAAAAATTCTTGAGTAATTATTATAAGGGGAAAAAGAAAGAGTTCTTGAAAACCTATTCTCCGTGCACCATAAACAAAAAAGTAACTGCTGTAGGATAAATTGTTATTGATTTCACCAACAGTGTAAATTACGCATGGTATATTAATGAAGGATATGAATAGTTTATCACTTATTAATTTAATCTGTGGTATTTTTTCCCATAAATTTTAGAAAGCTGCGAAATTCATAAAATATTTAAATGTAAATAATGACATAAAGTAATTAAGAAGAAAGAAAACAAAATCTGCTACATAAATTTTTAGCGTTATACATTTTGATTAGTTTTTAACAGCTAAAAGAGTATTTTCTTAGTTTTCTTTATTATTTTGAATGAAAATTGTGAAATTATGAAAAATTTTCGGTTTTACAACTTTTTTTTATCATATTATAATGATTCATATAAAAAATATTTTCAAATTTCAAATTTACAAAAGTTATATATTTTAAAATTACTTAACGTTTCAAAAGTTGAATTTCAAACTTATCAGCTTTGAAAATTAAATAATTAAAAGATGAATGTTTCCTAAACTAAAATTCATTCTTAAACAATAATTTCTCAACGACCATTGTTTAATGTGCTCCAACGTTGAGAGAAATTTAATTGCCACACCCTCTTATTTTTGAGACTTTGATTTAAGAAACAGAGAAAGTATTAAGATTTCTCTAAAAGACAGATTGTTTAGAAAAGCTCATTTCTTTAAATTATCTAAGAAATAAAAGTTCTCTAAAATTCCAGTAAAATGTTTTATTTTTAATTTATGATAGAAAGGTTTAGGATAGAAAGATTTAAGATATGAACTGACGAATTGAAATTAAAAAATATTTAAAATTATCATTATTTTATTGAAAGTTGATTACCATATTGAAATAACACTTTTTTTTGCCTGTCTTCATAGTTGTCTTTTGATAGTATAACATTGATGACTTTTGATAAAGTATATCTCTAAACATTATTCTCCTAAAATCCTTGTACTTCAAAATCCTGATGTTTTTCCCTTGATTATTGCTATGATAACAGAATTTGGTCTGCTAGCTCATTAAAAGCACATGTGAAAAATTATAAACTTAATTGCTCCTTAAAGTTAATTCCTTTGCATGTCAAAGTAACACGAAATTTGTATGCTACGGAAAAGGAATTATCATTCCCATGAGAAATACAACTGAGAAAATTTGATTATTTTGCTCACCAATCACGTTTCAAATTTAAGCATATAATTTTTCTTGCGTACTCGGGGTTCCTGAATTGTCCGTGAATGAAAGACAAATTTTGAAGAGGCCTAAAGGTTTATTTACAAAATACTCCAAAGATTACATAATTGTTAACCAGCTTCCCACAAATACAGAATTTTTCAGAGTCTCGCAGAATAATCGAGTTAGAGCTTAGATAATTGAAACATCGATAATAAGAGTTTTCTTTCCAAATTCGCCGAGGCCATTAGTAAAGCTTTTTAACATGTTTTTAAAGAAGAATGAGCCAAAGTAAAATAGAAATGCAGTAAATTAACATTTTATGAAACGACTAAGCCTCGTAGAATAAAACTGCATAAAATCAACTACTGTTATTTATAAATTCAGAATAAGTTTAACTATTAAAAAATCAAATATTGTTAGATATTACAAATAGCGTTAAATGGGGGCATTATTATTTTTTCTTTCTTCCTTTATCTATCTTCCTTTATCTGATAGCTTTTCACTATTTAAATAAGAAAAAAAAATATTGCTACTTCCACTGTCAAAAGAAAAAAAAAGTATTTAATTTGTTTCATGTTTATAATTCATACTGTTAGTCCAGCTTAAAAATAGAAAAAAAAAAAAAAAAACTTGAAAGTTCGAAAAAGTTGGCATAGAGCTGAAATCTGGTACAGACCTTATATACATCATTATAAATAAAATATCAAAAGTTCCTATCGATCCCACTTGTGCTAAAAATTTTATGTAAGGTCAAAGGTCAAAAATCGGTTTTTTACAAATATGTAACCTAGAAGGTACTTTAAAGCAGTCCCAGTTCCGGTTTCCGATGTGCCACTCCGGTTTTTCAATTTTCACCAAAATTATGAAAATTCAGCTGAACACCAGACTTGTTTCAATTCTAAAGTTTCGTAGTTATATCTTTATTAGTTTCCGAGTTATAATAGCCAGAAGAATCTCCACATACATACGCACACACACACACACAAACACACACGCTCAGACACACTGGCCAACTGCCAAAAACCACGTTTTTGGACTCAGGGGACCTTAAACGTCTAAACCAGGTGAAACCTCGATATCTAATTTTCAGACCGAATACAATACTTCCTTTACCTACGGTAGTAGGTTAATGGAAGTAGAAAAATATATTATTTCAAATACTTTTTTTGTATATTTCATAATGCGCTAGATAAAGGGTTAAACTGTAAGAGTTATCGCCAAAATTATTTATGCAAAATTTGTATATTATGCAAAAGTATATTTGTATGTTCTGTGCAAAAGTGGCTTTTTTTTCTGTTCTATCTACTATCTTAATGAAGCAAATTTTATCATACATTTTCTACTTATATTTTTAAAACGGTGTTATGATTCGTCCTTGCTTGCCATTTAAATAATCTTCAAAATCTTCAACAGTGATATGTTCTTCTTCGCTTTCTCCTTCTTCCCCTTCTTGCTGGTGTTCTATAGATTGCTGGAAGAAAAAAGATGTATCAGGTCATTGATATCCCAAGCATCATCATCGGTTGTATTTGTTTCAATATTGGAGCAAGGCCGGCCTTGGAAATTGCTGCATACACGTGAACAAAACAATCCCACTTTTTTACAGCCACAATTATAATTACAACCCTTCTTGCAATTACAAAAAATAGTATAGAGCAGGTTTGTATGGAGCAGGCGGAAGTAGAGTCTGAATTGGCTCCAAAACGTTATCTTTCAATACCCATCTCCAGTTTTCAGGAACCTGTTTCTTACCAAGACATACTTGGACTTGATAGTAGACACGATTTAAATGTTGATAAGCAGCATCAGATGTTTGAGGAAGATAGGATAACTGCACACGTTTATTGTTATGTGTATTTTTGACAAAACGTAAATACCTATATTTGTCAATGTAACCAACTTTCTTGGCGCTCCATACATAGCAAGGAAAAAACGAATTCCATTTGTAAAATGATATCTGGAGAAGAGTCGATATTTTTGAATATTTTAGCGCAATTAAATGGGGACTTTTTCAAATAATTCAAACATTTTTATTTTACCTCGTTTTAAAAATGCTCACAAAGTATCGCATCCAGTTATTGCATGGAGAAATAAGGTATGAGCTTGACATTTTGGATATAAAGTTAAATTTTGTGATGGATACATTTTTGCTTTTATTTTTTATTTTTCAGGTTTTAAAAAGTAAATTATCGTATCAGTAGAAATTCATGCAGTCAGTAATATTAACAAATCGACATCTTCACCAACAACAATAATTGCATTTGTATTGAACGTTTCTAAAGCTGTTTCAATTATGAAGACATCGACGTCATTATTAGCTTGTTTTACAATAATATCTGCAACAATTAATTTTTCAGATAGCACTGAAATGATGTGAGATTTGTTATGAGTATCAGAAAGAAATTGCTGCTTGTTTTTTCGAACAGTCATAAATCGATTAAAAAGGACATCGGATGAGGGAGATATTTTAGTAGTCGGACGACGTTGTTCTGCAGCTTTGATGTTCTTCGTTTAATCAGAATAACCATCAAATATTATAATAACATTGTGGTTAAAATGTCTATGTACAACTGTACGAACGAAATAAGGCAGTATGCATTAGTGGTTCCAAATTTTTAAAGAGTGATACCTCACAATTGGTCATTCGTAATTTTAAGGAAAAGAAGTATCGATCTTTTTGTAGAGAATCCCATAATCTGCAAATATGAGCTATTTTTACAATAAACTTTAACGTTTAAGAGATATTTGTGTTAATCCAATTTTTTCTTCTTTTTTTACCTTTAACCTTACATAAAAATTTTAGCAGAGATGGGTTCGATAGAAACTTTTGACATTCTATGTATAATGATATATTTAAGGTCTGTACCAATTTTCAGCTCTATGTGAATTTTTCTGAAATGTCAAGTTTATTTGTGTATTTTGTCTCGACTATATGTAGCATCTTGTGTCATGTGGTGAGATTAAAGAAAGGCACATACGTTATATTCTTATGCCTTTGACATGTCTTTATTAAATTCTATTTTATACGCTTTTCAATTTAATAGCACTTTAAAGTACCGTCTAAACAGATATTTGTGAAAAACTGTTATTATTATTTTTTTTCGACCTGTGTCCTTGCATAAAATTTTTAGCACAAGTGAGATCAATGGGGACTTAGACATTTTATTTATATTCATGTATTTAATGTCTGTACCAATTTTCAGCTCTATGCGAATTTTTCTGAAATTTCAAATTTATTTGTGTATTTTGTCTAGATTATATATAGTGCCATGCCTAGTGCCATGTCTTGAGATTAAAGGGAGTTACATGCGTTCTACTCTTATAAATAACTTCAACATGTCTTTACTAAATTCTTTTTTATACGCTTTTTAAATTAATGGTACATTAAAGTACCGTCAAGATAGAGACTTGTCAAAAACCGATTTTTGACTTTTGATCTTGCATAAAATTTTTAGTATAAGTGGGATCGAAGGAGATTTTTGATATTTTGTTTATAATGATGCATTTAAGGTCTGTACCGATATTAAGCTCCATGCGAATTTTTCCGAAGTTGAATGCCTATTTTGACTGGACGAAATTGTCAGTAGACGGTGGCAACAATCATAAATTTATCTTCACAAATTTACTTTTGTTGTTGTTGTTGTTTTTACATAATTTTATTTTTAAATTAGTGTAAATCTTATTTTGTTACAGGTAAAATAAAGCTAAAGAAATCTTACATGTTTTAATCCTGAAAATATTAACTCCTGCAAATTCAAAAAGTAATATATGTATTAATTTTTAAGTGTGGGGTGAAAAATGAATACATATGATCTTAAATAGGAAAATTTAAATTAATTTAATTATAAACTAAATATTTTATTATAAACTAAAATTAATTATTTAATAATCTTTAAAAAGTCTCGAAAAAGATTTTGAGCATTAATATTTTTATGCAAATGATCTATGATACTAAAAATATGTATCGGAAATTATTTGTAAATGTTTTCCTTAAAATTGATTGAATAAGAATCATCTAAAGACTATTCATTCTCTGCGTCACCCGGCATTTCATTTACAGATCAAGTAATGCTCTGTCCGGAAGTCCTATTTCAGTCTCTAACCACAGGCTAAAATGTGAGCTAACAGCCAGTAATTTGAGTTTCAGAGTAGGTTACGTTTTAAATTTTAGTTGTAAAGAGCAATTATTAAAGTCTCCACTGAACAAATTTCAATATTAAAAAGATAAATGTATTGTTGTCATTTGTCATTATATGAAGAATAAATGACAGAATATTTTTACCCTTAAATGCATAGAGGTGTAGACCTGCATCATAAGCTTAAAACCTCATATTTCTTAATGTAGCAACATTTAAATAGTCATTTTTTTTTTTTTTTTAACGCAACTAGAATCTGACAGTTTATTTCTTTATCTGTGACAATTTTTATGGTTGGAGCGTCATTTGAGCACAATATCATTTCTGCGGGTGTTACGGATTACGATTATTTATATAAAAAGTAATAAAAACATACAAGTATTTCCCGTTTGTTTTCAAATGATAGTTATTAAAAAGAAAAAAATATGCATTTAAGGTTTAAGGAGCATATTAAGAAAATATTTTAGCGAAAGATTATTGGATATGTATTAAATTTGTGTAAGAAAATACTACATAAATTTAAATACTATCTTTATAATCTAAAACAGATAAAAAAAAAAAAAAAAAAAAAAAAAAGAATATTTTTAATTCGAGAAAAAGAAAGCGTAATAATAATGATAATAATAATATAAAATAGAATAAAAGTCTAAATACCTTTTCAAGGCTTATAGTACTTCTTCGTAGAAATGGAATTAATATACATATATATTAAAATAATAGGCGAGATTTCTTTAACATAAAATTAAGTTTTAACATATTATTATTATTATTATTATTATTATTATTATTTTTTTTTTTTTTTCAGAAATCAAAAAATGTTTCTGAGATTTGCAATTTTATAAAATTGGGGAAATGTAAAGCATTATAAATACGTTCGAAATGCATTTTATTTTTTATGCAAAACCAATAAACAGTATTTAAAAAATTCACTTTTTGACGCCCACCACACATACCAAAAAAAAAAAAAAAAAAAAAAGAAAAAAAAAAAAGAAAGAAAGAAAAATGAAAGAAAGAAAGAAAAAGCAATCATCATTAGAGTCTAAAGAAATAATATCACACCCTCGAGACAATAAGTCTGTGAAAAATTATTGTTTGATGACGTCCCTTGGCGAAATTTTATTTTATGTTTGTTTTCTAAAAGCGGGACACTTTCTTATAGAATTTCCATTAAAAACGTATATCCACTTTTCTAAACATTCTTAATTCTTTTCAAGTGTAATACAGAAGTTGTATAACATGCAAAAATACAATTTCCTATAATAGTTTTTGAAATTTTTTGCCATTAATAAATATTACATGTTTTTTAATGCTACAATTATTCAAGAATATCAGTTAAATTATTGAAGAATATCAGTTAAATTATTCAAGAATATGAGAAAAAAAAAAAAAAAAGCACAAAACTTAAAAAAAAAAAAAAAAGTTTTATAATTTCTTTTAAGAAAGCAAAGAAAATTATAAACACTAACTGCTTTAAAATTTTAAAATTGAATAAACATATTTAGGTCTTAATTAGTGGTATTTAAAAGATACCTCTTTTTTAAGCTACCATTTTTACTTCCATTACCCTACTACCGTAGGTAATGGAAGTATTGTATTCGGTCTGAAAATTCGATATCGGGTTTTCACCTGATTTACACGTTTTAAGGTCCCCTGAGTCCAAAAAAGTGGTTTTTGGCAATTGGTCAGTGTGTATGTATGTGTGTGTGTGTGTGTGTGTGTATGTATGTATGTGGAGAATCTTCTGGCTATTATAGCTCAGAAACTAATAAAGATAGAGATACGAAACTTTAGAATTCAAATACGTCTGGCCTACAGATGAAATTTCCAAATTTTGGTGAAAATTGAAAAACCGGAAGTGGGACATCGGAAACCGGAAGATGGAGCGTAAGTCCGTATCTCAAAAACGGCTCTAACGATTTTCTTCAAACTTGCTATATAAACACTCTATTAGATGTCCTTTCGAATGATATAGTTGGTTAGTTCAAGAAAATTGATAGGCGTCCTGTATAAATAGCTCAATTTCAGGCCTCCGAAGGGCGTTCCTTTAAAAACGGTTGTACGGATTTTTTCAAACTCGCCATTTTAACTCAATTTTAAATATGCTTTTGTATGTAATTATTGTTTTCCTGTCAATAATTGAGTTTAACCGGAAATGGGACATCGGAAACCGGAAGTGGGACCGTAAGTCCGTATCTCAAAAACGGCTCTAACGATTTTCTTCAAATTTGCTATATAAACACTCTATCAGATATCCTTTCGAATGATATAGTTGGTTAGTTCATGAAAATTGATAGGCATCCTGTATAAATAGCTCAATTTCAGGCCTCCCAAGGGCGTTCCTTTAAAAACGGTTGTACGGATTTTTTAAAAACCCTCCATTTTAACTCACTTTTAAATATGCTTTTGTATGTAATTATTGTTTTCCGGTCAATAATTGATTTTTTGTGAAAGTTGGTATCTCACAAACGGCTCTAACGATTTTTTTTTTTTTTTTTTTTTTTTTTTTTTGGGTCACGTTTATGTTTTCTGATCACATTATCTCTGAAAAATGCATATAATACATGTAATAGCGGGTAATGGAAGTCGTGTGGTTGTTTCACACCAGATTTTTTAATATGTACATAACTTATACTGTCTGTCACATGTCATCATATTAAAAAAGTAAGATGTGAATATTGGAAATTTTTATCCAGTACTTAAAATGAGTATCATTAAAATCCTTTTACAAAATGTATTTAAAAACTATCTAATGAACCTTTAAGTGAAGGTAATAAATTTTTACCATTTATTATTCTTCATTATTGTAAGTAGAGAAAATTAAATAAATTAAACTTTTAAAGCAATAGTACAAAGTAGGATAAAATGCTTTTGGTAAAATTGCAATAGTTTATCCTGTGGTTTTAAAACAAATATTTAATATCATTCTAATTCAAATAAATATGAATTTTAAACTGTTTCATTTACTTTAATTTTTATGTTTTAATTATAATTAATATTATTGCATTGCAAATAATATTAATTATTATAATATATAATAATTATAGTATATGCGTTTCTATACTATATGCACTTAATCGTTTTTCAACTATAATAAATTTTCAACAATAAAAAAAAAAAAAAAAAAAAAAAAAAAAATCATAATTCGATAGGTCCTTCAAGTGATCAACAAGTTCTGCTCTCGAATTTGGTAGGTTGAATTGTTGGGTTTTATCGTTTGGGCAAATATCGACTTTGTCGCCAGGATTTTTCTATGGTATATATATATATACATATATTTAAATTCGCGTAAATACTGGATAGAATTCCTTAAAAAGACCCTCCTAAAAGGCATAACCCCAGGCCAATTCCATATTCCTAACGGTTTCTTTATTATTTTGATATACAAAGTGTTTTTCTTTGCTACTGAAATGGTCGAAATCCCACCACTGCTTGTTTTTCAATGAATAAACTGGAATGTTGTAAGAATAAGTCGCGATTTGCCAGTTTTCATTGTGAGATAAAAAAATTCAACCATATTGATTTAATATCGCTTATAAATTACTGATTATTAATCGCACATTGAAATTGTATAATTCATTATTTCACACAATGTGTGAAAATTTTAATACTGAGTACTAGAATTTTTTTCTTTAAATATAATCAAATTACTTCAAATCAAATTTAAGTTCTGATAAATGTAAAAAAAAAAAATGATTAGGTGGTTAATAATTGAAAATCTTTCTATCAGTTATTCCAAATTATTAAGCATAATCTTTGCAGAAATTTTAAAAGTTATCAGATTGAAATTTAAATTGAATTTTATTTATTCTTTAATTCTTTAAGTCTACAATTAATGTAAATTTAAATAAGGTAAGCATTTTACTTTCTTTTTTGAACTTACTTTTAAATTTTCTATTGATAAAAGCTATTAAACATGTACAAAAATGGTTATGTATTCTTTAAATTACTTAGATTACTGAACTTTTTTGAATACAAAGTTGACATTTTCACATAATGACAAAAATATTTAAAAATAATATCAACATAACCATCCATAATAGAGCAGCAGATGCTATTTTAGAAACATTGTCATATATCTAGAAAAATACTTGATGAATAAGAAAATGCTTGACTAAATTTCAGAAGTGTAAAGGACATGTTATATTTTATTTATTAAATATTTTGTCCGTAAATTATAAAGCAGACAAGTAATAAATTAAAGAGAAATATTAGTGTATTGTGGCCATCTCAAAACTTTATTTTATATAATTCTGTATTAGAAAGACATCTACCAAAAAACAGGCATAAAAATTTAATCAACTTAGCTTCTTACAATGCATATTGTATATATATATATATATATATATATACTGTTTCTATAACTTTCATCAATATGTGCTGTGATGTGTGATATAACTATCTGGAAAATCGCGAAAAGTATTGGTGGCGGCATATTTCGGCCAACAAAACCCTAACTGAGTGATCATAGTGCTTTTCCAATATATATCTCACATATCAAGTTTGGTGCATTTGTGTATCACAGAAACTCAATAATAAAATTCCGTAAATAAAAAATATTCCAGCTTAGTTGTGTCACTTTCCCCCCCGTAAGTACCTAAATTGCATAAGCATAATTTTTCTTAATATCGATTCGATATCACAATTTTATGTCATAGATTCTGAGATATATTCTTCCCGTAAATGGCATTAAAGTGCTGCATAGCCACGCAACCTATTGATCGATGTGCACCTAAATTGAGTGGACATGATTTTACGTGATATCCATTTGGCATACTAAATTTGGAGAATTCATGCGCTATAAAAGCCTTTCCTTAAATGGGTAAATCACAGCATAGTAGCCCCATAACTTGGGCAATATATCTCGCAAACTAATCATCATCTAGAACCAAATATCAAGTTTGGTTATAATCCGCCTCTTATTTCGTAAGACAAAGAGATCCACAAAATTTTGCGAGCGCAGGGAGAGAGAAAGTGAGTTACACAGACATACAGACATTTTCTAAAAAGAAACAGGGCATCTTAAAACGTATAAATTTATCAAAAACCGGAAGTCGAAAAATTTCTGCAACCCAGTACTTCCTTCTTTTGTACAAAGTGATTACTAAGTCTCATTACGTCTTATTGCGTGTGTACACATTCATAGATGACCTCATCGTATTAGTGTGAGAAGATGACAGAGGACAATTTTGAAATAATGTAACTATCCTGTACTATTCATTCCAAAGTTCTGTGTGCACATTATTATTTTCCTACTAAAGTATGATCTGATTTTCCTGAATGGTGTCGTTTGTGAGCCCCGTACTCGTCATGATCTGTACCTCCATGATGTAAGTGGGCTCTTCAAATATGATTTAGATGTATATCAGCAGCTGAAACAATAAGAAACAATTCATTATCTTCTATGTAATACACAGTGAATAACGGTAATTTGGGATATCTGTATACGGAAGAAAATAATAAATTTTGTGTAACACACCAAAAAATAATGTTCGAAATATGTTTCAGCTATACCATATAATTATGATGCTTATTTTTAATTTTCTATTTTCTTTTATAGAGGAATAACATCTGTATTCTTAGGATTTTAATGGTTTATTTAAAGAAGCCAAAAAAATTTCGATAATGAATTTGCTTTTAAAAATGCAGAAATTTTAAATAAATGCAATATATTTTCACGAAACATATCTTACTACAGTGGATAAAATTAATTTCAATCAGAATGTAAAATTATTCCATATTTGATGAAATATGAGCATTTTTACTAGACGATATTTTATTGTGGAAGAGTTAACAAAATTTATATTGTCTAAATTATGAGCCAAATATATAGAGCTACTCTCAAAAACAGGAAAAAAATAATACAGGGTTTTATATAATTTTATTTAAAATCAAAATACTCTATATTGTCATTAGTTGATTTCAAATGAAAATTTGGATTAAATTCTTTATTGTTTTAATTTATTTTGAGAATAACTGAAATTCTATTCTGTGGAAGAGGTTTCTTGCAATAATTTTATTGTCCGAAAAACTTCCAGGTCTAACAAGAACACAAGCCTTGATGAAGGAAATGTCAAATATTTTGTAATAAGTCACTTTATTTAACTTTCTAGCGGGCGCGCTGCTTATACGAACATGAAAGGTTTTCACATACACTACTGTAAAATATGTATTTTAAAGTATCTGAATATTTTAATTATACTATAACCATTTGAAGATTAATAAGAACATTCAGTTGGAACTTTTATTCATTAAAACAAAACTGAAAGAATGAAACTGAAAGCGCAAAATCAATATAAAAAAATCAAAGAAACATCGGAATTATAAGTTAATTAATTTTAAAAATATTTAAAATAATAATGTTTAAAACAAAAACTACAAACAATCGTTTTTAGCAGTGAAAAAAAAATCAAATATAACAAAACGTTACATGAAAGGTCGCGCGTATTTTTCAAATACAAATAGCAAATATTCAGCTTC
This sequence comes from Salticus scenicus, assembly GCA_963930645.1. NCBI lineage: Eukaryota > Metazoa > Arthropoda > Arachnida > Araneae > Salticidae > Salticus > Salticus scenicus. The sequence goes on from OZ005654.1 coordinate 324,002,967, forward strand.
ATATCATTGTCTCGAGGTTCAAAAGATATCTAAAAATAGATCAATATATACTGAGTGAATAGCCAAAGATAAGTGTTTCAAATGCTCTCTGACTTTAAGATTTACAACGAGATTTACCACAAGTGTATCTCTCAGATACGCGCGCCCGTTGGAAGGTTAAAGCTTCACATAGCAACATGGAAACTATTTCAAGATTATACGTCATTACATATTCAATTACTCTTACAAATATTCACTGCATTACAAGGGAAATTGGGGTGAGAGAGAGGGCCTAGAAAAGCTTATATTGTTCTATCAGTGGTCTAGTAGTGAAGTGAACGAAATTCTCTACGACAGCCGCGAGCATACTAGCAGAAAAACGCTGAGGGTCAGGCAATACTGCCAATTTTATAGTCAAATAGTTTCTTTTGTCTCACGAATAAAATAATATAAATATTTTGAATTTAGAGCATCTGTTCCAAAATCTAAGCCAACTTTAATGACAATTTACACGCCAAGAAATCGTTTGCTTCATAGGAGATGGAAATATTGGACTCATTGCGGCATAATGTATTTAGAAAAATAAATCACCGTTAAACTGACATTTATTGCTAAATTTAGCTATTATGAAATAAACTTGCATAATTTAAATGAATATGTTATAATTTATACAACAAAGAAAGGCTAATAACTGAGAACAGTTTATTTTTATAAAAAGGTTTAATTTTAGAAGTTAGAATTAAAACACTAATTAATCTAAGCATGTTTCATTAATTACGAGAAAAATTATTGCTATAAAGCCCGTTAAAAACCAGTTCACAATAATAATTAGTTACATAAATAAATAGATTATATGAAGATTACATTTTAGACATATGTATATTTCCTATTGCATACACGTATATGATTTATTACTTTTATGTCCTGATATTTAAATTGAAGGATTAGTGACACGCGAATAAGTAATTAATTGTAAGCAGTTGTAAGTAATTAATTGTATTGTTAAAATTGATAAAAATATTTTTTTTTTAAATCTCTCTTTTATTCCGGTTTTATGTAGCTAAATAGTTTAGGTAATAATTTATAAATAATTAAAGAATCAAACATGATCTGAAAATTTACCAAACTCCACTTAGTTAGTATAAGAAATCTTATTTAGCATTTAGAATGTTCAATTTATTCGAACATAGCTTACTAATTAATCGGAGTAAATACATGTAAAATTTTTCATGACAGGGATATTTACAGAATCAAGTCTTTTTTCGTGAAATATATCATGTTTTCTGTTTAATACTAAACAAATGAAAATTATTTTTCATTTATTTCTTTTATTTTCAACGGATTTAAATGAGATATATTTGTTAACATCGTATTGGTAAAGAAAATTCATTGCATAAATAACAGCCTGCATTAATTACTTATGATTACTTCAACTTCTTAAATACAGCTCTTGTTAGAAATAATCAATTAAAAAGCAAAAACTTACATTCTAAACAGCTTTTTTTAAGTAAAACAAACAAAAAATCAATATTGAAGTTTTGTCTAATTTACTGTTGAAATAATTTATTCACTTTGGTATACAATTACATTTTTGTATATTTGATGTAATGTTTTTTAAATGTTATTATTATGTTTGTTACTTAGTTGTAACTATTTAATATTAGTACCAAGCTGACCAAGTTCACTCAGTTTCGTTGTAAAAATCATTTATAGTGTAAATAGAGTGACTTATTTTCTGAATTTTTTCTGGGGATTAGTCGAATTCAAATCGAATTTTCATCTCAAATTTCTAACTACAATTTCTTATCCATGTTGTTCAAATTGTTTTTTAGAAAGCCAGATTTTTGCTATAATTCGTTTCAGGCAAAGCACTGTTTACCAACGACAGCGAATTTTCCTAATGATAAAGATAAGTGGAATCGGTTTTCTAACTGAAATAATCCTCTAACCTTTTTTTTTTTTTTTTTTTTTTTTTTTTTTTTTATCGTACATGGATTTCAGAGAAAACGAAGTGTCTGACTTACTTTTCTCGTGTGGACTGCAGGTTACCAGTAAACGCTAATGTTTACCAGTAAACGCTGAAGATTAGTAATTTCAGATTGCATAGTTATTTTAAAAATACACTAACTCCAAATTTTTATGTGTGAGTTAACGGTGATGTCGATTGTTCTGAAAAGGAGGTCAGACTTTTGAGTTTACATTTCAGATTTAATTGTAAACTCAAAAAGCCCCTAATGTATCTTTTTATCGAAATAATTCAAATAATAAATATTTGAAGAGCTTTAGAAGGACGAATTAACTTTAGAAATATTAAATACCTTTTACAATCCTTCATTAATGGCAGCTTTAATTATATATTTCGACTACAATCGTAGTCGTCCTCAGATGTTGTCTCTGCTGCACTGTTGACATATATCTTCTTTCTCTTCCACATCACTTTTCCTCTCGCCTACGTCATCTTTTCGTCGGTACGTTTTTATCACCTGTTGCCAGTCTTCTGCTATGATACTATGCTCTCTCTCATTTACTGCTGTGTTTGAGGTTAGAATCTCTAAAGCTTCGCGTTTCAAGGCGTAATTGTGTGAGTTGTAGGGAGCTATTTTAACAGTTTTTAGAGAATTAGTTATTATGGGGTTAGTTTTATGTGTCCGTGATAAGGCTGTCAAAACATGGTTACGCTACGTGGATGACGTGTTCGCCGTCATCCCAAACAACATAGACCCGCATGCACTACTAAACAAATTAAACACCCTAGATCATAATATTAAATTTACACTCGATATCGAAATAAACAATAGCCTTAACTTTCTTGACGTTAAAGTAATTAAAAATCCCGATAATAGCCTCGACACTACAGTCTATAGAAAACCAACTAATAATAACGAAATTATTCACAACAAATGTAAAACCCCGCTCCAATACAAAACCGCCGCCATACGCTCCTACATCGATCGCGCCATCCTAATCTGTTCCAACAAAAATCTACTTAACACTGAAATAAAATTCATAAAAAATATAGCAAAAAGAGCAGGATACAGCAACACTATGATTCAAAAACTTTATAAAAAGCGCTTAAAAACTTTCAATAAAATTAACGACGCTCAAAAAATAAAACCCAAGTTCACCACCTCCATTCCCTACTGCAATGGCATAGCAAATAAAATTAAAAACGAAGGTTCCAAACATAATATCCACATACCAATTAAACCCAATAAGAATATCATTCAAAGAATCCGAAATGAAAAAGACCTCATTGACCCTAAAGAAACATCGGGAATTTATAAAATCACTTTCAATCTAGAAAATAACAATAAACCGGCAACCTACATCGGAATGACAAAGAGGAAAATCAAAGACAGAGAAACAGAACATATCAACGATCTAAAATACAATAGAAGCTCCACAGCCTTATCACGGACACATAAAACTAACCCCATAATAACTAATTCTCTAAAAACTGTTAAAATAGCTCCCTACAACTCACACAATTACGCCTTGAAACGCGAAGCTTTAGAGATTCTAACCTCAAACACAGCAGTAAATGAGAGAGAGCATAGTATCATAGCAGAAGACTGGCAACAGGTGATAAAAACGTACCGACGAAAAGATGACGTAGGCGAGAGGAAAAGTGATGTGGAAGAGAAAGAAGATATATGTCAACAGTGCAGCAGAGACAACATCTGAGGACGACTACGATTGTAGTCGAAATATATAATTAAAGCTGCCATTAATGAAGGATTGTAAAAGGTATTTAATATTTCTAAAGATAATTCAAATAGTTTCTAAAAAACCAAGGCCCTGCCATTTTTTGCAAGAAGCGGAGAGGATTGTAAATGAACACTAATTTTTGTGAAGACGAGGATAAATCTGATACGTTTCTCATCTTAAATGTCCCTTAAACCTAAGTTTTTATCTTTCATTTTATTTCCCAGAAAACCAAATTTATCACATAGTTTGTAACTGGTAAGAGTGAGGGTTAGTAAAAGTTAACTCTCCTGATGATGTGAAAAATTCAGATTGAGTTGTCATCTCAAATAATGTAAGCCATAAATATTTATCAAAATCTTTCGTGTAGTTTCTACGAAAAACCATGTTTTTGCCATATTTTGCTACGGTGGAGTGAGATATAACATAACAATTAACGCTAATTTTTCTGAAGACGAGAATATGTCAGTCTTTTATAAAAATATACATTACTTTATCCATTCCCAAGTAAACATAATTTTTGCCATATTTTGCAATCTTCTGTTAAAGGATTACGAGTGAGCGGGAATTTTTTCTGAAAACTATGATAAGTCCAATCGATTATACAAAAATTGCATGAGCTAAAACCATAAATTTGAGAACTGTAGAATAAACATCAATTGTAAGAATTGTGCTAAAAAGCATCATACCTTATTGCATGTTATGCAAGGAATGAAAATACAGAAAGATAAATCATATAATGCCAGAAGTTTCTGTTTCAAATTGCGCTGAAATTTATTCTAGTAATATGCTACATGATTAATTAAAGTTTGTACTAACATCATTAATTAAAGTTTAATCGAGTAAAGGAAAAATTATTCATTGCAAAACTTTGTTATATAATACTAATCAAAATTTATTATATATAAAGAAGTGTGCTAAGTGACTAAATTTACCCTCACAGTTCGTCGCATAGTATAGTAGGAATTAACTGTGTCTTAATAGAAATTGCAATAAATCAAGCTGAATTTGAATTTACTTCACATTTTTTGTCATAGACGTTTTCGATAAACGCTTTATCGTCAGTAGGGTTACATCACTTTCCCCCAATTTACAATTAATAGAGCATGATCGGCTGCACAGTCAAGGCTTATAATTAGTTGACCCACAGTTTTATGTGAGTGATCATGTCGGCATTCTCTCGGCATTCTCATCAATAACAGGCAATGAATGTCCTATTGAGAAAACATCAAGAACACTAAAAGCATTTCCGACAAAACTGGAACTTATTCTCTCAGGTCAAGCTGATAGTTTCAAATTTACAAATTTAATATCAGTGCACTATACCACAGATGATTTAAATAACACTATAAAAGTTGGTTTGAAATAGAATCTAATCCAAATCATGAATTTAAAATTACAGAAAGTGATCCATAGGAACATTATTTTCATAAAAACTATTCAAATAAATGTAGAAGGCAGATACCGAACACGTCTTCCTTTCAAGGAAATTAAAATATTAGATGACCGACTTTTAGGGACTATGTCAAGGTTTTATGCTATAGGAAATAAATTGTCTAAAAAAGTCAGCGTATTCTAAATCTCATGCATGAATGTATAAAATTGTATCAAATGACAAAATTTACAGTAGATGAATTTAGTGAAAACCTACTTTATAACTTGCCACATCATGCCGTGGTAAATGAAAATAATGAAACAACGAAATTCCGTGTTTTGTTCAAAGCATCATTTAAGACAACATATAACAAGTCTTTTAATAATGTATTTTACATCGGCCTAAAAGCAATGTATTGAAATTCGGATCGTGTCGGATGAACAACACAGTACGTATGAACTAGAAACTAAGCAATATCACATAAGTGAAAATTATTATTTACCACATTTTCAGAGATTTTCTACGCATTTAAAACTTTTGAGAACAGCAACCAGGATTCACATACAAGTAGTCCTTTAAAGTCCACTGCACTTGAAAAATCTGAAATATGCATAAATAATGTTATTAATATAAGAATTACTTCGTATTTGAAACTGAAAATATAATTGCACTTTTAATGGTTGAGAGAGTTTATTTATAATTTCTTTCAAATAGCTATTTATATAAAAGAACTATTGTTTTCGTAATTTAATTCAAAGTATTTAATTTAATGTTCTATGTTTATTACGAAGTAAAATTACGAGGGAATACATCATTTATAGTCTGAATGCCTTTACGAGCTTTGTCTGGAATCTGTGCTACCGGGCGTTGCTCGTAATGTGGTTTTATTTATTTATTTATTATTATTATTATCATTTTTACTGTGCTGGAGATCATTATTTTACAATTCTTTATATATATATGCATATATATTATAATACGTATAATATAATATTATTTATAGAATATGTATTAATCTACATTTGCATTAACTTGCTTCCAGCTCATTTCAGAGAAATGCCTCTGAAATTCTTGATCTGCAGCAATATTTCAAGAAAGAATCTCCATTATTAATTCTGCACATCTATCCTGAAGTCATTTTGTTTCACCCAAAAAATCTTTCTTAACCTGAAAATCTTGCCATCATATATATATATTAGGTTCACTAGGGGGCTCTGCCCCCTGCTCGCTCCGCTCACCAACCCGACTCACTTTACATATTAACATATGCAGATCTCTGCCCGCCTATTCGCTGCTTTCTTTCACCCTAATGGAATATTAATAGTGCATATTACAAGACAAAAGCAGAAAATTATCATGGAAACTCTCATATTCAATGTCAAATTTAAATATATATATATATATATATATATTTAATAGAAAGAAATTCATAATATCTAGACCATTTTACATTACATATTTAGTAAATGACCCTTTTTCTTTTTTACAACCTTAGATACGGATCGCGGTACCCCAGTCGTAGAGCGCCGAGCTCGTAATTGGAAGATTGCGGGTTCGGTTCTCGAGCCGACCAAAGACCGTCGTGTACACTAATGGTGGCTGATGCACGTAAAGTATGTCGTGGCCGCAATATCCTCCATGTTCCCATGAAAAGTATACCTCTGGGGGCCACTGAAGCGGGGGAGCCATCCCCTTCGTGTAGGACTAAAACTGTGGTGTCATGTCTCCGGCACATCCGTAGGGGTGCGTCCCAGACCGTCGCCACTTATCCATAGCACAGTAGTGGTGCGACGTCAAACACAACATACCTAATTATCTACCTACCTACAATCATGGATCATATATTAATTTTTAAGTGTAAGAAGAATAATTTTCTAAAAGTAGAGAAAAAAAGTTGATATTTAGTTTCTTTCTTTTTTACATCCATGGTTTCCTGCCGCAGTGCCCTAGTCAGTAAAGCGCCGAGCACGTAATTGGAAGCGTAAGATTGCCGATTCGATACCTGAGCCGGTCAAAGACCGTCGTGTACATCAGTGGGGGCTGGCGCACATAAAATCTGTCGTGGCCGCAAAATCCTTCATGTTCCCATCCACACTATACCTCTGGGGATCACCAAAGCGAGGGGGAGTCGCCAGAGGATAAAAAATGTGATGGCATGTCTCCGGAACATCTCAAGGAGTGTGACCCAGGCCGTCGCCAATTACTCATAGCGTAGTACTGGCTCGACGTTAAATCCAACCTAACTACCTACATACGTACAACGATGGATCATATTTAATTTTTCCATGCAAAATTACTTGATAACAGAAGAACAACGTCACTGGGAGAAACTTTTTTCAAAATGGCAAATAGAGTACCTTCATGAACTTGTCGTTTTTAGTTAATAACTTCTTTAATTAAAATGATAGAAATTTCTAGGCAGCTGAAATGTCTTCCTTGGAGTATTCGGAACACATTGATACCTCTCATGATGCGAAGGACCCTGACCTCCGCTAGAAGATGCTGTCGCAGACAAAAAAAATTGACGCCAGTGACAGTAACCTTTTTTTAATATATAGAGAAAACTCCTGTTTGGTTTTAAAAGGTTTGTAGTGTTCAAATTTATATTATTTTTATAGATTGGGTCGTGAATATTTGTCACAAAAAATACAATTAATATATATATATATATATATATATATATATATGATGAAAACATGTTTTAAGTGATAATTATCAGTGAAAAAATCTATGATGCCACTAACACAAAAATTTGTTTATAAAAAATAAAAAACTCCGTCAATTAGCAGTGCTACAAATAAATAAATTAATTAATTAAAATAAAATAAATTAAAGTAAACTTACACTGATAAAATTAAGCAAAAATTTCTGATATGGCAAAAAAAAAAAAAAAAAGAGTAGTAACGGAAGACAGCGAGTGAAGCATTTGAATCACATCATTCACACACTGACTCACTAGCTTTTATACAGTTAGTTGCAGTAAATCGTAAATATAATTTTCGGTAGCGAAATGTTACGTAATAAATAAGTTCTAAATTTTGTATAAAAAAATATATTTAAATCTAGTAAAATAGTTAACACGCAAATGACAAGCTCTACAATCAAAACTTGTAACATTGAAATTTTTACAAGTGTATTATATTCAATATATTATAACTGGGTTAAAAAATAAGGAATTGATTTAGTGTAATTACAGAAACAATTTAATTGACTTTATTACTACTTCGAAAATAATTTTCTTCTAACCAGATATTTTCCAAGAATTTTTGTCAAATAAAATTCAAATTTGTATCTTATGTTTTTATATGTTTATTTTCTTTTGAATCAATATAATTTACGGTAATTTAAAAACTACAATAGTTTAATTTCATTCTGTGCATCGAAATCCAATATTTTCTTCGGAAATATTATTAGTATTGATTTTCTTTATACTTACTCTATCAAAAAAAAAAAAAAAAAAAAAACAAAAAAAAAAAAAAAACACATATTCTATTTTTTTGTATTTATTATACTAGATATCTTGAAAAATGTATGAAACGTTATGATAGAGAGAAGGAAAAAAAAATGGCAAAATTATGATTAAAAAAAGAAAGCAATAATTCATGTTTAGAATCATTTCGTATATTTTTCTTTATTTCAAAAATCTTATTATAGAATATATATATTTATATTTATATATCTAGGAGTTTTCTTTAATCAATAATTTTTGATATAACCAATAAATGGTTTCATTGATTATTTTTTACTTACTTTTTGTGTGGCTATATGACAGAAATAGAGTTCTCTATTTTTCTATCTATGAAGACAAATTATGATAAATGTTTGACATTGAAAATATCTAAATGTAAGATAAACAGAAACGGCATATAAATATTCTTATGTCAAACGAACAAAGCTTCCGGAAATGTAATTTAATAATAAAGCCATAATAATATTTCACATTGCTTTAAATTGTACAAGCTAAATCAAGTATATTATTTTGAATTATCATGGCGACGATAAAATAATTAACACGATAATTTGAATATTTTTTCAATATATATTATTGCATATTATTTTCTTAATTTTTGCAAAAATGTTTTTGAAAAAATATTTATCATAAAGTGTATATAAAAAATAACCGCTCTCTTTGAAGTATAGTATAGATAAATATATCACAGCGTTTACAATATTCCTAAAACTCGAATTATTTCTTTGAATAATTTTTTCTTTCAATAGTATATTTCACTTAATGAAATTTAATTTTTTTTATATAATACAATGTTTTTTTTTTAATGTTTTTAAGTGTTAAAAAATACTCTAAAATTTTTTATTTTGATTATGCTATAATTGTGCTATTAATATATGCATATATGTGATATTCAGAGGAAATTTTAAATTACATGAAATGTTTAATTTTTATACTGCCATTGATGTATGTTAAATGAGTATAATGATAATAAATGTTCCCTTCTAGATGTATGAATAAAGCAAATATGTATTATTATATTATAGAAAATAAAATACTTAATCATCAAATTATTTTACTTGTTGTCAAAAGGAATAATTAAGAAATTACAAGAGAACACTTTTTGAAAATTACAAGAGGAGTTTTCTCTGATTTTTATGTTATTTGGTGTGCTGATTTCTAAAATGACCTCCATTTTTTTTTTTTTTTTTTTTTTTTTTTTTTTTTTCATCACGTCAGGATTTTTTGTAAGATCGATATCGATTATTTTTTTTGCTAAAATCCTACTTGTAAAGGAATTTTCTCGGACACCTTTCTATGTACTATCTGGCAGTAGTAGTTTTTATCCATTCTTGGTGAGGCAAACTGATTTTTCAGCAAACGATTTATTTTTTATAGGTTTAAGCGGACGAAAATTACTGTTGCTAGATCATATGAGTCGCTTCTGGTCGAGAGAAAAACAGAAAGTTCCCACGAGTTTAAACTTTTTACATCAAATTGTGGTGCAGTTTCTGGAAGAAAAAAAATGTTTTATTTGTTTTTATTAGGGTAAGTTACATAAACTAAACGACTGACCAAGAGGAGCAAATATTATGTATGTATTAAAAATCGAAGTGAAATTGAATTTTTCAAGAAAACGTGACGTGATAGAAACTTTTCATTATATTTTTTGATATCAGCATAAAAAAATACGTGATTTTTAGCTATCAATTGCCTTGCAATTTTTTCATAGCAGGGCAGTATTATTACTTATAGTACACATTTCAGTAGATCCTTTTTTATATTGAATAGCGCCTCCTATCTTTATATATCTTGATTATGATGAAAAACGCGAGTTTTCACAAAACATGTATTTAACCATGGAAAAACTACTAAAAATATTCATTTACATTTAAAATAACGTTAGAAACTTTGAATGCTACTACTACTATTTTTCATCATTTGTTTATTTTCTCATGTTGTAAAAGTCCATATTTAAATCAGATTTACTGTTTTGAACCAACAATTTGATAGCTGTAAGATTAAAAATGTGTCAATTTGAAATTAAAAATACAAATATGAGATTAAAAGTTTTTCAATAGTTTTTCAAATCGTATCACCTATATATATACATGTATATGTTATGCATCATAAGAAAAATGTATGGGGAAAATAAAGTCTTAGACTTACTGAGCAACGATGCTCAAATAATAATAATAATAATAATAATAATAATAATTACACACTATCGTTACACATAAAAAAAAAAAAAAATATCTTTCATGAGATTTTGGAATTTTAATTTTGTTACGTCTAAAGCATTATTTTGAAGAATTATGGCAGCTATAAAACAATTTCACCAAACTCGTTGATTTTTTTTTTTTTTCAATAATTTTTTTGCACATTACCTTGTTATACAAAGCTTCCATTATTAATGAAAGTTTGGCGTATGCGATCAGCCATAACTAAATATAACGATCAACTTCCTATTTGCGGATTCTATGACAGCCTAGATTCAATTCGGAGAATTGATTGCATTTTCTCTCTCTCTGAGATCCCTCTTTCATCAGTTTTCTTGTTTTCGAATATGCACGAATCAGTAGACCAACCAATGCATGTTTTATTGAAGATCAGATAATTGTTGCATATCCGATTATCAATTAGGTTTGAGTGTTGTTATTATCTTTTAATTACACGAATTTTAAAAGCAAAATGAATCTTTTATTCGTAGTTGTTTGGAGTTTCACAGTTAATATATAAAAATATTATTAATGGCTTTGATAAATAGTTATCATATATGTATAAATATATGGAAATATAAGATTATAAAATAATAGTTTAATATTCAGTAGAATGAAAGTAGCAGACGATTATATGCAACCGAAATCCAAATTAATCAATAAGTTTTATTTAAATTGTGAATTATTTAACAGACAAATTATAAAATGTTTTAATCACAATTGAATTTATTTACAATAGACATACCGTAACACAATTCCTCGATTATTAACTGCAAAACATTGAACTACGTGATATTGAATATAAAGTGAGCCAATATGGATTTTAGATTAAAAAATTGAGAGAACAAAATCTAATCTAATATATATGTAACAATTCAGAAATAACCTCGATTTACGTTTTGCAAATTATTGATTTTGAAATGAAGGTCATTTTTATATTTGTAAAAACTTTACACATAATAATGTGTTTAAATTTAACGTAAGAAATAAGTAAAAAAACACTGAATAAACACCATAAAATTCATGAACTTTATGTAATTCTTACCAGTCGAAGGAAGACACAACCCTTCGCGAAGCAAGCGAAGTAGACACGAGTGCTTGAAAAAAGCGACAAAGCACCAGTTCTGTGGTGCTTTTTTTTTATTAGCGTAAGAAATATTCTATTTTCTTAGCTGACAAGATAATTAAATGGATTTTAAGCCTCTGACATAAACAGAAGATGAAATATGTTTCATATTTAAAATATTTATTGAAATATGTTTTGTTTTCTTTTTTACGAAATGTAATAAAACAAATGACGCTTTCACATATCAGGTGTCTACTAAGGTTTTAATTTTTTGGGGATTGTTTTCTGAAAACAAAAATATTTTTCTAAAATTTTTATTCCTTTTTATGAAAAAAAGTAACACTGTGAAAAAATTTTCTTTTTTAGCGATAATTTTATATAACATTCTATATTATTAATTAGATTTTCAATGAATTAACTATATTCATTCATCTGAAATAATGCTGAAAACAATAGAAAATGTTGTAAAATGATCCTTTTTATTAAATAAAGTTTTCTAAAAGACCAGTTTTTATGAATTTGAATTTTGTGTGGGAGCACATTTTATGAAATGCAATTTTGTGAAGGGGCTCATTTTATAAAATGTTGCTTAGATTTGTCCCTACATATCTCAACAACATAATATACATTTAATTTTTTGAAATGCTATATGTTACGTCACGTTTTATTCTATCAAAAACGACACAATATACACATATATACATAGTAATTCATTATTATAAGGAACAAACACCTGGAATGAAGACATAAATTAATAATAAACAATTATTTACTATGGATGTGAAGCATCATACAAAGCAAAAAATATTGAAAAAAATGTTAATGAATAAGAAGATTTGAAAAACTGTTATATATCCATGAAAGACAATTATAACAGCAGAATGATAAAAAAAAAAGTTATTTCTGAGGCAGTAACATATGAAATCCTATAAACCACTATCATTGCCAAAACTTCAAAGATTTGGACAATAAACGGAAAAATGTTTAAGTTTTTTAAAAAAGAAAAAAAAAAGAAACCAAAAAATTACCAAGCATCATCCATTTGTTTATTAATTTATATGAAGCGAGAATAATTTAAGATTAATGATATGATACGATATTAAAGTGAGGGAAAATAAGTTTAGTTTTTTATTAATTAAAATACTGTTAAATGAACAAAACAAATATTTAGATTAATCATATATAAATATATTTACAATTAAAGAGCAAAAAATATAAAATTTTATGCTTTAAATGTGACCAATCATAACTATATTACCATACAACAAGCATTTTCTCGCGGATATACCCAAATTTATGAGAAGAAGGGGTCGAGTTAGGTAATTTTAAAGCAATCAATAAGTACGCTATACAATATTTCATGTAATTTAAAGATACTAAGTAAAATTAGTTGCACTTCGATATAATAATGTAATCTTTAAATCATAATAGCAGGAGAAAGAAATCTTGAAAATAGAAAAAACCCAGCACATGCACACAGTAGTAAACAACAGAAATCAAAGATCAAAACTTTTTTAAATACGTGGATTCGACTTCAAATAAAACATTTTTAATGACATCATACAATCAAAATACATTTCTTTTCATGTTTTTTATATAAAAAGAAAAAAAAAATGGAAAAAATCATAAATGTATTTTTGATGACAAATTTGTCTTCCAATGTCTATGATTTTGTAGACATTTAAAATCATTTGTCGTTATTTCACTATGATGGCGGAAAAGAAAAGTATATATATACACACCATTACCCTTTAATTAATATATATTTAAAATAAATTTACAAATTATAAAACTAAACTATAACGTGCATTGTGCTAAATATTACACAGCGCTAATCAACCTGTGTTAAGTATAAATATAAAAATCTTATTAGAATAGAAGAGAAATCTTACAGTTTTCTACATAAGTTGTCCTGATAAAATGTTTCTATTTCAAATTCTATCTAAGCCCAAGCATCGAAGAGAAATATTTCATTAGCATATAAGCATTATTATGCCGTATCCTGATTTTGTTTGTTATGTTTATGTAAATATACTTAATCTCCATTTAGATTAAAAAAATATACTTAAAATACTTCTAAAATGAAGCAAAACAAAGATATTATTCCGACGCACGATTGATTTTTTTTCTTTACTTTTCTTTTTCATTCTTCAACTTCAGAAGACTCAAGAAATGCAATTAAAAGACGTTCATTATAACAAAACAGAAAATTAAACACAAGCTTCGGAGTTTGAAATAGAAATTAATCTTTTATTTTAGTTGAAATAATTAAACGTAAAAAGAACTAAGGAAATAATTAATGAAAGCAATTTCAATACATATTTTATTTCTTGAAATTTCTAAACAAATATGCTATAAAATATATACGTCAGAGAGAGAGTGTTATTTAAAAAGAATGTTATTTAAATTAAAATACACAAGTTACTGTAAATTAGGTGCACGGTATACATGCATGCATACATACATTACATATATATATATGTATATATATATAAAGATAAATCATAAAAATTAGAAGAAGGCCCTCATGTGTCTTGGGATTAATTTTCATTTATCATCAGTTAAGTTATATATATATTTGTTAATTACATATTATAATTACACATTAATTACGTATATTTGTATAAAACAGGCGCCAAAGGTAGCACTAAAAACTATACAAAAATTATACAGCTTTGAAAAGAAAGTAATAAATACGTGCAAGAGTTTAAGGTAAGTGGGCGTAGTTAACATAAAGAAAAAATATGTTAATAAATACAAAAACAACAAATTAAAGTGTTCAAAACATATTTGTAAAAATACACTTCATGTAAAAAACACCATTCCGCTTCCTTTTCAGTGGGTGGGAGCAGCAGAACAGACAATTAAGAAAATTAAAAAGGCCTAACAGGTTTCGAAAACATGGCAAAACCAGCATACTTCCAAAATAATAATAATAATAATAATAAATAAATAAATAAATAAATAATTAAAAAAATAACAACGACATTCAAAAATAAAATAAAATTAATAGTGAAACAGATATATCTGTAGCAATTATGCTTGATAAAAGTAACTCAATTAAAATAATAGTCATAAAGTATGTAGCCGATATGTGTGATAAAAGTAACTTAATAAAGGGCATGCTGGCTCTCCATACTTCCACGCAGTCCTGAAAGGCAAAAAGATATTCAAATATTCAAAGACAGAAGGAGGCCGCTTACCACTATGTAGCAGTTTTGAGTGATTTTAACCTCCAAAGAGGGGGCTCTGACGACAAATGTCACATGAAAATGTGAAATTCTGAAAGAGCCCGTCTCTAGAGGTTAAGCCTCCCACGTTTTTTATTGCATGAATAGAAAAAAAAAAAAAAAATACAATTGCTGCCGGATACTGACTCCCACGCGACAAAGGACAGCAGTTACTTACAAAGACAAAGAGTTTTTCTGTTTAAGTGTTTCTTAAAGTTAATTACACAGTGTTACACTATTGACAAAGTCTTTTCTATTTACAATGTTCTGATGAAAAGCATTTGGAAAATTATATTAGCTGGCAGAATACATCTTTCACAGTTCTGGTTTGTAAAGAGTTGAAATATGTAGAGACTGAAGACCATACTGCAAAGCTCAATTGTAGAAAAATGATGCAGGACTATATACCAGAATGGTAGATTCACATGTAGTGGCCTATTTACTGGCACAGTCTTTTCCGGTGTTCGAGCCTCATAGTCCAACCACTCCGATTCGCTCGATCTGAAATAACTGCATTTCTGACAGGAGGCACAAATATATACACACACACACACATATTATATATATATATATATATATATATAAATATATATATATATATATATTTGTGTGTGTGTTTGGGGGGGGGGGGTAATTCTTTCTAACATTTCACAAGAAGAAAAATGCAGTATCACATAAAAAAATTGAATCGTTTAAAGATAGAAATTATTAATAACTGAATTTCATTGATCTTGTAGATCCTCACGGGGAATTCAGATATTTTCTCAATGCGATTATCACATCGTTTTAGCTGGTAATTGCTTAAAATGGTGAAATAATCACAATTCATGTCATAAATAATAAAACTTTTTGTATCATAGGTGTGCCAGTTTTGTCTTAATTAGGTGAAGGGAGAGAGAGAGAGAGAGAGAGAGAGAGAGAGATCAGAAATTATTCAAAAGATGTAATGATGTGCTTACGCATATAGCAGTATTATAGTTATAAGAATATATGTAAATTAAAACAGCATCATAATAGTTCTATAATGATTATTGAATATTATTAGTTATTTTTACTTAAAAACTAATAAAAGTTGTGTCAGACTTTTTTTTTTTTTTTTTTTTTTTTTTTTTAATCGAAATAATAGATGATAGCTAAACGAACATATTTGCAGTTTTAATGTTGAAATAAAAATAATGAATTTTTATTTGAATTGAATTGGGAAAAAAATAAGAATTTGAAAATATTATTCCAATTTACCAATCTATGCACTTGTTTTTTTCGAGGGAAGTGGGGGATCACCAGCTTTAAATAAGTGTTTTCTAAGCACTGAAATTGAAACTTAAATGAATTATATATTACATTATTATTTTAAGTAGAGATTATGTTTAAAAGTATTTTTTATTATTACTAAATGCATAAAAAATATACGCCAGATCAAAAAAAAAAAAAAAAAAAAAAAAATTCGGGATACTGGAAAAATATAATGACACAATTAAATGACACTGTAATAATAATTACGCCGGTACCAGGAAAAAAATTCTCTACAGCGTTTTTTTTAAAGGTTCAAAACGAAAAAGAAGATTCAAGTCGTGAAAAGTGAATAAATGATTCTAGTACGCGTGTAATTACCAATTAAGCTGTAGAGTAGCTGCTAAGTAGAATATAGGTATTCACAATGGGCTACACAGATAAATGCCTTTCTAAAAACATGACAATTGAAAATTATGATTGAATGAAAATTATGAACATAGAAAATATGTCTCCTAAATTTGTAATTAAAGAAATGATAATGACTAAAGACGATCATACTAATGATAGAGTGGTGTCTAATGAAGACCTATCTTCCAATCCTAATAATCCGGTTAATGATGATTCAATAATGAAAAAAAAAAAAAAAAAAAAAAAAAAAACATGCTAAATGCCCTGATTTTACAACATTTAAATGTGCATGCGATATAGGCTGTAATATGTAATGTCCAGTGATATGTGATATATCTATTCAGACAATCCAAACATATTAGATAGAGATATTACGATGAAAATTTTATCTTTTTGCAAACCAGGAATCAATGCTTTAAATATTCAAGAACAATCTACACTCCAAAAAGAATCTTGGCCTGTTCTTTTAAAACTTCAAACATTTGTCAGAAAACTGCTCATTAAATACCATAATATCAAATCATAATTCACCCCAAATACGCAAATCTCTTGAAAAAAAAAAAAAAAAAAAAAAAAACTCCTGTAAACTTAACAGAAATGTCTTTATCGCATTTAGGCTCCTTGAACATTGCATTAAGCATTAGTTACTGCACAGGTGACAAAAATGTCCTAAATGCAACAGACTTTCATTTGTCTTTTATTGCACATAATAATTCAAGTTCTTGAAAGTAAAATGAACTAAGATTACAATGTTAAATTATTATATTTTCTGTTTCTTTTTATTTATATAATAAAATGTCAAATATGGCCTAAATGAGATAAACCTATCAAAAACCACGCCACAATTAGGCATATTGTCCTTATTTCTTTTAAATACATTTTTTAATAAAATTGAATTAAAAAACCATTATTCTGTTTCTTATTAAATATAAATTGATATCAATATAATAATATAATAATATGTTAATTTGTAAACAATGTTATGTAATGGCATTTAAAAATCTTTTGTGTTTCTTTTTTTCTTCTTTTTTCTTTTTTTTTTTTTTCGCAAATTATTTATTTACTTTTTCATATATTATTAAAAGTACATACACTGGTGTTACGTGGAAGGTGCTGAAAATTTCTTTAAAAAAGCAAATATTTAAACGCGTTTTTTTACATGTAATAAAAAACAAAAATTTCGAGAAAAAAAGAAGGCAAATATTTTCAGAAAAAGTCATTAAGCCTTTACGAATATGCAAACAATGAAAATATTATACAGAATTATGCAAATTAATGAAGTGTTTGTAAAAGCTTTCCCCTGTGATTAACGTTAATAAGGGTAGAAAATATTCTAAAAACATTTAATAAAAGAAAAAAAAACTATTCAGAAATTTTAAGTAGTTTATTTTAATGATAATTTGAATTTTGAATTTTGAAATTTCTTTTTTCTAGAAAAGATACATTTTCAAGTAAATTTATGCTTGTATAAATATTTTAATTATATTTCATACCGATTCTCATTTTAGGCAGAATTTTTTTTTTCGTTTATTTAATTAAACAGTAAAAACTACTATTAAAATGCATATTTTTTACTAATTAAAATTACATTAACAGATGATATATATAAAGTTATGGAATTTATACCTCAACTGGTTTGTGTACAGGGACACCCGAAAATATTCCGAAGCGTTGTGTTTTTTGAAAGATATTTCTATAAACCACATTTTAATAGCTTTATTTAACACAAATAGTTATGAAATTGAAATATGCTATTTAAATTCCCTATCGGGTGTTTTCTGGAGAAAATGGAGTAAATACCACCAATGGTTTATGTACAGGAACACCCGAAATGTTTCAAAGCTTTCCATTTTATAAGAGGTATTTCTATAAAGCATATTTTTATAACTTTACTTGGCAGATAACGTAATGAAATTGAGATGTGTTATTCATATGCACAAAATAAATAAATAAATAAACAAATAAAATAAAAAATTCTTTTTATAGAATATATTATGTTTAGCATTACAGCGCCACACAAAAATATTTTGTTTCATTAAGGATTATTATAGGAAATTTGCTGTAATTGAATTTTCGTTTACATTAAGCGTTTTTAACACTTTCTAACAAATTTTATGTGCAAATATGACTTCAATGTGTGTGTCTGTCTGTGCGACTGTCCATCTGTCTCTCTCTCTGTCTGGGGGCTCCCAGTGTCCGCAAATATTTTCAGAATTTTTTAAAAATGATATATGTTACTCAAGTTCACTATGGAATGTTTTCTATTTAAAATGACATTAATAGGTCATGTAAAATGGTTTGTGCACAGGAACATACAAAAAATTCCTTTGTTTTAGAACAAAAAAATTATAAATCCCATTTAAATAAATTTCTACTGTAAAAATCATAATTAAATTGACATATATTGTTAATATGCTAAAATATGTTTTGTGTAGAATATATGATCAACCTTCAGATACACAGGGCTACTCTAAATTATTCAAATTCATTAAGTCCCGCAATTAGAATCTGAGGACTATCTTTTTTTTTCGCTAAGCATTTTTAACACTTTCCAACAATGTTTAAGAGTAATTATGAATTCAGTCAGCTTATCTGTATGCTTATGCTTTTCAGTCTTTATGTAAGTCTGTTTTGGGATAGAGTAGGCAAAGAACGTTGAAAATTATACGATAGAACAAGTACATACAATTGAAAAGTGTTAACAATCAAGGCGTATTGCATGATTTTTCTTTTCTTTTTTTTCTAATAATTTTTCAAAGTGAAACATTGAAACATTATTCCTAGAATTGTTATTAACGAGTTCTTTCAAACACTGCATTTCAATAACATCCCATGCAGGAAAGTTATTATACTCAATTTCTTTAAATACACTAAACTATCTTCTATTTGCATACAGTTTTGTAACATGATATGTTCAGAATTGTACAATAATTTTTAGGACCTGGAAATTAAATAGCTAAGTTAAACTATTGATGTTTCTATCTTTAAACCTATTGGGGAATTTTATTATTAATTTTAATCATAATTACTTGTTTTGATTTTTTACTTTTCTATCTACACATTTAAGGAATTGCGAGTAAATTGTTTTATGTCCACATTTTGTGGCATCTTTATTTCCATTCGTAGGGATTTCCGGAGGTCCGAAATTAGAGATTGGATAAACAGTTACTTTCCAGTAATGAGTTATTTGATTTCTCACTACCTTGGATAATATTTTCAACAACTTATTATTTTCAAAACCTACCATAGATTAGTTGATATGTGACTAATGTCTGTTTTAATCATTCTGAAATATGTAATGAACACTCGTGTGCTACAGAATTGGTGTGATTCATGTTTTTCAGCTCTAAACATTTTAACAGTAGCTTTCATTTTATGTAATAACATAATTTCGCCAATCAATATATATATTAAAGAATTGCAGTAGACAAATTTTAAAACTCGCAAGTGAACTCTCATCCCAAATCAGTAAACTCAAATATCTGTTAAACTCAAGATAGTTTTGTTTAAATGAAAAAACAGAGTATTTTATATAATATAGAGTAACACAGCGTTGTTTTTCGTAAAAATAATTCACAGTTTATAAAACGCATCTTTAGAAAACAGCATTTAAAAAGCATACAATATCTCAAATCCCAATCTGACGATATATACGTATCTCTTAATTTTGGAAAGAACTTGAATATTCCAAATTTAGTAGACAATAAATATTATTTGCAATTATATGTGGAGTAAATATTGTGAAATAACGGCTTTAAACATTTTTCTTAAATCAGAAAGAGTTATTTTAAATTTTGTTTTCAAAGATAGCATGATCCAATTTTTTTCTGGCTTTTTAGTGGTGACATGGAATTATAAATAGCTAGCCTAATTCTTTTACTTATATTAATTCATCAAAAACTGCCTCGATAAAGAATCCAACAAAGGAAATAACAAAATATGTCGCTAAATAGGCAGCGATCCCAATAAACTACCCTTTATCGCCACATAAATTTACAAAAAATTAATTAATTAAAACAGATAGTAAATAAAATGTTTACATCGTTACAAATTGCGATTACGTATTTTCGATTTCGCGTTTTATGGATGCTCTCAGCAATTTAAAATAAGCACAATTTTTCCATCCTGTGATTTTTTTCCACATTACAAATGGACAGGAAATGCAAAGTCGCATCGTAGCTTTTTAAATTTATATTTTAATAGAATTATTACGGTGCTATTATGCATCTTTGACGTTCTATATTAATATTCATGTTAATAAATTATAGTAAACTAATATTCAGTGAAATGATTCTTTCAAATGTAAAATAAATAATAGGTTAAAATTTCTGGCAAAATAACTAGTTTATTCAAGAAAATATTAAAAACCTGTACGTAGGGTCACCGAGGATGTTATTTTAAAGAAATATTTGACTAATATTAAAACAGAAGTATTAGTTTTCAGTATGTTTTGAAGGAACATGAACGGGTTACTATGCTCTGTTCATATTTCTCTGCTAAGAGCATTGTCTTCTCACCTTCTACCTTTTACTATCACAAAAATAATCTAGTTATCAGTCTATGCCGTGTTAGTTTATTACCAAAGATTAATCCTCCATGTTTCTCGTTCAAAGATAGAAACAAAAAATTTGAAAGCATTATTTTTAAATTCCACTTCTGACACCAAAAAATGTTATGTAACGTGATGTGAAGATAACAATAAATACTCGTTCTTTCATTCACAAACCAAAACTATATTAAACATACAATACACAGATTTGATATGCGTTGAAGACATAAGTTGTGATAAAACATTGCGATTGAATATTTAACATAAACAATATAATGCAAGTAATAATGCGAAGATAATAATGGGAAGTAATAATTGTGAATAATGCGAAAGATAGCATGCAATCTACCGTGCGGATGAAAAACAACATTTCTTAAACTGTTCTTTGCGGTTTCTGTTATAGTAGAGTTGAGATGTTCGTACCTGTTGAACACAAAAAAGTAAAGTTGAGATGAAAACTGTTAAATCGAAAGTTTCATTGAGTGCGGAGTTCGATTATGGTAGGAATCGAATATGACTGGATGGTGGGAATCGAACAGGACTCCCACCCTATCAGGGCGCTATTCCTGATATAAAGGGAGAAAAGCAATTTTGTTAACAGTTCTTTTAAAATCAGAGTCTTTAGTTTTTATAGACACTACTCTGACCAGTCCGTCGCTACCGGTGTGAACCTTTGTAATTCGACCAATTGGCCAGAATAAAGGTGAACAGCTGTGGTCTGTGATAACAACCAAATCTCCTTCCTTGATATTTGTTCCAGGATGTTGCCATTTATTTATTAATTGCAAGGAACTGAGATGCTCCTTTTTCCAAGCCCTAGAAATATCTCGTCTCATTTTTTTTGCACCAGTTGCCATCGGTCCTTGAGATTCCTGCTACAGGATAATGGTTCATCTGCAGGTGAAAGCATGACATCACCTGTAAGAAAATGTGATGGGGTGAGAGCATTAATAGAGTTTGTATCAGAATCAGTACATTTAAAAAGGGGACGTGTATTTAATAAGGATTCAATTTGTGTTAATAAAGTGCTCAATTCCTCAAATGTCAACCGTGTATCACCGATTACTCGTTTAATGTGAAATTTACAGGATCGTTTTGCAGCTTCACAAATTCCTCCGCAATGAGGTGATGCGGGAGGAATAAAATGCCACTCTATTGTGGCTTGTGTTAAATAATGTGCTACGCATTCGTTTTTTGGTAAAGACAACATTTGTTCTATTTCATCGAGTTTCCTTTTAGCACCAACAAAATTGGTTGCGTTATCGCTGTAAATATGACTATGTGAACCACGTCTAGCACTGACACGTCGTAAGGCAGCTATAAATGCGTCAGTCGTCAAATCGCTGACAGCTTAAATGTGTGCTGCTTTTGTAGCAAGGCAAATGAATAAAGCTATGTATCCTTTTGTTGTTTTAGAGCCACGACCAAATTTACTATACATTGAACCAGCATAGTCCACGCCACATGCAAAGAAAGGTCGCTCGAGATTTACTCGATGTGGTGGTAAGTTTCCCATGAGCTGGGGTGTAGAAGTAACTTTGAAACGGAAGCATTTCACGCATTTATTAACAAGCTTATTGATTAATCTTTTTCCACCAATGATCCAATATGCCTGTTTTATAATGTGGGATAACAATGATGGTCCTGCATGGAAGTGTGCAATATGTTTCTCTTGTATAATAAGGTCGCTCAATTTGTGTTTAGACGGAAATATTACCGGATGCTTTTCGTTAAATGATAATTAGGCATTTTGTAAGCGACCTCCCATCCGTAACAGACCGTTCTGGTCAATGAATGGCTGTAAAGAGTGTAAATGACTTTTTCTAGACAAAATGTTTTGATTCTTGATGTGTTTTAAGTCTTCGTGAAAGTATTTATTTTGTACCCATCGAATGGTGTTCTCTTCGGCGTGTTTAGTTTCCCTACATGTAAGAGGGGAACAAGAATTATCGGTTGAGACATGAACTTTACTTGCTGACTTGCAGTTATTTATGAATCTTATGCAATATGCCAGAATGCGTTTGATTTTAAAAAGTGAAGAAAATTTATTGAATAGTTCATCATAAAGAAAATTAGATGTATCAATATGGTAAGACAAAATGGGATCAGCTTTCTTTTCAGCCGAAATTTGATCCTCGATTTCCTTAGACCTAGGCGCGTCATTTGGCCAATGTGTAGGATCCAAAAGTAGCCAACTTGGGCCATTCCACCACAAGTTGCATTCAGGTAAACTTTTAGGATCGATGCCTCGAGAAGCGGTATCAGCGGGGTTTTCTTTAGATGGAACGTGTCTCCAATGTTTTGTGGGAAGAACATCTAATATTTGTGAAGTTCTATTTGCAAAGAAAGTTTTCCACTTACGTGGATGTGCGGATAACCAAGAAAGAACAACTATTGAATCTGTCCATGCGTAAATGTCAAAATTATAATTTTCTAATATTTTGAAGACTGAATAAAATAATTTAGATAATAAATAAGCACCACAAAGTTCCAATTTGGGAACGGAAATTTGCTTGATAGGAGCTACTTTAGTTTTGGCAACTAAGGGTGAGACCTTTGATTTGTTATCATGAGTCTGTCGACAATAGATTGCAGCGGTGTAAGCATGTGTTGACGCATCGTTGAAACCATGTAATTCAAATGTACTATCGGATGAAAGCGTGACGCATGTAGGAACAGAAAATTGGCTAATTTTATTGAATGAATTCTCATATTTAATGAGCTCCTCTTAAAATTGTTGCGGAATAGGAGAATCCCAGTCTCCTTTTGTTAACCATAGCTTTTGATAAAATATTTTTTACCACTACTGTGCAAGGTGAAATTAACCCTAGAGGATCAAAAATGCGTGCGGATTCAGACAAAATGCGTCTTTTTGTTAGTAGTGGCTTGAGTGTAAGTGCAGTTTTGAAAATAAATGTATCTGCTAAAGAGTTCCAGTAAAGCACTAGAACTTTAGAACTTTCATTGTTGTTTGGTATTATTTTAAAGTCTGTATCTGTGATGCAATTTTCTCGAAATTCCGTAAGGAATTCATTCGAATTGGAACTCCACTTTCTCAAAGGAAACCCATGTTCCTGCAAAACATTAGCAGTTTCCTCAGCACTTAATATTGCGCTATTAACCGAGTTTGAACCAGATATCAAGTCATCCATATATATATCTTTTAACAAAGTACGCGAGACGTGTGTATTTTGATTATAATCTAGAGCGATTTGCTGAATGCACCTAGTGGCCAAAAAGGATGCAGGAGAAAGGCTATATGTAACAGTTTTCAATTTATATTCCTTTATTTTCTCTTTGGGGTTGTATCGCCAAAGGATTTTTTGATAATTTTGATCGTCCTCAGAAATTAAAACCTGGCGGTACATTTTCTCCACGTCTGCAGAAAAACTATCTCCGGTAATCAAAAATTAAGTAAGATCTCAAAAATATCTCGTTGTAATTTAGGGCCAACACCCAAAACTGAATTTAATGATTTACCATCAGAAGTTTTACGGGAACCGTGAAAAAGGACTCTTAATTTAGTGGTAGTGCTAGAAGGTTTAATAACTGCGTGATGAAGTAGGAAATATTATTCACGTTGAGAAATATTTAGCGAATTCCGAGTAATTATTCCATGTGTCCTAATTGTTCGTATTCATATAAAAAATCCTTATATTGTTGTTCGAATTCCGGATTTTCAGAAAATTTCTCTCCATTGCATATAATCGGGAAAGTGCAGCGGGCTTTGTATTACATAATTCAGATTTGCATTTATAAAATGGTAATTTTACCACAAAACGGCCTTCTGGATTAATTGAATAATTTTCCTGAAAATGTAACTCCACAAACTGTTCCTCGGGTGAAAGTAACTTCTCACTTGGATTAAAAACTTCTTCTAATTCCCAAAAACGTTTTAACTCACTGTCAATATTAGTTTCGTAAATATGTAAATTTGAAATCGAATTAGATTTTGCCTGAGATTCAGGTAATTTTCCGGATACGAGAAAAACCAAAAATTGAATTTTGAGCAATTAAACCATTTTCGGTAAAAATTTTTTGACCAGGAAGTAAAATAGAAAAAAAATAATCAGATCCCAAAATCATGTCAATTTTACTTGCAATTTCAAATTTGGGATCGGCCAGTTGCATATTTTTTAAATGCGTAAAATATTCTTTGTTTATTTTCTCTGATGGCAATGGAGCTGTTAATTTATCTAATATAAAAACTCGCATGGATAACTTGACATCGGAATCGTGAATAGAAATTAAATTAATGTCTGTATAACCTTTAGTTATTACAATTTTTGAATTTGCCAACCCTTTGACGGGAAATCTTGCATTTTTTCTCTCATAACCTAAAATACATGATTCAGTGATAAACGAACTTTCAGAGCCCGAATCGCATAAAATTTTTAGCACATGTCTCTGACCCATTGAATCATAAATATAAGCGCTAGCTGTAGGAAGTAAAGCGAAAGATCTTTGTATAGAATGGTTATGAGTACTTGTTTGCAATTGATATATGCCAGATGGCTCTGTACGATTCTCAGAATTTTCAAAATTATTACCAGCAGATGAAGCCGAAGCGGTATAAGTTTTCAAATTATT
The DNA here is from genome assembly GCA_963930645.1 of Salticus scenicus. NCBI lineage: Eukaryota > Metazoa > Arthropoda > Arachnida > Araneae > Salticidae > Salticus > Salticus scenicus. The sequence goes on from OZ005654.1 coordinate 324,028,769, forward strand.
ATCGCATATACTAGAATGATGTTTTGCATTACAAAAATGACAGGTATAAGTGGAGTTATATTGAGCGAGAGAGTGTTTATTAGATAAACAGTTGCTGCATAATGAGTTCTTTCTAACAAATTGTTTTCTATCCTTAACAGGATTTTTCTTTAAATATAAAGCATTTGAACAAGAAATGATTATTGGTATTGCATAAAATACATTTGTAATTAACGTTAGAATGAAACTTAGATAACTTAAATTGTTTATCTTTATTTTGTTTACACTCATTCTCTTTACTCTCATTTTCATAACATAATTCCATAGATGCACATTTATCATTAATAAATTGTAAAAAGATCTTTAAAGTAGGAAAGTCAATTTTTGCCGAATATTGTGCCCATTCTTCACGTGATTTATGGTCAAGTTTTAGTAATAAAATATAAATTAACCATACATCTCTTTCAGTAGCTTTAGTGTCAATAGTCTTTAATCCCCTGATCACTTCATCTGAAGTATCAGATATCTTACGTAAGTTATATGCATTAGAATGAATTACAGCTCGTTGATCCATAAAGGTTTTAATAAGTGCAGAAATAATTTGTTTTTTCTTATCCTACCTAGTAAGTAATTTTTCCCAGGCTTCTAGAAAACTATTCTCAGATATTGGAATGTGTTTAATAATAGAAGCCGGTTCATCTTTTAATAAACCCTTTACGTATTGGATTTTTTGTACATTACATAAATTAACATTCTGGTGAACTAATGATATATACAAATCCTTAAAAGACATTCAATCTTTATAATTACCGCTAAACGGGCAAATATTTAATTTTGGCAATCGAAAATTACTAGATATAGCATTTGTGTTAATGGATGGATTTTGAAAATTTAAAACATTAGAGTGCATGTTTGCAGATAAATTTTCAAGTTTTCGTTGAAGCTTGGCTTTGGTTTCATAATATTTTAACTCAAATTCTTCTATTTCTGATACTTTATCAGGTAATTTAGAATCGGCTTTATCAAAATCAGAATAAATAATTTCAATCTTTTCAAGTTTATTTAAGCGATCATGTTTTTGAAAAATTTGATTTTCATTATTTATGAAATTCATAATTCTAGTAAGCGCAGATTTCGCTCTGCCTCGATAATGTTTTGCTATTTTTTCAGCATCTTCTAAAGCGACAGTTTCATTTCTGTCATCGTCATTGTTCTTTTTGTTTGCCATTACTACGTAATGGAGTAATGCGAAAAAACAAAGTCAAACTTGTAAAATAGGAAAATAAGTACTTATCTGTTTTATTCCTTAAAAGCTGCTCTTGGATATCCAAATTTGTAAGCTAGCCAAAATTCACACAAAATATCTCGCCGGTGCCTCCAAAAAATGTTATGCAACGTGATGTGAAGATAACAATAAATACTCGTTCTTTCATTCACAAACCAAAGCTATATTAAACATACAATACACAGATTTGATATGCGTTGAAGACATAAGTTGTGGTAAAACATTGCTATTGAATATTTAACATAAACAATATCATGCAAGTAATAATGCGAAGATAATAATGTGAAGTAATAATTGCGAATAATGCGAAAGATAGCATGCAAGCTACCGTGCGGATGAAAAAGAACATTTCTTAAACTGTTCTTTGCGGTTTCTGTTTTAGTAGAGTTGAGATGTTCGTACCTGTTAAACAGAAAAAAGTAAAGTTGAGATGAAAACAGTTAAATCGAAAGTGTCATTGAGTGCGGAGTTCGATTATGGTAGGAATCGAATGTGACTGGATGGTGGGAATCGAACAGTTACTTTCATTAATGTGTTAGTGTGGTAATAGTTCTAATGAAATAATAGTCTTATTTATTTTATTATGTACATTAAATCTCATTTTTATTCGAAATATGAAGCTTCCTTATTGTTTACGAAAATTTTTAAGTCCCACTGTAATTGAAGAAGTTATTCTTTTAATGATATGCCTCATTAATATTTAGCCACTTGCTTTTTATGCAAATCAGTAATCAGAAAAAGAATGGTGTTACATAGTTTAAAACTAACCTATGCACATGAGTGATATTAATTGCTGTTTCTGTTATTCGTATGATGCTCTTGTAGATATCCTAACTGCCGTTTTATGAGACATTATGTGATCTCATTTAAAGCTTCTTATTGTAAATATTCATTCCAAATTTTATGTTTTATAAGTTTTAACGTGCATAAAGTGATTTAATTATTTCATATTTTTCTAGAAATTACTTAGTTTATAAACATTAAAATATATTTCCCAAATTAAAAATCATTTATTTTTCATTTATTATGTTATGCGAAATTAAAAATGTATGATAATTCTTTCTGAGCTCAAAAATATATAAAAGGTATTTGGATATTTTCATTCTTTGTTAACACAGTATATTTTACTATTACTATTATTATTATTATTAATTTTCTGTCTGCTAAAGCTCTACGTTTATTGTTATAATTCAAACTATTGGCACTTACTCTCTCTATTTTAAATTATTTTACATTTTTACCAGTCAAAAATATCTTCTAGATCCTTTCTTTCGAATAGAAACTCAAATTACTGTAATGAATATTCAGCGCATATTTATATCGTTTAACACTTTCAATTTTTTGTTATATAACTTTATTAGTTCTCATAATAGATATTTTCCAGGTACAATGAATTCGTAGAAATTTTCTTCCTTTATAAAATAAAGTTTTCTTAATTATCCTGACGAGAATTATACAATACTTTTACTTCCAATACTGAATATGGAAATGCATTATTCATAAGTAACATTAAGAACGTTGGAATAATTTTCTCGATAAAAGAATTTGGTAGTTAATACGTTAACAAGCATTTTTCACTTTGACAGATAAAGGAAGTTATGGAAGAGTGTAATACATATTAAACGGTAACAAATTTTAATACATGTATACTTATTTAACATGAATGAAATTTAGATTTTCGAAATATTTTATAATTTGCTATCAATGAAACATAAAATTAAAGTGATAATAATTTTGTTTATGCATTAACTATGTTATAGCATTTAAATTATTTAATGTGTGACGAACATTTCTGGAACTTTCTTATTTTTATTTAATCTGCTCTAAATCAAAGATAAAATATAAAACAAAGAGTACCTGTTGCTGATATTTATTGAAAAAGTTTAGACGTAAATGTAGAAATACAGGGTAATTCAAAAGTTACAGAAAATAAAGTTATTCAAAAAGTGTTGACCGTTGCACTATGCGGTTGCTACTGAAATGCGCAGAAAAGCATGGAAACTATTTTTTTTTTTTTTTAACACGCTTTTATTAGTTTCACCTGTATGTATGTATGTTTGCATGTTTGTAACTGCTCTGGGAGCAAACAAAAAATCTATATTGTAAAAAAAGACTTTCCGTACGTAAACATCGTGGCTGACGTTGAGATATAGCTCCGCGCTACGAACCTAAAGGTCTAGTGTTCGATCCCAGTCGGGGGCGATTTTTTAAAAATGCTTTTTGTTTAATTCTAAATAATTTTAATTAAGGATTTAAATGTATGTAAATATTATGGTGTGTCACTCACACGATTTTCTCTTACCCTGCATTTTAGTACTAAGATAGATATTTTGTGTTTTTTAGTTCACATTTCTATAAAAGCGTGTTCTTTAATTTTTTAAAACTATAATATTATTTATTTTTAATTTCCTTTATATATGTGTATGTGTGTGTGTGTGTGTGTAGAGAGAGAGAGAGAGAGAGAGAGAGAGAGAGAGAGAGAGAGAGAGAGAGAGAAATTTTAATTATATTTTTCAACCATTGATGGCGCTGTATTCGCAATATCCTCTCCCATTTTAAACAGATAGGTCTGCTAAAATGTCGCCATATTGCGAATTCTGATTAATGTGACTTTGGCGTATTGTGTGATTGCAGATGTTAGCCAATATATAATTTACACATTTATTAATAAATACTACTGTTAATCGTTCCAAAAAAAAAAAAAAAAAAAATTACGATATCGTTAAGCAATAAAGCATTGCTATTTAAACTAAAACTTTCTTCACACAGCATAAAATTAATGTAAGCACTACCGTTTTCGAAAGGATAAGGCATTCCTTCTTCAGGTTCAAAAAACACTTGCTGCTAGCTTAGAGGCAAAAACAAGACTAATTTATTTATTATTTATTTATTTTACTTTTTCTACATGCATAGGAAGAAAATATCGGTTTAGTAAAATTTTCCGAAGATTAACCCGCTATCACTCAGTGTCCTATTTATAAGACAGTTTTATTTTATGAAAGTCACACGTGAAAAGCATATTTATCCCAAACTTCTAGAAACGCCCAAAGTCCTATATTTGGGACGCTAACTATCTCGAGCTGTAACAATGAAACTGGAATTATTTCTCTACGTTAATTTAATATGGATTTCTTAAACATAATTTAAAATAATTTTTCTTATTTTTATGCTTTAAATTAAATTAGGCGAAAAAAATGTCCCTTATATTTGAACCAGGTTTTTTTTTTTTTTTTTTTAATCGCAAACTTGTTCGACCAGTTTTAAAATATCATTTGTGATACTGGCATGAATATCATTTGTTATGAGCATTCTAATTTTATAACGTCTCAAGTTTCCGATTATCTTCTCAACATATTAGAACAGAACTATATTTCCCATAAACATGTATTATGAGGATTATTTTCATCTTTAAATGTTGGACAGATTTTTTATTACCGTTTATGATATTGCCTTTAACATCGTGAAATTTAAAACATGAGACCAACCCTGATTAAAAAAAAAAAAAAAAAAAAAAAAAAAAAAGATAAAATAATTTTATTAAAGCGGAGGAAAGGCAGATTAATTGGTGGAGCATTTCATTCTGAAACTGCACTGAATGATCGGTCAAATTTATTTGTCATAAAAAGGCAATAGTTTGCTCTTTAATAAGATTGTACATTGAACAAATACATGATAGGGAACCCAGCACACCCAGTTCACCTGAACCCAGGTGAACCCAGTTCACCTTTGACAGCTAGTTTCTACTCTTCATTGTAATATAGTACACATGTTTACGATTAGTGTTTGCGTAATTCAAACTTGAGGGTTTTACGACCAATCTGTACATTTATACAAGTGCCAATTAACTTTCGGATAAGATAAACTCGTGAATGATTCTGATAAATACAGATACTTACATACGTTTGCATATGAATAAGTTTTATATAATTTTTAAATTTATATCAGCATCAATAATATTTTTATAATTTTCTAAATTTCATTTTATTTAAATAAAAGCCATTACTTTTTCCCAAGGAAAATCTTTCTGAAATATCGATCACCGTTTTAAAACTTAAAATGGAAGTTTTTCTAGATAATCCTGAAATTTTTCAAACAGAGATTTATTTCGATTATTATTTTAAAATTTCCCTTATCTTGAATTTTGTATTAAGCAGCAAACAACAGAAAGCTACTTTTTTATTTATTTTTTATGGAAAAATATTGTTATAATAGAGTTAATACTATGAATAAATACCGAGTTTTTTTTATCAAGCCTTCAGAAAGTAAATTTATCGATAGAAGAACTTTACCGAAAGAGTCTGGAAATTCTCATATAAATCAAAAATATATTTTTATTAAAAATTTCGCCCTAGCAATGTTACTTAAAAAAATAATAAAAATAAAAATATGAAATATGAAATAATTTTTAAAGGTGATCGTCGATATTTTAAAGCTACAGGGGTTCTTAATTTATTTTGAAAAAATTTGATGAGTTATAATCAAATAAAAAACGGGCTTTTGTGTATGTAGGTAGAAGCGAATTCTGCAAAATAGATAATTTAATTTTCCTTACTGATAATAGTCTAAAAGAAACGCGTATTTTCTTCCATCTGGTAAAAGCCAACTTTTGTGGAAAAATGCAAATTTTTTTTTTCCTAAAGCTTAAATCTGAAATCGAAATTATCGACACTTAAGAAAGATAGTTGCTCGGTAGCAGGGGACTTGAATAATTTCGATAAAAAAAAAAAAAAATCAATAACTATATTTTTTTCTACAAATCTGGAAATGTGTTCCAAAATTTACGAGTAACGCACAATTTTACTGTGTATATGCCCGTTAGTGAATATGTGAGCTCGTGAAAGTGTGAGCGTGTTTAAGTAAATTGTGAATTAATCTCCTACATATTTATGTAGTTTCTCTCAGAATGATTATTTTTTACCCAACATCTATGGGAAACTGCATTTATTTTATTAATGAATGACAGATGGTTATATTTACTCAAAATTCGATATGAAATAAGATAAATGTATAAAGAAAAAAACGTTTTTGCTGCACAAAATCTCCAACAGATGGTGCTATGCATGAAAAATCGACAAAAATACGAAGATTCGCTCTGATACAAGGGAAAAAAGTACAGTATGTCTAGTTTCCTAGGTAAAACTAAAGTTTGATGCATTGCAGAAACTTTAATCAATCTTATTCACTTTACACACGATTCGCCTGAAAAATTCCTTATATAATTTGAATAAACTTTCATTTTTTCAAGCCTTTTATAGGTTGGTTTTTAAATCTGACACTGTGTAAAACTTCCTTTATCAATATTACCTCTAAAAATGGTTGACAAGGATATATTTCTAGAAGTACAATAACCAGTTTCATATGGATGGTGTGGCTTCTTTAATTGTTATATTCAGACTACAAAACAAAAAGTACAATAATTTATATAAGAAAAGCACACTTTTAAATCAAAAGGTTTCGGTGAACATCACACAAAAAGAAATAATCTGGAGTGTCACTCACACGACTTCCTTTTACCCTGAAAATTAACACTATAAATACACATTGGTGATTAAGGGGCAAGATAACGAGTACTGTTATGTAAACCTATGTTAAAACAATTCAAATTAGGCTTTGGAACAGCTTTATTTGACAAGTAATTTTTTGTCAGGTGTGTGTGTGTGTGTGTCTGAGGGAGGGGGGGTGTAGCCCCGCACAACCCTTTTTTCATTATTGTATATACATTTACGTAGAATTTAAATCTGTTATTAAATACAGAAGTTCATTAAAAATTATTCAGACAACTTTCACACGCAACATTCCTTGAAACTTATCAATCTTGAAACCACTTTTCTAGTAACAAACGCATTTACTTCAAAATACATCATTTGGATCGCCAAAAAATATTTGTTTCTTATTTACTCTAAGAGACACGGACAAACATCAAACTTTAAAAACTTGACTTTGGTGTTCAGGAAGCCTTAAAACGTGTAAATATACAAAAAAAAAACAAGCGATGAATATTTAGTTTAAAAGAATACACTATTTACCATAAGGCTATTAGGAATTAATTTCATATCTTGAGAAGATTTCCTGGACATTGTAAAATAGTATGGTAAAGAAGTTCCACTAACAACGCAAAAGAATGTTATGGCTTAAATATTGGCAGTCCTGTATATCTTCTGAAAGTTATGTACACATCACGTGGTGAACATAAATATAATCCTATAATTATAACACACAGCACAACCTGAAGTACACTTCAATCAATTTTCAAGTATTGTCGGACTCTAATCTAGTTCTATTGTGTAGCCCTGTAAACCAACTGTGAATGATTTCTAAAATATATTGTACATGAAACATGTTTTTTACGCATATAAAATATATATATTTGTTTCATTTGGTCTGCATATGTTAAACTATACTTTCCAACAATTTCCCCCATGATGTAATGCATTTGATTTCTCTTGGGTGCTCCGTACACGAACTATTTGCTTGATCTCAACAAAACGTTTAGTGTAGCATTCATTTAGAATGCCAAGTTAGAATACCACAGACTAACCGCAAAAAAATACTGTCTCTACCCCATGAGTATGAGAAACTAAAAACTATATGGATTCTCTTGGATTTTGAAGGGTAAACAGAACATGTGATACCTTACATATTACAACGAAAATTTTGTCTTAAGGGGAAAAAAAACGTGAATGTGTTACAAATTAACCCAAAAATATAATTTTTGTGACCCCCTTTTAAAAAGAAATGCGTGTAGTGAGTTGTCGTTATAGTGCATGTTTAGGAGCCTTTATTAAATTATAGAAAAAAAATTATATGAAATTAGCATACATATTTATGGTTTAATGTTCTTTTTTAATATATTTTGACAATTTTTCGTACATTTTATGTTTTTAACATGCAGCGTTTTAAAATCAAAGCAACATAATTTTTAAAAGACTTAAAATACTACATAATACACTACAAATTGCAATCAGAATATGCAAAAAATTAAATATCTAATGAAATATCAGCAGATTGGCTATACATTTTATTATGATATTATAATAGCTGTACTTTCGCTTTTGTCTATGTTTCTTCCCTTATATCTATAATTGTACTTTGATTCAAAAAGGAAAATATTGATAAATCCGCCTTAGTGTTTTGCATCTTTTTGAAAATACTGTAATTTCAACTCTTCTGTCTACGATGTCTTTCTGAATTTTAATGTATTTATGTTAATTTTTTTTAGAGTATGTTCATGCATTTGGCTTCTCAGATATGTAGAACAAGTTTTGCCAGCCCTTTCGCATTTGCAGTTAAATAAATATTATTAAAAATGCTTATATTTTATGAGATATTTATTTATTTATTATATTCTGATTGTAATATGTTGTGTCTAAAACAGTATATTAAGTGTGACATAGGTTGTTGAAATAAAGACTATATCTAAATTAATATACGAGCTAGTCTCATATAAATTTATATATATAATTAAAGAACGCTTCTAATCATATTCTATAGCTACAACTCATTTCCTGAATATTTTTACAGAGTGATCCCAAATTTTACGGTTTTTGCTCGTTATAAGTGTCTTTACTTACATAGATTACTCTATGATATTACACAATCTACATAAACAAATTCGTTTCAACTCTCCGCATCTAGCAGTGTGATGAGACTTTGCTTCTGCATTGCTTTTGAAACACTTTCAAATTTCTCCTAATCGAAGGTCATATGGCATGCATTGTTCCCGGCTAATATTATATACGGTTTTTGGAGCAAGTCCTGATTTCACTTCTGCACCCATAGTGACTTTTTCCAATAATCGTGGTTGAACAAAATAGCACTTTTTTATATATAACTCGCTTTCTGCAGCAGTTCTTAAACTGCCCATTTGAGAAGATTTAATCCCAAGTCTCAGTTTTCGACTGATTCAACTTTTTATTTCGAATTTTATCCTTGGAATATTTTTTCTACATACTTAAAAAATAATTTCCCTCTCTTTTTTTGTTAATTTACGCACCGCTGTCCAGCACTGTAACCCACCAGATAGGTTTACATTATACTGTGTTTTCAATCCTTGAAATTACAATTATAGGATTACAGTGAAACGAGCAGGGGATAGTGAGCAGCATGTTGAACATGTTTTAACAATATGAATCGAAACTTCTTCCAACTTCTAATAAAGCTATTACATACTTCATGGTGAGGATATTTAGAACTAACAAATAGGTTATTTCCAGTATTATTTATTCCTTTATATCATTTCCCAATTTCTTGATATATATATATATATATATTTTTTTTTTTTGAAAATTACTCGCAAACTTTAATTTTACAAGTGTTTGCTAGTAAAATTACAAATGGTGAAATACAGTGCACCGGAATTCAAAAAAATATTTTTTCTAAATAATATAGAACTTTTTTCATAGAATTTTTCTCCATCTTCAAATTCTTTTGTTTTCCTCCCCCCTCCCTCCTTTTTTTTCTATGACCTAATTTTTTTAGTTAATTATTAAAAATGTATACGTGGATCTAGGTATAAACTTTGAATTTCTAATTGTGCATAAAATTGAGGCAAATTGTGTTTATTTTTGTTGAAAACAAATAAAGGTTTGCCCGGGAAAAATAATCTATTTATTATAACCATATCTTGTAATTCAAAACGAAACTTTAAAAAAAAATCGAAAGAAAAATTATTTATATATTTTTTAAGGCTTTTCCCCTTCCAGTCAAAATTTAAAATCTCATTTCACAGAGCTAAATCAATTTAAAGTGGTATCCAAGACATATTATTTTACATGATTAGGCATTTCATATAGGCAATATCTAATGCATGAAACTCTAAAAAAGGTTTACTTTTTAAAAGAAAATATATTCTATTGTTTAAATTGAATATATTTTGAATAGGATTTCATAAAATGAAATATTGAATTTATTGTCTGATGTATTTTTCAACATATAGTGTTTCGAACATCACTAAATGTAAAAAGCAATTTCTAATATAATTCTGCATTCAAAACTAAAATCTAAATGTTTTCTAATTCAATGCTAAGTATTTTAAACTACATTTTTATAGATATTTTAACACAAGTTTTATAATTATTTATTAGCTCAGATTTATAATCAATTAAAAAAAAAAAAAAAAAATCTTCCGACAAAAAGTGGTAAGTAATTTAAAAACCTACATTCCTTTACTTTATCTTCTACATACCAAAGAAAAACTACTGGATTCGTTAAAATTTTGGAGCTTCTATTTTCGATGGATTTACACGTTTTGAGACGATTTGATGGATTTAACACGTTTTACACGATTTGACTATTCTGAGAAATTGTTTCTCTGTTTGTGTTTTACCAAAATTTTATGGACACTATATTTCACGAATGAATCCACTGAATTCAATATAAGTTTATATTTTCTTGATTTATGCTGGTGCTAATTAGCTATTGGGATATATCATCTTAAAAGCGCCGTTACTATGATACAATTTCTCCCATTTAATGGAAGGATATATTTCTGATTCTATAATGTATAAGTGCATTATATAAGCTTGAAATGTATGAGGACCATGAGATAAGAATATGTAGCCTCAATTTATATTCATATCAACTGATATTTTATGTAATTGTGTAACTATGCAGGAATATATCACCATTTACGGGAAGGTAATTTATTCGGTTATTTTAAATATAAGCTAAAAAATCTAAAATCTCTTTTTATTACACTGACAAATATTCAATGACTAACATCTAGAAACAATATTGTGTTTCAAGTAAAAATTGTTCTATGTCATACTTATAAATTCTAGTTATCTTTGCTAGTGAGTTCTAAAATCGAAAATAAATACAGCATGTCAATTTACATGAATTACGAGTGAAAACAGTCATAATGTAATAAAATAAATGAATTTACACTTTAATTTAGAATATTTTCTCAACAAATTTTTTGGGATATAAATTCAGTGCTTTTAGCGGTAATACAAAGCTGAAACTTTGTACATCCATTTATTAGATTATAGTGCATGTTTGCTAATTTAATTTTTTTTTATCATATAAAAGTTTACATTTTATGTATATATATATAGATATATAGATATATCTATATATATATTGAATCAACCTAAAATTGTTTTGATTTTATAAAATTCTGTTATTATTATTATTATTATTCATTATTATTTATTATTATCTACTATTATTTATATATATATATATATATATATATATATATATATATATTTTTTTTTTAGAAACTTTTAGTTTGTTATGTATGAATAAATTAAACATTTATGGAACGAAAAACTAGGTTTAAGTTTCTGAACACATTGTAAAGATAAATTTCAAAACTTGCTGCACAATACCGAGAATATTCTTTCTTCAGTGATATTTGAATATTGCCTAAAAAGAGATTATTCAGTCAAATTTCGCCTTCTAGAAATCGTTCACTGAGTAAGCACATTAGATGTACATGAAAATCAGATTATGCTAAGCACTAGCTTTATATATTTATTCTATTCAAGAAAATAGAATTTAATGACAGATCTTTGAAGTTATAATACGAAATAAACTTTCATTGCTCGACTCTCATTTACGATTTTCTTTTCAAATCCCTTTAATATTTCACTGTTTAGAAATTTTCGAATAAAATCCTATTAAAATAAGGTATAAAATATGATATTTCTTCCATAAATCGTAATTAAACATTCAAAGTTTGTAAAATAGGTATTTCATCTCCGCATATCTTTAAATCTCTGTAATATATAATATCTCATGTTTGAATTCGAGAAAAATAACCTTTTCAATGCTCAGTTCTTATCTAGACGGATTATAATTCAAAAATTATGCTTTATTTTATAATTTTTATTTCACTTCTTGTCTAATACAAGCTGTAGATGCTTTGCAGAACTCATGATAATTACATGTCTTAAGGATTTTGTTGTTGTTGTTTGATGTTTCTATAATTTTTAATAAAAAAAAATAAAAATAGATATAAATTATTTAATAAAAACAATAGAAAATAGATATAAAAATAAGATAATGTAAATATACTGAAGCTGACGGAAGAGTAGTCCAGTACGTGAAGCATTTTATTTACGATTGGGCACAGCCTTCAGTCAAGTTGATTGAGCTTCTTACGAATATTGTACAGAGTGGCGAGGGTAAAAATGGTTTCACGTATATATATGAGACAAGACCCAACGTAAAACAAAGTGAAAAAGTTACCCAGAATAATACAAGACATAAAAATACAAGAACACAAGGCGTGGCCTTACGTATAAAATACATGACATGCATAACTAATGATTTTAGACATTTTACAGTAGATGTTGAAAATGTTCATCATAATGATAGATGGACACACATATGTAATGACACAAATATGTACATTACAACATGTTTATGGTAACTTTTGCCAGTTCATGCTCAATAACATTTGCAATCATAGTGCAAATGTTCGATTTCACGTCTTAAATTATATGCATGTTGTTACTATAGACTCTATTTTTTAAGTTTCCCCACAGATAAAAGACACGAGGGGATATATTGGATATATTGGAGAGACCATAAATCTTTGGAAACGGCGCATTCCTCTCCAAAAGCTTATACATACATGCTACTGACAAATTAGAAGTATGCGCCATCTTGCTGAAAGAAATGCATAATCTCGATCTTCCTCCGTCAACTGAGCTGTAAATGACTGAAATATGTTTGAAAAATAATATTCAGAGTTTATCGTAAAAGTAAAGAAAAAACGACCTACAGTTCGCCGGTGCAGCACACCAATCAAAGTGTCCTTTAGGATTAGCTTTTGACATATATCATGTATTTTAAGAACTTATGCAGTTACTTAAATGAAACTATACTTTTTCCTTCGTTAAAGAGAGTTGTGGATGAAGATCAGCGTCATTCATTAGTAATCATTTTCAGTAATGCATCCTTTTACCGTAATCCACTTCTGTAAACTCTTGCAAATCCATTATTTAAAATGCTTCAACATCGATTCTCATAACGTTTTTTACATGTTAGTGAGATGATGACGTCTAGTGGAGTTCTATAGTTTCTATAGTTCTATAGTTATAGTCTTTTCAACACGATTAATATTCCGTAAACAAAGTTCATGTCTTTAAATGGTCACGGTAGGCATTAGCGTCTGAAACTATTAATGTATTTTTTTTTATCAATTTCTTAACTGTAGCTTTTCTGAAACAGCTGTCTGTATATTTTTTTCATGAAATTTGCATTTTGTTTTTGAAAGACTGAAATTTAAAATAATTTTCAATAATAAAAACACGCTCTTGGATTGTAAACGCCATTCATCCGACTAGAAAATATTCACAAGAAATTTCATTGAAAAGTAACCAAGCGAACAATGATTACCGATTAATTTTTGTTATTAAATAGCCCAAAGTTTCTTAAATTAAAACAACTAATAGGAACATGCGAATTATGATAAAATAATATCTAGTGCGACTTGCGTACCTATTTTTTAGGACTTTTGAAAAATTTAAAAAGTGTTTATGACTTCAGCTTTTCTGTCCCTCTATCTGTCTGCTATCTATCTCTAACTTCAATAAATATTCACGAAACTCCTTCAAACTGTTATATATTATTAAAGCTCACTATGGGATCTTTCCTACTGAAAATGTAGGTAAATACCATCATCGGTTTAAGTACCAAGCATCCGAAAGCATTCCAAATCTTTTAGTTATATGAGTTTTATTTCTAAAAACCATATTATTTATATATTTATTTTTTGCACGAATCATGATAAATTGACAATTAGTATTCATATGCACAGACAAAAGTTTTTTATTGGATATAGTTTGATTGGGATTAGGATTTATAAAAGCACAGATAAATATCAAAATACGTTAAGGGCTATATTTTGAAACTACTGGAATTGTATCTTCATTTTCAGTAAGTGTTTCTAACAATTTCTAATACTGTTCTAAACTACCCCACACAATTTTTTAAATATAAATTGCTAAAGTATTAAAGAAAACTTTCAGCATTTAGGCTTGTATTACAGGCCAAAGGTGATATTAAAAAATAATAATATTTTGCATATATATTGATAGGCCCACGCTGAAGACTTTTGACAGGTATACAGTCGCCAGAAGTATTCTTCGAGCAACTCCACCCCGTCAGAATTTTTGACGATTCGATTAAGTTGTCGGTTTGAATAATAAATATTTAGAATTTAAATATATTATTTAAATATTTTATTTTAATAATAAAATATTTATTATTTAAATATTTTATTTTAATAATAAAATATTTATTATTTAAATATTTTATTTGTTTATCGAATCGTTAAAAATATATTATTTGTTTATCGAATCGTTAAAAAAATATATTCAATATTGGTACAGCATTCATTTAAAAAATGTCCTTATTCAATATTGTAAATTTCAGACAGAATGAAGGAATGAAGGTTTGAGTACGGCTATTTATAAAGAATGAATCCAAGTCAATCAACCAATCAACCAACCTTGAAAAAAAAAAAAAAAAAAAAAAAAAATTTTTTTTTTCAAGGTTGGTTGATTGGTTAATTTAAAAAAATAATCCTTATTCAATATTGTAAATTTCTATCTCAAAGACATTAGCTATCTCAGATTCAAAGGCATCGTTTCAATTTTGAAATATTACTATTATCTATTTCAGACCAATTCAAAGTCTCAATTTATAAACATCCAATATTGGCACTCTATCTATCGCAAAAAAATGGGCCGAACGAAGCGTCAAAGACAGAAATCTGCCATGAGACGCTTCGTTCGGCCCATTTTTTTGCCCCCTCCAGATTTAAGGCATCAGTTTGTACCATCTAGATCGATCCCCCACAAAGACTTTGATTTTGGACGGAGGGGTGTCGGTCCAAGAAATAGTCTCAAATCTATCTTCGTGGAGGCGAGGGTCGTCATCGTGGTCCCCATCGAAGAACAGCATGGTTCTGTCTATGAAATCTTTTAAGAATTCATTTATGAATGTGTCAGAGTCCCTCACGATCCGAATTCGGATGGCTTTATGGATGCATGAGGTGGGTAGTATGGGGTCTAGAATCTGGATTTTAGAGGATGTCAGCATGGCCTCGAATCCCAACGACGACAGGGCATCTCCAAAATGTATCTCGTCGACTGGATACACCCAGGTATTGGCTAGAGAGATAGGTAGCCTGACCCTCCTGTAAACGAGATCGCACACCTTCAGCCTGGTCGTTTTTTTCACGTAAGATCGGCCCATCAGCTTGGCCACATCAGAGGCCCTGACGAACAAAAGTCCATCCGCCGAGACTACGAATAGGATTTTAGCGTCGAGCTGTGGATGTTCAATAGTGAATAGCATGACTTATGGCAATAAAAGTCAAAATGATGCAGGCTCTTAGAGGCAGCTCGTATATATACCCGAGTCGTGACCTCGTTTTATCAGGCTTTACTAAGAAAACAGGATGTATGCCGGTATCAGCTGTTTTTTGAGGATGCGATAAAATCTGTCCGCGTGACCTTCTAGAACGATAAAATTATTTATATAATTAGTTTAAACGGGATCTTGCATAAGCTACCGATAGCATAAGGACGTGCGTCACAGGACGTGCGTCACCGATAAGAAATTTACTTGGAATTTAGATAGAACTAAAGATTACTGCTAGTATATATACAGGCTGCTGGACGAGACATTTCATTCTGAGCTAGTCTTACTGTTCTCCAAAATGATCTTCCAAATATTATCTGATGAACTGAATGTTAAATTGACATGCTTTTTGTCATTTGACAACCAAATTTTTATCAAAGGCCGAGACGTGGCCTATTACATGGGGCATGAAAACCCCAGTAGAGTGGTGAACTTGTGCCATATAATGGTAACGGACATTGCTCCTGAGGGCTTGAAACTACCCCCGTCTTTAGCCAAGACATGCGTCTTTGGACTGGAGGATGCAAAAATATTGATGGATATGCATCCAGGAGAGTTTGATTCCTTATTTCAGGGGCCGATTGAAATTCTTACGCCCATCGAATGCAGCTTAAACCTGAGGCGGCCTGTCCAGGTTAAGCTCGCAGCCATAACCTCATCCAATGCCACAATGGAGAGTTTCTTGGCCGATCTAAAGAATGTCATGGAGGAGTACCTGGCAACGGTACCCATGGACACCTATGTCTTTGGTGAACGATATGGGGACTTGGAGCTAGGCTATTTCCCCCGAAAAATAAAAGTTTTGGTGGGAAACAAGCCCTACTTCTATAAATCCTCGTCTTAAGATCAGGACGAGGTGCAAAAAAATGGGTCGAGCGAAGCCTCTCATGACATAAGTCATTGAGGCTTCGCTCGGCCCATTTTTTTGCGATAGATAGAGTGCCAACATTGGATGCGTACCGATTTGAACTTGTAATTTTCAAGGGATATGGCTTAGCTATAAGATAATTTTATATCTTGATAAAATATACAGACTCTATAGCTAAATTTAAGGGATCTGAATTTAAAAATTTAATTTTTTCATTTAAAATTCACATTTTTTTCGTGTAAAATTTAAAATTTTTAAAGACTAAGTGTGGCGGTCATTATAATTCTAAATTTTAGATTTTCAAGGGATATGGCTTAGCTATAAGATAAATATGAAATTTGGTAAAATATACAGTCTCGATAGCTAAATTTAAGGGATCTGAATTTTAAAATTTAATTTTTTCGTTTAAAATTTAATTTTTTCGTTTAAAATTTACATTTTTTTCGTGTAAAATTTAAAATTTTTAAAGACTAAGTGTGGCAGTCATTATAATCTGATCTCTAAATTTTTAAGGGATATGGCTTAGCTATAAGATAAATATGAAACTTGGTAAAATATATAGACTCGATAGCTAAATTTAAGGGATCTGAATTTAAAAATTTAATTTTTTCGTTTAAAATTTACTGTGTAAAATTTAAAATTTTTAAAGGCTAAGTGTAGCCAAGCCAACATTGAATGCGTACCGATTGTAATTTTCAAGGGATATGGCTTAGCTATAAGATAAATATGAATCTTGTTAAAATATACAAACTCAATAGCTAAATTTAAGGGATCTGAGTTTAAAAATTTAATTTTTTCATTTAAAATTTATATGTAAAATTTAAAATTTTTAAAGGTTAAGTGTAGCCAAGCCAGTTATTATGATCTGATCTCTATAAAAAGATTTTCGAGAAACTATTGACAGGATGCTTGATAAGCGGCTTCGATTAAAATTACAATCAGATCTCTATAAAAAGATTTTTCGAGAAGTGTTGACAGGATATTATGTAAGCCTTTCCTCAGGATGCCCGGTTATAATCAGATCGATAAAAATTGCTCAAGAGACAGGATATTATGCAAGCCTTTCCTCTTGATAAGCGGTTCGTAGAAATTTACAATCAGATCTGTTGATAAGACCGGGTATATATACGAGTGTCCAGCGAGAGCTCTTCAATTGCTAGTCGATCTCTCTACTAGCTGCTTAGATACATTAGCTCTCTGTCAGTCATGTTTTTCCATGTAAAAAATTATGCTTATGGCGTTGCCTTTAAATGCTTAATGGCCACTGATGGCACTCTGTTTGTCCGGGCTGAGGACCTGGCTATTTATTCGAGGCACCCTCTAGATCTTCATTTTGCCGAAAAATATGCAGGCCTCACCGTCCGAGACGTGATGGACCCTAAAATCGATTTACTTAAATGGCTCGCTAAGACGAGAATCTTCTCCATTAGCGAAGCCAAACATCATTTGAAAGGGTTCATGGGCGAACAGGAATTTGATAAGATGTTCGATGGTTCGGCCATGGTGAAATACCAGGCTAACATGAAGCTCAGCTTCGTGAAAGCCATAGGTGTTCGATTTGTAGAAAGGTCCCATACCAAGTTCGAAGACTTCCTTGCCGCATACCAACTACAGGTGAGGAAATTTTTTGAGCTTGAATATGAGGATTATGAAATATACAAATCTCAAATGACCGGACCGTTGAAGATGACCATCAGGAGGTCATCTAATGAGCAACCCATAGAGAGCTTGTGTTAATCTTTAAAATGAGAGTAAAAAAATGGGTCGAACGAGGTGTCTCATGGCAGAATTTCTGTCTTTGACACCTCGTTCGACCCATTTTTTTGCGATAGATATAGTGCCAACATTGGACGGGTTTAATTTAAGACTTTGATGCTAAGGGGGTTTAATTTAAGTATTTATAAAAAAAATCTATTAAGCTAGTATTGAAGAGGTTATCAGCATAAAAAAATCTATTAAGACGTTTAAGTTGAGACTTTACAATTACATGTATGAAAATATTATTAAGACTGAAAATATATGGATGGGTCTATAATTGAATTAAGTATATTTTCAAAAATGAAGATTTAGACTTTGGGTTGACATTCGACCAACTTTAAAAACATAATGTTAAAATAAAAATATTTTTGAAAACTAATCGTGGAATCGTGATTCTTATTACATATACATAGTAAAATAAGCAATTTACTTACTTTTCAGTCGTTTTTTTTTTCAAATTTAAAAAAAATTGAAAATTTTGACAGAGGTGGTGGCATATCAGCAAATTTAGATAAACTGTTACTTTAGCATGATATATATATAGGCTAGCTAGAGTCAATCAATCAATCAACCAACCTTGAAAAAAAAAAAATATATATATATATATATATATATTTTTTTTTTCAAGGTTGGTTGGTTGATATATATTTATAATGCTAATTGAATTAAGTATATTTTCAAAAATGAAGATTTAGACTTTGAGTTGACTATTGCAAATTCAACCAACTTTAGAAACGTAATCTTAAAATAAAAATATTTTTGAAAACTAATCGTGGAATCGTGATTCTTATTACATATACATAGTAAAATAAGCAATTTAATTACTTTTCAGTCGTTTTTTTTCCAAATTTAAAAAAAATTGAAAATTTTGCAAATTCGACCAACTTTAGAAACGTAATCTTAAAATAAAAATATTTTTGAAAACTAATCGTGGAATCGTGATTCTTATTACATATACATAGTAAAATAAGCAATTTAATTACTTTTCAGTCGTTTTTTTTTCAAATTAAAAAAAATTGAAAATTTTGACAGAGGTGATGACACATCAGCAAATTTAGATAAACTGTTAGGCTGGTTGGTTGATATTGTTACAAAATTGTAAATAATTGTGTTTATTTTTGTATAAATTCTTTCAAAGAGGCTTAGTAAGTTGATAAAATGCTAATTTTGTGCATTTCTAGTCGTTATAGCGTTGAAATAGCCTTATTTTCCCTTAAAAACGCATTAAAAAGCCCCAGTAATGCAGGTAATGCATTTGGCGCCAAATTTGGCGACTTTTTCCCACCCTGGCGATTTTTTTGGCGACCTTGGCGAGAAAATCCTTATATGGGATATACCAAATATGGAAGCTGTAAGTTGATTGGTTGACCACTTTCTAGAGTTTTCTCGAAAAATCTGGGTTCCATGGAACAGTATATAAGGAAGCGCTTTCCCGCCAAGGCAGTCAGATTTCAGTTCAGTCTTCAGCCAGCTTCGCTAGGGCTTGCATTGCCTTTGAGCCTCTTTGAGAGAGACTTGCTTCAAGTGTTATTGTTATACAGTTTGTACTGTGGATTTGCTATTGACAGCTGTTGTTTAAGCTGTGTTTACTGTTTGAATTGAAGCTGATACTTGGTTTATAGACCAGTATTTTTCTGGAACTTTCTGTGAATAAATTACTGAATTTTTGTACGTTTGGCCTTTCATTCTCAGACAACTCACGAACCCCCAAGTACGCAACATTTCTGGCGTCAGAAGTGGGATTGTCTGTGAATGGTTATAACTAGAGCTATGGAGGAACAGATGAAGAAACTTCTAGAAAGCTTAGCTACCCAGATGAATAAAATGAAAGAAGGGCAAAGAGAAATGAAGGAAGCACAAAGAGAGATGAAAGAAAGTATGGAAGCATCGCAAAGAGAGATGAAAGATAGCCTGAGTCAAGAGATGAAAGAAATGAAAGCAGCTCAGGAAAAGATGGAAGCCAGTTTGACCGAAGAAATTAAATCTAATCAAGATGAGATGAAGAGAGAGCTTTCAACGGCAAAAAAATCGATAGAGGGTAAATTAACGGTGATGGAAAATAGAATGGATGGAATAGAAGAGAAAGCTCTAAAGATAGAAGAGAGTTTTGAAGAGAAAGCTATGAAGATAGAGGAAAATGTAATGAAAGTAGAAAAGAATTTTGAAGAGAGATTTATGAAGATAGAAGAGAATTTTGAGGAGAAATTTAAAGAAAACTTTGATCAAGAGCTGAAAGGAAAGGTTTCAGCGATAGAAAGCAAGTTTAAGAGAATAGAAGAAGATCTGGAGAGAAAAGTGGAAGAAAAGTTAAAATCCATGCCCCAGGAAAATGAAAAGAAAGAGAGAAGAATCCAGAATCAGGAATTTATTAAGCTATCTACCTACGACGGCAGTTCCTCCTGGCATGTATATAAGACGCAGTTTTCCATCGTAGCTGAAGCTAACGGCTGGGACTCTACCGCCAAGTCAGTCCATTTAGCAGCAGCATTACGGGGAGATGCAGCCGAGATACTGCGAAATGTTTCTAAAGAAGAAAGGAACGACTTCGAGGCCCTGACTAGAGCACTGGAGCTACGGTTCGGAGAGAAGTGTTCTAAGGACTATAGTCGCCTCCAGCTAAAGTCCCGTTACCAGAAAACGGGTGAAAGTTTGCAAGAGCTGGCAGCGGACATTCAGAGATTGTCACACCTCGCATTCTCAGACTGTCAAGCTGATACTCGAAACGACTTAGCTCTTCAGTACTTTATCGATGCTATTCGGGATCCAGAAACTCAAAAAGCGCTGAGACTCTCCAACATCAGAGACGTAGAATCAGCTTTAGGCTATGCACTTAGGATAGAGGCAGCCCAACAAGCCTCCCGGAAAGACCGCCATACCATAAGAGCAGTCTCTTTAAACGATATGCCTGCTGGTGAAAATGAAATGAAGAGAAGTATCGAAGAGATCTTAAAGAGATTGCGCAGCCTGGAGAATAACAAAGAAATAAGGGACCGGAAGATAAAGTGCTGGGGCTGTGGAGGGGATGGTCACGTGAAGAGGAACTGCCCTGTACGACCAATTATAGGAAATCACCCGGCTTCACCATCACTGCAGGGAAACTAAGAGGAGGCCATCTCGCGGGGCGGAGGTTGCCTAAAATTAAAGAGCCCCAATTTACAGTATTTCATGTTTCATCGATGAGTGGCGGCGATAATGGACTTCACGTCTATGGCCAAGTCAACAACGCCACCTGCCGGATGATTCTGGACACGGGAGCCAACGTGACCATCATTAGAACGGATTTGGCTCAAGAACTAAAAGAGAAGATCATCTGGACTCCGCCCTGCGTTAAACTCCAGACTGTGACCGGAGACGAAATCAAAATATATGGAAAAATGAACTTGATCATCACTTTTGGGAATGCCAGTTACCATCATATGGCATATGTGGCAGATATAAGAGATCCTGTAATCATTGGAATTGATTTCCTGAGAAAATTTAACTTTAAATTGGACTTCAAGAATAATGAACTGCATTCGAGTTCGGAAGACATAGCTGTGTTCAACACTGAAAATCAAGACATTCAGCCAATATGCCAGATAACAGCCAAGTCGGAAATTTCCATCCCTCCACATACAGAGACAATAGTTTCAGGAACACCTCCTACCAAGCAGTACTTCCGCTATGGACTGATTGAATACCCGAATACAGACAATAGCCCAAGAGGAGTTCTGGTAGCTTCATCTCTAGTTGATCTCTCAAAGAGTACTATACCTGTGAGAGTCGCAAACATCAGCGATAAGGTCCGAACAGTGAAGAAGGATGAAGTGTTAGCAGCCTGCACTCCTGTAACATGCATAAACCGCCCCATGCAATCAACCGAATCCAAGTCTTCTGAGCAATTAACAACGGAACTACTCAAGAATGCAGAGTTAGGAAAGGAACAGAGATGCGCTGCGGAGAAGCTACTCCAAGAATTTAAAGACCTTTTTTCTCGAACACCTGAAGACGTCGGGCGAACGAACATCACCCAGCACAGAATTGATACAGGAAATCATCCTCCAATCAAACAACATCCAAGAAGACTTCCTTTTGCTAAACAGGAAGAGGTCACTGAACTTCTAAATGAAATGCAGCACAATGACGTCATCGAGCCATCAACGAGTCCTTGGGCCTCTCCCATAGTACTGGTGCGAAAAAAGGATGGTTCAACAAGATTTTGTGTGGATTATCGTCGTTTGAATGACATCACGAAGAAAGACAGTTACCCTCTTCCCAGAATTGACGACACATTAGACACACTTGCTGGCAATAAATGGTTCTCGACGTTGGATCTGAAGAGCGGTTACTGGCAAGTAGAATTACATCCTGATGATCGTGAGAAGACTGCATTCACCACGGGACAAGGACTGTGGCAATTTAAAGTTATGCCGTTCGGATTATGTAATGCTCCCGCCACCTTTGAACGCCTGATGGAGACAGTGCTAAAAGGACTTTCCTATGAAGCCTGTCTGGTGTATTTGGATGATATTATCATTGTGGGGCGCACCTTTGAAGACCATCTACGAAACATCCGAAAGGTGCTGGAGAAACTCAGAATGGCTAACCTCAAATTGAATCCAGGCAAGTGTAACTTGTTCCGTCGTGAAGTGAGCTACCTCGGCCATATCATCTCTGCCGAAGGTGTGAGAACTGATCCTGAGAAGATCTCTGCAGTCGAGAACTGGAGTCGCCCTGAAAATGTACACCAACTACGAAGTTTCCTGGGGTTATGCACTTACTACAGGAAGTTTGTCAAGGGTTTCTCAAATATTGCCAGACCACTGCACAAGCTGACGGAAGCCAAACAGAAGTTCCTGTGGACAGATGAATGTGAAAAAGCGTTCAAGCGACTTAAAGAGGCCTTAACATCATCGCCTATCTTGACATATCCACAGCCCGACAGACAGTTCATACTTGATACAGATGCCAGCCATGAGAGTGTCGGTGCTGTTCTGTCGCAGGAAATTGACGGTCAAGAACATGTCATTGCCTATTGGAGTAAATGCCTGTCTAAACCAGAGCGAAATTACTGTACCACCAGGAAAGAGCTACTCGCCATCGTAAAAGCCATAGAACATTTCCATCATTACCTCTATGGCAGAAGATTCCTGCTCCGGACTGACCATGCATCTTTAACGTGGTTGCTCCAGTTCAAGAACCCGGAAGGACAGATTGCCAGGTGGATACAACGCCTGCAGGAATATGACTTCGAGATACGTCATCGTAAAGGGACTCTACATGGTAATGCAGATGCCTTGTCACGGAAGCCCTGCTCGGAAAGCTGCAAGTACTGCTCTAGGGCCGAACAGAAATACCTGCCGATAAATCAGGTTGCCTGCCAAGTTACTGTCTCAACTCCATCAGAACAAGATCCCGATCCCTGGAGTGACGAAGAATTAAGACAAGCCCAGTTGGAAGACCCTGACATAAAGCCAATATTACAGCTGAAGGAGACGACCAGCAACAGACCTATCTGGCAGGACATTTCCAGATTTAGTCCCATTACGAAAAGTTATTGGGCACTTTGGGACTCTCTTCATATCAGAAACGGCGTATTATACAGAAAGTGGGAATCTGATGATGGGAAAAGCTTCCGATGGCAGATAGTATTGCCAAGATCAAGAATTCCAGATGTTTTAGAACAACTGCATAGTAGCTCTACCGGAGGCCATTTTGGGGTAATGAAGACTCTACAGAAAGTTCGGGAACGCTTCTACTGGTGCAAGGCAAAGGAGGATGTGGAGAAATGGTGTAAATCCTGTGATGCTTGTGCGGCACGTAAAGGCCCGCAGAAACGAAGTCGAGGAAGACTGCAACGGTATAACGTGGGAGCACCATTTGAACGGATTGCAATCGACATCTTGGGTCCTTTGCCACGGACCTCCAGTGGAAATAAATACATCCTCGTCGTGATGGACTATTTCACCAAGTGGCCTGAGGCATATCCCATTCCCAATCAAGAGGCATGCACAGTCGCAGAGGTCCTAGTGCAGCAATGGGTGTCAAGGTACGGCACGCCCCTACAACTTCATACCGACCAAGGTAGGAACTTTACCTCTGATGTTTTCAATGGACTGTGTCAACTACTCGGCATAGACAAAACCCGGACAACACCCTTACATCCCCAGTCGGACGGCATGGTCGAGAGGTTCAATCGTACCATCCTAAATAACCTCTCTCTGCTAGTATCAAGGAACCAGCAAGATTGGGACTTGAAGTTGCCATTTTTCCTACTGGCTTATCGAAGTGCTGTCCATGAAACCACCGGCTATACTCCAGCCCAGATGCTGTTTGGACGTGAACTTCGTCTCCCCTGTGATCTCCTGTTTGGTTGTCCACCCGATGCGCCTTCATCGCCCGAGGAGTACATCCAAGATCTCCAGGCACGATTTGAGGACGTACACAACTTTGCTCGGGAGCGGATTAACATGGCAACGGAGAAAATGAAGACAAGGTACGATCTAAAGGCTACACAACATGAGTTCCAGGAAGGAGAGAAGGTCTGGTTGTGGAATCCTGTTCGACGCAAAGGACTCTCTCCCAAGTTACAGTCCAACTGGGATGGACCATACACAGTCTTAAAAAGGCTGAATGATGTAGTGGTGCGGATCACTAAAACACCTTCGTCAAAACCGAAGGTGGTGCACTATAATAGGCTAGCCAAGTACCACAAGTAACGGTAAAATTAAAATTTTAAATGTAAATACTGGTAAAATTTGCGCATGCGCACTGTAAATATTTGTATATAAATATTTGTACATATTTGTGAATTTTGTAAATATTTCCCACTTAATTTATATTTCTATGTTATCGTTATGTGCAACTTAGTTTTTGTATTTTAGATTGTGTAAATTTGTTTAGTTTCGCCTCTTGACCAAGGGTTGCACTGCCCGGGACGTGCAGTCCTTGGGAGGGGGGCAGTGTTACAAAATTGTAAATAATTGTGTTTATTTTTGTATAAATTCTTTCAAAGAGGCTTAGTAAGTTGATAAAATGCTAATTTTGTGCATTTCTAGTCGTTATAGCGTTGAAATAGCCTTATTTTCCCTTAAAAACGCATTAAAAAGCCCCAGTAATGCAGGTAATGCATTTGGCGCCAAATTTGGCGACTTTTTCCCACCCTGGCGATTTTTTTGGCGACCTTGGCGAGAAAATCCTTATATGGGATATACCAAATATGGAAGCTGTAAGTTGATTGGTTGACCACTTTCTAGAGTTTTCTCGAAAAATCTGGGTTCCATGGAACAGTATATAAGGAAGCGCTTTCCCGCCAAGGCAGTCAGATTTCAGTTCAGTCTTCAGCCAGCTTCGCTAGGGCTTGCATTGCCTTTGAGCCTCTTTGAGAGAGACTTGCTTCAAGTGTTATTGTTATACAGTTTGTACTGTGGATTTGCTATTGACAGCTGTTGTTTAAGCTGTGTTTACTGTTTGAATTGAAGCTGATACTTGGTTTATAGACCAGTATTTTTCTGGAACTTTCTGTGAATAAATTACTGAATTTTTGTACGTTTGGCCTTTCATTCTCAGACAACTCACGAACCCCCAAGTACGCAACAATATATATATTTATAATGCTAATTGAATTAAGTATATTTTCAAAAATGAAGATTTAGACTTTGAGTTGACTATTGCAAATTTGACCAACTTTAGAAACGTAATCTTAAAATAAAAATATTTTTGAAAACTAATCGTGGAATCGTAATTCTTATTACATATACATAGCAAAATAAGCAATTTAATTACTTTTCAGTCGTTTTTTTTTCAAATTTAAAAAAAATTGAAAATTTTGCAAATTCGACCAACTTTAGAAACGTAATCTTAAAATAAAAATATTTTTGAAAACTAATCGTGGAATCGTGATTCTTATTACATATACATAGTAAAATAGGCAATTTAATTACTTTTCAGTCGTTTTTTTTTAAATTTAAAAAAAAATTGAAAATTTTGACAGAGGTGATGGTACATCAGCAAATTTAGATAAACTGTTACTTTAGCATGATATATATATAGGCTAGCTAGAGTCAATCAATCAATCAACCAACCTTAAAAAAAAAAAAAAAAAAAAATTTTTTTTTTTTTTTTTTTTTTTTTTTTTTTTTTGAAGGTTGGTTGATTGGTTAATTGACTCAAACATTTTTTTAACAAACATTTTTTTACAAACCTTAGTTGGTAGTTTAACATAATTAAACTATCTCTCTACGAGCCAGCTTGACGGTCAACTCATACGCTCTGTCTTTTTCGTCAACTACATAGTCTTTCTCTATTTCCTCAAACTTTCTCTTAACCGTAGCAGTCAATTCTTGAAGCATGTCGCCCGATTTGACAGACCATATACCTTCAGCTCTCACACGCATGGAAAAGTTGCTAGGTTTCTCTTCTTCAGTATCCCCATACCTGGATTCTACCGACGGGGGTGCGTAGATATTCGTATGTTGTTCGCAGACTGCCCTCGAGTATTCGTAATACCCTATAAGCCAATCTTGTACATTCATCTCGCCTTCATTTCGAACTGTGATTTCAAAGGCCATCCTTCTGCTGAACGGTATAATGCTGGGATACGTAGAGGTTACCCGGCCATCGGTCCACAGTTTCTGGATACGGCAGATCTCCTCGATAGGCATTCGGTGCGTCTTCACAAGTACGTGAAGCATATCATTGAAATCAAACACGCGCCTGGAACTCATGTTCAAGCGTTGTGCATTGGGATATAGATTAGCCAGATCCTTGTTGGAATATCGATGTGCAAAGTTGTAAGGTGACGCGTAGCCTAGATATTTGCCAACTTCGACGGCTATGAAATAAACATCTCTACCAACAGTAGCGGCGATGAGTGCAGGCTTGGTATCAAAACAAATTTTCAGATACATGATTGCGCTATGATCTTTCAATGGCAATTAGAATGGACAGAATGATGATAGCTTGAGTACGGAACCACTATTTATATAGAATATCCATGAGTGGGCGTGGCATGTAAAAAAAAAAAAAAAAAAAAAAAAAAAAAAATTTTTTTTTTTTTTCAAGTTAGTTGTTTATTTAGTTATCATCTTTGATCTAGAAAACTTCTTTATAAGCTTATCCGCCTCGTTTTCAATCTCTGTACGAATCGAGTCCAAGTCATAACTGCAACCCTCGTCCTTTTCATAGACTGAAATTATATCTTTTAGCGAATCGCTCACCATTTCTTCTTTGATTTTCTCAAGGTCTTCGCCGATTTTGGAGTACGCAGATAGGTATCTATTATAATTTACATAATTTTTAATCTTGTACTTGTTCAGAGCTTGTTCGTTAAACTGCTTACGCTTAACCTTAAAAATGTTTCTATACCTTGGAGATTCTTCGGCGTCGGCCTTCATGACGAATCCTTCTAGCGGACACTCTGCATAAGCGCTGGGATACGTTTCAACTTTTTCGTACAGATCCCCTATCGTTTGGTAATCTAAATCTAAGATGGGTACGTGGGGTAGCTTCACTCGCTGGAAAATGTTCACGGCATCGCTATACTTCATAAACGTATCTGAATCCAGTTGGTAGATGTCGAAGGCTCGAAAAAAGACAGTATTGCTACCGAATACGGCTTCGGATTCAAAATCACGATAGGTTATTCTCTTCATGTGGCTTCCGAATACTTCTCCATAAATGATAAAATTGTCATGTAAAATGTCTTTGATAAGCCGTACCTTTTCCGACAGCGGTTCCAAGATTGCGTTCAAGTTAAAAAGGCGTGTCTTTTCATCTAGCACTACGTTTCTAGATTGTATCCTGAACGTATTCTTCACGTAGCCAATACCGATATTAGAGCCATCCAATTTTTCGGTAGCAATTAAAGGTATGCCCGAATAAATTTGGCTTGTGATCTCGTGGTACTTGATAAGAGCCATTGTAAAGAGATTAGAAACAGGACTAAATAACGTATTGTTTGGTCAGACTAGAAAATATCTAATAAGCTATTTCAATGAAGACAGAATGAATGTAGCTTGAGTACGGAGCCGCTATTTATACTAAATATAAATCAACTAATCAACCAACCAACTGAAAAAAAAAAAAATTTTTTTTTTTTTTTTTTTTTTTTCAAGGTTGGTTGGTTGGTTTCTAAAGTTATATTTCTAAAGATATTTCTAAGTTGGCTGCTACAGTTATATTTCTAAGTTGGCCGTTAAAGCTATATTTCTCAGTTGGCTGCTAAAGCTATATTTCTTTAGCCAATCATTGTAGATGGCGCTGCAGTCTATATATATAGTATATATATAGTATATCTATTAGGGTGGGTGGGAGTGGAATTTATTTCTTCTACTGTACGGTCATGCATAAACTCGCTCCTGACCCACTTCCTTTAAAATAGGATGAAATAGCGTAATTTATACAATATTGGCTTAGAAAACAAGACTTTTGTCTGACAAATTACAAGATACTGCAGGTTTTCATGAAATCAGAATAGATCATAGGCTTTTATAGAAAAATCTAACTCTCTAGTGTCTATCAATGTACATCTTGCTGAAAACCCATTACGAGACATAGTGACTAGACGACCGTTGCTGGCAAATGTCGAGACACAATGAGTGTGTAGTCATGTTAGCGATAGTAAATATAGACAAGCTTCAAGGGTGGGCGTGGCACCTTAAAAAAAAAAAAAAAAAAAAAAAAAAAATTTTTTTTTTTTTTTTCCAAGGTTGGTTGGTTGGTTGATTACATTCTCTATATATAGTATCGCTGACGTGCCACTTCATCAGTCTATCTCAATCTTTGCCAGTCTAATCTGATAAAATTCTTCTAGAACAAATTTAATGGCAGGATATTATGTAACCCGTTTCTTCATAAACAGGACGCGATAAAGTTATTTATAGCTGTCCTTGCCGATAGCACCAAGCGATAATCTATAAAAGGTCATCCGGTCGAGCCTTTTATAGTATTACTTTAGCCGTTTCTCAGAACCGCTTATCAGATGTTCCGCTCGCCAGAGTATAAATACCGGCCTCTCGCCTCAGCTTATTCATTCTGACCCTCTGCTTTTTGAAATGGCCACTCTTTCCTTTGACTCTCTGACGGATGAACGAGTTGATTGCGACTATGTCATAATACCAAATTGGCAAGTATTGAACACCCCTCGCGTCTCTTGTGAGCTGATATGTAATTATGATCGTTCTATGAATATGCCAGCTCCAGCTATCATTCCCAAACCTAAGCCAGCTCCAGCTATCATTCCCACACCTAAACCGGCTCCAGCTATCATTCCTACACCTAAGCCAGCTCCAGCTATCATTCCCACACCTAAGCCAGCTCCAGCTATCATTCAAAAACCAGCACCAGTACTTAAACCAGATCCAGTTCTCATTCCCAAACCGGCACCTAAGCCTGATCCAGTTCTCATTCAAAAACCAGCACTTAAACCAGCCCCAGCTCTCATTTCCACACCTAAGCCTGATCCAGTTCAAATTTCAATACCCATGTCAGAGATGATGTATTTTAAAGTACCAACGCTATTAAGCCCGCTACCGGAATCTCCAGAGTCCAAAGTAACAACTTATCGTGCCTGGAAGCCTCCACCGAAGATAGATTTCGTGGTACGGCCTAAATTAAAAACTGCTGGCTTTGAAGATCCAAGAATTCGAAGACGGCAGGGCATAGTCGTTCTCAAGTCGGACGTCGATCTGAGAGATGGCAAATGTTACAGCTTCATACAAACAGAGGTCAGGAAAAATTACTGTTGGGTTTAAGCCCAAACGATTTATAAAAAAATCGGGTCGAACGAAGTGTCTCATGGCAGATTACTGTCTTTGACACTTCGTTCGACCCGTTTTTTTTGTAACAATTATATTGCCAATATTGGATGCGTTTAAGATTTTCAACGGATCCTGTATATATAAATGAAGTCTTGTAACAATACATATGTATATATAGACAATTATCAACCAACTTTGAAAAAAATGGTGAAATATGGCAAAGTCCAAAAAATATATTATTTTGAAAAAAATTATAAAAATCAAACAATATAAAAGTCGAAAAATAAAACTTAGAAAAAATTTTGAAAAAAAATAAACTTAGAAAAAATTTCACCAATCTCGAAATTTTTGCTGAAATATGGCTAAGCCCAAAAGAATATTATCTTGAAAAAAAATG
This sequence comes from Salticus scenicus, assembly GCA_963930645.1. NCBI lineage: Eukaryota > Metazoa > Arthropoda > Arachnida > Araneae > Salticidae > Salticus > Salticus scenicus. The sequence continues at coordinate 324,059,173 of OZ005654.1, forward strand.
AGAAAATGTAAAATCAGCCATGGTTTATATAGCCATGCCACGCCCACTAAAAAAAAAAAAAAAAAAAAAAAAAATATATATATATTTTTTTTTTTTTTTTTTTTTTTTCAAGGTTGGTTGATTGACTCTAGCTAGCCTATATATATCATGCTAAAGTATATACATTATCATTGTCCAGCAATGCTTATCTGTTTCAGCGTCTATAAAAATGCATCCGTGTCATAGCAAATGAGTTATACAATATCCTGTTTCAGCGACATCTATAATAATCCTTATCTCATCCTGTTTTCGTAGAAACTGACTTATGCAATATCCTGCCTTCAGATTGACAATATCCTGTTTCCGCGGTCATCTATAAATAGCCTTATCTTATCCTGTTTTCGTAGAAACTGACTTATGCAATCCTTCAGATCGACTATATAAGCTCTGACATTTGATCGAATAGCCATTCTCTCTTCGGAGCTTTGAACTGCCAAGATGTATAAAAATCAATGCTCTCTGAAGAAGCTTAAAGCGGCAAACTCGCTACGAAACCGTTTTGGGGTTATCGAGCTGTTTCCCAAAAACCTTTCGCCTACCGTTAAAAAATTGGAAGAGTATCCGCACTTCCAAACCATGATCGGTGAAGGTAAGATTTGTGTATTCTGTCTATACATGACGTCCAATTTGAAGATTGAATTCAAAAAACGTACTCTGACGGACAAGATAACAAATACGATTCCAACCATAGGCAGAGAGGCCAAGACAAACTATCCGCTGAGACCTCAGGAAATTAAATGGAGCACTCTGATGAACCGATATAAAAGACCCCCCAGCGAAGCCAACAGAACCAACGCCGACGTGAGAATTGGTTTCAAGTGCCCCAACAATCAGTTTCTTGTAAAGTCCTATTTTACGTTTGGCCAGCGAACCGTCGAACAAGGATGCGCCCATATCATACAGACGTTGAACGTGCCATTCCTGTTCTTTGTGAGGCGTCCTGGCGAGACACGAGTAAGAGCGGACAGCAGATACTTTGCTGGCGACAAGCTCCATTACTACGACCGTTTCATATTGATTGCCGACTCCAGTTACAAGGTGCCTGCTGGGACTACCTACATTCTGTTTACAACTCAAAAAAACTTTTTCAGTTTGGACATTGTGCCAGAGAATTTAGAGTTGGGCTTCGAAACCAAAAATCCTTTGGTGGAACGCATAACAAAAATAGATGGTATGTACGACGTACCCGTACCAACGCCCATGATACAGCATATAGATGATGAGGAAGACTCCCCCGTAGAAATGAGTACTGAAGTCGCCAGAATCACTTCTAAATATTTTGATAAGCCAACATCTCCAATCTCAGAGCCATCCCAAGAGCCAGAGATCTATTTTCCTGAATCATCCCAAGAGTCATCTCAAGAGCCAGATCCAGATCCAGAGATCTATTTGCCAACGAACCCCCCTGTCGTATTGGACAGAAGAACAATAATTGTAACAACAAACTTTGCAGCCCAATACAAGTCTCTGACTTTTAAAGACTGGAAAAACTTGACAGATCGCCCCGACAATAACTTCGTACGCCCCTACGGACCAGATCTACCTGGACTTGACCTGAGAATTAAATCGGTAAAACGGAAGGCTGAGACAAATCCCAAGAGTGCCAAGAAACATAAGCCATCTTTCAAGGAGGCGGCCACAAATACAGAGCCAGTGTTTAAATGCCCACTACCACCTGAGCCAGTTTTTAAACGTCCAGCGCCCATTGAAAGTCCTGAGATATGTCCAGAGCCCGTTGAAGATCCTGAACCCATTGAAAGTCATGAGATATGCCCCATTGAAAATCCTGAGATATGTCCAGAACCCATTGAAAATCCTGAGATATGTCCCTTTGAAAATCCAGAATATTTTTATGGATGGCCTACTATTGAAAGCTCAGAGGTACAAACTGAACTGGATGAGCTTGATAATATTCTATGCACGCCTTTATCCATGCCAGCGGATACGCTAGACTCGTTGATGGATGATCTTATGACGCCATCAACTATACAGTATACGATGGATGACGGACCGCTGGAGACTCAGTTCAAAATGCCAGGATTTGAACTGCCAGATTTCATATAAAAACAAAAATATGTAAAATTTAAAAAATTTGGGTCAAACGAGGCTTCCTCATGTTTAGATTTGTCATTATGACTTATCTTTACGATGGAATCCTCGTTTGACCCATTTTTTTTAAATCAAAATTCTACCAATATTGGTATTGAAAAAAAAATAACTTGTAAAATTTATCAGAACAATAAAAAAATTGGGTCAAACGGGGCTTCCTCATGTTTAGATTTGTCAGTATGACTTATCTTTACAATGGAAGCCTCGTTTGACCCATTTTTTTTAAATCAAAATGCTACCAATATTGGATTTGTAAAAAAATAACTTATAAATTTTATCAGATTAATTAGAAAGTGACACATGACAATACTTTATAAAAGTCCATCTAAGTCACATTAAAATCAACCAACTAACCAACCTTTAAAAAAAAAAAAAAAAAAAAAATTTTTTTTTTTTTTTTTTTTTTTTTTTTTAAGGTTGGTTGGTTGGTTGATATATATTTGTTTCCTCGTTCATCACTTTTCATTTATCAAGATTAACTTTTCAATTTAATCCTAGCCTTGTTTTTATCCAAAGGCTAAGTTTCAAAGCCTCATTTTAAATGAAACCTGTTAATTTTGATCACGTGGATCGCTTGACCATCCAAGCCATTCGTAGCAATTAGATGTTTGAACTGACCCTTTAAAATTTATCTAAGCCATAGTAGCCTTTCAATTTTGACCGGTTAAACGTGGATCAGCTATGCAAGAGGTCATGATAAAACTGAGTCACGCTGAGCGTTGCCTGTATCTGAAACAGGTGCCATGTTAAACGAAGACCTTTGACATGGCAATTGAAAACAGGGCATCGCTTAGCAGGCAAAATTTAAACGGATTGGGCCATAAACGTAACCATTGAACTCTGGGCCATGCTTAGCAGTAGCAGCCCATATTGTAAAAATAATATTTACGAGATACAATGACAAAGCGACAAATGAAAAGCTTAAAAGTAGCGGCCCAGTCTATGGCATCATTTTAAATGTTAATATTGAGCCATCCAAGAGACCTTAATAGAATCGGCTTACTGAACAGGTGAAATCTGAAAGACTTAGAGAGTAGCAGCCCATATTGTAAAAATTTAAAATTATAAACTTCAAAAGTGGATATATGTAGGAAGTGTGTTAAGTTTTAAAGTCACATGACCACTCTTGAAATAAACCAACCAACCAACCTTGAAAAAAAAAAAAAAAAAAAAAAATTTTTTTTTTTTTTTTTTTTTTCAAGGTTGGTTGGTTGGTTTTATTTTAAGAGTGGGTGTGGTCATGTGACTAGTAAATATCATCGGATCAAAAAGTGATATAACCGAGATTAATTTCGGTGCTAAAAAGAAGAACCCAAATTGTCTCCCCAACTCGCTGATCCCAGATTAGGTATTTTTTAGCTTGAAATCTTAGCTGATCTGAGTTTGGTCGTTGGTAAAAAATATCAGCGGATTTTTCTAAGGCCCAAATGAAATTCTTTCAAACTAAATCTGGCAGACTATAATTTTATTAAGAAATAGCCAGTCATATGTTTATACCCTCCCATTATACCCGAGATTCTTTAAGAAAATACCGTAAAACGTAAAGTCAGATCCGTCTCGGTACCACGTTTAAGCTCGTCCGATCTTAAAATTGGCTGGATTTCATTAGCCCGCTTAGAGAGATATTTGACACCGTTACGTATCCTGGCATAGTGCCAAGTTTTTACTGAGTCGATACTCTACACGGGATTGAGTCGATACTGTGTCACGTGAGAGAGTCTGGGAAATATGGCAGTAGAATATGAATTTTTTAGACATCTTCATAATTGGACAATATATACAGATAATATATAATTGATGAGAAACCAACCATCCAACCAACCTTGAAAAAAAAAAAAAAAAAAATATTTTTTTTTTTTTTTTTTTTTTTCAAGGTTGGTTGAATGGTTGATTATATTTTGTATAAATGGCGGCTCCGTACTCAAGCTACATTCATTTTATCCCAGCCTGTTTATTGAAAAAGCTTATGCCTATATATACCGACCCTTCAAGCCACTCTTCATCTTCTACTATGCCTGCCGGTCCCAATTTGAGAAGGTATTTGAACGCTCTCATATGCGACAGAACTCAGTTTTCATGTCCGCGCTGCAACGTTCTCGTCTCGCCCAAAGATTATGAAAGGCATTGTAAGAATGAAACTGCCATGGACCCTTTGACATGCTGCGTTTGGTGCGAGGGCCAATTTACATTCCAAAGAGGGGAAAAGAACGGTGCCGCTGATCATTTGCTAGAATGCTTTAGAAATTTTAGATTTAGGATGCCTGAGCCTGAGCCTGAACCTGAGTCTTCTGATGATGATGATCCTGCTGCCGACCCGTACGAATTTTTCGATTTCACTCCAATGTGCGCAAAAGAAGATTTTTTCGATCATACGCGTTACTTCATGGATGACTGGGCCTACGAACCCGTCTGGCCGATCGATTTAGAGCCTCCACCCATACCGTTTGAAGACGAAACGCTGAACTTGGCCGCCTCTTGCGTGCTGAGATATCTTCAAGGTAACCTGGCGTTTATCCACGTCATGGTGCGAGCCGTAGCCTATAGAGATTTTATAAGATTCATGGATAGAGACGACGGCTTGACCCAAACCCTACCCTTTTCATGTTGGTGCGACGGCGGCAGGGAAACCAATCCCAAATTCAGGCAGCATAGGCACATGGTCGTGGTAACTCATTCAGAAGATCATTTTCATAGGAACGTGTGGGGTAGGATCAGGCCTGACGAGCGGCCGTATGTCGGTTACAGATGCCTGAAAAGCAAATCTATAGAGACCGTCTGGCATTTGGTCAACACCCTGGGATATCTCAGCCATCGAAAATCCAGCTGTAATTTTTCATTCGAAAGCCAACTAGGGGTTGGTAACAGGAAACATTTTTACATCCAGGAGACGCTTCCCAAAGATTACAGGCTGGTCTTGGCTACGCTCTGGAACGGAGGCATCCTGAGACTCATAACCCAAAATTATGCCTGCAAACATCCCGATAAATTGCTCAGAGTTCCAATAGCGTTCATCGACGGAAAATATAAAATCAAAATCAAACATTTGCCAGACATAAAATTGAAACTGGTACTACCCGTATCGAGAAATTTCAAGTCGTCTAGTATACCTACTCAATACTTCTTGCATCTGAACAACGAAAAAAAGATGTATTTTACGAGAGGCACGCAGACCGAAGAAGATTACAAGCTGTTTTACGAAGTCGTTAAAGAAGATTATTGGGCACCTAGTAGGGTTCAACAGATGTGCTTTCAGTGCATGATGCCCATATTGGGACGATGCAAAGGGATAGAGGCCGAAATGAAAAATATGAAAGAGATTTACGAAAATAATATAGAGATTCTCAAAAATGAAAACCAAATGCTACAGGCTGATAGAATACGCTTGTGGGAAATTATTTATAATTTACAAGAGAACGAAATTGCTAGCCTGAAAGAGGGAATGGCCAGCCTGAAAGCAGAAATGACTATCTTGAAAGCTGAAAATGATAGTTTGAAAGAGGGTATGGCTAGCTTGCAAGCGGAAAATGATAGTTTAAAACAAAGATTGTCCAATTATGAAGATGTCTAAAAAATTCATATTCTACTGCCATATTTCCCAGACTCTCTCACGTGACACAGTATCGACTCAATCCCGTGTAGAGTATCGACTCAGTAAAAACTTGGCACTATGCCAGGATACGTAACGGTGTCAAATATCTCTCTAAGCGGGCTAATGAAATCCAGCCAATTTTAAGATCGGACGAGCTTAAACGTGGTACCGAGACGGATCTGACTTTACGTTTTACGGTATTTTCTTAAAGAATCTCGGGTATAATGGGAGGGTATAAACATATGACTGGCTATTTCTTAATAAAATTATAGTCTGCCAGATTTAGTTTGAAAGAATTTCATTTGGGCCTTAGAAAAATCCGCTGATATTTTTTACCAACGACCAAACTCAGATCAGCTAAGATTTCAAGCTAAAAAATACCTAATCTGGGATCAGCGAGTTGAGGAGACAATTTGGGTTCTTCTTTTTAGCACCGAAATTAATCTCGGTTATATCTCTTTTTGATCCGATGATATTTACTAGTCACATGACCACACCCACTCTTAAAATAAAACCAACCAACCAACCTTGAAAAAAAAAAAAAAAAAAAATTTTTTTTTTTTTTTTTTTTTCAAGGTTGGTTGGTTGGTTTATTTCAAGAGTGGTCATGTGACTTTAAAACTTAACACACTTCCTACATATATCCACTTTTGAAGTTTATAATTTTAAATTTTTACAATATGGGCTGCTACTCTCTAAGTCTTTCAGATTTCACCTGTTCAGTAAGCCGATTCTATTAAGGTCTCTTGGATGGCTCAATATTAACATTTAAAATGATGCCATAGACTAGGCCGCTACTTTTAAGCTTTTCATTTGTCGCTTTGTCATTGTATCTCGTAAATATTATTTTTACAATATGGGCTGCTACTGCTAAGCATGGCCCAGAGTTCAATGGTTACGTTTATGGCCCAATCCGTTTAAATTTTGCCTGCTAAGCGATGCCCTGTTTTCAATTGCCATGTCAAAGGTCTTCGTTTAACATGGCACCTGTTTCAGATACAGGCAACGCTCAGCGTGACTCAGTTTTATCATGACCTCTTGCATAGCTGATCCACGTTTAACCGGTCAAAATTGAAAGGCTACTATGGCTTAGATAAATTTTAAAGGGTCAGTTCAAACATCTAATTGCTACGAATGGCTTGGATGGTCAAGCGATCCACGTGATCAAAATTAACAGGTTTCATTTAAAATGAGGCTTTGAAACTTAGCCTTTGGATAAAAACAAGGCTAGGATTAAATTGAAAAGTTAATCTTGATAAATGAAAAGTGATGAACGAGGAAACAAATATATATCAACCAACCAACCAACCTTAAAAAAAAAAAAAAAAAAAAAAAAAAAAAAAAAAAAAAAATTTTTTTTTTTTTTTTTTTTTTTTAAAGGTTGGTTGGTTGGTTGATTTTAATGTGACTTAGATGGACTTTTATAAAGTATTGTCATGTGTCACTTTCTAATTAATCTGATAAAATTTATAAGTTATTTTTTTACAAATCCAATATTGGTAGCATTTTGATTTAAAAAAAATGGGTCAAACGAGGCTTCCATTGTAAAGATAAGTCATACTGACAAATCTAAACATGAGGAAGCCCCGTTTGACCCAATTTTTTTATTGTTCTGATAAATTTTACAAGTTATTTTTTTTTCAATACCAATATTGGTAGAATTTTGATTTAAAAAAAATGGGTCAAACGAGGCTTCCATCGTAAAGATAAGTCATAATGACAAATCTAAACATGAGGAAGCCTCGTTTGACCCAAATTTTTTAAATTTTACATATTTTTGTTTTTATATGAAATCTGGCAGTTCAAATCCTGGCATTTTGAACTGAGTCTCCAGCGGTCCGTCATCCATCGTATACTGTATAGTTGATGGCGTCATAAGATCATCCATCAACGAGTCTAGCGTATCCGCTGGCATGGATAAAGGCGTGCATAGAATATTATCAAGCTCATCCAGTTCAGTTTGTACCTCTGAGCTTTCAATAGTAGGCCATCCATAAAAATATTCTGGATTTTCAATGGGACATATCTCAGGATTTTCAATGGGTTCTGGACATATCTCAGGATTTTCAATGGGGCATATCTCATGACTTTCAATGGGTTCAGGATCTTCAACGGGCTCTGGACATATCTCAGGACTTTCAATGGGCGCTGGACGTTTAAAAACTGGCTCAGGTGGTAGTGGGCATTTAAACACTGGCTCTGTATTTGTGGCCGCCTCCTTGAAAGATGGCTTATGTTTCTTGGCACTCTTGGGATTTGTCTCAGCCTTCCGTTTTACCGATTTAATTCTCAGGTCAAGTCCAGGTAGATCTGGTCCGTAGGGGCGTACGAAGTTATTGTCGGGGCGATCTGTCAAGTTTTTCCAGTCTTTAAAAGTCAGAGACTTGTATTGGGCTGCAAAGTTTGTTGTTACAATTATTGTTCTTCTGTCCAATACGACAGGGGGGTTCGTTGGCAAATAGATCTCTGGCTCTGGATCTGGCTCTTGAGATGACTCTTGGGATGATTCAGGAAAATAGATCTCTGGCTCTTGGGATGGCTCTGAGATTGGAGATGTTGGCTTATCAAAATATTTAGAAGTGATTCTGGCGACTTCAGTACTCATTTCTACGGGGGAGTCTTCCTCATCATCTATATGCTGTATCATGGGCGTTGGTACGGGTACGTCGTACATACCATCTATTTTTGTTATGCGTTCCACCAAAGGATTTTTGGTTTCGAAGAACAAATTTTAAATTCTCTGGCACAATGTCCAAACTGAAAAAGTTTTTTTGAGTTGTAAACAGAATGTAGGTAGTCCCAGCAGGCACCTTGTAACTGGAGTCGGCAATCAATATGAAACGGTCGTAGTAATGGAGCTTGTCGCCAGCAAAGTATCTGCTGTCCGCTCTTACTCCTGTCTCGCCAGGACGCCTCACAAAGAACAGGAATGGCACGTTCAACGTCTGTATGATATGGGCGCATCCTTGTTCGACGGTTCGCTGGCCAAACGTAAAATAGGACTTTACAAGAAACTGATTGTTGGGGCACTTGAAACCAATTCTCACGTCGGCGTTGGTTCTGTTGGCTTCGCTGGGGGGTCTTTTATATCGGTTCATCAGAGTGCTCCATTTTATCTCCTGAGGTCTCAGCGAATAGTTTGTCTTGGCCTCTCTGCCTATGGTTGGGATTGTATTTGTTATCTTGTCCGTCAGAGTACGTTTTTTGAATTCAATCTTCAAATTGGACGTCATGTATAGACAGAATACACAAATCGTACCTTCACCGATCATGGTTTGGAAGTGCGGATACTCTTCCAATTTTTTAACGGTAGGCGAAAGGTTTTTGGGAAACAGCTCGATAACCCCAAAACGGTTTCGTAGCGAGTTTACCGCTTTAAGCTTCTTCAGAGAGCATTGATTTTTATACATCTTGGCAGTTCAAAGCTCTGAAGAGAGAATGGCTATTCGATCAAATGTCAGAGCTTATATAGTCGATCTGAAGGATTGCATAAGTCAGTTTCTACGAAAACAGGATAAGATAAGGCTATTTATAGATGACCGCGGAAACAGGATATTGTCAATCTGAAGGCAGGATATTGCATAAGTCAGTTTCTACGAAAACAGGATGAGATAAGGATTATTATAGATGTCGCTGAAACAGGATATTGTATAACTCATTTGCTATGACACGGATGCATTTTTATAGACGCTGAAACAGATAAGCATTGCTGGACAATGATAATGTATATACTTTAGCATGATATATATAGGTTAGCTAGAGTCAATCAACCAACCTTGAAAAAAAAAAAAAAAAAAAAAAATATATTTTTTTTTTTTTTTTTTTTTTTTTTTTAGTGGGCGTGGCATGGCTATATAAACCATGGCTGATTTTACATTTTCTCATTTTTTTTCAAGATAATATTCTTTTGGGCTTAGCCATATTTCAGCAAAAATTTCGAGATTGGTGAAATTTTTTCTAAGTTTATTTTTTTTCAAAATTTTTTCTAAGTTTTATTTTTCGACTTTTATATTGTTTGATTTTTATAATTTTTTTCAAAATAATATTTTTTTTGGACTTTGCCATATTTCACCATTTTTTTCAAAGTTGGTTGATAATTGTCTATATATACATATGTATTGTTACAAGACTTCATTTATATATACAGGATCCGTTGAAAATCTTAAACGCATCCAATATTGGCAATATAATTGTTACAAAAAAAACGGGTCGAACGAAGTGTCAAAGACAGTAATCTGCCATGAGACACTTCGTTCGACCCGATTTTTTTATAAATCGTTTGGGCTTAAACCCAACAGTAATTTTTCCTGACATCTGTTTGTATGAAGCTGTAACATTTGCCATCTCTCAGATCGACGTCCGACTTGAGAACGACTATGCCCTGCCGTCTTCGAATTCTTGGATCTTCAAAGCCAGCAGTTTTTAATTTAGTCCGTACCACGAAATCTATCTTCGGTGGAGGCTTCCAGGCACGATAAGTTGTTACTTTGGACTCTGGAGATTCCGGTAGCGGGCTTAATAGCGTTGGTACTTTATACATCATCTCTGACATGGGTATTGAAATTTGAACTGGATCAGGCTTAGGTGTGGAAATGAGAGCTGGGGCTGGTTTAAGTGCTGGTTTTTGAATGAGAACTGGATCAGGCTTAGGTGCCGGTTTGGGAATGAGAACTGGATCTGGTTTAAGTACTGGTGCTGGTTTTTGAATGATAGCTGGAGCTGGCTTAGGTGTGGGAATGATAGCTGGAGCTGGCTTAGGTGTAGGAATGATAGCTGGAGCCGGTTTAGGTGTGGGAATGATAGCTGGAGCTGGCTTAGGTTTGGGAATGATAGCTGGAGCTGGCATATTCATAGAACGATCATAATTACATATCAGCTCACAAGAGACGCGAGGGGTGTTCAATACTTGCCAATTTGGTATTATGACATAGTCGCAATCAACTCGTTCATCCGTCAGAGAGTCAAAGGAAAGAGTGGCCATTTCAAAAAGCAGAGGGTCAGAATGAATAAGCTGAGGCGAGAGGCCGGTATTTATACTCTGGCGAGCGGAACATCTGATAAGCGGTTCTGAGAAACGGCTAAAGTAATACTATAAAAGGCTCGACCGGATGACCTTTTATAGATTATCGCTTGGTGCTATCGGCAAGGACAGCTATAAATAACTTTATCGCGTCCTGTTTATGAAGAAACGGGTTACATAATATCCTGCCATTAAATTTGTTCTAGAAGAATTTTATCAGATTAGACTGGCAAAGATTGAGATAGACTGATGAAGTGGCACGTCAGCGATACTATATATAGAGAATGTAATCAACCAACCAACCAACCTTGGAAAAAAAAAAAAAAAATTTTTTTTTTTTTTTTTTTTTTTTTTTTAAGGTGCCACGCCCACCCTTGAAGCTTGTCTATATTTACTATCGCTAACATGACTACACACTCATTGTGTCTCGACATTTGCCAGCAACGGTCGTCTAGTCACTATGTCTCGTAATGGGTTTTCAGCAAGATGTACATTGATAGACACTAGAGAGTTAGATTTTTCTATAAAAGCCTATGATCTATTCTGATTTCATGAAAACCTGCAGTATCTTGTAATTTGTCAGACAAAAGTCTTGTTTTCTAAGCCAATATTGTATAAATTACGCTATTTCATCCTATTTTAAAGGAAGTGGGTCAGGAGCGAGTTTATGCATGACCGTACAGTAGAAGAAATAAATTCCACTCCCACCCACCCTAATAGATATACTATATATATACTATATATATAGACTGCAGCGCCATCTACAATGATTGGCTAAAGAAATATAGCTTTAGCAGCCAACTGAGAAATATAGCTTTAACGGCCAACTTAGAAATATAACTGTAGCAGCCAACTTAGAAATATCTTTAGAAATATAACTTTAGAAACCAACCAACCAACCTTGAAAAAAAAAAAAAAAAAAAAAAAAAAATTTTTTTTTTTTCAGTTGGTTGGTTGATTAGTTGATTTATATTTAGTATAAATAGCGGCTCCGTACTCAAGCTACATTCATTCTGTCTTCATTGAAATAGCTTATTAGATATTTTCTAGTCTGACCAAACAATACGTTATTTAGTCCTGTTTCTAATCTCTTTACAATGGCTCTTATCAAGTACCACGAGATCACAAGCCAAATTTATTCGGGCATACCTTTAATTGCTACCGAAAAATTGGATGGCTCTAATATCGGTATTGGCTACGTGAAGAATACGTTCAGGATACAATCTAGAAACGTAGTGCTAGATGAAAAGATACGCCTTTTTAACTTGAACGCAATCTTGGAACCGCTGTCGGAAAAGGTACGGCTTATCAAAGACATTTTACATGACAATTTTATCATTTATGGAGAAGTATTCGGAAGCCACATGAAGAGAATAACCTATCGTGATTTTGAATCCGAAGCCGTATTCGGTAGCAATACTGTCTTTTTTCGAGCCTTCGACATCTACCAACTGGATTCAGATACGTTTATGAAGTATAGCGATGCCGTGAACATTTTCCAGCGAGTGAAGCTACCCCACGTACCCATCTTAGATTTAGATTACCAAACGATAGGGGATCTGTACGAAAAAGTTGAAACGTATCCCAGCGCTTATGCAGAGTGTCCGCTAGAAGGATTCGTCATGAAGGCCGACGCCGAAGAATCTCCAAGGTATAGAAACATTTTTAAGGTTAAGCGTAAGCAGTTTAACGAACAAGCTCTGAACAAGTACAAGATTAAAAATTATGTAAATTATAATAGATACCTATCTGCGTACTCCAAAATCGGCGAAGACCTTGAGAAAATCAAAGAAGAAATGGTGAGCGATTCGCTAAAAGATATAATTTCAGTCTATGAAAAGGACGAGGGTTGCAGTTATGACTTGGACTCGATTCGTACAGAGATTGAAAACGAGGCGGATAAGCTTATAAAGAAGTTTTCTAGATCAAAGATGATAACTAAATAAACAACTAACTTGAAAAAAAAAAAAAAAAAAATTTTTTTTTTTTTTTTTTTTTTTTTTTTTTTACATGCCACGCCCACTCATGGATATTCTATATAAATAGTGGTTCCGTACTCAAGCTATCATCATTCTGTCCATTCTAATTGCCATTGAAAGATCATAGCGCAATCATGTATCTGAAAATTTGTTTTGATACCAAGCCTGCACTCAACGCCGCTACTGTTGGTAGAGATGTTTATTTCATAGCCGTCGAAGTTGGCAAATATCTAGGCTACGCGTCACCTTACAACTTTGCACATCGATATTCCAACAAGGATCTGGCTAATCTATATCCCAATGCACAACGCTTGAACATGAGTTCCAGGCGCGTGTTTGATTTCAATGATATGCTTCACGTACTTGTGAAGACGCACCGAATGCCTATCGAGGAGATCTGCCGTATCCAGAAACTGTGGACCGATGGCCGGGTAACCTCTACGTATCCCAGCATTATACCGTTCAGCAGAAAGATGGCCTTTGAAATCACAGTTCGAAATGAAGGCGAGTCGAATGTACAAGATTGGCTTAAAGGGTATTACGAATACTCGAGGGCAGTCTGCGAACAACATACGAATATCTACGCACCCCCGTCGGTAGAATCCAGGTATGGGGATACTGAAGAAGAGAAACCTAGCAACTTTTCCATGCGTGTGAGAGCTGAAGGTATATGGTCTGTCAAATCGGGCGACATGCTTCAAGAATTGACTGCTACGGTTAAGAGAAAGTTTGAGGAAATAGAGAAAGACTATGTAGTTGACGAAAAAGACAGAGCGTATGAGTTGACCGTCAAGCTGGCTCGTAGAGAGATAGTTTAATTATGTTAAACTACCAACTAAGGTTTGTAAAAAAATGTTTGTTAAAAAAATGTTTGAGTCAATTAACCAATCAACCAACCTTCAGAAAAAAAAAAAAAAATTTTTTTTTTTTTTTTTTTTTGAAGGTTGGTTGATTGATTGATTGACTCTAGCTAGCCTATATATATATATATATCATGCTAAAGTAACAGTTTATCTAAATTTGCTGATGTACCATCACCTCTGTCAAAATTTTCAATTTTTTTTTAAATTTAAAAAAAAACGACTGAAAAGTATTTAAATTGCCTATTTTACTATGTATATGTAATAAGAATCACGATTCCACGATTAGTTTTCAAAAATATTTTTATTTTAAGATTACGTTTCTAAAGTTGGTCGAATTTGCAAAATTTTCATTTTTTTTTAAATTTGAAAAAAAAACGACTGAAAAGTAATTAAATTGCTTATTTTGCTATGTATATGTAATAAGAATTACGATTCCACGATTAGTTTTCAAAAATATTTTTATTTTAAGATTACGTTTCTAAAGTTGGTCAAATTTGCAATAGTCAACTCAAAGTCTAAATCTTCATTTTTGAAAATATACTTAATTCAATTAGCATTATAAATATATATATCAACCAACCAGCCTAACAGTTTATCTAAATTTGCTGATGTGTCATCACCTCTGTCAAAATTTTCAATTTTTTTTAATTTGAAAAAAAAAAACGACTGAAAAGTAATTAAATTGCTTATTTTACTATGTATATGTAATAAGAATCACGATTCCACGATTAGTTTTCAAAAATATTTTTATTTTAAGATTACGTTTCTAAAGTTGGTCGAATTTGCAAAATTTTCAATTTTTTTTAAATTTGAAAAAAAAACGACTGAAAAGTAATTAAATTGCTTATTTTACTATGTATATGTAATAAGAATCACGATTCCACGATTAGTTTTCAAAAATATTTTTATTTTAAGATTACGTTTCTAAAGTTGGTTGAATTTGCAATAGTCAACTCAAAGTCTAAATCTTCATTTTTGAAAATATACTTAATTCAATTAGCATTATAAATATATATCAACCAACCAACCTTGAAAAAAAAAAAAAAAAATATATATATATATATTTTTTTTTTTTTTTCAAGGTTGGTTGATTGATTGATTGACTCTAGCTAGCCTATATATATATCATGCTAAAGTAACAGTTTATCTAAATTTGCTGATATGCCACCACCTCTGTCAAAATTTTCAATTTTTTTTAAATTTGAAAAAAAAAACGACTGAAAAGTAAGTAAATTGCTTATTTTACTATGTATATGTAATAAGAATCACGATTCCACGATTAGTTTTCAAAAATATTTTTATTTTAACATTATGTTTTTAAAGTTGGTCGAATGTCAACCCAAAGTCTAAATCTTCATTTTTGAAAATATACTTAATTCAATTATAGACCCATCCATATATTTTCAGTCTTAATAATATTTTCATACATGTAATTGTAAAGTCTCAACTTAAACGTCTTAATAGATTTTTTTATGCTGATAACCTCTTCAATACTAGCTTAACAGATTTTTTTTATAAATACTTAAATTAAACCCCCTTAGCATCAAAGTCTTAAATTAAACCCGTCCAATGTTGGCACTATATCTATCGCAAAAAAATGGGTCGAACGAGGTGTCAAAGACAGAAATTCTGCCATGAGACACCTCGTTCGACCCATTTTTTTACTCTCATTTTAAAGATTAACACAAGCTCTCTATGGGTTGCTCATTAGATGACCTCCTGATGGTCATCTTCAACGGTCCGGTCATTTGAGATTTGTATATTTCATAATCCTCATATTCAAGCTCAAAAAATTTCCTCACCTGTAGTTGGTATGCGGCAAGGAAGTCTTCGAACTTGGTATGGGACCTTTCTACAAATCGAACACCTATGGCTTTCACGAAGCTGAGCTTCATGTTAGCCTGGTATTTCACCATGGCCGAACCATCGAACATCTTATCAAATTCCTGTTCGCCCATGAACCCTTTCAAATGATGTTTGGCTTCGCTAATGGAGAAGATTCTCGTCTTAGCGAGCCATTTAAGTAAATCGATTTTAGGGTTCATCACGTCTCGGACGGTGAGGCCTGCATATTTTTCGGCAAAATGAAGATCTAGAGGGTGCCTCGAATAAATAGCCAGGTCCTCAGCCCGGACAAACAGAGTGCCATCAGTGGCCATTAAGCATTTAAAGGCAACGCCATAAGCATAATTTTTTACATGGAAAAACATGACTGACAGAGAGCTAATGTATCTAAGCAGCTAGTAGAGAGATCGACTAGCAATTGAAGAGCTCTCGCTGGACACTCGTATATATACCCGGTCTTATCAACAGATCTGATTGTAAATTTCTACGAACCGCTTATCAAGAGGAAAGGCTTGCATAATATCCTGTCTCTTGAGCAATTTTTATCGATCTGATTATAACCGGGCATCCTGAGGAAAGGCTTACATAATATCCTGTCAACACTTCTCGAAAAATCTTTTTATAGAGATCTGATTGTAATTTTAATCGAAGCCGCTTATCAAGCATCCTGTCAATAGTTTCTCGAAAATCTTTTTATAGAGATCAGATCATAATAACTGGCTTGGCTACACTTAACCTTTAAAAATTTTAAATTTTACATATAAATTTTAAATGAAAAAATTAAATTTTTAAACTCAGATCCCTTAAATTTAGCTATTGAGTTTGTATATTTTAACAAGATTCATATTTATCTTATAGCTAAGCCATATCCCTTGAAAATTACAATCGGTACGCATTCAATGTTGGCTTGGCTACACTTAGCCTTTAAAAATTTTAAATTTTACACAGTAAATTTTAAACGAAAAAATTAAATTTTTAAATTCAGATCCCTTAAATTTAGCTATCGAGTCTATATATTTTACCAAGTTTCATATTTATCTTATAGCTAAGCCATATCCCTTAAAAATTTAGAGATCAGATTATAATGACTGCCACACTTAGTCTTTAAAAATTTTAAATTTTACACGAAAAAAATGTAAATTTTAAACGAAAAAATTAAATTTTAAACGAAAAAATTAAATTTTAAAATTCAGATCCCTTAAATTTAGCTATCGAGACTGTATATTTTACCAAATTTCATATTTATCTTATAGCTAAGCCATATCCCTTGAAAATCTAAAATTTAGAATTATAATGACCGCCACACTTAGTCTTTAAAAATTTTAAATTTTACACGAAAAAAATGTGAATTTTAAATGAAAAAATTAAATTTTTAAATTCAGATCCCTTAAATTTAGCTATAGAGTCTGTATATTTTATCAAGATATAAAATTATCTTATAGCTAAGCCATATCCCTTGAAAATTACAAGTTCAAATCGGTACGCATCCAATGTTGGCACTCTATCTATCGCAAAAAAATGGGCCGAGCGAAGCCTCAATGATCATGAGAGGCTTCGCTCGACCCATTTTTTTGCACCTCGTCCTGATCTTAAGACGAGGATTTATAGAAGTAGGGCTTGTTTCCCACCAAAACTTTTATTTTTCGGGGGAAATAGCCTAGCTCCAAGTCCCCATATCGTTCACCAAAGACATAGGTGTCCATGGGTACCGTTGCCAGGTACTCCTCCATGACATTCTTTAGATCGGCCAAGAAACTCTCCATTGTGGCATTGGATGAGGTTATGGCTGCGAGCTTAACCTGGACAGGCCGCCTCAGGTTTAAGCTGCATTCGATGGGCGTAAGAATTTCAATCGGCCCCTGAAATAAGGAATCAAACTCTCCTGGATGCATATCCATCAATATTTTTGCATCCTCCAGTCCAAAGACGCATGTCTTGGCTAAAGACGGGGGTAGTTTCAAGCCCTCAGGAGCAATGTCCGTTACCGTTATATGGCACAAGTTCACCACTCTACTGGGGTTTTCATGCCACATGTAATAGGCCACGTCTCGGCCTTTGATAAAAATTTGGTTGTCAAATGACAAAAAGCATGTCAATTTAACATTCAGTTCATCAGATAATATTTGGAAGATCATTTTGGAGAACAGTAAGACTAGCTCAGAATGAAATGTCTCGTCCAGCAGCCTGTATATATACTAGCAGTAATCTTTAGTTCTATCTAAATTCCAAGTAAATTTCTTATCGGTGACGCACGTCCTGTGACGCACGTCCTTATGCTATCGGTAGCTTATGCAAGATCCCGTTTAAACTAATTATATAAATAATTTTATCGTTCTAGAAGGTCACGCGGACAGATTTTATCGCATCCTCAAAAAACAGCTGATACCGGCATACATCCTATTTTCTTAGTAAAGCCTGATAAAACGAGGTCACGACTCGGGTATATATACGAGCTGCCTCTAAGAGCCTGCATCATTTTGACTTTTATTGCCATAAGTCATGCTATTCACTATTGAACATCCACAGCTCGACGCTAAAATCCTATTCGTAGTCTCGGCGGATGGACTTTTGTTCGTCAGGGCCTCTGATGTGGCCAAGCTGATGGGCCGATCTTACGTGAAAAAAACGACCAGGCTGAAGGTGTGCGATCTCGTTTACAGGAGGGTCAGGCTACCTATCTCTCTAGCCAATACCTGGGTGTATCCAGTCGACGAGATACATTTTGGAGATGCCCTGTCGTCGTTGGGATTCGAGGCCATGCTGACATCCTCTAAAATCCAGATTCTAGACCCCATAGTACCCACCTCATGCATCCATAAAGCCATCCGAATTCGGATCGTGAGGGACTCTGACACATTCATAAATGAATTCTTAAAAGATTTCATAGACAGAACCATGCTGTTCTTCGATGGGGACCACGATGACGACCCTCGCCTCCACGAAGATAGATTTGAGACTATTTCTTGGACCGACACCCCTCCGTCCAAAATCAAAGTCTTTGTGGGGGATCGATCTAGATGGTACAAACTGATGCCTTAAATCTGGAGGGGGCAAAAAAATGGGCCGAACGAAGCGTCTCATGGCAGATTTCTGTCTTTGACGCTTCGTTCGGCCCATTTTTTTGCGATAGATAGAGTGCCAATATTGGATGTTTATAAATTGAGACTTTGAATTGGTCTGAAATAGATAATAGTAATATTTCAAAATTGAAACGATGCCTTTGAATCTGAGATAGCTAATGTCTTTGAGATAGAAATTTACAATATTGAATAAGGATTATTTTTTTAAATTAACCAATCAACCAACCTTGAAAAAAAAAAAAAAAAAATTTTTTTTTTTTTTTTTTTTTTTTTTTTTTTTTTTTTTCAAGGTTGGTTGATTGGTTGATTGACTTGGATTCATTCTTTATAAATAGCCGTACTCAAACCTTCATTCCTTCATTCTGTCTGAAATTTACAATATTGAATAAGGACATTTTTTAAATGAATGCTGTACCAATATTGAATATATTTTTTTAACGATTCGATAAACAAATAATATATTTTTAACGATTCGATAAACAAATAAAATATTTAAATAATAAATATTTTATTATTAAAATAAAATATTTAAATAATATATTTAAATTCTAAATATTTATTATTCAAACCGACAACTTAATCGAATCGTCAAAAATTCTGACGGGGTGGAGTTGCTCGAAGAATACTTCTGGCGACTGTACGTTTCATTTATGACTAGTTTTTATTTATTTATTTATTTATTACGTAGCTTTTCTTTTCTTTTCTTTCTTTCTTTTTCTTTTTTTTTTAATAAACGCCTCTTATGACAGCAATATAAGAATAACGCCGCCCTACGAACAGTTATTGTTAGGTTTTCAAATAATTTTGTATCCTGTTGCCAGATGCCATGTTCGAATTACAGTTTAGGCATGTAGTGTTTTGGAATTCACTTTCAACAATACTTTACAGTCTAACGACCCTAATTGTGCAAATAATGTCTGCAGAATGATTCCTTAACTCCTTCCGTACTACTGGATTCATGTATGGATCCATGCCCTGATTCTCAACAAACTACAGTGTATCCATCTATGGATCCATGTCCATTCATTATTCTATCGTTGCCGCCGAAAATGGTATTGCAGGAATATATGTTTGTGTATACCTTGTTATATATGATTTTGTATAGCAATGTTTCCATATAGCAAAATCTCCATATACATATGCTAGTACGGAAGGGCATAAACCCAAACACATTTATATAAATATTTCAGTTTTTCCAGATAGTAATTATTTAAATATATTTCATTAAGTAGTGCTAAAAGCACACACACACATACACACACATATATATATATATATATATTAGTGATTATTCATAGAATAAAATTTAAATTAATTTTAGTTCTATTAGTGATGTAAACATGCCTTATTGGTTTATGGTTTAAAAGATTCAAATTTCTGTAAAAACACATATATCATATATAGATTCAATCAACTTTCCTTATTTGCATACTTTTGAAAAAAAATGTTAAAGACATTATTTTATGAAAATACTTTTGAATAATAAAAAATCTTTTTTTTTTTTTTAATATATATATATTCTTTAATGTTGTTTTCTTTTTTAATTCTACTAAAAAAATGTAAAATTAATTTCTTTAAATCATCATGCAACATAAAATACAGTGGTTATTTTTATATATTTATATATTTATCATACTTTTCTTAATTCAGAATTGAGAAAATGAATTATTATTAAAAATATTTATTATTAATACCTTTTGTTTTCAGTAAACCTATTTATTTCCTTCTGTTTTTTTTTTTTTTCTAACAAAGAAGAGATATTAACAGGAAGGAGAGTGATTATTTTGTTACAAAAATAAATTTCGGTTTATGATTGAGTAATCACTAATTTCATGTATTATTATTTCTAATGAAAATTATTAATTCTGCATAAATAAACCACATTTCACGAAATCCTATTCTGCAATAAAATAAAAAAATAAATAAAATATAATGATTATTCAAAAGTTTTTCTTTTTTCTCTTTTAATGATTTTAAAGAAATTCTCTTATCTTATATCAAATTTTCATTTTCGTAGTTCACTTTTTGCATTTACTTTGTTTTCTATGAGACTTAAAATAAAACTACTAGGAAATGAAATAACTAAATCAAATAAAGGAAGATGCGAAATTTAATTTGGTTCAATCATATGTTCGTTACAACATTAAAGAATAGTTTCTAAAACGAATTTAATTTGAAGACATCCAGAAATAAAGTATCAAAATAAAGCAATATTTTTAAAATGTAATTCAATTTAATAATGGAAGAAAAATAGATATACACGCTATTTATAACATTTCAAAAAATTTAAAAAGTGTTTAAAATTTGGGTCATAAATTGGGTTAGTCTGTCTGTTCATATGTGCTCTAACTTTTTAACTTCCAGAAAATATTCATAGAATTCTCTCAAACTGGTATATATTAATCAAGTCCTTTATGACATGGTTCCTAGTGAAAATGGTGTAAAACGCTGCAGTAGTTTGTGCATAGGAATACCCAAAATATTCCAAAGCATTGTGCTCTGTGAGGAGCATTTTTATAAATATCGTTAAATGTCTTTGAGGTGATCAAATCTTAACGAAATTGATATTTAACATTCATGTGCACATAAAAATGATCTTTACAGTATAATATGAAAATTATTAAGATTTACAGGGTCACACAAAAATACTACGATAAAATAAGTCCTTTAAAGGAAAATTGTTCGAATTGCATTTTATTTTGTGCTAAGCGTATTTAACACTTTTAGCAATATTTAAAAATAATCATGACTTTAAATAGTCTTTCTGTCTGTAGATCGTATTTTTTTCCTCGTTCTAACATCTGTTAATAGTTTCAGAATTTCTTCAGACATTTATATAACATGTCATATTTCATTTATATGTATCATTATCATTATCATTATCATTATCCTTAGTTTTAAGGTTTTCTTCTTGTAAATTGTATAAAACGAGTTACCCACATTTCTTGCATAAATAACAAGTGTACATAAAAAATGATATTTATACTATTTTTACTTGCTAAAATGTTTGAATAATGTCATATGTTATTCAACATTACTATGTCATGTTACCTATTGAAAATTATATAAATGTAACGAACGGTTAATGCGATGGGTTACCCCCAAAAACTGTATTACATTCTACAACAGGTACTTTTATAAATTCTATTTAAATAACTCTGTACGGCACAGATCATAATAAAAATGACATTTATTATTCATACACAGAAAAACATATTTCCTGGGAAAAAAAAAAAAAAAAAAAAAAAAAAAAAGTGGTTTACAGAGTCAGACAAAAATATTCAGGTTCAGCAACGGTTAATATTGGAAACTGTTGTAATTGCATTTTGTGTGTTTGTGTGTATTGATCGACTGTAATACTTCTTAACATTGTTGAACAATGTTTATGACTTAGAATAGTGTATATGTTGATATGTATGTTCGCCTGTTTGCCAGCACTCCAATTTTTGTTAATATTTATAAGTTTTAATTAATTTATATTATTCAATGTTGCCATTGCATGTTCTCTATTAAAATAATTTAAATAGTGTAAGTTGTTTCGGTTTAAGGACTCTCAAAAGCTTTTTGAGGCATAATAGTAAATTAGAAATATATATTTAGTGGATATTTTTAGTTGTTGTACTACATACAAGATAACGAAAATTATATATATATATATATATATATATATAAATCTACAATTATTTATTTATTTAAGACGGACAAAACCCTTTCTCTGTAAAATAACGGATTATTAGCATAAAGCATTTATTTACAAGGCCCCACAAATTGTTGTGATTCATTATAAGACATTAGCTGAAGTTGTTTAAACTGAATTTTCAGTGTGGTGGGGAATAGTTTTGTATACATTATATGGTACGTAAGCAATTTTTAAACAATGTACAGTGATATATAAAAGCAGAATTTTTATCGCTTTCTTTTAAGAAAAAAAAGCTCTAAAGATACTTTTGTGAGACTCTTTACTGCATAGCTATAAACAAAATACACTTTCTATGCTTGTTATTTTTAAACAATACACTATAAAAAGAATCAGGTGAGAACTTCATAAAAAGTGACCTATTCTAAAGATTTTTTTTTTTTTTTTTTTTTTTTTTGAAAAGTAAAGAAAAACGTATAAGTTTTATTGTTTACGGGTTTAAAATTGTTTTTCTGTGTTATCACGCAGGAAAAATACTTATACTATTAATGATGTAACAGATGCTTAGAAAGTGTTTAATCTATGAAAACCGCATAAATTTTCGTTCTTCTTTATAAATAAACTGAGAAATATCTCTTCTTGTTTTGTGTGACAATATAAAAATGTAAGCTAAATTATTGAAACTGTTATCGATATAAACGCAAATAGCACAGTTGATACTTTGATAAGTGAAAATTTATGATAACTGTTCTAACAATAAGTACTGTCGGGAAAAAAAAAAAAAAAAAAAAAAAAAAAAGAAACACTTGCTGTAATTTTGCTATTACTTGAAGCAGAAAAATCATATAGGTACCATTCAACAGGAAAGTAAGTTCATTTTTTGAAAATAGTGTGAAATTTTGAATTAGGGGTCATCTACGTATTGAAATGAGCGCCAACAATTTTTTTTTCCATAGCAACACCCAATTTTGACATTATAGTTGAATTCCTAAGAGTGTGGCACTGCGAAAAATACACAGTTTGTATACTTTACTTTAATATTCATAGAGTTATAACCCAAAATGTGTTAGGAGTTTATCTGTAAATCTAGAAAAATAAAATTAAGATCTTACAAAAATTAGACAAAATTTTATTGTTTCACACCGGAAATATTTTAAGAAAAAAATATTTTAAAAACCACCAATGATAAAATGTTATTTTTACAGCATTTTGACTATTTTTGGTTTTTTAAATACTTATATACTTATATACTTTATTAGATAATACATTTTAGATTTGTCAGGCAGCGTTCATTGAAAAATGTGTGATATTTTTCAATTCAAAAGTACCATTCTGGTATACTTATCACCAATAAAACTTAAATTTTCCTTCACTTTGTTTTGTAGATGTGACATAATATACGAATTGAAATAATTTATATATATATATATATATATATACATAACGATGCATAAGCAAAACCTTTATCGATAAATTATTGTAAGGTATCATGAAGTAAACATAAAACAATTTTACTTACCAGTTTTGGTCAGTTTAATTCTTTAAAACTGAACGATTTGTTTTATAATTTCTATGAAAATATAGTTTCTTAATTAAAACATGTTTATAAAAGTAATTTTTAAAGACTAAATTATCCTTAAAATAATATCCCACCCCCAAATAAATAAATAAATAAATAGAAAAAAGAAAGCAATATATGAACTAAATGATTAATCCTTTGACAATGACGGTAGTTAAGGAACTATTTAACAATTCTGCATTGTATTCCAAGATCATTCGTTTTTCTTAGATGATAATTTTTACGTTCCACCTATTTATCTGTTTTAAACAATAAGCAGCGCCTATTTAGTTGATTTTTTTCCTTTTTAGCGTTGGTTTAAATGATTCAAAAATTATTACCAGCAATAGATGAAGCAAATGCTATTTGTGTATGTTTTTGCCAACGTAAAATAAGGGGTTTAATATTAATGCGCATAGTTTCTTTTTCTTTTCTATATTCTTTTGTTTAGAAGAACGATGAAAGGCGGGGCTTGTTTTTTTTTTTTTTTTTTTTTTTTTTTTTTTTGGAAAACAAGAATTTGTTTGTTAACATTAATGTCTAAAAATAATCTTTTTTGTTTTATTTCTTCACGTTTGATGTTGTTGTTATGCAGTTTGACACGTAAATAAAAATTAAAAATATGTTGTTTAATTTTCTCTGGGTTTTTTTAAAGGGTTTTTTCTTTATCTCATGCAACACTTTATAAGAGATGGCCCTCTAATCCTCTCCAAAAGAAATATTTATTTATATCTAGATAACAAATAAATGCAATGAGCTGCAAATTTGCACGCCCATAATTTACAGCATTAGGATTCATTTTGTGTAAAAATTAAAATAGGTCATAATTCATAATTTTTTTTAATATGAATTTATTAATATTTTTTCAGAATTAAAAATATTTTTCAGAATCAAAAGTGATAACGGATTATGTTTTGGTTTCTTCACTGTATCTCGTTAATAAAAATTATATCGAACTAATTATTTTTTGTGAAGATATTAATAAAAGTTTGAAATATGAATTTAACATTAGCACCTTCAAACTTTGAACGCTTATAACTCACTCTCTCTCTCTCTATATATATAATAATAATAATAATAATAATAATAATAAGTAAATTATACAACTAATACATTTTTTCGCATCATTGCGACCCTAGGAATTCAAATATAAAATAAAATTAGGATATTTACCATTAAAAAAAATCAAAGTTGTTGCGCGTTTTAATATGCAGATGATCCCCAATTCAAAATCACTTCAGTTTCTAAAAGTGGTAACAATTCCCAGTCGAATGATATCTATTAAATTTTTGTGCATCGATTAGGAACGAAGTTACATCGAGTGTTGCGATTTTTTTTCCCTCCACTGTACATTTTATTGTTTTAACGTTAAAAATATCTCATTGTGCATGATAAATACTCAATGAGTTATTTGGAGCAATTTTTTTTTTTTTTTTTTTTTTTTTAACTTTTCTAATTTGATAAATTATTAAATCGTTAAAAGCAAAATTAATTCATATTTATAATTTTCCAAAAAAGTTCGGACGCTATGGCGGAAATGCTATGGCAGTTCGCACAGGAATTAACGACAACCGGGTCTGGATAACGTCGGCTGTTGTTATTTTCGTCAACAGTCAATTAGTACAGAATTGTGTCAAGAGTGTCGAAAGTACTTTTGTAGGAAGTCGAATTCTGAACGAAAGTCAAAGAAAGTGCTTTACGGTTATATTTACTTTATAAGTTGAAATTCTCAGGATTCTGCAGAAAATGCTACAAAGCGATATCGGTGAGTGAGCGCAACGTGTGAATGTGTTTTTGTGGATTTGAATTGATAAATTAGAGGGAGTCTTGAGCTGGTCTTCCATCGACTCTTAACTAACCCTTGCTGGAGGAGAATATTGAGTGTGATTCATATCAAATGTTCCAGGAACTTTTCCAGGTAATTAGATTTTCAGAAAAAAAAACAAAAAAAACATTCAATTCATCTGCATAAACTTCGGATGGATCGGAAGCCCTTAAAGAGGAATTCTTATGCTTTGCACAATGAAACAAAACTTCAGGCCCTCACCGTTAACTCTTCATTACTGTCGCGTCAAAATAAAGCCAATTCCGCCAAATATATTGATGAAATATGAAAAATAGGTATTATACAGTATTGTCAAAAGCAAATATTGTTATTCGTTCTTTAACTTTTGAAATATGGTTCTTCAGCTGAAAAATATGGTTCTTTAATGATGAAAAATATGGTTCTTTAGCTTTTGACTCTAAACAAAACATTTATCAGTAGAAGGTAATGTATTGTAATTGTTAGACTAGCACTGGTAATGTGCCTTTTATTGTGGGATTGCAGCAAAAACATTACAAGCGAAGAGTACTAGTCCCAATTGCAGATGGTTGCAGTTGCACTGTGCCAGGAGCAGACAACGATACTGAACAGGAAATAAGTTTTCCTTCTTCAACACAACTCAAAAAGTTATATGAGAAAAATGACAAAGGAGGTGATAAAAAAGCTTTGTTAGGATTTTTAAATTATTCTCCTCACTCCTCATATATTGCTCCAGTAGGCTATCGACTGTTTTCTGGCTATGAATAATCATTTGTTTGTACAAAAATTTTGAAATCGGGATGATGTCACGCAAAACATAGTGCAATTTTTTAACTTTAGACCCAAGTATTTTTACAAACGCGGTATTTATAAAATTATAACTCATTGAGATAATGCAATTGAAGTTGAAAGAGGTTTTTGTTTTTGAATACAATGCATTGAAACGAATATTCCTAGTCATTATTTTTCACTGAAAAATACATAAAGAGTATTTTTGGATACCTGATACTTACACACTGAGACGAGTAAAATTTTGTTAAGACATTACATTTTTTCGTATATTAATGTAAAGTATATTTGTATCCAATAATCACAATAAGTCACGTATTTAATGAGTCTTGTTTGTAAAGAAAAAGAAAATACACTTAAGAATTTACATTAAAAAAAATCAACTTTTAAAGAATAAAATTAAGGATATGTCTATACAATTATCAAGTTTCGTCTAGGTTCTTCGGATTTTTTTTTTTTTTTTTTTTTTTTTTAATCAAGGGAATGATGGACGTCATAAAAACCCTATTATGGTACTATGCTAACTAAAACCCCTTTTTACTTTCTCTTACCCATAGGGTCGAGGAAGTATTGTTTTAGGGTCAAATTTTCGAACGTGAGTTTTTGTTATATTTACATGTTCTGAGGTCTCCTGAATACGAAAATCGTGTTTTTAGCGAATGGTCTATGTACCTCTCTGTCTGTGTGTCTGTGTGTGTGTTATCAGCATATCTCAAGAACAAATAGTAACAGAAGTTCCGAACTCGGTATGCTAAATGTGTATCACATAGGGATGCTACACTAAGCTTTTCGTTGAGATGAAGCAAATGATTCGTGTACAAGGACACTCAAAAATATTCAAATGCATTACGTCTATGGGAGGAAATTACAGGTAAGTAGAGTTTAACATCTAAACTAAACGAAACAAATAATTTTTTTTGCAATAGAAATAGTGAACTGGGAAAAAAAAAATGTGTATGTAGGAGCCTCGACTCCCACACCCTAGGGGGGGAAGTCTTCCTCGAGGGGAGTAAATTTCCATGATGGGTATCTTTCAAAAGAGCTTGCCAATGCCTTTAAAACGAATGGTTGAACCATTGATCTACGATAATTTAAAATAAATTTATCGATTTTTTCATTTTTTTCATTTTTTTTTAATGTAATATTGAGAATAAATTCAACTTTTATTTTTATATTTAGTGTTATACTAGTTCTCTAATATGAAAATCGTCTGCATTATAATGGAAAATAATTTTTGTAAATAATAATTTTAATAAATTATTTTTAATGAGTGAATTTGCATAGTAAAATATAGAAGAAAGTCGTGTGGTGGCCACAACACTTTAGTTATTTGTTGTTAGTGGATGTGCTTTACAAATAATATTTTACCCTTTCCAGGAAAGATGTTCGGGAATTGTTATAAATTTCTCATAGAGATATGGTAAATAATGGTGTGTTTTAAGCTAAATATTCATCACTCGTTTTTTGTATATTTACACGTTTTGAGGCTTCCTGATTACCGTAGTCAAGTTTTTTAACGTTTGATCTTTGTCTGTGTCTCTTAGAGTAACTTAAAAACGAAAAACGGCTTTTATTTGAAATAATCAGTTCGTAAAGCCTTTTTGTACAATTTTTAGACAAAACCTGCTTCAGTTATTACAACCAGTTTTAAATCAACAAAACTAAAAGAATTATTCAATTTAATTTTAATTTTTTTCTGGAAAACTGTAAATTCTCATTTTTAGATAAATCTGGCATTTGTTTGTACACTCTTCTTCCACTTTCTGTTTCATAGAATATTTGAATGACAGGTTTATCTGCAAAGTCCATCATACATACAACCTTAGAGGGGCCTCTAAGCATACAACCCTCAATTCTTTTCAAAATAATCGCATATTTTTAAGACTTTCAGTGTCCTTAACCCTCCCCCACCCCCAACTGTTTAAGCGACATGTTAACACTAATCAAAGATATTTATATAATCTGCTTCATTCCTTATCTCAAATCTGATATCTTGAAAAGGTAATATGCTTTTTATAAAGAAAAAAAAAACTATCTTTTTTAAAACTTTATACTTCTAAAACTATCATTTTCTGATAATAGAAGAAATGCTTGTAGATATGGAAATTTTATTCTTTAAAATTGCCCTTTAATTGAACATCCTTTAGAGGCGGTGCGAGTATATATATTTATTAGTGTGCTTTCAAAAAATTTTAATGTATAACACTGAATTATATTCAATAATAATAATTTTATGTTAATTTAATGAAGAATAACAAAAAACAAAACTATCAAATTAAAACTGGTAACAAATCAGTTTTTTTCCCTCCACTTATTAAAAACTAGTATGTTGTGGCCACCACAAGACTTTCTTCTATATTTTCCTATACATATTCAATCAGTAACAATATTAAAAAAAAAAATTACGAATTTTTTTCTAAGTTTTTTTTTTTTTTTTTTTTTGTTAAAACTAAAAAATATCGATAACTTTGTTTTAAATTATCACAGATTTATAGTTCAACCATTCGTTTTAAAGGTATTGACGAGATCTTTCGAATGATACCCATCTTCAAAATTTACCCCCCCAGGGGGGAAAGCGATACCCCCCATGCACAGAATTTTTTTTCCTAGTTAACTATTACTATTATCAATAACTCATATTAATTTTAGAATCATAAGTTAAAAATAACTCTCATTATGTACATTTATACGAAATTTTGTCCTATACTGCCATGTTAAAAATTTAGAAAACATGAGATCATAGCGCCACCTGTTGAGCGATTGATCCCCAAATGTAATCAGCACCTGTTTATGTCGGGGACCAACTAAATACCAAGTTTGGTTAAATTTCGTTAGAAAAAAAAATACAATTTTTTTTTGTGAAAAGTAAAAAAAAATCGATAACTTTGTTTTAAATTATCACAGATTTATGGTTCAACCATTCGTTTTAAAGGTATTGACGAGACCTTTCGAAAGATACCCATCTTGAAACTTTGCCCCCCTCAGGAGGGGGGTCCAGTGGGGCGGAACTGATGCCCCCAAATGCACAAAAATTTTTTCCTAGTTAACTACTACTATTATCAACGAGATCTTTCGAAATATACCCATTGTGAAAATTTACCCCCCCGGGGGGGATTTCTCCGTTAGGGGGGGAAGCGATGCCCCCCATGCACAAAATGTTTTTCCTTGTTACATACTACTATTATCAATAATTCATAATTATTTTAGAATCACAAGTTTAAAATAACTCTTATTATGTACATTTATACGAAATTTTGTCCTATACTGCCATGTTAAAAATTTGGACTAAATGCGATCACAGCGCCACCTGCTGAGCTATTGATCCCCAAATCTAATCAGCACCAGTTCATGTTAGGGTGCAACTAAATACCAAGTTTGGTTAACTTTCATTCATTGGTTCGTGAGATACAGCGTCCACAAAAAAATGATACAGACAGACAGACAGACATTTTCTAAAAACTATTAATTCGTAATCTAGACATCCCAAAACATGTAAATCCATCAAAAAACGGAGGTCGGAAATTTTCGCGAATCCAATACTTTCTCTATATTACATATAGAAGAACGTAATAATTGAAAGGATTTTACTTGAAACAATTGATCATGATCTCATGATTATTCCTCAGCAATGAAAAATTAACAATTTAAATTATTACATTTTTAAACTAGTTGGCACAGGTGGACTCTGCTCAGTTCCCCACCATATTTATGGTCTCATAAATTTCTAGTGCGAGACATATTATAATCATGTTAAAAAAATCAATTTGACCAAAGCTTGATACAGGGACAGAAAGAAATCCCCGCCTAATAGGCTATCCATCGTTCACTTCGATATATTTATCTTATTCTAATCTATTAATTTATTTTATCAGGGACAATTCCGTTGTTTATGTTTCATGCCAATGTTTTCATTTCCAATGCAATAATCCTCAAAATTCATATTTATACGAAAAAATTACAATTTCGCTATGTTGATAAAATCGTAAATTACGAATAATTTACGAAATTTTCCTATTAGAATATTTGTATTCAATCATGTTCAACAAAATATCATAAATGTAATTTTGAAGTTGTCTAATGTATTTATGATCCTCAAAATGGAAGTTTATGCTCAATTTTGCCTTATTCAGACATGTTAAGTAAATCGTAAATTCCAAATAACTTACGAATTTTTTAAATTGGAAAAATCATAGTCTATGATATTCATGCCAGTAACCTAAATAATATTTCGAAAGTGGTTTGACATCTTTACGATGAAAATATCCCTCAAAATTGACGTTTATGTTAAAATTTGCTCTAGTCTGCCATGTTAAGAAATTCGTAAATTTCCAATAACTTACGAAATTTTTATATTTGAAAATTCACAGTCATTAATATTCATGCCAGTGTCCTAAATAATATTTCAAAAGTAGTCTGACATCCTTGCGATGAAAATATCGATCAAAATTGACGTTTATGTGAAATTTTGCCCTACTGCCATGTTAAGAAATTCGTAAATTTCCAATAACTTGCGAAATTTTCAAAGTAGCATATTTATAGTTACTGATGTTCATTCCGGCATCAAAACGGATATTTTAAAAGTGGTCTGACATTTTTAGAGTAAAAAGTTTCCATTTAATGCACGTTTAAGTGAATTTTTGTCCTATTCTCCCATGTTAAGAAATTCGTAAATTTCCAATAACTTACGAAATTTTCAGATTTGAAAATTCATAGTCATTAATATTCATGCCAGTGTCCTAAATAATATTTCAAAAGTAGTCTGACATCTTTACGATGAAAATATCGCTCAAAATTGACGTTTATGTGAAATTTTCCCCTATACTGCCATGTTAAGAAATTCGTAAATTTCCAATAACTTGTGAAAATTTTAAAGTAGCATATTTATAGTTACTGATGTTCATTCCGGCATCAAAACGGATATTTTAAAACTGGTCTGACCTTTTTAGAGTAAAAAGTTTACATTTAATGCACGTTTAAGTGAATTTTTGTCCTATTCTCCCGTGTTAAGAAAATCGTAAATTCCTAATAACTTACGAAGTTTTTAAAATCGAATGTTGCAAATGAATAGGGTTCTTGCCAGTGTCGAAAGTAATATTTTGAAACTGATCTGACCTCTCTGCGACAATTTGTTCTTGAGATATCGTGTACACAGACTAACAAACTAACGGACTAACGGACTAACAGACACCCTACAGACAGACACCATACAAATTTTGCCATTTTCGGATTCCTCACACCTGAAAACGTGTAGAAAAGTAAAAAAACCGAGGTCGAAAATTTTCACGATTACCTAAGTTCCCCATACCTATAGTATGATGGGGAACTAATAACTGTTTAAATCTTTTACTGTGTTTTCAAAGAGCTTCAATGGATAACATTAATACTATTTGTCAAAAGTAGTACAAAAATATTAGTAACTTGATTATCGTTATGGCAAACCAAAAGGTGGAAATGTAATTTACACATGATAATTTATTAAAAAAAAAAAAAAAATAAATAAAAAAAATAAATATGAAAATGTTAATTCTTAAAATTTAGTCTTACATATAGTGATCCTTATTTACTGATTATTATAAATTAAGCCCTTATATTAAGGATCTGACACTGAAAATTTTGTTCCTCTATTAAGTGGAATTCCTTATTTGGAGAATAATGAAGTACATGAAGATTGAAGATTAATCAAGTGAAGAGGTTTTCAAGTTTTGAGATGAGAAATACTTGAATAAAATTTCCGTAGAAGTAAAAAATAAACAGGTAATAATATTTGTGATTTTTTTTTTAAATTAGAGTATAAATCAAAAGAATAAAATATAATAGAGTAATAATTAAAACTGTAAATATTGTGTGCATTATATACAGTGTTGTGCAAGTTCACGAATAAAACGAACTAGTTCAAACTCAAGTTCATTGTGTAAAAAATGAGCTAGTTCGCGCTCAAACTCATGTCTGAAAGAAATGAACGCGCTCAGTTCAAGTTCATTTTTAAAAACGAGCGGAAATCACTAAAAGTTCATTTTTACGTACATTTTTCTTTTTTTTTTTCTAAATAGATGTTATCCTCTGTGAACACTTTCATAGGTAATTTCCCCTTTTCTAAAATAACCAATTACCATGAAAATTATTTTTAATTTTACGCTTAATTAAACTTATTAACTTATAACTCTTAATTATAACTTATTAATTTAATTGTAATAAAAATTTATTTAGCAAACACTTCTGAATAGTGTACCCATTGTTTTTGCATAGTTTTTTATTCTGAAATTTTCAATGCGTCTGTTTATACGCATGAGAACTTATTACTAGGAGACAAATTCTATCATTTAGAGGTTCCGTAGTTTTAAATCTGTGTTGCGCAGGACCGCGTTCATGAGTTTAATTAGTTTCAGTTTTGAGCTGAATTTCGCTCGTTTTAGTTCCCCATCATATATAGGTATGGGGAACTTAGGTAACCATGAAATTTTCGACCTCGGCTTTTTGACTTTTTTACACGTTTTCAGGTTTGAGGAATCCGAAAATGACAAAATTTATATGGTGTCCGTCTGTAGGGGGTCTTTTAGTGTGTTAGTCCGTTAGTTTGTTAGTCTGTTTACACGATATCTCACGAACAAATGATCGCAGAGAGGTCAGACCAGTTTTAAAATATTACTTTCGATACTGGCAAGAACCCTATTCATTTACAACATTCGAATTAAAAAACTTCGTAAGTTATTAGAAATTTACTATTTTCTTAACATGGGAGAATAGGACAAAATTTCACTTAAACGTGCAATAAATGGAAACTTTTTACTGTAAAAATGTCAGACCAGTTTTAAAATATCAGTTTTGATGCCGGAATGAACATCAGTAACTATAAATATGCTATTTTGAAAATTTCGCAAGTTATTGGAAATTTACGAATTTTTTAACATGGCAGTATGGGGCAAGATTTCACATAAACGTCAATTTTGAGAGATATTTTCATCGTAACGATGTCAGACTACTTTTGAAATATTAGTTAGGATACTGGCATGAATATCACGGACTATGAATTTTCCAATATAAAAATTTCGTAAGTTATTAGAAATTAACGAATTTCTTAGCATGGCAGAATAGGGGAAAATTTCCCACAAGCGTCAATCTTGTGGGATATTTTCATCGTAAAGGTGTCAGACCATTTTTGAAATATTATTTAGGATACTGACATGAATACCATAGAGTATGAATTTTCTAATTTAAGAATTCGTAAGTTATTTGGAATTTATGACCCTTTTAAAATGGCAGAAGAATACAAAATTGAGCATAAACGGCCATTTTCAGGATCATAAATATATCAGACAACTTCAAAATAACATTTATGATACTTGTATGAACAGGACTGATTACAAATCTGTACTGATAAGTATAAAGTATTAAGTCCAAAAATGTCGATTTTGAGTTGAGTACATAGTCAGACCCAGAAAAATTTCTCTATCGATCTGTTAAAAGGATTTAAATCCATGTCATTTAGTCTTTGAGAAAATCCATTGGTAAAAAAAGATTCATGTCAGAAATTTAGCATTAATCTTTGTATAAAATATTTAATTCAATTTTTCCCCTTTATTAAATGAAGGTTGACAATCACTGAACGGTATAGAGGGTATAAATCAACATAATCCCTTTTTCCTAATCGATTCTTCTGATTAGTTTTTAGTTAGTTTAATTTTGTTTTTCGTTTCCTGAGAAATGAAGAATATGGACTTAAGTCCTTTATATTTATCAGTACAGAAATATTCTAATAGGAAAATTTTGTAAGCTATTCGTTATTTCAGATTTTATCAACATAACAAAATTGGAAATTTTCCATATAAATATGCATTTTGAGGATTGTTGCATTGTAAATAGTAGCATGAAAACTAAACTACGAAATTTACCCTAATAAAATAAATTAATACGTTAGAACAAGATAAATTTATCGAAGTGAACGGTGGATAGCCTATTAGGCGGGGATTTCATTCTGTCACAGTGTCAAGCGTTTTTTCGAATTCATTTCTCTTAACATGATAACTATGTTAAGAGAATGTCCTGCTCTAGAAATTTATGAATATATATATATGATGGGGAACTGAGCAGAGTCCACCTATGACAACTAGTTTTAAATTGTGAACTTGAGCTGAGCAAAGTTCATTTTCTCATGAATTTGAGGGGAAAAGTAACTCAAACTCATAATGATTTTATTCCTTTGGGAAAAAAATTTATATTCTTGGTAGCAATACCTTCTACCCTTTTAATCGCAAGAGAGGATGCATTTCTCACAAGAGAGAAACGCATCGGGTCGGGTAATCGCTTATTACCTGCTTTGCTGGTCGGGTGCAGGTAAAATTTGCATTAATTTTTATTCACAAAATGTTTTCTCCGAAGATTGTTTTATGCTTTAATTATGAATCTAAACTTTTAAATCTCTCCTAGTAATTTAAAGACATTACTGATAACATGAATTTAGTTACATTTACCTGAATATCAATACTTAACGTTTAAAGCTTTATATGGAAAACTATTTTTTTTTCCGACCTATATTTGCTTCCTTATTTTACTGTCAAAATACTTGGAACAGTGGATTTTTTAAATATATGTTTTAATACAGCTAAAAGTTTATTTATAATTAGATAAATATACTGTTCTAATATTTTTATGCCATATTTAATTGTCTGAAAGGTTTCTTCAATAATATAATTGTAGTTTGTTTAAAAGAACTTTTATTCAGTTTATTATATAACACAATTTTAACAATATAGCGAGTCAGAAGCTGCAGATTCAGTTCGGGTTGAAGGTCAAAAATCATTTTGCAGGTCGCGTCGGTTGCGAGTCAAGTTTACTCGAACCACGCAGGACTCTAAGTCAGTCCTTTCATAAGCAGAAATATAAATTCCGCTGATCACCTAATACGATTGAAGACTTAAATGCCCTATCCAGTAGACTACCCTTTTCCGTGCTACAGTAATTTTTTCGTGTTCAGTTTTCCACGATATTACACTGCTGTCAATTTTGTATTTCAGTTTTCATGCAAGCAAATCCATGCTATTTCAATAACACAAATTTTTGCGAAATGCCTGCTATTATGAAAAATTATGGAAGTTCTAAGAGTAATTTAAGAAAATTTTTAAGAAAGCCTTTCATTATAAATAAAAATATAAAGATTTAAAAGTATAATATTAAATCCCAATAATTAAATACTGTTTGCTAGTATCATAAATGATATTTTAAAACTAGCTGTACATTAAAAAAAAAAAAAAAAAAAAAAAAAAAAGAAAGAAAAATAATCTTTAGTTTAGTACATGTATGTTTGAATTTTTGTGGACGTATTCGTGGATATATATATTCATTAAAAAAAAAAAAAAAAAAAAAAAAAAAAAAAAAGAAGTAGAAGAAGAGAATTTAAATTAGATTATAAATAGCTTGTTGTAATAAGGAGGATTATTAATCTGTTTTTATTTATATTTATATTTATCTTATTTCATTTACTTATTCTTAATTATTATTATTTGCATTTTTCAGAAAGTGTTGAAAATAAAATAGTCATTGATATAAAATCTACATCTCTGATATGAAATTATTTTAATAACCTGAATGCATTATTATTTTTAATATTAAAAATATAAATAAACATTAAAAAATATACTATTATTATATTTAATCTATGTGTAACATGTGTTAAACCAGTAATCTTTGTTTAATCTTTTACATTTTAAAGATGCTTATCTTTCAATGCAAGAGTTATAAAATAAAGATAAAAATCATTTTCGCAAATAACAGGAATCTCATTTTTAAAGAAAGAAGAGAATCTGTGAACATGGATTAGAGCAAGATATCAATATGTGATTCTTTCATTGATTAGCATAGTCTTTATCAGCGAAATGAAATGTCCAGTACTTTTATGATAGGGCGGCAATTTGTCACACTGCCTCAGTGTATGGTACATCTCCCGCAACTCTGGGTGATCTTGCCAAAGATCTTTGCATCGTGGCACCAGCGTAATAGCAATGTTCTTTCTACTAGTATTTTATAGTATTGTAGAATGCAGGAAGTTCTCTGCTGCCGAAGTATTGTACTACGCAACAAAAGGTTCTCACACTAGTTTCTTTTGAATCCAATACAATGTTGCTGTGTAAGGAAATTTACCATATAACTGTTATTTAAAAAGTGTATTTATTCGCAATAACTTCCAAGAAATTTTATAAACACGTTTAATTTGTTGCACAAATAAACTTATACCTCAGATTTATCAATATATAATACTATCTAAAAGGATGAGTTTTTATTTATTTATTTATTTATTTTTAACTGTTTTAAGCTTTTATTAAGATTTATTTTTAGTTCTGTAATATACATTTAATAAAGTTTAAGCTTTATAAATCAAAGATTGAATTTTATGATGTATATGTTGTTTACATAATTAAGGGCTGTAATTATTTTTTTTTTCCTTAATTGATTAAATGAAAGATAAAATTTCTACATTCCTATAATTTAATAATTGTGTTGCAGAAAAAAAAAATTCTAAATTTTAATTTTTTTTTTTTTTTAATTATTATTATTCAACATTAATAGTAAAATTGCTGTTAATTTGAGGTTCAAGATATAACACTTTCAGATCATTATCAATTGATATTTCTTGAATATATATTATAAAATTAAAAAGGGTTTGAACTAAGAAGTTTTGTTTATATAATTTTGGAACAAATTAAAATAATCACCTAAAATATTTTTCTTGCTATAGTAAAATTTTTGTGTATATGCTATTAACAATAGCAGAGATTAAATTCATGAGTGAGAAAATCGTGCATTTGAAACTGTTAGATAGTCCTATAAACTCCTTTTAAATTGATATCTTATAAATATGTTCAAATTTTGATACCTAGTAATTCCACGAAGATATGAGAAGTTTACAAAAAGTACGCATTTTTTCTCGCTAATACTTCTGAAGAAATTGAATAAATCTTAAAAACTATTAAAAAAGTGAGAGGGGGAGAGAGACTAATAGTAGGTGAGAAGTGTGGGTTTTGCGGCGAATGGAGGAGGAGAGGCGGGAGGAGAGGAGGACTGCTGCCGCGCCGTTATCTTATCAGCATCCTGTTCGAAGATTTCCGGTGACGCATGATGTTGTTATCAATCTGAGTCACAAGCAGGATTAGAATTAGGAGATAATTATTAATGAATGTGATTTTTCGTGACTCATGACCTTGTGATAAGGAAGGTTAGAAGGAAGTTGTTATCTTTGATGATAAAGAATTTAATGAATATTATTTTAAGAGAACTTTAATTATCGATTTTTCTCAAACTTATTTTTCTGTGGTGCTGACATCTATTGAGGAAGTATTGAACTCCTTCATTTTAAAAATTTTGTTTTTCCCGCCGTCGACGGGATTGGAACTCACAACGTAGGCATCAGCAGCCGAACGATCTGACCACTACACCAGTTGGAACTTGACGTTTTCAATTTTAATTATTTAGTGTACAGTATTCAGTCGAACTTGATTTTAAAAGCAATTTATTTTTTGTTGATGTATTAATATTGGTTATATTTTATGAGAAATAATTGTTTAAATCTTGTAATTTTTAAAAGTTAGTTAGTATTTGTAATTATTTAGTGTGTCGCATTCAGTTGATTTTAAATGCAATTTATTTTACGATTAGATTTTTTTGAGAAATAATTGTTTAAAAGTTAGACAGTATTTTTAATTATGTAAAATATACGATTTTTCGCGAATGGTTTTCACTAATATTTTTAAGGAAAAATTGTGGTATAATTTAAATGCGTACAAAATTTAATGAAATGATTGCAAATTAAGGAAATAAACTATAAGTAGTTAAGCAATGAAATTTTCTCTCATGTGAAATATCAGCATATGTGCTGCCATCTATTGGACATAAAGTGAGAAATATATGCTTTTTTTTTTTTTAATGAAACAAAGAGCTGTTTTTATTTATTTTTCGCGAATAAAGTATATTTTTTATCATGCGATTATTTATTGAAAAAGAGAAAAAAATTAATGTTATTGAAGTAGAGAGATAGAAAAAATATATTCAGACAGAAATAGAGATATTTATTCCATTTAGTAATAAAGGATTAGAAAAATTAACCAAGATTTTGTGTATTTTAAATAAGTTAGCTTTTAATTATGTAAAATATACGATTTTTCGCGAATGGTTTTCACTAATATTTTTAAGGAAAAATTGTGGTATAATTTAAATGCGTACAAAATTTAATGAAATGATTGCAAATTAAGGAAATAAACTATAAGTAGTTAAGCAATGAAATTTTCTCTCATGTGAAATGTCAGCATATGTGCTGCCATCTATTGGACATAAAGTGAGAAATAAAGAGTTGTTTTTATTTTATTTATTTTTCGCGAATAAAGTATATTTTTTATCATGCGATTATTTATTGAAACAGAGAAAAAAAATTAATGTTATTGAAGTAGAGAGTTAGAAAAAAATATATTCAGACAGAAATAGAGATATTTATTTCATTTAGTAATAAAGGATTAGAAAAATTATCCAAGATTTTGTGTATTTTAAATAAGTTAGCTTAGAAATTCCTTGCAAAGAGAAGAGCCAGATGTTTTAAAAATGCGTACAAAATATGTTTTTACATTATAAATGCAATTTTATAATCCCATTTATGCCTTACTGTTTATTTTCTTAATAGAATAAACAAGAAGTTTAAAAATTAGGTATGATTAAAGCATATACAGGATATGGTTTTAAGTTATTACTGTGAAAAGGTGTTGGAAAATATTAATAATTAAAATATGCTTAAAAAATATATTTTACATTATAAATGTAATTTTATAAATAAATTTCACTTATAATCACATTTATGCAGTACTATTTATTTAAAGTATACTTATAAAGAATGATTTTTAAAATTTATTTTCTTAATAGAATAAACAAGAAGTTTAAATGTTAGGTATGATTAAAGCATATACAGGATATGGTTTTAAGGTATTACTGTGAAAAGGTGTTGGAAAATATTAATAATTAAAATATGCTTACAAAATATATTTTACATTATAAATGTAATTTTATAAATAAATTTCACTTATAATCACATTTATGCATTACTATTTGTTTAAAGTATACTTATATAGAATGATTTTTAAAATTTATTTTCTTAATAGAATAAACAAGAAATTTTAAAGTTAGGTATAATTAAAGCATATACAGGTTGTGGTTTTAAGGTATTACTGTGAAAAAGTGTTGGAAAATAATAATAAAATACCGTATATTGATAAGATTACAATATTTCATATAAAGTTTTAAACTATAAAGTCTTAATATATGGTTACAAAAGCATAATTAAATTCACTTATGCATTCTCCCATAGATATATTTTGATAAATTTGATATGATTCTTAACAATGTTATTTTTTAAATGCTTGAAGAAATTTTAAGTTTTACATCATAATCTGGAATTGAACCAGGCATCTCTCTTAATTTTGTATTTACAAGAATTTAACAATGAATTTGTAAACTTAAATTCACAATAATAGCTATATGAAATTAAGTGGTATTTAGATACAAATATTTTGAGGACATATGAATTTTATTTTTAGAAAGTTTCACATGTGGGAGATTTAAATATTATATAAGAAGGTATTTTTATGTAGATAAGCAGTTTTCGTTTAAAAAATATGTGATTTAGGATGCAAATTTGATAGGGAATTAACATAGATAATTACTGAGTTGCGTTAACTGATAGCGTTTCCCAAATATTTAAAGGGTCAACCAATATCAATCGTTTTTTATTTTCTCGGATAAAGTCTATTGATATATTTTTATCAACTAGCTATTAATAGTGTAAAGTTTAACTAAGAATTAATTAATAATTGCGTTGAGGTTTTGAATGTGTAATGATGATATTTTTAGCCATGTACTCAGCTTTGTTATGACGTAGAATTGAACCCGTCACCTTTCAACTGAAGTTTTAACCAATTAGAAATTTATTAAATTTGGAATTGAACCCGATACTTTTCAACTTAAGTGCTCATATTTAATATTGTATTTTTAGATGAAATGAGTGATTATTAAAAGTTAAGCATAATAGAAAAAGTAGCATAGGAATTCACCCTAATGAAGTGATTTAAGATTAAAATTAAACTAAATTTGAAATATTTAATCTATGTTTAATGAAATGAGTGATTATTAAAAGTTAAGCATAATAGAAAAAGTAACATATGGATATTTACAGTGCTTACTGCAACAGAAAACAAGCATAGAAAAACAATTAAAAATAGTTCAAGAAAAACATAAACTATATACAATCTGTTAAAATAAAATCAGTCTCAATCCCTTTGATGACAAACGATACATTGCTGAAGATGAAATAACAAGTTTAGCATTGCGAAATTGATTAAGATTTAATATTGCAAACTTAATTACATTGAGTGAAATTATATACAATACTTATTAAATAAGTAATACTTGTAAATGATGCAAAAATGTTGAAGTACATTAAGGTTTAATAGTTACTTAGTTATATTTTATGTGCATATATAGTACTTTTTATGATGTAATGTAGCTTTTTAGATGTCCAATATTTATAAATGATGCAAAAATGTTGAAGAACATTAAGGTTTAATAGTTACTTAGTTATATTTTATGTATATATAGTACTTTTTGTGATGATATGCAACTTATTAGGTGAACGATAGTTATAAATGATGCAAAATATTTTAAGTATATTAAGGTTTAATACTTGCTTAGTTATATTTTATATGCATATATAGTACTTTTTGTGATACAAAATATTCTCGGGGGATAGTAGTTTTCAAGCGATTTAGCCACAGGAATACACTCTGTTTAAGATAGAAATAGATGCACTAGTATTGAACACGGTGGCTTCTTTTATGGTCACGTGATTTTTTTTCGACCAATCAGAAGCATGGATTTTTAATAATTATAAAATTAAGTGATTTTAGTACGCAAGTTTCGGAAAAAACCATAGAAAACTTTAAATAGCTACCAAAAATCTGTGATGCGCAAATTATTTGTTTTAACATGTTGATAAACTAGATTGCATTAAAATGATATATATTTGGCGTGAGAAACAAGGTTATAAAAAATTTGGCTGCATTTCCTAGTGTATGAATTTAGGATATATTTGGCATGATTTCACCGATAATTACAAATTTGGTGGTAAACCTGCAGTATAAATGCACTCGCAAAGTAATTTTAATCAGTTGCTGCTATATTTTTGAGCAGTGCGTACGTTTAATTTTGTTACTTGGATTTTGTGTAACAATCTACTTTCTAAAATTGTAGTGAGAGAGATGGATTTATCTGAAAAGGTGCCTATTTCAAATGAGTTCTCATCAAGCTTGGATACTAAGAAAGTACCAAAAACTTTTAGCTGTGTTTCTTGCAGTATGGTATTTAAACGAAAATGGGATTTGCTTCGTCTCATAAAAATTCATCTCAATGAAAAATCTTTTATTTGCGATGTATGCCAGAAAGCATTTACCAGATCAGATGAGTTAAAGAGACATTTAAAAATTCATGAAAAGACTCCTATTGAACATAGATGTGAACAATGTAGTGAATCCTTTAATCGCAAGTATCAGTTGCTGATGCATATTAGAAAAAACCATCGAAAACCTTTATCAGTACATTCATGTGATCAATGCGCAGAAACATTTAGACAGAAATATAAACTTTTAGAGCATGTTAGAGAAAACCATCGAAAACCCTTATCGCAAGCAACATTAAAGGGAATGTCCAATTCTGACCAAGATCTGCTCAAGGAGAAAATTATGCATTTTAAAAGAAAAAATGCTCTTAATACATTTACAATAACCACATTTGATAATAAAAACAAAGATTTGGATTTAACGTCATTTTTTAATAATTTAAGAACTGACATTTTAAACGAATTAAACTTTCAATTAGATGACCAAGGAACATTGAAATGGTATATTATTGTAGAAGTTATTTTTAGTTGTATTTATGAAAATGGAGAGAAAGGTTTTATTACTCAAAATTTTAGGTCAAAAAGTATAACAACTCTTTTAATAAATGATTTGAATAATGATCTTGAAAACGCTTTTAACAAGATGAAAAAGTGTTTTGATGAATTTAGCGAACAAGGATCAGGTTGGACATTAACAGAAATTTTCAAATTAGAACTTTGTATGACTAAATATGGTTCTTTTCAAATGTAATATCTGATTTTACTATATATATATTAAAATTTGTTAGTTGAATCTTATAAAATTTGTTACAAAAAAACGATGCATATAAAAATCATATAATTTGAAAAATAAAAGTATGTGTATAAAAATTGTATTTTTAATTATTTATCTCATATAAAAATTTTATGTGAAAGTTTAAACTATTAATCGGATTTTTTAAAATAAATGCACTTATGTTAATGTAGAGTTATTTAAATAGAAATGTTTTATATTTATTTTAAGTAAGTAATTTATATTTTTATAAAACGTTATTTCATAAATAAATATAATCTTATCAATTTTAGAGATTGTATCAAAAAATCATAAACTTTGCAATTTAGCATTAACCATTTGACATATACTCTAGGGAAATACTACTTAAAGTTTAACTTTACTGCATGTCTTAGCAGACATACTGCATGCTTGAAATTAGACCTGAACAAATTATTTCTTTTGACACGTTGATAAACTGAAATACTTTATAAGATTTAACCATTAAAGTAACATATTTGGCAATATTTAGATTTTTTTTTTTTTTTTTTTTAATGTGTTTGAGGATAAACTAGATTTGGCTATTAAAATAACATATCTGCTAAGATTTGGCGAGATTTTTTTAATGTATTTGGCAATAAATACTAATTTGGCATTAAACATAGAGTATAAATTCAGTCTCGTAGAAAATTTAATCAGTTTTTGACTTGTTTTCGTGGTTCAGTTTTCATATAGCATTTTTAAAGTTTTACTTTGATTAAATTTATAATGGATCTATCTGAGGAAGTTTCTGTTCATCAACAACCCTCTTCATCATGTTTTGAAGATGAGACTTTACACTTAAAGGATGTAAAGGCATATATTTGTGATGTGTGTAAGAAAGCATTTAGGAGATCGTACGATTGTAAGAAACACTTAAAAATTCATGAAAAACCTCACATAGGATATGGGTATGAATACTGTATGGAAAATTTCACTCGTAAACGGGATTTATTAAAACATAATTCAAGAATTCATAAAAAGACTTTACATAAACACGGTTGTGACGAATGTACTGAAGTGTTTAGGACTAAACAAAATTTATTAAAACATAAAAAAATGCAACATCGAAAGGTTTTACCTGAATATCTATGCATTGAATGCAATGAAAGTTTTCGATATAAGTATGAATTATTACGACATAACAGAAAAAATCATCGTAAAGATTCTTCTGCTTACGTGTGTACAAAATGCAATGAACGAAATACTCTACCAATCATCAACTCAGTCAGTGAAAATATGAAGTTAACGAATTTTTTTGAATACTGCTTTTTTAACCAACAGCTATTCTTTAACCAAAAGCTTTCATGATGAAAATAATAATAGGTATTTATTAATATTTTTAAATAATGAAAATATGAATACCGAACGCATAACACAAAATAATGACTCACCAACCAACAACTTTGAGAGTGTAAATGCGGACTTAACGAATTTTTCAGATAATCAAAATAATGTTTACGGTTCATCAATCCGTGAAAATGTGATCTTATCAAATGTTTCGGATAATAATGCATACAACGTTTTACCCACTGCTAATGAAAATATGAATACCAAATGTTTAACACAAAGTAATATTTATGACTCACCAACCAACAACATTGAGAATATAAATGTGGACTTTCGAATTTTAATGAAGAGTGTATGAGTAATCAAAATAACTTTTCACTGGTGAGCACTGATAACGACTTGTTGAAATTTTTAGATAATTTTAATGTGGATTGTATGAGTCAATATAACCTTAACGATTTAACAACAACAATTTAGATTTTTATGTAACTGTTTAGATATTGATAATAAAATATTTTAATCAAAAATTGTGTTTTTATTATGAAATTACTTTCTACACAACATTTCATCTTACAATAAGTCACGAAAAAAAAAAAAAAAAAAAAAAAAAAATCTAAATATGTGTAAACTTTTCTTACACATAATATATTGTAAATATATTTTTTGCTTTCTTATTATCTAAATCGTTTATATGTAATAAGACTTAGTGATTTTAATTCGGTTTAAACAAATGTGTTTTATATAAAAATTCTCCCCTACAAACTGATATGGAACGAAGTGACTTATAAAAAGTGGCTATCAATGTACAGGGCGAATTGCTGCAAACCCTTAATGGTATGCTTAAAACCTTAATAAAAAACAAATTTTTGTTATCCTCTATGCGCAAGTTGCGAAACCGTTCAAATGTAACACTATATTGTATAAGTTTTTAATAAAAATATTTTTTAATGTAAAACACATGTCTCTTTATTTATGTTTAAATATATATATTAAATAAATGATATAAAAATTAGACTTACCTCAACACAGTTGTTAATTTGCGTCCTTCTCTTCCAGTCGCACGAGGTGAAATGAGCGATAACGTTATTTCTTATCAA
Source organism: Salticus scenicus (assembly GCA_963930645.1). Taxonomy (NCBI): domain Eukaryota; kingdom Metazoa; phylum Arthropoda; class Arachnida; order Araneae; family Salticidae; genus Salticus; species Salticus scenicus. The sequence continues at coordinate 324,104,083 of OZ005654.1, forward strand.
AATCACGTGATAAGCTTTCTAATGTAGTATATGTGACGTAGTAGATATGTACTAGATACGTTATATTAGGCAATGCCATGTGATTTTGATAAGAAATAGCGTTATTGCTCATTTCACCTCGTGCGACTGGAAGAGAAGGACGCAAATTAACAACTTTGTTGAGGCAAGTCTAATTTTTATATCATTTATTTAATATATATATTTAAACATTAAATAAAGAGACATGTGTTTTACATTACAAAATATTTTTATTAAAAACTTATACAATATAGTGTTACATTTGAACGGTTTCGCACCTTGCGCATAGAAGATAACAAAAATTTGTTTTTTATTAAGGTTTTAGGCATACCATTAAGGGTTTGCAGCAATTCGCCCTGTACATTGATAGCCACTTTTTATAAGTCACTTCGTTCCATATCAGTTTGTAGGGGAGAATTTTTATATAAAACACATTTCTTTAAACCGAATTAAAAACACTAAGTCTTATTACATATAAACGATTTAGATAATAAGAAAGCAAAAAATATATTTACAATATGTTATGTGTAAGAAAAGTTTACACATATTTAGATTTTTTTTTCGTGACTTAACGTATCTATTGTAAGATGAAATGTTGTGTAGAAAGTAATTTCATAATAAAAACACAATTTTTGATTAAAATATTTCATTATCAATATATAAACAGCTTCATAAAAATCTAAATTGTTGTTGTTAAATCGTTAAGGTTATATTGACTCATACAATCCACATTAAAATTATCTAAAAATTTCAACAAGTCGTTATCAGTGCTCATCAGTGAAAAGTTATTTTGATTACTCATACACTTTTCATTAAAATTCGTAAAGTCCACATTTATATTCTCAATGTTGTTGGTTGGTGAGTCATAAATATTACTTTGTGTTAAACATTTGGTATTCATATTTTCATTAGCAGTGGGTAAAACGTTGTATGCATTATTATCCGAAACATTTGATAAGATCACATTTTCACTGATTGATGAACCGTAAACATTATTTTGATTATCTGAAAAATTCGTTAAGTCCGCATTTACACTCTCAAAGTTGTTGGTTGGTGAGTCATTATTTTGTGTTATGCGTTCGGTATTCATATTTTCATTATTTAAAAATATTAATAAATACCTATTATTATTTTCATCATGAAAGCTTTTGGTTAAAGAATAGCTGTTGGTTAAAAAAGCAGTATTCAAAAAAATTCGTTAACTTCATATTTTCACTGACTGAGTTGATGATTGGTAGAGTATTTCGTTCATTGCATTTTGTACACACGTAAGCAGAAGAATCTTTACGATGATTTTTTCTGTTATGTCGTAATAATTCATACTTATATCGAAAACTTTCATTGCATTCAATGCATAGATATTCAGGTAAAACCTTTCTATGTTGCATTTTTTTATGTTTTAATAAATTTTGTTTAGTCCTAAACACTTCAGTACATTCGTCACAACCGTGTTTATGTAAAGTCTTTTTATGAATTCTTGAATTATGTTTTAATAAATCCCGTTTACGAGTGAAATTTTCCATACAGTATTCATACCCATATCCTATGTGAGGTTTTTCATGAATTTTTAAGTGTTTCTTACAATCGTACGATCTCATAAATGCTTTCTTACACACATCACAAATATATGCCTTTACATCCTTTAAGTGTAAAGTCTCATCTTCAAAACATGATGAAGAGGGTTGTTGATGAACAGAAACTTCCTCAGATAGATCCATTATAAATTTAATCAAAGTAAAACTTTAAAAATGCTATATGAAAACTGAACCACGAAAACAAGTCAACAACTGATTAAATTTTCTACGAGACTGAATTTACACTCTATGTTTAATGCCAAATTAGTATTTATTGCCAAATACATTAAAAAAATCTCGCCAAATCTTAGCAGATATGTTATTTTAATAGCCAAATCTAGTTTATCCTCAAACACATAAAAAAAAAAAAATCTAAATATTGCCAAATATGTTACTTTAATGGTTAAATCTTATAAAGTATTTCAGTTTATCAACGTGTCAAAACAAATAATTTGTTTAGGTCTAATTTCAAGCATACAGTATGTCTGCTAAGACATGCAGTAAAGTTAAACTTTAAGTAGTATTTCCCTAGAGTATATGTCAAATGGTTAATGCTAAATTGCAAAGTTTATGATTTTTTGATACAATCTCTAAAATTGATAAGTTTATATTTATTTATGAAATAACGTTTTATAAAAATATAAATTACTTACTTAAAATAAATATAAAACATTTCTATTTAAATACCTCTACATTAACATAAGTGCATTTATTTTAAAAAATCCGATTAATAGTTTAAACTTTCACATAAAATTTTTATATGAGATAAATAATTAAAAATACAATTTTTATACACATACTTTTATTTTTCAAATTATAAGATTTTTATATGTATCGTTTTTTTGTAACAAATTTTATAAGATTCAACTAACAAATTTTAATATATATATAGTAAAATCAGATATTACATTTGAAAAGAACCATATTTAGTCATACAAAGTTCTAATTTGAAAATTTCTGTTAATGTCCAACCTGATCCTTGTTCGCTAAATTCATCAAAACACTTATTCATCTTGTTAAAAGCGTTTTCAAGATCACTATTCAAATTATTTATTAAAAGAGTTGTTATACTTTATCACCTAAAATTTTGAGTAATAAAATCTTTCTCTCCATTTTCATAAATACAACTAAAAATAACTTCTACAATAATATACCATTTCAATGTTCCTTGGTCATCTAATTGAAAGTTTAATTCGTTTAAAATGTCAGTTCTTAAATTATTAAAAAATGACGTTAAATCCAAATCTTTGTTTTTATTATCAAATGTGGTTATTGTAAATGTATTCAGAGCATTTTTTCTTTTAAAATGCATATTTTTCTCCTTGAGCAGATCTCGGTCAGAATTGGACATTCCCTTTAATGTTGCTTGCGATAAGGGTTTTCGATGGTTTTCTCTAACATGCTCTAAAAGTTTATATTTTTGTCTAAATGTTTCTGCGCATTGATCACATGAATGTACTGATAAAGATTTTCGATGTTTTTTTTCTAATATGCATCAGCAACTGATACTTGCGATTAAAGGATTCACTACATTGTTCACATCTATGTTCAATAGGAGTCTTTTCATGAATTTTTAAATGTCTCTTTAACTCATCTGATCTGGTAAATGCTTTCTGGCATGCATCGCAAATAAAAGATTTTTCATTGGGATGAATTTTTATGTGACGAAGCAAATCCCATTTTCGTTTAAATACCATACTGCAAGAAACACAGCTAAAAGTTTTTGGTACTTTCTTAGTATCCAAGCTTGATGAGAACTCATTTGAAATAGGCACCTTTTCAGATAAATCCATCTCTCTCACTACAATTTTAGAAAGTAGATTGTCACACAAAATCCAAGTAACAAAATTAAACGTACGCACTCCTCAAAAATATAGCAGCAACTGATTAAAATTACTTTGCGAGTGCATTTATACTGCAGGTTTACCACCAAATTTGTAATTATCGGTGAAATCATGCCAAATATATCCTAAATTCATACACTAGGAAAAGCAGCCAAATTTTTTATAACCTTGTTTCTCACGCCAAATATATATCATTTTAATGCAATCTAGTTTATCAACGTGTTAAAACAAATAGTTTGCGCATCACAGATTTTAAAGCTGGTAGCTATTTAAAGTTTTCTATGGTTTTTTCCGAAACTTGCGTACTAAAATCACTTAATTTTATAATTATTAAAAATCCATGCTTCTGATTGGTCGAAAAAAATCACGTGACTATAAAAGAAGCCACCGTGTTCAATACTAGTGCATCTATTTCTATCTTAAACAGAGTGTATTCCTGTGGCTAAATCGCTTGAAAACTACTATCCCCCGAGAATATTTTGTATCACAAAAAGTACTATATATGCATATAAAATATAACTAAGCAAGTATTAAACCTTAATATACTTAAAAATTTTTGCATCATTTATAACTATCGTTCACCTAATAAGTTGCATATCATCACAAAAAGTACTATATATACATAAAATATAACTAAGTAACTATTAAACCTTAATGTTCTTCAACATTTTTGCAACATTTATAACTATTGGACATCTAATAAGCTACATTACATCACAAAAAGTACTATATATGCATGTAAAATATAACTAATTAACTATTAAACCTTAATGTATTTCAACATTTTTTCATCATTTATAACTATTGGACATCTAAAAAGCTACATTACATCATAAAAAGTACTATATATGCACATAAAATATAACTAAGTAACTATTAAACCTTAATGTACTTCAACATTTTTGCATCATTTACAAGTATTACTTATTTAATAAGTATTGTATATAATTTCACTCAATATAATTAAGTTTGCAACATTAAATCTTAATCAATTTCGCAATGCTAAACTTGTTATTTCATCTTCAGCAATGTATCGTTTGTCATCAAAGGGACTGAGACTGATTTTATTTTAACAGATTGTATATAGTTAATGTTTTTCTTAAACTATTTTTAATTGTTTTTCTATGCCTGTTTTCTGTTGCAGTAAGCACTGTAAATATCCATATGTTACTTTTTCTATTATGCTTAACTTTTAATAATCACTCATTTTATTAAACATAGATTAAATATTTCAAATTTAATTTAATTTTAATCATATATCACTTCATTAGGGTGAATTCCTATGCTACTTTTTCTGATATGCTTAACTTTTAATAATCACTCATTTCATCTAAAAATATAATATTAAATATGAGCACTTAAGTTGAAAAGTATCGGGTTCAATTCCAAATTTAATAAATTTCTAATTGGTTAAGACTTCAGTTGAAAGGTGACGGGTTCAATTCTACGTCATAACAAAGCTGAGTACATGGCTAAAAATATCATCATTACACATTCAAAACCTCAACGCAATTATTAATTAATTCTTAGTTAAACTTTACACTATTAATAGCTAGTTGATAAAAATATATCAATAGACTTTATCCGAAAAAATAAAAAACGATTGATATTGGTTGACCCTTTAAATATTTGGGAAACGCTATCAGTTAACGCAACTCAGTAATTATCTATGTTAATTCCCTATCAAAGTTGCATTCTAAATCACATATTTTTTAAACGAAAACTGCTTATCTACATAAAAGTACCTTCTTATATAATATTTAAATCTCCCACATGTGAAACTTTCTAAAAATAAAATTCATATGTCCTCAAAATATTTGTATCTAAATACCACTTAATTTCATATAGCTATTATTGTGAATTTAAGTTTACAAATTCATTGTTAAATTCTTGTAAATACAAAGTTAAGAGAGATGCCTGGTTCAATTCCAGATTATGATGTAAAACTTAAAATTTCTTCAAGAATTTAAAAAATAACATTGTTAAGAATCATATCAAATTTATCAAAATATATCTATGGGAGAATGCATAAGTGAATTTAATTATGCTTTTGTAACCATATATTAAGTTAAGACTTTATAGTTTAAAACTTTATATGAAATATTGTACTCTTATCAATATACGGTATTTTATTATTATTTTCCAACACTTTTTCACAGTAATACCTTAACACCACAACCTGTATATGCTTTAATTATACCTAACTTTTAAACTTCTTGTTTATTCTATTAAGAAAATAAATTTTAAAAATCATTCTATATAAGTATACTTTAAATAAATAGTAATGCATAAATGTGATTATAAGTGAAATTTATTTATAAAATTACATTTATAATGTAAAATATATTTTGTAAGCATATTTTAATTATTAATATTTTCCAACACCTTTTCACAGTAATACCTTAAAACCATATCCTGTATATGCTTTAATCATATACCTAACATTTAAACTTTTTGTTTATTCTATTAAGAAAATAAATTTTAAAAGTCATTCTATATAAGTATACTTTAAATAAATAGTACTGCATAAATGTGATTATAAGTGAAAATTATTTATAAAATTATATTTATAATGTAAAATATATTTTGTAAGCATATTTTAATTATTAATATTTTCCAACACCTTTTCACAGTAATACCTTAAAACCATATCCTGTATATGCTTTAATCATACCTAACTTTTAAACTTCTTGTTTATTCTATTAAGAAAATAAACAGTAAGGCATAAATGTGATTATAAAATTACATTTATAATGTAAAAATATATTTTGTACGCATTTTTAAAACATCTGGCTCTTCTCTTTGCAAGTAATTTCTAAGCTAACTTATTTAAAATACACAAAATCTTGGTTAATTTTTCTAATCCTTTATTACTAAATGAAATAAATATCTCTATTTCTGTCTGAATATATTTTTTTCTAACTCTCTACTTCAATAACATTAATTTTTTTTCTCTGTTTCAATAAATAATCGCATGATAAAAAATATACTTTATTCGCGAAAAATAAATAAAATAAAAACAACTCTTTATTTCTCACTTTATGTCCAATAGATGGCAGCACATATGCTGAAATTTCACATGAGAGAAAATTTCATTGCTTAACTACTTATAGTTTATTTCCTTAATTTGCAATCATTTCATTAAATTTTGTACGCATTTAAATTATACCACAATTTTTCCTTAAAAATATTAGTGAAAACCATTCGCGAAAAATCGTATATTTTACATAATTAAAAGCTAACTTATTTAAAATACACAAAATCTTGGTTAATTTTTCTAATCCTTTATTACTAAATGAAATAAATATCTCTATTTCTGTCTGAATATATTTTTTTCTAACTCTCTACTTCAATAACATTAATTTTTTTCTCTGTTTCAATAAATAATCGCATGATAAAAAATATACTTTATTCGCGAAAAATAAATAAAAACAGCTCTTTATTTCATTAAAAAAAAAGCATATATTTCTCACTTTATGTCCAATAGATGGCAGCACATATGCTGATATTTGACATGAGAGAAAATTCCATTGCTTAACTACTTATAGTTTATTTCCTTAATTTGCAATCATTTCATTAAATTTTGTACGCATTTAAATTATACCACAATTTTTCCTTAAAAATATTAGTGAAAACCATTCGCGAAAAATCGTATATTTTACATAATTAAAAATACTGTCTAAGTTTTAAACAATTATTTCTCAAAAAAAATCTAATCGTAAAATAAATTGCATTTAAAATCAACTGAATGCGACACACTAAATAATTACAAATACTAACTAACTTTTAAAAATTACAAGATTTAAACAATTATTTCTCATAAAATATAACCGATATTAATACATCAACAAAAAATAAATTGCGTTTAAAATCAAGTTCGACTGAATACTGTACACTAAATAATTAAAATTTAAAACGTCAAGTTCCAACTGGTGTAGTGGTCAGAGCGTTCGGCTGCTGATGCCTACGTTGTGAGTTCGAATCCCGTCGACGGCGGGAAAAACAAAATTTTTAAAATGAAGGAGTTCAATACTTCCTCAATAGATGTCAGCACCACAGAAAAATAAGTTTGAGAAAAATCGATAATTAAAGTTCTCTTAAAATAATTTTCATTAAATTCTTTATCATCAAAGATAACAACTTCCTTCTAACCTTCCTTATCACAAAGTCCTGAGTCACGAAAAATCACATTCATTAATAATTATCTCCTAATTCCAATCCTTCTTGTGACTCAGATTGATAACAACATCATGCGTCACCGGAAATCTTCGAACAGGATGCTGATAAGATAACGGCGCGGCAGCAGTCCTCCTCTCCTCCCCCCTCTCCTCCTCCATTCGCCGCAAAACCCCCACTTCTCCCCTACTACTAATACTATTTTTAATATCTAGTATTTTGTAGACGAAACTTATACAAAATTTTTTGAAAGAAGACTTTATTTTATGTTTATTGGTTATTTATATAAGGCGATTTCTTTGAATTTCTGGAAAATGCAGATAAAGGCGAATTCATCGTTTTTCGTAAACGCTTGCTAACGAGAGGTAAGAGGGAACCTTCATCCCTCATGCCAAGTCCTACACACACAATGTTAAAATTAAAACACACTGGCACATTTGGTAAATTTCAAACTTAGTTGGCAAACTTCTTAAACACTTTTCAGTCAAAAACTATAATGCATTTACAGATTCTAATTTTGCATTTCTTTCTACCTCCCCTTTTTTTACTTTATTCCATATTCAATAAAAGAAAGTATTGGATTCGTAAAAATTTTCGGCTTCCGGTTTTCGATGAATTTACACGTTTTTAAAGGTCCAGAACACGATCGGACGATTTTTAGAAAATGTCTGTCTGTGTGTGTGCGTCAAAAATTTTTTGGGGACTGTATCTCAGAAACTACTGCACAGAATTACATGTAAATTTATAAGCAGATGTACATTGACTAAAATTAGCGCCTACGAAATTTTGCTATCAATTTCTCAATAGGTGGCGCTGCTAGGCCGCGATTTTCACAGTTTCATGGAAGGCTATATCTCAGGAAATGCTGCACGAAATTGCATATAAATTTATATGCGGACGCGCTTTGATCCAGATTAGTGCTTATCAACTTTTGGTGATCCTTACTCAACAGGTGGCGCTGCTATACCGCGATTTCTACAATTTCAGGGAAGGCTATATCTCAGGAACTACTGCACGAATTTGCATATAAATATATATGCAGATGCACTTTTTCATTAAAATCACTAAGAAGGTAATATAAAGAAAATTATTATCTTTCAATCTGCTCCTGGACTCCCCCTTCCTCCAAGTATATACTAAGTGAAAATGGTAAGAATTTAATTGATTGAAATTTCTAAAAATGTATTATGAAATAATTATTTAAATTTATTGTTTAATGTTTATTATTTTTGCGATTTTCAAATTGCAAAAATGCCCTTTTTTCCTGTGCCCTTTTTATGAGTGCCTTTTTTTCCAAGTGCCCTTTTTTCGGGGATCCATTTTGCACAATTATTTTCTTTTCTGTCCATTTCTTCTTCTACTTTAATTTTTCTATTTCAGACAGAAATATTTAATATGAGTTTAAGCTTGAATTGCTTTCTCACGCTCAAGTTCGTGAAAAAAACGAGTTTCGCTCAACTCAAGTTCATAATTTAAAAAACGAGCGAAGTTCAACTCAAAACTCAAAATTTTTGAGCTACGCTCATAATCGCGTTCAAATGAACGCGTTCGTGCACAACACTGATTATATACAGTGCTTAATAAATTGGGCTATTAACATAAAAAAATTGTGCTCAATTATTTCCATACCAAAACTCGTGCTAGTATTGATATTTTGATAAACAGACAGGTCATTATTTGATTGATTTAATAAGTTTTTGTGGAGTCTCATTGTTTTATGTATTAAGATGACTATCACTATGCTATACATGAATGTTAAACTTAATTAACAATACCAAGTTTAAAAGCGTAAAATCAATGTTTTAATTTTTTGTGTATTTATGGACAAAGTTTATATTGGAGAATGTTAAATTTTGGGTTTAGTTAAATTTATGAAAATATATTCTTCAATGTTTTTCGCACACATTTTAAAATCTCAATTTATTTTTGTTTTATTTATTTATTTTTAAACATATTTTATTTATTTCAAATATTTACCCTAATTATTTTGTTTCTTGTATTACCGTTTTTTGCAGAGACCTAATTATACACCTAGTAATATATAACATTCTATATATATATATAACCAATTCTAAAATGTGAATATTTAATTATTTTTATTGATATAAAACACATTTTAATAATAGTATCATTACTTTAAAAATATCTTTTATTATCCTCCAAACAGTATAGCATCTGTCAAATTCATTGTCATATAAATTTGGCAAATAGTTCAAAGTTATTAAAAAAATTAAGTATATTTTTATTTATACGACAAGTCTATTACCTATTTTATTTTAAATTATTAGAATATTGCTGAAATTACTAAATAAATATGAAAATCACCATTTCTAAGACTAGATACACAATATTAATACTTACATTATGTTTTACAAAACTGTTTAAAACCAAATTTACAGTAAAATAATAATAAAAAATAAATAAATAAATAAATAGATTAATGAATAAATAAATACAGATTAAATTAACTAAAATCAAGTCAGTTACAAAAAAATACAAAGCACATTTTCAAATAATGACACTATTATTTAAACATGCTTGAAATCAATAAGTAGTATTTAAATGGTGAAATTTTCGAATTATTTATTATTTGTATAACTATATATTTGCATACACTATGTATATAATTAATACATATACATTGCTAGGTGTATAATTATTATATCTCTGCAAAAGTTAATAAACAAAAAACAAAATAATTAGAGTACTTATTTGAAAGCTATAATAGGAGAGAATGAGTTGAGACTGTATGTGAAAAAAAGTAATAATGGAAGAAAATCTGTTCAGAAATTTAGCTTAATATAAAAATTAACATTCGCCATCATAACATTGATATAAATACACCAAAAATAAAAAGATGAATTTTTAAACTTTAAACTTGGTATTATTAATTCAGTTTATTATTCATAAATAGAGTATCTAGCACAGTATGTAATAGTCATCTTACGACGTAAGAAAATTAGAACACACGAGCATTTATTTAACCATTTAAATAATAATCCGTCCATCTATAAAAGTATAAGCCAGCACGAGTTTTTGTTTAGAAATAAATGAGCACAGTTAATTTTTATGTTAATAACACAATCTATCAACCTATGTTTATAATGCACACAAAATTTAGAGTTTTAATTAACACTATATTCTATTAAATAATTTTAACTTATACTCTAATAAAGAAATTTTCAAAAATATTACTACTTGTTCTTTTTTACATATATGGAAATTTTACTTGCTGAGTTCGTCTTCTCAAACTTTAAAAAATCTGTTTCCATGATTATCTCCGATCATATATTATTCATAATCCTTCTTTCCCTTTTATTAGTGTTCCATCTACGTGTTCATTTAATACATCCAAATCACATTGAAATGCCTTTCCTTCAAATAAGCACTGAAAATGTATAAACACTCGCATGTTGATTGCAAAACAAACATGACGGAGAATAAGAGACAAATAAAAATGTCGGACCGATTTTATAAGACTCTTGGTTGTTTGCCGACAAAACAGGACAACAAACGATATCGCCTTATCGGTAACGACAAACATGTCATCAAATCGGTGGGTAGAAAAGCGTGTACCATATATAACTGTATTTTACCTGTACGGATGTCGGATAATGTCAGTCATCTACGATTTATCGGTGTTGTGTCGGCGAATGGAAAAATGCTCTAAAGCTAATAGTGCAAAGGACTTGGGTTTGATCCTCCGACCTCCGAGGGCCGATGTGTGACATTTTGCTGATAATTAATAGTAAAGGTGCCAGTTGGCAAAAGAAAATCTTGCAGTGTTTTGCCAGATTTTAAAATTTTTGATTAGTTTATTTTTATTTATTTATTTTTTTAACTTCTTAATTGCCCCGGGCGTATATGTTCGTCTTGCTATAGCGAAGCGTTAACTGCACCGGGCGAGTATACACGTCTTGCCGAAGTACGACCCTTTGTGTTACGCTGTTATTTTCACGGTTTCGTAATGGAATTAAATGACCATGACAGTGTTTTCGAAGTGTTTACTTATTTCAGAGAGAGTAGGAAGTGGAAGGAATCGGAAAGGGAATGTTTCTGGAGCAGTGAACGCATAACTACACGCGCCTGTGTTAAAAATGAAGCGAATCTCGTAATAGTTCGTCGACAGGTAAGAGGTTAATTAATTTTTTTAGCTTGTAAGATTGGTGCTGTCACGTGTTTTCATAGAGTAAACATGATGATTTATCCAAAAATATTTGACTGAAAAACGTAATACTTGAATAATAGCAGTTTCACTTATCGTCCAGTAGCGCCTAAATTGAAATGTATTGTTAAAGCGAAAATGCAAGCAGTAAGATCTTAGAAATCTTATAGGAAATACGAAAAAAAAAAAAAAAAAAACCCGCAGTTTTCGACATCCATCACTTCATTGATACACAGACCTCAAGAAAAAAAAGTAGCAGAAATTCCAAACTCGGTATTCTAAATGTGTATTATATAGGGCTGCCACACTAAGCTTTTCTTTGAGATAAAGCAAATAGTTCGTGTACAGGGACACCCAAGAGAATTCAAATACATTACGTCTATGTGGTAAAGTGCAGGTAAGTAGAGTTTAACATCTATAGACTGCACTAAACCAAATGAAATGAATATATATTTTTTATATGCGTAAAACATGCCTCATGTAGATTGTGGTAGGGAAATCATCCACTGTTCATTTACAGGGTTACACAAAAGAACTAGATTATAGTGCGACAATAGCTGAAAAATAATAGAAGTGTATTTCAGGTTATGCCGTGTATTATTACTATAGGATAATATAAAGGTGCACCATGTGGTCTGTACATATTCTTCAAATGGTATACAGGGCTGCAAGTGTTTGCGATAACCTTCCTTTTTAATGTTAGTGGAAGTGCTGTACTATAATATTTTACCATTTCCAGGAAAGCTGCTCAGGAATTGAAATGAATTTCTCATAGACATATGGTAAATATTGTACGTTTTTAAGCTAAATATTCATCACTGTTTTTTTGCATATTTACACGTTTTGAGGATTTCTGATTACCGTAGTCATGTTTGTCTATGTCTCTTAGAGTAACTTAAAAACGAATAATTTAAGAAGCCCAAAAGTTGTATTTTCAAGTCAATATAAGTTTGTTGCTGTAAAAGTTTGATCAAGACTGGTAAGTTTCAAGGAATATTGCATGTGAAAGTTGTCAGTATAGTTTTACGTGAACTTTTAATTTTAATAACAGATTTAAATTCTATATATATAGGTGAATTAAAGAAACGGGGGCTTGAGGGGGGCGGTAGTCCCCCTCACACAGATCTAATTATCATATAAAATTCTTCCGAAACCTGATTTGAATTGTTTAACATAGGTTTACATAACAGTACTCGTTATCTTACCTCTTAATCTCCAACCTGTATTTAAAGTATTAAATTTCAGGGTAAGAGAAAGTCATGTGAGTGACATACCAGATTATTTTAATCCGAAATATTTATTAACTATGCTAATTAACTATGCTTCATTTAATTATATTTATATCTATCTTTATTATTACGAAAGTTCTTTATTTGAAATATATTTGTCTTTCTAGTAGCTAAAATTTTATTTATTTTTAATGAAATTTTGATTTTAATTTCGAAATATAAATTCATTGGTTTAATCGTTTTAAATGAATATTATAAACTCGTGCGTCAAGAAATATAAACAGTAACGTTAAATGTAATAAAGTCATTTTGTTATAGATTATTATGTCTACTTGTTAACTAGGGATAAATTGTTTTACTGTACAGAAACAAACTAGATATTCTTTGATAGATAATCCACAGAAATCTTTATTTTAACCGCAATTAATCTTGTGGAAGTGAAAATAAATATGGATTGCTTCTCCGATAAAAGATCGTAGTTACAAATGAAGTACAATAATTGGTTTGTCTGTAATAGACTAGGTGAACGTTATCAGTTTCATTGATTTGAAAGTATTTCTAAAGAACTACATTTTTATTATCGGAATCTGTCCTGCCTTTATAAGATTTTGTCTTTTAACGTCTTTTAAGGGCTAGGTAAATTTTGTTTAAAAAAACAAAGAATACACTTGTTTTCTCAGAATATATGAATACTTACTGTAATAAATAATTAAAAATATATCACAGAAACTTAAAAGGTTTTTATCTTTATTTACTTTCTTTCTTTCTTTCTTTTGTTTCTTTTTTTTTTTTTTTTTTTTTTTTTAATCTCAAAAACTAAATATTTCTTCTCTTTTTGCATATATTTCAGATTTTTTTTTTTTTTTTTTTACATGAAAATTTTAGAATTACATTATTTTGACAATTTTACTAATCTTTCACGTTCAAGTACATTTAAGTACATCATTTAATGGAATATATTTTATTAGGTCCCGAGCACAATTTATTTCAGACAGGTAGGAAACGCCATCTCCATTCGTAATAATCTGCCTTCCTTAGCTGAAAACTCTTCAGATTTTCTACAACCACTTTTTACAGATGAGTTGTTTTCGTTTAACTGAATTGCAGATTTTTCGTTTCTTTCAAAACAAATTTTTTTATTGAAATAGCAATGTTAGGACATCCCCAGGGTTGAATGTTATTAATGTATATATTTTTAAATAATAATATGAAATAACTTCTTACCGAATCTAAAAGTTTACAAGTACACGAAGAAAAAAAGCCTATGTGAAAAATGTACTTCGGGTCTTAAGTTAATTACTGATTTGAAAATTTTTATTTACATATACATATACTTAAATGCGTATGTATGATAAAATTGAATTATGAAAAACTTCTAGGAACATATGCAAAGGCTACTAATTAGTCCTTAAAATTTAAAATTCTATAATACATCAATCTTATACCGGCTGTTATGACAACATGCAAATGCTGTAATACAATAAAAAGTCTGTTATTATCAAACATTCCTTTAAAAGTGCCTTTCTTTTATACATTTTATAACGATTTTAGTAGCTTAATTTTAAATATTTTTAACTGTCTGTCCTCTCTTTCATGGCATACATTAATAAAAAATCGACACATGAATTTGCGAATTATTTGCATACTTCATATAAAATAGGTTTGACATTAAAAAAATTATATATATATATATAATGGAAATTATTGATTAAAAATATAAAATACCATAATTCTTGAATTTATTACATTCTATGAATCACACGGATTTTAACATAAATTGCGCAGATGTTTTGCAATAAAAATTTGAATTCAATATTTGTAAGCAACATATAGCAATTACATATATCAAAAAAAATAAAAAATAAATAAATGAAATATTAAAACCCCTTTAAATTAAAATAAAAAATATTGCATTTGCTATTTCACGTTTTCTAAATTGACTATATTAGTTTAAAACATTACTACGAATTATATATTTTTTCTTCTATTACCCGATAAACTTAGTAGTTAATAGAAATACCGGATTCGGTCAAAAATTACAGTACCAATTTTCACTGCATTTACGCGCTTTAAGATCTCTTAGGCCTAAAATTGGAATTTTTAGAAACTGATTTATGTTTGTGTGAAGGGAATTTTCTGACTAACAAATAGAACAATGAAACTTTAAATAAATACTCCGTATAAGTTAGCAAAGTAAATAATTTAGGAAAACCGGAATTGCGACAAGAAAAATCAGAAGTGAGACCGTAACTTCATCAAACAGTTGGCTTTAAGAATTTTTTCAAACTTGCTATGTAAATTGCTTTTTAGATATACCTCTTTTCGTATTATTTTATTACTTAAGGAAAATTGATAAGGTTCCTAAATAAGTATGCTAGTTTTATGTCTCGTAAGTGTGTGCCTTCAAAAACGGCTTTATGGATATTTTATAAGCTCGTTATATTAACTTCTTCTTCGACTTCCTTTTGTACGTTATTGTTAGCTTTTTGTATCTAGATTGCCAAATTTTATAGCGCAAATCGAAAATGGGATTGAAAGTGAACATATCAACAACGACATCAACGATTTTCTTCAAATTTGTTATATAAAGCCCTATTTGGATTTCCTTTCGCATGTATTACGAAAATTTAAAAAGCGTCTTGATTAGGTAGGGCAAATTTAGATTCCAGAAATTCTCATACCGGTTTTTTTTTTCTGATCATTTTACCGATTTTTTTTATATTCCCGATATAAACTCTGTTTCAGATGTCTATGCAACATATACGTTTAGAACAACAGGAAAATGTAAGGCTTCTGATAGTTTAGGTCTATTTTATGACTTCTGACTACACTATCTCGAAAAAGAGCTTACATTATATATAATAGTAGATAACGGAAGTCTAGTCATTGTTAGTAACCACATAATAAAATACTTAATGCATAATATAAATTTATTATATTATATCTTACATTATTCGTATTGTATATTATAAAATATAAATAAGTTTTATTTATAAAACTAAAATATTAAATAATTTCTAGATTTTTACGTACTTCATGTTTCGGTCATATTTTTTTTAAAAAGCTTGATAAGGTTCTCACAACTTATTTCAGTTATAAGGAATCTTAAGCGTGTTACTTAAGTATATCAAATCATTACACTTGATACAGGGAGAAGTGTAGTAACTATAAAAACTGAATAAGAAAAACTCCGGCTTATGATACAACTCATATGTTCTCTCTGTACCTAATAGTCATCATATCTAATTGCTTGAAAATATTTCATTTTTATATTTAGATTTCGAAATTTGAATAAAATACAAAACAGTGACTGTTTCAGAAATTTCAAAAATTGCTTACACCTTCCTCTTGTACACATATTCCTCTTGTCCCTATAAAAATTCAAAGTTTTTTCATTGCCATGTTGTAAGGTAAAGTTTGTTGTTTTGGGTAAAAAACTAATTTCTTAATGCAAATTTTGTCACTTTTAGTAACACATATAAATAGGATTTTTGTGCCATGAAAGTGTAACCAGGATTCTTACACTTCTTCCATGAAACTAAATTTCATCACTTAATTTTTCATTCTCAGTACTGTATTTCAATTTTGAATGAAACGTAACCTAATTTTTTTTTCGGCCTTGTTTGAATGTCAAAAGGTTTAGTATATGAAGCGGTAGTTGGGAGCATTCGGAGAAGTTCGTCTCTCTGTTACGAATTCGGATATTTAATAAATTCATATAATCCTAGATTCATATAAGTTTTTTTACTATCTATAAACAACTTGTAAAACCCTTAATGCCATATTTATGAGTATAATAGGTCGAGGTTACAATTGCCCTGAGCAACAAATCCACAAACCACAAAAATTTCACGTCAACCGAATTAGTTTATATTTATTAAAGCAATTGGTTATACATATAATATATATATATATATATTAAAGGAAGAAAAATTCAAATTTATTTTCCTATGAAAGAAAACCGTTTTGTTTTATATTGTGAAATTCAAACGTAATTTTAATCTAGAAAATTCTATCCTCTTATGACTTCACCTAAGCCATTCGGGACTGTCGTGATCACGAAAGTCGTGAAATTAAGCTTCAATTTTAAGGGGCTTTTAATTTTATTTCTTTTATATTTTAAAAGAATAAACATTCAAATTTAAAACAAATTTTCATATTTAGTTATCACTTCATTGCATTTATTGAACCGAAGCATTCTTTATTTTTCTTCTTAATATCAATACATTTCTAATCAATTTAACTAATTTAATAAATTTCAGGTGTAAAAATTTCTTCAAATCACATTTTTTATTTAAAAGGAAAGAAAAAATATATTTATGTCGAGTATACAATATGCACGATTCACTCTGTGTCGAAATAATAACAAAAAATAAATATCCGGTTATATTTCTTTTTTTTTTCTTTACGTATGCTTTCTAACAAATTGTGCTCTTATTTATTACATTTCTTGTCTGGACAAGACAACACATTTTATTAATGAGAAGCATTTCGGAGTGTCGTAATTGTTCCTCCAGTAAAGAGAGTTATATTTGAAATTAGTTAAATGAGCTTTTTATGTGAAACAAGAGAAAATCTTATTTAGCCATATTTTCAATGGATTCATTAAATGAAACATACTTTAATGAAAAAAATTAACATTATTTGTATTAAAATGTACATGATTAAAATTATGGCAAATGTTGCGTACAATCCCCTTTATAGGCAGTGTATAACTATTTATAATACCTAATAAATCAATTAACTACCCAGAATTATAATGTATTTTTTACAAAATGTACATTTAATTAATTTTATTTCTATTTTTATCTTAAGTATTACAAGGAAAACTACTTAATATCGGTGGACACTGCTCAGTTCCCTATCATAATTATGGTCTCATAAATTTCTAGTACTGAACATATTCTATTCATGTTAAGAGAAATGAATTTGACCAAACACTTGACACAGTGACAGAACGAAATCCGCGTCTAATAGACTACCCACCGTTCAGTTCGATATATTTATGTTATTCTAATCTACTAATTTATTTTATTGGTGTCAATTTCGTAGTTTAGTTTTCTTGCTACTATTTCCAATGCAAGAATCCCCAAAATGCATATTTATATGGAATATAGTCCAATTTTGCATGTTGATAAAATCTTAAATTTCGAATAACTTACGAATTTTTACTATTAGAATATTTGTAGTCAATCATGTTCAAACAAATGTAGAAAATGTTATTTTGAAGCTGTCTGATATATTTATGATCCTCAAAATGGACGGTTATGCTCAATTCTGCCTTGTTAAATCGTAATAAATCGTAATAAATCCCTAATAAATCGTAAATTCAAAAAAAAAAAAAAAAAAAAAAATTAAAACGTTTTTAATTTAAAAAATTTGTAGTCATGCATGTTCATACCAGCATCTTAAATGATACTTTAAAAGTGTTCTGACATCTTTACGATGAAAATATACCTCAAAGTGGACATTTATGGCACATTTTGCCCTATTCCGTCATATTACGAAAATCGTAAATTTCCAGTGATTACGAAATTTTTAAATTGGAAACTTCATAGTCAAGAATGATTATACCAGCATCTTATATAATATTTAAAAAGTAGTCTGACTACTTTGCTCTGAAAGTATCCCTCAAAAGGGACATTTATGCAAAATTTTGAAGTATTATGCCATGTTAAGAAATTCCTAAATTTCAAATAATTTGAATATATTTGTTTATTTTGAATGTTTTACAATACGTTCTTTTTTTTAGTGCTAGAGGCCTATTTCAGTCGGTACAGTTGTCGAATTTTTATAATACACTCTTAATAGTGCTAAGGGCCTATTTCAGTCGGTTTATTGAATGGGGATTTATTGAATGAAGTCCCCCCAAGGCACAACGTTGACATGAGTTCCCCCCCAGGCCCAACTTTACCATGAGTCCCCCCCCAAGGTACCCCTATTTCAGTCGATACAGCGTTGTCGAATTTTTATAATACACTCCTAATAGTGCTAAGGGCCTATTTCAGTCGGTTTATTGAATGGGGATTTATTGAATGAAGTACCCCAAGGCACAACTTTGACATGAGTCCCCCCTTCCCCAGGCCCAACTTTGACATGAGTTCCCCCCCAAGGTACAACTTTGACATGAGTCCCCCCAAGGTACAACTTTGACATGAGTCCCCCCCCAAGGCACACCTTTGACATGAGTCCCCCCCCAAGGCACACCTCCCCCTCATTGGGAAAAAGAGAAAAAACGTTGTTTTGCGGCTATAAGACAGTTTGGACTTCCAACGTTATTTGTTACAATATCTGCAGCTGAAACACATTGGTTTGATTTAATGAAAACTTTATCATGGAATTTAGATCGTCACGAATTAACTAAAGAAGAATTTGTCGATATTAACAAGTTTAGCAATAGGCCTCTGGCACTAAATTAAAATCTGTCAATGTCAGATTTTCATGTTTTAAATAATGAAATAATGTCGTGTCTGTATAATTTTTTTTTTTTTTTTTACAATATGAACTTTTTTATGGCACGTATATAATCCGATATTTGTTTTTAAACCAGAGCAAGGACGTACAATGTGAGTGACGCTTTAAATTTGGTGCGAATCTTTCCTTCAATTTCAGGAGAGATGGCCACTTTTAAAACATAAAAAAATTCATGATATACCATCACCAACAAAAGTACTTTATGATTGACCCAGTTCCTAATATAACAATAACAAAATCAATTAATAAAGCATATCAATAATATTTATCGCTCGGTTAAGGAAAATAGGTAGCTATGGTTTTACATCACAAGAAAATACAGAAAAACGTCGGAAACTTCCATTCCAAAAACAGACAAAGTTGATAAAAACTTTAAAATTTTTATAAAGTCTAAAATAAACGCATGGAAAAACAAAAACACGAGGCTTTCAGCAACGAAAAAGGTTAAGTATATTTGAAGGTATGAGAGTCTACAGATTCCGAGGGAATAGAAGAATCAGTGTGTTGGTTGTTGGACGTTCTGTGTGTTGATTGTATAAAAGAATTTAATATCATACTCAAAATGAATGGCTGGATTAAAATACATTAAGTCCGTGGAGTGTTACCATGAAACGTATGCAATCTATCAATACATTTGTCGAAAATCTGGTACATTTTAATGAAAAATGAAGGATTCGAATTATACTTCCAACTTTGTTTATTCGAATTTTATTCACCCGTTTTCCCCAATATAATTGCAGTTTTACAAATTGCTATATGTTTCTCATAATTATTTATAAAATGTTTTTTTTTTATTTAATGGGATCGCCATCTCTTCTCTGTTTGAAAGAGAATTAGCCATCTATCACTTTTTTCTCAATATTTAATTACATTTGCCCAAAATATGTTAAATGAATTTAAAATTTTAAATATGCATAAATATTTCTTATATTCGCATTCTAAGAATATTTATTTCAATCTTGGAAAACTATGGCCAGCTGTCCTAGACTTATCTACTACAGATACACATTGGCAACTGAGGGGTAAAATAACGAGTACTGTTATATAAACCTACGTTAAAAGCAGACCAAATTAGTCTTCGAAATACTTTTATTTGATAATTCTGTGTGAGGGGCTAACTCCCTCCCCCATTGATTACTGTACTTCCATTATAGAGAATTCAAATCTGTTATTAAATTCAAAAGTTCATTTAAAATTATTCAGACAACTTCCACACACACCATTCCTTGAAATGTATTAATCTTGATAAAAATTTTCAATTAATAAACTTTAAAATACAACATTTGAATTGCCTATGAAATTATTTGTTTTTATGTTTCTCTGATAAGGAATAGAGACGAAGATGAAACGTTCAAATTTTGATTTAGGAAACCTCAAAACGTGTCAATATATAAAAAAAGCGATGAATATTTTGCTTAAAAAATGCTTTATTTACCGTATAAATAGTAGGAATTAATTTCAATTTTTGAGCGGCTTTTCTGGACTGTGAAATATTACAATAAAGACCTTCCACTAATTATATTCAGTATAAAATAATGTTTTCGCTTAACTGTTGATAACATTGTATATTTTCTAAAAATTATATACATTCCACATGGTGCATATACATATAACCCTATATTAAAAACACACAACACAACTTAAAACGTACTTTCATCAATTTTCAAGAACTGTCTTACTATATTTTAGATCTTTTGTGTAGCTCTGTAAACTAACGGTGTGTGATTTTTATACCATATTCTACATGGTACCCGCTTTTACGAATAAAAAAAATATATATTCATTTTATTTGCTTTAAAGAACTGCATAGATGTTAAACTCTACTTGCCTACAATTCCCCACATAGACGTAATGTATTTGAATTCTCCTTCGTTTCTTTGTACACGAACCATCGGCTTGATCTCTACGAAAAAACGCAGGATGGGGATCCTCGTCTACAAATTCTAATGATGAAATATTATATATTTATAATTTCATAATTTACAGCATATTTCTACTAGGTGATTTTTGTAAGTATTTTTACTGTTAAGGACTAGTTGATTATTAAAATATGTGCTGTTTATGTATTATTATATTATTTAATATGCTAGAAGTTCAAGTTGAATTTCTGATTATTAATTTTTATTTAAAAGTAAATCTTGACAATTAATTATTCCTTGATCTGTGCGAAGAATATGCAAGTGGATTTTACAGATTTATTTTGATTATTTAACATCTTGTCTTGAAATGCGAATAGTTTTAAATATTTTTTGTTCCTTTTTTCGAGGCGATTTAATAACCTCGATGGAAGCAAAAATTGAACTTCTAAATGTATTAAGTATAATTAAGATATTTATTGAATTTTTCAACCTCAAATAGAAATTTACCTATTTCAGATTAAGACTATTTTAAGTTGACAAAAACAAAAAGTAGTCTATTTTACTAAACAATAAGATGCATTGAGGAAAAAGTACAGTGTCCTAACTAAATTATTGAGAATTCTAATTATATAACACCGCCAAGTTACATTTAGTCTGTATTAAAATCTATAAACTAATTAAGGTAGATATTTCATGGATGTTGAAATACTCTAATAAATGATTGTTTTTTAGGGTTCTCAACGACAAATATTTAAGAATTAAATTTTGGAATAAAAATCTACATGTTTCAGAAATTACATTTGTAATATTTATTTCCGTTTAGGTATCTGGATTCCCCCAAGGGAAGTTTTGATACGAGAAATATTGTAATAGTATTTTTTTGAAATAGGTATCAACGAAATGTCAAGAGTAAAATTTTTGTATAAAAATTATGGTATTCAAATTTCCTTTTTTGAGAACCGTGATAATTATAAATGTAAATGAACATAGTAATAGCTAGCGCGAACAGATTTTTTAAATTGAATTTTAGGACAAATATGGCGATGTCTTCGAATTTCGAGGATAAAAATATTAAATCACCTTAAATTTTAAAAGCTTAGTCATTTTTATGTATAAACTATCTGAAAGGATTTATTTCAAATTATTTATTGTAAGTATAATGAATTATTATAATAAAATATTATTAATTTATAACTAGCGTCAATAAATAAGTTCGGTTTTTAGGGGCGAAGGTAGTTTTCGAGGACTGTTCTCGGGATTCGATGACGGCTGATCAAATTAATAATAGCAAATTTCTTTGTATAAAAAATAATAACTACTCAGAATTTATTTTTCAATGTTATGGATAAACTTTATATATATTGTAATTTCACTGCTTTGAAACGTGCATATTTCGTAAATGTTATACAATTAATTGCATTGTGATTTATATTCTTTAGATCATTTAAAAAAATATAAACGCTTTGAGTAAAATATAAATTAATCTTAATAATCCATTTAACAGAAATTTAAAATATTTTTTTGGCAGTACGGTTTTTCTTCTATAAAATATTTCGATTTTTTTTTTTTTTTTTTTTTTTTTTTTTTAAGTTTAAAGTTTATAAACAGTTTAACTTTTAAGTCTTTTCATTTCGTTATTTTATTAAATGTTATGTACGTTAACCTATATTTGCATGAAAATTATAATTTTATTAAAGTGTTTTCTGATATAAATTTATTTCTTCTTGTTTACGTACCTTAAGTCTCTTAAAAAATCATTTAGGTACAGTTCACTGTAATAAATTGAAGTTGTATGTGGAAAAGAATGTTTGGTGGGGGACGAAAGCGGGATATATTTTTTCCATTTACGAAAATGTAATTTTCAAAATAGAAGGTCCAATATTTCTCGCATGTAGAATGAAGGAGTGATTTATATTTTAATCTAAAACATTCAGAAAATAAAAATGATAATAAGAAATAAATAAACGTTCTAAAAACATACGTAAAGCTTACTATGATTGGATCATTTATTTCAAAACAATCTTTTGTAGTGGAAAAAAATGAAAGTAATATCAATAAAAGAAATCGATGCATTTTCTTATAAAATTACTTCGGAAAGTGAAAGTTATTTCTTACAAAATAACAAAGTATAAAATATTTCTGTTTGAATTGCATAATTTTTTTCCGTTTGATTTCTTTTCCATTTGATAATGTAAAATATGAAATCCTTATTTTTATCAGTTTCAAAATCAAACTAAGAAACAATAACATGACATTTTTAATATTCGTATATCTTTTAATGGTGATATAAATAAAGGGAGTAAAAGTAAAAAAAGAAATAAAACGAAATAGTTTCTAGCACAAAAAAAGGGTAATTTACGTTACATTTTATGTCTGAGTTGTACTAATTCTGAGAGGATTCAATTGCATGTGTAATAATGTAAAAAGTAAAAACGCTTATTACGCATTATGCCAAAAGTATTTCGCAAAATCGTGCTTTAAACTGAAAAAAAAGAGAGCTACTTTTGATTGTATAACAACCAGTGTAAGAAAGTAAAAATTACAGCAATTAAGAAAGTTTGGAAATTTTTTGTGTCTAATAACTCATATGCGCAGTACGAAAAAAAACTTAAAACTGCTGTTGAATGATAAAGAGACTTTGTAAATAAATGAGGAAAAGTTGAGAAAAGAGAAACACCTTTTCAATTTGTTGTAAATAGACACAATCCTTTATCAAGAAAGATTTCAGCAACAAAGCAGCAATGGCTTAAAGCAATGAAAATACTGAGATTAAAAAAATTACTTAAAATGTAATGTAGCAGTTTTAATCTATATTAATAAAATCAGAGTTTTGTCTGTAAATTTGTCAGAATCGAAAAATTTTGGGAAATCTTCACGTTTCACACCCCATGAAAGCCGAAAATGACTTCAGAAAATTTTGCCTGTGTGTGTGTGTGTGTGTGTGTCATCGTGTCCGAATGTCGCTTTTTTTGTCCGAGCATCACTTGAGAACGGCTGGACGGAATTCAACGGCGCTTGGCAGGAATTTAGGTCTTCACCCAACTTAAAATTATATCTATCAACTTTTCAGACATTCTCCCCCGTTCCCCCCTTAAGGGGTAAAACACTAAAACACGTTTGTCCGGGCATCACTCGAGAACGGCTGGACGGAATTCAACGTCGCTTGGCAGAAACTTAGGTCTTCACCCAACTTGAAATTATATCCATAGAAATTTTCAAAATTATGATTAGTGTTTAAATTGTGGGTAAAAAACGCCTGCGCATGCGCCATAAATATTTTTTCACTAAAATGCTTTGAATGGAGAAATAAAATATAAAAATAATTTTTTTTTAAGTTAAAGACTTTTGTATTCGCGTGATTCGCACTACAAATTATGAAAAAATTGAAATGAAGTGTTGCCATCTAATTTTCATACTTTAGTTAATTTTAAAAAATCTAATTGTCGTATCGAAAAACTGTTTACACCCCAGGATTCAGAAAAATCACCTCTTTCATTTGGTACTAAATTTGTAACAATAAGTCTGATATTTCTAATTTATTTTTCATTTTATCCGTTTTTCCGTTGCCACTTAAATTTCATACTTTAGTTATTTTTTAAAAATCTAATTGTCGCATCGAAAAACTGTTTGAACCCCTGGATTCAGAAAAATCGCCCCTTTCATTCGGTATCAAATTTATAAATATAGGTCTGATATTTCTAATTTATTTTACCCTTTTTCCGTTTTCAAACCAGATTCGATATGGAACAGCTTTAGTATTGGATCCCTTTGGCAAAATTTGAAATTCGGAACCGAAGTAGCTCGGACGTTTCTCGCCAAGATCTTTAATTGCACAATTGAGATAGCCAATTCAGTTCATCGCAGAAATGGCTTAAAATATTTAAAGTCACCAAAGGGTTCCCATACTAAAGCTGTGCGCTTTGTATTTATTTATTTATAATATTTTCTATTAAAGACTTCTGTGGTCACGAAATTTGGTGCGTAAATTGTTTATTTGCATCCGGCACTTATTGTAACTGGATTTCACGAAATTCGAAATCCCCCCCCCCCACACACACACACCTTCTCGGAGTCGGAGGGCAATAAACGGTATAACTTTAGTATAACCCCACAGCTGAATTTGCCGATTTTTCTTCGGCGCCGTTTTGAAGGATAACGATGTCGTTCTGTACTGTTTGCGATATAATATGCAGCCTAATATGTTGCTTATTTTGGATTTTTGATCTTATGATTTAGATTATGATTTTATGATTTAGATTATGATTTTATCATTTATCATATATGATTTATGATTTAGCCATAAGCGCCAACAAAAAAAATCGCCAAATATCGTTGTGGGGTTATACTGAAGTTGTTCCCAATAAACATGTGTAAAAACATGTTTTTCCGTTTGAATTCGCTTTGAATTATCTTAGAATGGCGAACTTTTGTGCGCGGATATTGATTAAGTGTACGCATTATGTACATTAGTGGGATTTTGCAAAACTTTGAACTCATCCGCTGAGGAAGGGGAAGTAAGAAGTGTGTTCCGGAGGCAGTGGGGACCCAGACTGGATATTGATTAAGTGTACGCATTATGTACATTAGTGTGATTTTGAAAAACTTCGAACTCACCGCTGAGGAAGGGGAAGTAAAAAGTGAGTAAGTTGTGCCGAAGACAGTGGAGACCCGGAGTCCTTAATTTGCGAGCGAGAAAACCTCTACCAATCACAGCGAGAACTTAGGTTATTAATAAAGATATGGTATTTTGAGACTTCATTTAAGTTTAATGTCCAGCGAAGCGGGCAAAGCCTGCTAGTTAAATATATTTTCCAAAAAAAAAAAAAAAAAGGAAATAAGAAGAAATATTAAAATAAACGAAGACATCAAATAAAATAATATAAAAAAGTAAATGAAATAAAATAAGTTAATACAACAAAATATAAGAACGTTATGGGCGCATTATCAAGTGTACAGACATGAAAGACGTTATAGAATTATCGAAAACAATCACTTTCAAGCATCAAATAAATGGAAAGAAAAAAAAAACGATTTTTGCAACACTAAGTAAGATGAGTAAATAGGAAAAAATATAATATTAAAAATTTCAAAATATTTACGTTGTATAAAACAATGAAAAAGTATGAGAAAATTAAGAAAACTCTTGATTAAGTGATTTGCGATAATGCTAAATAATTATTGATATTAAAAAAAAAAAAAAAAAGACAGTTGTTTATTATAAATTTTGTCGTAGTCAAAACACATATAAAAGCGTATTGAGGATATCGGCGATATATTGGCTTCGGTGGATGCCAGAGCTTCGTGGTGAACACTTAGAGAGATTTTTATTGATTAATGACATTGAAAAAATCTTGAAGCTCTATCTCAATTTGTGACGATGTTTAGAATGTTAGCAATGCTATTTCCACTAGTTTAGCAGTGTGATTTTAGTAGTAAGCACATGTAAAATGGCCAATCTCCACGCCAAAATATTGATTGCATAGAAAGTTTTCTGGCATCAGATTTTTATGTGAAACGTATAATAAATATTCTTAACATAGTACGTATATTTTAGCATAAAATAATTCAATATATGGTATTAAAGAAATATTGAATATTGATGATTTTCCTCATTTTCCTGAAATTTGTTTATCTTATGTATAGTTAAAAATATTTTTTTATAACATATTTAATTAAATAATTAGGTTGAATCGGATTACATGCATTGTGTGAAATAGTTTCTGCATTTTCCTGGTTTTATTGATTCGTTTTACCTCTTAAACTGGTTAAATGCTCTTAATCCTTAAGGTAATATTATTTTATTTAAGTGAACAGCCCATTAATATCGCATGCAATAAAAGGGAGAGAATGACCATAAAGAAAAATGCAACATTTAAAAAAGATGGCTGTATATCTTATTCTGAAAATAAAATTTTTATCTAGAAATTCAGGAAAATCTGTCAATGTGATATGCTACGAAAAAAATAAAGTAAAATCCATCCCATAAAACATAGCATTATAAATGTTGAAAACCCTTATCTTTTTCTTCAAAATTTCGTTTTCTTTACAAGATAAGAACTTGATAACTGAGAAGCATATTAAATTTAATGCTCGTATGATTTATGCTAGACAAATCTTTACATCTATTTAAGCATTATTTTTTATGTTATGTTATAGATATCACTAATGGTCTTGTACTTAAAGTATTTCCAATTATGGTACATCATTTTATATTAATAAAATTTTCAATGTATTTTTCTTGTTATTTTATAACCGAAACTTATTTTGTACATTACCTGTCTAATTAGATTTTATTTACTTTTCTAGAGCATAATGATAACTTATCCCTTTTATAGAAATATATCCATCTACTAAACAAAAATTAAGAAAGGAACAGATATAATTTAATTTTGTTGTCTGCCTCTATTTTTTTTTTTTTTTTTTTTTTTTTTTTAATGTTTTTTCATGGATAAATAATGGAAAATAAGTCGTTGAAATGAACGTTCGGAGAAAACATTCAGTTAGAAAAAAAAAAGAAAAAAAAGAAAGAAAAATTAAGCAGCATATTAAGACATTTATGTTTCAGGGCGGATACTTTGCATTATTTTTCAACAAAACTAAGGTTTTTCATAAATTATAAAAATACAAAGCACCCAGAAAATTTCCTCTATTATGGAAGGAATAAATTTATAGATACTTTTAAATATTTACACAAACAACAATTTTAGCAAATTAAAAAGTCTAAGATAATTCTATTTTTAAATCCAAGCATGAATTATTTGTAATTAAACTTTGATTTTTCTTAGATGTATCAAAGTTTGGTGATTAAGTAAAAAAAAAAAAAAAAAAAAAAAAAAAAAGGAGAAAAAGAAGAAGAAGAAGGATCAACAAATAGTTAAAAAGAAAAAAAAAAAAAAAAAAAAAAAAAAAGGAGAAGAAGAAGAAGAAGAAGAAGAATTATCAACAAACAGTTTAAATTAACAAGGGGAGTTAGAAAAGGCCAATATTTAATTTTGCAATTTCAGGATCTCTCCCACTTCCTCTTAATAAAAAGTCTGTGCGATGTCCTGTACACTCCCATCACTTATCTAAAATACCCGTGTAGATAAAAACAAAAAGGCGTGACATAAAACATTTTAACGGAATTAAAAATTAATATACATATATATATAATTTTCCTCTGTCAATTTTGGAAATGTTTATGTGTATCACCCATGAGTAGCATGAATTAAGAAATGCGCATAAGAGGACAATACTTATTCTTACCAAACTCTCTATTATTCTATTTGTAAATTTGTTCATAAAATTACTTTATATCTTTTTTTTTTTTTTTTTTTTTTTTTCTTTTTTTTTTACCCACAGAAAATTGGGAATTCTTAATTTTTTTATTATTTCCAAAAATAAATTTATTTATTTGTTTATTTATTTTTTTAATCTTCCATTCTAGATGTAAAAAAATGCGCAAAATGCCTTACGTCTGTTTCTATATTTTTTAGCTCGTGAATTTTCTGAGTAAGAAAACTGAATCTCTCAACATCAGAAAATGTTGCATTTTCGATACAGTTGTATCGCTATACAAGAAAGACGTACCCAGAGACATAATTTGTATATCCATAATTCATATATCCCTAGAAATGTTTTGAGATTTATTGAAAAAATTTTAATAAAATTTAATTTTTAGCGCAAGTATTATGTACTAAATTTTTAATTCCTTCGAAAAATTTCTGCAAGTACGGCCTTCCATGGACCAGGAGTAACCATCCAGCGGCCCTTCTCTCTAATATATATATATATATATATATATATATATATATAAACTTATCCACTCTAAACTAAAATATTAATAATAATAACAATAAGAGTAAATCTGTTCCGACTTATCTGAATGAAAACACCATTGACGATTATAGTAGCTCTCAAAATAAAATACCTAGTAAAAGGAAAGGAAAACAAATATTGCCAGAATACAACGTTAACAATGTATGGATTAACTGTAGTATATTGATAATTATCTGTTTTACTGCGATATTTTTTAAAAAATATTACTGAAAAAAATGTATACTTTTCAATTTAAATTTTTTTAAGCTATTTTAGTGTTTTTCACGCTAGAAATGTTTTTAATCTGTTTAATGTTTTTCACTATTGCCAATTATAGATCGGTGAAGCTAACGAAAACAACCTAAGATATTTAAACTATCCGATTCTGATTGCGAGAATATATTCGTTTATAAATGGGAAAAAGCATATACGTAAACATTACAAGAATTTATTATTAAAAAAAAAAAAACAGTTTTTTTTCTTTTAAAACAGTAATATTAATAGTACACATAATATTTTTATAAATCTGCTTTAAAGAGAAGTTAGGCTTTTTTTTGTGATAGTTTTAAAACAATTAAAACAGTATTTGGGCAATATGTTAAATAGATATTCATAGAATATGTTATTAGATATATATTGAAAAATGACAATTAAAAATTTCTTTATCCTTTTAATAACCCGCACAATGTCAATTAATGAAAATTCTGAATTTATACATTTCGATTAAAAAAATATTCAAATATTTCGGACAAGAGATTTTTTTTTTTTTTTTTAATTTAATTCTGAAGTGAATAAAAAAATCTTTCACTATAACACGCAAGTTACATTTAATTTTTAAAATATACGTTAATAAAAGAATACTATTTGCAATATTGCATACAAAAAATCAGTACTATGAGCTAAGTGTTATAATTTACATTTGATAATAATACACAAAGGAGATATTTCCATGGGGAGATAAAGATTTATTGAAATAACGTATTCGTCGCGCGTTTGAACAACAATTAAACTAAAATTTATTTATAAAGATCATAGTTTTATATTCTATCGAAAATAAAAAATTGTTTTTAATTATAAAATATATGACATTTTAAAGTAACTCTATCAGATGAAGTCTAAAATATAATTTTATATGGACTGCTCTTTATACATATCATTATTAACATTGAAATATCACATAATTACTATTTAATTTCTTCTATTTTAAGCAAATACATACTATTACAATACACACACATACATATATATAAATATATATGCATTCAGAATGAATTAAATCACGATTTAAAAAGTCGGCATCTTATTGAGATGCAGTCCATGGGCAGACTATCAAAACATTCGTACAATTATTCAAGTGTAACAGCTCACAAAAATCTATTTTTAACAGAATGTATATTCATTCCCTGCTGTGTTACTAACAGAAAAACAATGGAGGATGAAATCAATTAATTAGCCTGTGTTGCGTTGTGGTAAATCCCTCGTAAAATGCAACAAATGCTAAGCGAGTTAACAGGCATTTAGCGGAATCCCTGCATAACATATTTTTAAAAATACTCATCGGTGAAAGATCTTAAGACCTAGTAGGCATTTTTAGAAATAAATACCTCATAGGCATTGTTGTAACAATGTATCAACATACGACACAGATTTTTCCTGCTAAGTACTGAATCTGGCAACGCAGATATTAACGATTGCATAATCTTTTATAATTTTATTCCATAATCAATTCATTTAAATAATATTTTTTAATTAAATTGAAAATCTTCATATTTGTAGCTTCATTTTTGGACGCTGGTACCTTTTTCGTACCAACTTTCGTGTGGGAGGCCACGCTCTACCATCGTCAGCGAAAATCCTCAGTGTTGACAATTTCCGATCAAGTGATTTCTTTTCTTATTGCGGAGTGTCTCTCCTGGAGAAAATGGCGCCACAATCGGTCCAGTCCGGCTGTGGATTCATTGCCATTTTAGAAATCTATATTGTTAACAATTTCGATGGTTTCACGATTATAGGTGAAGTTAAGATAGAAATAATTGGTTATTTTGCGCAATTTTTAAAATTATTTTAACCCTGGTTCTGATTATTCTTTTTGACATACAATATAGCAACCTTCATTGTTGTCATCACCGCTGTAACAAAAACGAATCATGATTAAAATATCAAAATAAATCTTAATAAAACGCGCAAAATAGCAAATTATTTCAATTCTAGCTACGTCTACAGCTACGAAACCATTCAAATTGTTAGCAATTCTGATTCGTGGAATGACAACGAGCTTGCAGCCAGCCAGAACCGATTGTCATGCCATCTTCTCCAGGAGATATATCTCAAGAAGAAAAAACATCCTTTTGATCGCAAATTGCCAGCAGCTCCCACTGAGGATTTTCGCTGACGATTGGAGGGGGGGGGGGGGGAGGACTCCCACACATAAGGTACTACGAAAAAAGCAGCAGTGTACTAAAATTAAGTTACAAAAGTAAAGTTTTTCGATTTCATTTTAAGTTTAGTATGGTTTTCTCATTTTAATTTTAAATTATTTTTTCCCTAAAACTATAAATCACTACTAACTAGTTCATATTCATATTTAAATAACAAACGAAATATCTTTTGAAAATGTTTTGCAGAAAATCATAGTAATAAAAACAAAAATTAATGCAAAACTAGATTTACAAAAATATTATTTGAATCCATTCATGGTGTAAATTATTTGAACAAAATTTTATTGGTATTAACAAAAGGTTTTAAATTTTTTAATTTTATGTAAAAGAATTTAAATTATTATCCTAAATAAGCTGTTTTAATCTGTATGCAAATTTATCGATTTTATAATTAAACATTTAATGCAATTATACTAAAGGATTTACATGCAGATTAAGTACTTATAAATTTTCCAGGGTAATAAAATCGCATTAAAGTGAGAAATTATTAAGTAACATTTAATTCAATTACTCTGAACTGTATGTTTCAAACAAGGTATGGATAGAGTAAATTACTAAATTTTAATTAAAATGTCTGCTTTTATACATAACCAATTTAGAAACGTAGGATAAATATCTGTTACATTTGATTTTGTTTGATATATATATGAATATCAGCAAGCTTGTAATACGATTCATTTTCAAAAAATAATCTCTTATTGTTTGCCTATGAAAATTATGTAAAAAATATATATATTAAATATTTTCATTTATGTAAATTTCCTTTGTTACTATTTTTTCTGCGAAAAGTTCTGTTTTATTGTGTGTGCTTATATTTTAGTATTTTTTTTTTTTTTTTTTTTAAATAAATATGAATACAATAAATTTCCCTTAATGAAAAAATTTTGTGTTTTAGTATAGAGAACCTGATATACTTATATTTAGTATTTTAATTTAAATTTTCATACGAATATATTCTGAAAAAATTAGTTTTAAAAGAGATCAATATTACTATGAGGAAAGAGTTTATATTGATTCAGAAAGTAAACAATGATTTTATGAAAGGTTTAATGAATTCTGTAGTGAGAGAGAGAGAGAGAGAGCTGTGAGTTCAATTTTTACTAAAAAAATGCCTTGATTACAAATTGAGTGATTCATCAGTGGTTTACTGCAAAGTGTGGCAAACAAATTCTTTTTAACAGAATTATTTAACATATGGCACTGCATGGAAAATCAAATCGCATTACTTTTATTTGAAACATAGCATTATTCACATTCACTCCAATAAATTCTTTTCAAATAGTCAAAATCATTACTTAAAAGATGACCACTGCTCCTTTGTTAATTTTTCCGTATTAAGAAGATAATTAGCAATTTTTATTACAAGTAGTATTGCTGGATCACAGATATTTTTATTTGAAAGAAATATGGAATCTGTCTTACACTGTTAGATATTTGAAGTTTTCATCTTTAACATATAAATCCATCTTTTTACACATGGGAAAAAAAAAATAGTACAGTTATTTGTAACAAATTTCTATAAAATTCAGAGTATTCACAGTCATTTAAACGTCACTTCCTTTCTCCGAGAAAAAAGCCACGACAGCTTTACTGCCATGATTTTGATTTTACGGTCAATGACTGGAACCCATTTTTTACTTCCTTACCCACTACCGT
Organism: Salticus scenicus; assembly: GCA_963930645.1. Classification (NCBI taxonomy): domain Eukaryota; kingdom Metazoa; phylum Arthropoda; class Arachnida; order Araneae; family Salticidae; genus Salticus; species Salticus scenicus. The sequence continues at coordinate 324,137,313 of OZ005654.1, forward strand.
AGGAAATGGAAGTATTGTATTAGGTCCAAAAATTTGATATTGTGTTTTCATCTGATTTATACGTTTTAAGGTCTCCTGAGTCCAAAAAAGTAGCTTTTGGCAATAGGTCAGTGTGTGTGTGTATGCATGTATGTGCGGAATCTTCTGGCTATCATATCTTCGAAACTAATAAAGATAGAAATACGAAACTTCAAAATTGATGTCTGGTATACAGATGAATTTTCTAAATTTTGGTGAAAACTGAAAAATTGGAAGCGGGTCATCGGAAACCGGAAAAGGGACCGTAAGTCCGTATCTCAAAAACGGCTCTAACGATTTTCTTTAAAATTTTTTACATAAACACTTTGTTAAATGTCCTTTCGAATGATATGCTTGGTTAGTTCAGGGAAATTGGTAGGCGCCCTGTATAAATAGCTCAATTTCAGGTCACGCAATACATTCCTTTAAAAATGGCTGTCCGGATTTTTTTTTTCAAACTCGTCGTATTAACTCCCTTTTAAATATCCTTTTGTATGCAATCATCATTTTACGGTCAATGATTGAGTATGCCAAGATTTGGTAAAAGTTGAGATCTCAAAAACGACTTTAACGAATTTTTTGAGAATTGTTACATAAATCCATTTTAGATATCCTTTCTCATGCATTACGTGGTTATTAAAGAAAAATTAACAGTCCTCCTGCTTAAGTAGGTTAATTTTAAATCTCGGAAATTGGTGTTTCAAAAAATAACGCTACCACTTTTTTTTTCTTATTTTTTAACTTACCATGTAAGCTTTGTTTTATATGTCTTTACATGCATGTTTGTCTCTCTTACTGGAAAAATTTTAGGTTTCTACTTCTTTATGTCAATTTTATGACTTCCGATCACATTATATCCAAAAAATGCATATAGTACGTGTAATAGTAGGTAATGGAAGTCGTGTGGTTGTTTCACACCAGATTTTTTTTAAATCTCTGACAGTAGTCTAGTGTGCATTTATTTTACGATATAAATCATAAATTTCTGGTTAGAGGGAAATTTTGAAAGTATTTTTAATATCGGTCATCTACAAAGACAAGTTAGTTTACACTTTCAACTAAAGTTATTAGTTAGTTAGTAGTTAAAAGTGAACGTCTTGTAGCATAAGAAAAATATTTGTTCTCAGCTTCACGAAATAAAGATAGAAATCGCATACATTATTTAATTTGCTGTGGGCACTGTCTTAATGTATTTTCAGGGGGAAGTTGTTATATTCATGAAAATATGGCATATTTTTTCAGAAATGCTTTTTTTTTTTTTTTTTTTTTTTTTACGTTTTGCTTATGAGTGCAGTATTTTAAATTTAAATATCAGATGTTATAATGTTAGATGTTAAATATCAGATGTATCTCATTAGGCAATTTTTGAGACATAAATAGTCATAAAGAATAATTTTTAACTGACAATGGAAACATTTTTTAATTTCAAAAACAATAATAGAAAACAATATTTAATTTCAAAATTAAAATGAATTATGCAATGCAAGTTAAATAAAAATTTCTGTTTAATACTTTGAAAAACAAAAATAGTGTTAAACGTCAGTTTATTTATAAATATAACTAAATTAAGATTTTTTTTTTTTAAAGTTGTTTTTGAGAATGGCTACATAGAACCTGTCTTATATATATATATATATATATATTTATTAAGTATTTTGATATATTGTACGTTAGGAAATTTACAAAATTTAGTTAAATCTCAAAAATCATATAAATATTTAAATGAATTAAATAAAACAAACAAATAAAGGTTTACATAAAATGACTCAAAATATAGTCTAATATATGAAGACAACTCTTGGCTTGCAATATATCGTTCAGTAGACATTGAATTATTTATAAACAGGAGTTTTTAATGATGTATAATAATTTCTCTTATAATATGGACCACATAGATTTCTTTATGAAAACTTAATCTGTCATGTACTTACAGGCGTGACATAAATTCTTGCAAACATCATAAGCTCATAGAAAAGACGCTCGTAAATAATAATACGTTTGCAAAAAAAGGGGATCTGAAGGACATTGGAATTTTTTCCAGATTAACAAAAAAAAAAAAAAAAAAAGTTTACAAAAGTAAACAGAAGAGGGTGCTGACCAGTGTTGCCAGATAATAAGTGATGTACATACTGGACTATCAATATTCGAAGTGATTAGGCAAATGTTAAAATTAAAAATTATTGTTGATTATTGAATAAAAAATCCGCCAGATCAGGCAACACTGGTGCCGACGTGTCAATTTGAGACATTTATGTAAATCAGGCGCAAATAAACCATGAAAAATATCACAATGATATGACACGCAGTGCGAAATGACACGTAGCATCATAACTAAATTTAGTATTCCATTCAATAAAATAGGACTTTAATCATCAATGCTCGACAGAGTAACGTGAGCAAACAGCAAGCATCAAATGAGAATTTCATTTGCAGTCGGGTGAATTATTGCTAGCCTGATTTCCATTAAACGCCTCGGTAAGCCGTGTGAACGCTGCGTTGTAGATACTTAAATTTAATTTTTAAGCTAAAATAAAATATAAAATCATACACAATCATGTCTCTTTCAACTTTACTACTGAAAAGATAAACATTGTTCTCAGGAATCTTTTCAGACTTTTCTTTAATTTTAATGTGACCATACAAGGCTGTATAGGAATGATTGTCATTGTCAAGCAATATTAAGACTTAACAATAACTGTTATTACATCCATATAATTTAGGTATCAAATTATCATATTTTTTTTAAGCCTTTAACGTTCAAATCTAAAGTTAAAAAAATACAAATTAATCAATAGAATTTTTAAAGCAAAATACAGTACAGTGTAAGCATTACCGTAGTATTTCCAGGCAAATAATCACTTTCATCATTTCTGAACAATTAAAATTTAACCTTCGTTTTAATAAATAATTATTGTTAGGATTTTTTGATTGAACTTTTTAATGCCCTAGAATGCACTTTTAAAAACACCAGCATACAGCATAAATATATTACATGATTTTTTTTCTTTTTTTTTAATTATTAATTATAGTAGTATTTTTTAATATTATTTTTTTCTTCACTGTTTTCAAAATATGCTTCAATTAAAAAATTTGTAAAAGAAAAAAAAGAAAAAGAAAGAAAGAACACGTTTGTTCGATATAATCTTAAAATATCCATGAAAATTTGTTTGTAAATACTAAAGTTTTCTAAATGTCTTATAAAAGTGCAGATTAGTTTATATCTTAGTTTTTTTTTTATTTTTTATTCCTGACATAGTTTTGATTGAAATACCCATTCCAATATTTATTTTTCTAAAGAAAAGTTTGCTATTAAACAAATTAAAATTACAAAGTGCTCAGCAAGAAAGTTTAATCTTCCATTTATAGCCGCTAATACGCAATATTTATGATTAATAAAGCTGAATGAATAATAGGAATAGTGAAATTTAATTTTAACCTGGGTTCTAGACTAATTCGTTACTGTTCTATAAACTAAGCGGTAAATAAAAATACCGGAAATAGAAAAGTAACGTGACAAAGTACAAGAAAGTGGACCGAAGTCATTGCCTTAAGAGTTCTCTAACTTGCAAATATCTCATCGTCTCAGAATCACCATGAAGTGCCTAATCCGAACGCGATGTAGATGCTCAACCAGACAGTTGGGATCTCTTAAAAGGCGAAACTAACTGATATGTGAATATAACTTAGTGATTTTCAATTTATATTATTTAGTGTATATTGGATTTTATTCATTATAAATATGTTAATACTATATATATATACATACATACATACATATATATATATATATATATATATATATATATATATATATATATATATATATATATAAATACTTGAGACTTAAATATTCTCTTGCTAGGGGTCCAGAATTTCACCAGGAGTCCACTTTCTTCTTCTAAACGCCACCTTGCGTCCAGATTTTTATTAATTCTACATCGTTACATGCGCGTGCATCAGCTAAAATTTCTTCTGTTTCGTGGTTAATTGTGTAATTTTGTTGATCGATCATGGTACGGAATTAACCAAGAAACAGAAGAAATTTTAGCCGATGCGCACCCAGAATAATCTGATAAATTTTTGCAGGTTTCATTTTCAAAATTATTTCTAGATATTAATAATATATTGTTGGAAATTGTCTGTACTTCAAATTCTTTGAAATGACAAAATGAGTATTTTAAGTACTAAAAAGACGGTTATTTCAAAACATGTTTTATCTAGGTGAAATGGAACAGTAAGCCATTTTGTATATAATATATTTTTGGATTTAATTAATAGTTTTCTAATAAAAAAGACATTGAATTTTATGTCATTTACGAGGGAAAAAATGTAACTTTTATTAAATATTGTTTTACGCACTTTTTGTTAAATTTTATTTAAAAAATTTAATGTTTTCGAAAATTACATAGCTAAACGATGGAATTATAAACATTAAATACTTTAAAACTTAATTTTACAATAGAATATATACTATATATATGTGTGTGAGAGAGAGAGAGAGAGAGAGAGAGAGACGTATTCCTATTTGACAGTCGTGGAACATACAAGGAAATAGTCTGGCTTGCTGGAACATTCCTTTATTTAATATCCATACATTTCTAAGGACTAGGAGGGCAATGGAGACCAAGGGCGAACCACGGGGAGCCGCGGCCTAGCGGACTTATCCAGCGGCCTCGCATGCTAACTTTCGGTTCGGTGGCGCAACTTTAATAAATTGTTACTGGCAAGAGATAATCGAGGAAGATCGATTTATATTTTATTGGGGGTTATTACTTTGTGGGTCTTTTTATACCCACAATTTTTGGTGTAACTTGGCGTATTTCTAATTTCCTGTTTATTTCTTTTATTGGTTGCTTTGTTTAATAACACGCCTCTTCTTTGTTCCTTATTGGCTGTACTTTCGTTTATTATAGACACTCTGGCCTCTTAACCCGCCAAAGTCGCCAAGTCTTAACACAATATTTATTGTTTTACACACACACACACACACACACACACATATAGTATTTAAACTCTGGAAAAAATAGTAAAACTACATTCGTTTTGACAGCCATATTGATTATACAAATGCCATTTAAATTACATTTACGTTTCGTAAAAAGTATATAAGCATTAAATTTAAAATTCTGGAGATAAAAATACTTAATATTTTACGTTGTATACGGTATTTTTTTTTTTTACTTTTTTTTAATATATATATTTTATATATTTATCTATTTTTGCATTTAATTCCGTACAATAGCCTCAAAAATTGCTTGTGTATCATATACACATTAGTCTTCAGCGTTTCTCAAGCGTACAAATACTTATATATTTTTCATACATATACTGCCTAAAATATTAACAATAATAACGTGTAATTATATATGTCTCTATATAATTAAATATAAATAGACATTCTTGAAATTCGTTTGGAGAAGTTGTCATTATTTCGGTAATAGTGTGAATTTACACTTCATGGTTGTCTTTCGAAATCAAATTCACTTTCTCAGGAGACAGAACTGAAATTTCACATCGTTAAATATGCATAATATGAAGTTCCAATTTTGAAACCCTTCATTCAACAAAATATATTTACAGTAACAAACCATTACTTAGAAATAAACTGCTTATTTCACAATAACTGTTCATGGACCAGACGTAAGTAAAATAAACTTTATTTCCCTAAACGTTTCAATAAATATGTTGGTACTTTTTGAAAAATTAAAAATATTCTAATTTGATAAATTCGTAAATTATTTTTTTTTAATAAATTCGTTAATAGGTTAACGTAACCGATAGATTTATGGGAAGAAATCCTACAGATAGATGCAGAGAGAATATACATCTAATCGTGATTCTATTTATGTAGCAGTGTGTAGCAATGCAGTAACTGTAAACTTAGTTTATAAATCTACTCATAAATTGAGTTGAGACCTAATAGCCCTCATAACTGTTTACCTCTCTCTCTCTTTTAATATATATATATATATATATATTCAATCTGAGTAAATTAACTCGGAAATTAAACAATGATAGTTATAGAAGTTTAAAAAGAAGTTTATATATCCCTCTCTCACAGAATGCCCCTCTGAAATTTCAAAATTTTCCACTGCTGTACTATGAAGTAAATTCCACAGATTGTTATTACAAAACTAAAATTTGTATGTAGATATTAAATATAATTTTCTATTTCTTGTTCTTTTTTTTTATCTTTATTAGTTTGTCATCGTACTTACATTTTCCCCAGGAATTTTGCATGTCGGGTATATCTAACCACATTGCTTAGACTTGTCCCAAGAACCTCAGCTGCATCATTTATATTTATATTTTACTTTTTAAATTCTGTCTTTTATTTTTTAATGTAATCTAATAAATTGATTTATATATATATATATGTATACATATAAATTAGCGGAATCACGAAATACAAAAATTTCATCAGTTATTTCTTCAACTGTCATATAGATAAATTATAAAAATCCCATATTTATTAAAAGCCAGTAAATAGTTTATGCCTAAAAAAGTTTAGCGATATAAGTATAATAACATCTAAACAAAACCATATTATAATCGAATTATACCAGAACACTGTAACGTTTACCATACTTAAACTTATATCAAAAACTGTTAAATGGGCAAAGGTTTTTATAATTTACTTTGCTCACTTAATTATAAAATGCGGCGTTTCGCATAATCCAAAGCTTCGAATATACATTAAGAGAAGTTCTTGAAATAATGAGTCATGTTTTTCTTAATGTGTGGCATTTAAAACCCCTATAAGACTTTAACAAAATATTTTAATATATCAGTATCAGGGTGGAATGCATTAAATATTAAAAAAATATGAGGTTAAGTACTGGTAAAATGTATTTTATAACTTAAATAAAAAAATAATTTTCGCTTCTTATCTGCCATAATATTAATGAGATATTTAAAAACACTGATGGTAGAAGAAATAATGTTTTTTCTAAAGATTACATTTTCCCTAAATTTTTAATTTAACATTTCTCATAAAATATGATATTAAATATTTATACGGTAAAATTTTTTATCCATATATTATTTGCTCATCTAGCTAAATTCTTCATATACTAACCTTTATGGAATATATGAATATTTCAGTCGATTTATAGCAGCTAATAACCTATATCAGGTAATGTAAAAGATCCCACTTTGCTCATTTTGATAAACCCAGTGTCAGAACTTTTGTTTTGTGGATTACATTATCCAGATTTAAGTGTAATCAATAAAGATTAAAGTAATCCTTTTACGCGGGAGATGCATTTTAATGCACGATTCAAAACGATGCTTACAATTTATCATAAAATGTAAATCAGCTTAATTTTTGAACAAAAAATCGTAATCTTTGGAGCAAAAATGATAAGTTTATTATTCATTAAACATTGAAGAGAAATGCAATCTCATTAACTCTTTGTAAATTTTGGAAAAAGTCACTTATGATGTAACGCATTTTTATAGAATTTATGATAAAATTGGTGATGAGCAGATTATTATAATAAATACATGAAATCAAATGAAACTTTTTAAAAGTTTATTTGAAATAAAGATTCAGTATACTCTTTATCAAAGCATTTTATTCCAAAAAATCCGAAGGGCATTACATTAAATGATTGAAATATCATTTATTCATTTATTTATTTATTCATGAAAACATTTGCTAGGAAACTGAATTAAACAGCATGTAAATTGCATTATGTTTAATTGACATTTTTTACAGATACATAATAATGTGTATTAGTGCAGTGGAATACTTATATAGATTATCAAGTGAATGCTTGACTTATTTTACGTCCCCGGAGGAAAAAAAAATCTCCAAATCAAAAACTGAACCCGTGTTACAATAATTGTATGGAAAATTATATCACCTAAACATTCATCTGTTTCCTTAGTAATCAGGATCTTCATACATACTTAGTTGTTGCATTCAAGCAAGTTTAATGCGCATACATTAGATTGTATATAATACCGATATTTAATAATGATGTCTAGAAAAATTTCTTAAGAGAAGTTGAATCTATAAAACATTATTTATATTTAGAAAAACATATATACGTTACATTTTATTTACTAACCTTTTTAATTATATTCATGCAGGTTTGAGTTCTTTACATTTTAAATAAATAATTATTTTGAATATACATTTTATATATAATGATTGGCTATTAATTCAAAATTAATATTAATCAACCAGATTTCATTTATAAACTATCCTTATTTTAATAAAAGTATAACATCAATGTTATCCAGTTTCTTTAAATATCGATTTAAATAACTATTTTATTTAATTGTGAAGAATATTTCGTAATATTTTGAATTATTTTACTATTTGTTTATTTGTTTATTATATATATTTGATAAACTGATCTCTGTAGTTTACATAGATAACGTTAGCGAACTATAACCAAATTATCTATAACATTATCATCTGACACAATCCACATAAGTCGGATGAAACCAGTCATCTTCCAAATCGTTCAAAGTCATAATAAACGTTACGCCCTAAAATTCGCCATCACTTTGTAACGTTGTACTATTTTGCAGGGGGAAAAATACATAACAAGAAAAATATTTTATTTTCTGATTTGAAAACTGCATTTTTGCAGAGAAACTAAACATTGAAGGAAAAATTCTTAACCAGTTTTCATTTTTGAACTAAAATAAAAATGTATAAATTAATTTATATCTTTCGTCTGCGATCCACACTCTAATTTCAGTAAATATTTAAAGAATTTTATGAATTTTATGTAGATTATTCAAATACAAAGTAACATACTGACTATTGAAAATCATATAAATAACTCTACCGATTATACATGTGTGTGTGTGTGTGTGTGTGTGTGTAACTTTAAATAAAAATTGGCAGCATTTGAAGATTAAAGCTAAAAAGAAATGCGCAAAAATTTATACAAAAATGCATTTCTTTTTAATTAATGATAAGCATAAAAATTATGTAATATATATGGAAAAAACTGAAACTGCAACAAACTTATATAACTAGTATTAGTAATGAACAAATGTTAAATGTCGAAAATATTAAAAAAGAAAAAAAAAAAGGAAAAGGGTAAGAACTATAAAGGAAAGAAATAAATCAAATTAAACAGTTTAATTTATTCAATTATAACATCATTTTCCTTGTTAGCACGTGTATTAATGCTTTTCAAAAAGAAATGTTTTTTCTTTATATAATAAAATGAATATTGTATACACTATTTTACATTTTCTTCTGCATAATATTTTGAACACTCTGGAGATTAAAATCGCACATTTTTACCCCCCTTTAATCCTGCCACTGTTTTAGAAAATTGCGCGATGCATACAAATTTTTATATAAAGAGATTTTATTTCCATTTTATTTCATTTTATTTTTATTTTTATTCATTTTATTTAATTTTTTGCGATTTGAAGAGCACTGTTTACACCGGAAATAATCTGGTGTGTTACTTACACGAATTTATCTTACGCTGCGATTCAATACTCTACAGATAGATTGCGTATTAAGCTTTAAAATGAATAGCGTACGATAATAAAGTTCAATGTTCTTTTACAGTAATCTGAAATATATTTAGAAACAGTTCGATTTGAGATGTAATTCTGTGTAAGAAGGTGGGCTGCTGACCCCTCATTCTGACATTCAATTATAATGCATACTTTATTATAATAATAATAATAATAATTGTTATTAAATTTCCTTAAAACTTGCTAATCTTGATCAAATTTTCAAGTGACACACTAACATGGACTTTAAAATACGAAATTTGAATTTTCTGCAGTTATCCGTTTTCAAGTTACGATCATAACAGATATATCTACACATCAGACTCTAAGAATTGTATTTCGTAATCGGGAGACCTCCAAACGTGGTATTATACAAATAGCCTGAGCGGAAAATAGAACTTCAAAAAGTACTTTGTTTACAGTATGGTTATGAAAAGTTAATTTTCCTTCCTGAACAGTATTCGTTGATATAGTAAAATATAGCAAAGCACTTCCATGAGTAGAAAAGAACGTTTAGCTTAATTTTTAGTAGCCCTGTATGTTCTATATAATCAATATGCACTATAAGCAATACTGCGTACTTAAATTTATCCTTACTTTAAAAACACCTATCACAAAAGGAATTAGAAATCTAGCAATTTCCAGTATATCTATTCATATATCCAAAATATTGGGTAGTCCTGTAAACAAATGATGAAGGATTTCCATACCATAATCTACACAAAATAGGCTTTTATGAATATAATTAATTTTATTCGTTCGGTTTCGTTTAAGTCAGCCTATAGGCGTTACACTGTACCTAACATAAATTTCCCATAGACATACTGTATTTGAATTCTCTTGGATGCTCCTATACACGAACGGTTTAGAGTAGCATCCTTATATGATACACATTTAGAAAACCAAGTTTCGATTTTCTGCTATATTTTGTTTTTGAGATATACTGATAATAGACAGACACAGATACATACAGAAACACAGACCAACCGCTAAAAACAGTTTTTTTTCAAATTCAGGAGAACTCAAAATGTGTAAATGTAACAAAAACTCAATTTCGAAATTTTTACCCCAAAACAATACTTTCTCTACCATATATATGGGTAAGATAAAGTAAAATTGGTACTCTAATTGGAAAGATTTTCCGGCTTACCCCTTTTTCCTTTTACGAATATTAACATCTATTTATTACTAATACTTTTTATGAAAAATTGTTGTTATTTAATATTTGTGTATAAAGAAACTTTCCTTTCTGTCTTTTGGAGAACATGTTACGACCGAAATGGGGCTCTAATGGGATAATGTTTTCGGCTTAGAACGTTTTACGTTTTTCGACTGTTAACATCTATTTATTACTCATATTCTTTATGAAAAATTATTATTATTTAACATTTGTGCATAAAGATACTTTCTTTTTTAATTCCTCATACAAAGTGTGAGGAAGTACAGTAATCCCGATATGCGAAATGGATTTTGCATCTCATACAGCTCAAAAACGAATAATCATAAAAGGTTGAAATTTTACATGTGTGACTATCATGATGCCTAATTGTATTTGCCCTAATTGCATGTAGAGTAAGAGAACAAAGATATTTTTATGAAAGTTGTCAAATTTTTTTCCGTGCAGAAAGTAATTATTTAAGACATAAGCAGTTTTTAGCCTATGCGTGCCCTCAATTTAATGAATATTCAGGAAACAGTTGAACAATGATCTTTTTTGTGCCACAAATATCAATAATCAATGAATATTCTTGAAACAATATAATGAAATAAACATTCTTACTACAGAAATCAAATAAACATTGATAAATATACTATAGAACAGAAACTTCACTAATTCATGAGTAATCGAATTTTGAAGTTTGAATGTAATTTGAATTCTTCGACAATATTGTCTGTGGTTTATAAAATTTTCGAGGTAATTTTGTGCTAGAAACCAATGCATCATTCCGAAAAACCCCTGTACTCAACTCCTTTTAAAGTAAGAGTTTCCAAACTTTGGAAATCCTGAACTACCCCTTTTCACCACACTTGAATGCCTAATTTGAATGCTACTTTTACTGTATTATCGAATAAAAAGCAGCACGTAAAAATATAGAAAATTTTAGTCTACGATCATCAACAATCACTCTTCTTTTTTAACAGTTTTGATTGTCATTTACAGAACTTTCGAAAAATTTAGTTTTGCGCTTAAACTAATGAACGTTTCCGGAAAATTCCAGAGCTCTGTTCTTATTGAAGTTACAGCTTCCAAACTTTGACAAACCTAAACTATGAATTTTCGCCAAATTTGGTCACCAAGTCCCCAAATTCGACGGCAAATCACCAAATCGATGCCAAGAACAAATTATTCGTTGGCTACAAAATTTGCGGTTTGGCGAGATTTGCAATTAAGTTTGTCGGTAAATATTGATACAGGACAGCCAGAATTAGTAAACACTTTCTTAATTTCAACTGAGTTAATTATTTTGGTAAAATATATCATTTCTCGCCATTATTTTTTGCTAAAGAGAACAAAAGTAGGTCATCTGTATTCGAATGATTTTCATTGAACTCTAAGCTGTGCATTTGACAGTGAGAGATACTGTAATAAGTCGTGGTGTACTATTCCTGAAAATCTACTATTTTTGAATCAGTGATAGATATAATGCTATTTTCGTGACCATTGTGGTTGGAATAGCAGTTATTTATTTATTTATTTATTTTGTTTGTTTTCAGAAATGTTCGCAGATTGGAACCTGCCTGTTTATATACGAATCAGTTACCTCACACAACAATACCAATGTTTTTATGACAATATGTATATTCCAATGGATGTATAAGGAAGTTGTGTGGTGTCCACACCAGATTTTTGTCTTATACAGAGCATTGTTACGAATGAAATAATTCTCTAGTTAGATAATATTTTCGGCTTACAACATTCTCTATTTTTCGACTGTTAACTGATATTGTATTAAAAAAAATATTTGTGTATAAAAAGACTTTTTTTTTTTTTTTTTTTTTTTTTGTCTGTTGGAAAACATTGTTACGGCCGAAATGGTACTCGTTTGATGGTGTTTCTGGTTTAGAACGTTTTACATTTTTCAACTGTTAGCATCTATTTATTACTAATATATATATATATATATATATATTATGAATTACTGTGAAATATAGATAAAAACATTTTTATGAAAAACTGTTATTATTTAGTATGTCTTCTTATATTCTCCCACACTCACTGTCTTATTGCTGTTCACAATAATTATCAAAATTTACAAAATAAATCGCCATAATTTATATTGCATGATTTAAAATGTAAGAAAAGTTTAAAAAATTTTCCTACGACAAAATACTAAACTTGTAGTGTGTAATACTACACTGTTAAAAATTCCAGTTCAAACTTAAGCAATACCATCATATCGTTCAATATTAGTTTTCTATTTCTTGCGAATGAATTTCAGTTGCATCAAAACCTCAAGCTACCATACACCATTTACAAGGGATGTGTTTAGACGTACATACAATTGTAATTACCTTTGTATTTAAGAGATGGCGCAATTAGCGCGCTAAAAGAGGCTGTTTTCAGCGGCTATAGAGCGAAAATAAAATCTGCAAACTGAGATCGCGTGTGATTTATGTCATTCAAAATCAACATTCATTACAAGGAAAATAATATGGTGTGTCACTCACACGACTTTCTCTTACCCTGAAATTTAGTACTATAAATACAGGTTGCAGATTAAGAGGTAAGATAACGAGTACTGTTATGTAAACCTGTGTTAAACAATTCAAATAAATGTTTTATATGATAATTAGTTCTGTGTGAGGGGGGGAGGCTATCGCCCCCCTCAAACATCCGTTTCATTAATGCACCTGCATTTACATAGAATTTAATTCGGCTAATAAAAAAACAATTCTCTTTTTAAAAAAATAATTTACTAGAATTATTATTTAAAAAAATTATCTTTTATGATAATGCAGACGATTTCCATATTAGAGAAATAATATAACACTAAATATCCAAAACAAAGTGCACTTTATTCTCAATATTTAAAAAAAAAAGTTTTTTTTTCGTTAAAAGTAAAAGAAAAAATCGATAACTTTGTTTTAAATTATCGCGGATCAATGGTTCAACCATTCGTTTTAAGTGTCTTGCCGAGCTCTTTTGAAAGATGCTCATCATGAAAATTTACTCCCCTCGAGGGGGGACTTTCCCCCCAGGGGGGAAGGCTAAGCACCTACATACACATTTTTTTCCCTGTTGACTATCTCTATTACAAAAAATTCTTTATATTCGTTTCATTTGGTTTAGTGCAGTCTATAGATGTTAAACGCTACTTACCTGCAATTTCCCCCGTAGACGTAATGTATTTGAATATTTTTGAGTATCCCTGTACACGAACTATTTGCATGATCTTAATAAAAAGTTTAGTGTAGCATCCTTATATGATACACATTTAGAATATCAAGTTTGAACTTTCTGCCATAATTTGTTTTTGAGATATGGTGATAACAAACAGACACACAGACATATACACAGACACACAGACATACATACAGACCATTTGCTAAAAACATGATTTTCGTATTCAGGGGACCTCAGAACATGTTAATATAACAATAACTCGCGTTCGAAAATTTGACCCAAAAACAATACTTTCTCTATCTTATGGGTAAGAGAAAGTAAAAAGAGTTCTTTATTCAATTGATAACTATCTAGATGTTACTATAAGAAAGTTTATTAAAGTATATATTTTTAAGAAGAGAGAAAAATCGATTATAACAGTCCAGGAACTATGAATTACTAAAATTGTTTTTGAAAACAAACCAAGCTTAAATTAAAGACCGTGGTCGAAAACATGGGGTAAAAAATCAATTTTTGGGCAACAACTCATCCATGGGTCAATATAAAACCCTACGAAATTTAGTCTATTTTATCAAAATCAACAAAACACAGTTAGCGGGTAAAAAAGCCTGGCACAGTGCCATTGTGTTAGACTTAAGGCAAGAAGTTCTTCAGTTCGATCCCCGCCTCGGTCGAATGTTAATATTTTAAACATAATAGTAACATTTGGTTCAACATAAAATTACTAAATCATGATAAAAGATTAATTCGTCGGGTGGTTGCAGATATTTTAGTACCAAGGTTTGGTTCAAACTAACACCAGTGTAGTTGTAACTGTTATATGGAATACGAATGATATAATATGATATAGGGTAATTATAGGTTTAAACTGATCAGCGTACATATTAAGTAAAGATTTGAAAAAAAAAAAAAAAAAAGAAACAGTATAAAATAATATTCAATAATGTACATTTCTGAAGTGCACAATGCATTTTTCATTTCACATTTTACTAGAAAACAATTTAGCTATATTTTATTATTTTAATTATTTAAACATATAATACTTTTAACGAAGATATAAGCACGTATATATTTTGCTAACTTTTTTCCTTATGTTTTTTCCATACGTCTAAGGATTATCGTTTTATTATCGCTAAATTAAACACGTTCAAATAAAAACTACGTATTTTTAAATTTTATGAAAAAGCATTATATGTACTAATGGATAAATATTTTAATTTGTATCATTATTTTATTTGCTTTATTTTAGTCAGCATTTAAGTAATTTTTCTCGCTATTGCAAAAATTATTTATAAGGTTCCGTTTTAGTTTCGTTTATGTTTTAAATTATCGTAATGTAAGATATATCATAAATGTACTTACATTTCAAACATTTCAAAACACGATTACAAAAATGGTATTTTAGTAAAATATACTCCTCTTAGATACAAAGAATATGGGTGCTTTGCATGTAACTGCTTAGAGTATAGTTATGAAATATTGGAATAAATTATCAGGACACTAATTTTAGAATTTTATAGCTTTTTAATGCGTTTTAAAGGATAATAAAAGAACGCAAAGATTTCAAATGCTATCAAAGATCCATTAAAGCGTCGCTGAAATGTTCTCAAAGTAACTATTATATAGGTTTAACATATGGTAACGGTGTTCAACAGATTTGTTTTAGAAAACATTTTGTGTTCTAATAGGCTTAGTAACGAATATTTTTCGTGCTTTAATACATTTTTTGAATATGAATATAAATATTTTAAAACAAATCTCTTTCTAAATTAAAGCAAGAACTTATATTTGAAAATATCCATACAAATATACTGATATAACAAATGTTTCAGAAACACACACACACACACACACACACACATATATATATATATATGTATGTATGTTATTTGTTCGTCATTTATTAGTATTATTGCTTTTTATTTATTATATAATCGAAACTATTTTTAAGGATGCTCTACATTTATACAAGCCGAGAAAAAATATAATATTTAAATTTTCAGTTACATAAATATGCTGATATCTATTTATAAATTATCCCTAAAAAAGGGGTTAAATTGACCACGTGTCATTTATTAATTTTATTAAAAACACTTTAAAAATATGTAAAATTTTATTTCATTTAAAAGATGTTAAAAATTTTATCCGAAGCTTTTCACTTTTAAATAGTAAAGCATCATCAGGGATTTTTATTACTGTTTTCCAATGAGCAGTTTTTAAATATTTTTCCTTTCACAGTCCACAGTTAAGTCTATTAATAGCGTGAATAGCAGCAAAGTCAATTTGAAGTCCGGTGAAGGTGGATAAATGAGCTAAGAAAAATAAAAGAAGCTGGAACTATTAAAAAATCACACGAGGCTATTGTAGGAGAAAAACCATAATGAACTAGCAGAAATAATGTATTAGCTATTTTGTAATATTGTGAAATAATTATTGGCAAAATTGGAGAATTTTTAGAATTTATTGTATTTTTGCATTTAATTATATTAATAACTTCAGAAATGTAAAGTTCTTGGATAGTAGTTGGTGACGTAATAATTTTAGATTTATCCCATATAGGGATACATTTACGAAGCTATTAATATAATTAAATGCAAAAATACAATAAATTTTAAAAGATGCTGCAATTTTGACATTAATTTGGCACAATATTATAAAATAGCTAATAGTTTATTTCTGCCAGTTCATTATGATTTTTCTACTACAATAGCCTCGTGTGATTTTTTATTAGTTCCAGCTTCTGTTATTTTTCTTAGCTCATTTATCCACCTTCACCGGACTTCAAACTGACTTTGCTGCTATTCACGTTATTAACAGACTTAAGTGTTGACTGTGAAAGGAAAAATATTTGAAAACTGCTCATTGGAAAAGAGTAATAAAAATCCCTGATGATGCTTTACTAGTTAAAAGCGAAAAGCTTCGGATAAAAGTTCTAACACCTTTTAAAATAAATTAAATTTTACGTGTTTTTAAAGTGTTTTTATGTTTTTAATATAATTGATAATTATTTGTTCTATGAACTTTTCTATAGTAAATGTTATTGTGAAAGAATTTCATATTGCTAGCAAAAGGCATAATATACTTTATTTTAGAAATATGTCGACGCCATCAATATTCGGTAAGATTTAGGTTCGAAAGAAGTTGTATCTAGAATCATTGTTTTCTGTTTTTTTCTCCGTAATTCGCGTGAACATCAGCTAGTTCTCCTTCAAATGACTCCCTCGGAGACAATTACTCCAGACTTAGGTCCTTTGTGTAAAAAATTGTCTTAACTACCAAAAAAAAAAAAAAAAAAAAAAAAATATCAGGCAGATAATTTATGATCTACACATCCATATAGAAAAAGTTTATTGATAGGCGAAAATTTAAAATTTATATGGAACTTAAATGGCTTACGCCGACGTATAGGTATAGCTTATAAATATATAATTTTTAAATGGAAAAAAAAAGAAAAAAGATCGATACTTTTAAAAATTTCGGAATACAATAATATATTTCAAATAATTTATATCTTCGATAAATATTTGCCATTTTTACCGTAATATATTCTATGAATATAAAAGTTTAATATATATATATATATATATATATATATATATATATATATATATATATGTGTGTGTGTGTGTGTGTGTGTATTATACATTTAATAATGTGCGTAAAAATAATCTACAGATATTTTTAATTTCTTCTTCTTTGTCCATAAGGATAAAGGACTGGATCCATGAAAATTTTCAAATTCCAATGGATCTACCTGGTTTGAGTTGTCCTAAAAAAATGTGGACATTTAAAAATATATATATCTCTGCTTGTGTTTTTCATATTTCCTCAAATTATAGAGAATTTCTGGCAGCAAATAGGACATATTTTTAACAGTGTAGGGTCCTAGGCCTAAATCTGGAATGCCCTCATTGGGGGGTCTATCATAGGGGATCTTAGCCCAAATTTACGCGAGTTACTGAGAAAACCATGGATTTCTCAGAAAGTCTAGGTCAATGAACGCAACCTGTTATCGAACCTGGAACTTCCCATCTACCATCTTAGAGCCCAGAACCGCTCGGCCTATTAGCTTTTTTTTCTTATCACTTAACAGGTTTGGCTTTTGCACAATTTCGTACACTTTTTCTTATTTAAAAAATTTAAAGTGTAGCATATGAGAAAATTCTTTATAAATGTACACAATGTGGATTATTTTTAACCAACCATTTTGAAATAAAAGTATGTATTTGTAATTGTATAATTTAGTCAGGATAGTATTTGCTTGCACATATATGTAGAAGCATTGCTTCCTCTGTGGAAATATAATATAATATATATATATATATATATATATATATATATATATATATATATATATATATATATATATATATATATATATATATATATATATGTTCCAGAGGGTTAAAAAATAGTAGTATCAATATTTTACAAAAGAATTTATCAATACCTTTCAAATGAACCATTAAACCATAAATCTGAGATAATCTGAGACAAAGTTATCAATGACAAAGTTTTTTAAAGGTAAGGCCTTTCTTAAAATATCACGTGCAGGATTAGAAAATTTGCTTTCACTCGACTTTTAATTTTATACCTCTCTCAGTTCAAAATCGTCTGCCCTCATAATGAAAGATAATTTTTAAAAAACGATTTCGATAAATAATTTCCATTGCTGTAATTTAAATAGAGGATTGCTGTAATTTCATAGAAGTAAGTTTTGTCAGGGTCACAACATAACAGTTTCATACATTTTTAATTTTTACAATAGGAGAACTTTTATTGATATATTTTGTCTGTGTTATGCGTGTTGAATGGGGACATTTTTCATGGGACATTCTTTAATAATTTAAAGGATCTTCTCAAAGCCTCATTGACTATATTAAGGAATTTTAATAAAGAAAATTAATATAAACATTACATTTTTGAAGATATATCATTAATAGGCTCTGGAATTTTCTTTAACGTGGGCAGAAACAAAGATATTAAAAAATACATTATTTGAAAGATTTTAAAAATACAATAAACATATGTTTAAAAGAAAAATTAATCTTCTTAGTTCTATGAAAAAATACTTTTAAAATATTCTCATAAGTCATAAAAAGGACGATTGCATAACAACTATATAACATAAGTCATCTAATGTCTAAACGAATAATTCTAGATAATTTTATCTATTGACTTATAAAAATTACTTTTTTTAAATATTCCATACGCAATTATTGTTTCTTACCAGTTTTTGTTTACATAATTTTTTTTTTTTTTTAAATATTAATTAATATATTTTCATTCCAAATTACATATTTCTAATTTTTTGTAAAACAAATAGGCATAAACGTACAGCTTTATGTTAAGAAAAAGGCTGTAATATTTTTAATAATTGTAATTCGGTGTCATAAAATATTTTATTGCTGATAAAATTTTGATAAAGATAATCACTAATAAACGACTAAAAAATATTTAGTTATTTTTTGCTATTATAAAACTTTCTTCTATATGTTTCTACACATATTCACGCAATGCAAATTATTTATCAAATTTTTATTTAAACACATTATTTCCATGGCAATTTCATACGATTTTCGTTTTAGAGGTAAAACTAAACATCTAAACAAAGGTAATTTTCTGTTCACTAGACAACATCTTAAGAAATTAATTATTGAGATTTTCTTTCTTCTTTATGATTAAAAAAAAAAAAAAAAAAAAAAAAAAAAAAAACATTGTTTTCTTTTAAATTGCGACGAATAAATGGTCCAGATATTCGTTTTAAATTTTCTGTCGAGTTCCATTAAAATTTCCGAAATATTACACCATATTCAGTATTTACTCCCCCAGGCAGAAGAGAAGTGATGTTTCTACATACGCAAATTTTTGTTGACTATTACTATTATATATAACATTTTTAAATATCAGTAGGGGTCTCTGTACCCTGCTCGCTCCGCTCACTACCTCCCGAGGGAGGCTTCGCCTTCTCCCGACTCGCTTCACTTACTAACCCCTGCGGGGCACTTCCCGTCTGTTCTCTGCTTTGTCTTTAACTGAATAGGACTATTAATAGTGCATAGCAGAAGACAAAAGCAGAAAAATATTATAGGAATCCCCATATTCAATGATTAATTGAAATACATAATATTTAACACCACATTTTTTAAATGAAATATTATGCTTAAAATCAGTCATTTTTTCTTCGGATAGAAATAATTTCATAATTTCATATCTAGATTTTTTTCTGTATAGTGTGCGTTATACAAACAACATCCAAACTACTGGTTAGACACACAAAGTTTTACTTAAGACGATGAAAGGTTTTGATAAAATTGTTATTTGATATGTACATGGATAATTAATTATTCACCACGTTTAGTCATTTTTGCATTATTTTAACACCTTCCCATATTATAGTTTACTTTTTCATTTGTTTGAAAAATGTTATTATTATAATCTTATATTATCATATTTATGTGTTTAGGTGGAGAGTAATATTTTTAAAATGGAAAGTGGAGAAAATAGGTTTTTACACTGCATGTACAAATTGTATATACAAATGCACTCACGTTTGTGAACATTGCAAAACCAAGAGGGAATGGGAATATCAGAATGATAATTATTGAGCACATATATTATAGTAGGAAGAACAATAGATTAAAATTTCAGGAGATTTGGAGTAATATGTACTGAGAAAACAGTATATAAAGCAGTGACCTCTGTGATCAATGATAGTATTTATCTGCCTAGGTATTGAATCAAACAACGATTGGATGACATGTACGGGTAAAGCACTGAAACTTCAACACGATGCCACAATTCATTGATCGTAGTCACTGGTGAGTGGTGGGGGGTCAGTCGGTTTCATCGATTAAACAGTCATTTTCATTGGTACGAGATCAGGAAAACGCGCTGGCCAGAGCCACAGTCGAACACATTCTTCATCAAAGAAAGGTCCGGACAATTCGAAAAACTTGCGGTCGTGGTTTGTCCTGCTTAAGTATTGTGCTACGTATGCCTTGAATATAGGGCAGAGCGATGGGCCTAAACTCCTCAGAAATGCAATGGCTGGTATTCGGAGTGGCGGGAATGAAAACGAGAGGTGATCGAAACGTGTATCCAATGGCATCGCATAACATGACTCCAAGTGGTGACCCAGTATGCGGCTAACAAATTTTAAATACCCTCAAAAAATGAATCACTTGTATAGGCACCTTTAATGTGTGATCAACGACAAACCTGGACGCAGGTATGGCTTAAACTCGGCATTCAGACAAATCACAATCCTGTTTACAGCATCAGGATTGCCTTATCCGTATTTAATTGCATTGTGAATAATGCACATTTCCAGTTGGGATTCAACATCGTCACACCGCCCATCACCTGTAATGAGGATATGGGGTCCCTTTGGATACACGTCTCGATTACTTCTTGTTCGCATTCCCGGCACTCTGAATAGCGGACATTAAATTTCGAGTGAGTTAAACAATGAAAATTACAGTTTAATCGTTGAAATGCAATTGGCCGCCACCACTCACCAGCAACTACGGTCTATGAACTCTGGAATTCTTTTTAAGCTTCATGAAGTGCTCTACCCGAATATGTCATCCAATCGCTGTTCGATTCAATACCTAAACAGATAAGCGTAGTTATTCCTCCCAGAGGTCGCTGCTTTATGTACAGTTTTCTCAGGATATGTTGCTCAAAACTTCCTGAAAATTTAATCAATTGTTCTTCCTACTACAATGTATGTGCCCAATAAATATCATTTTTAAATTCGCATTCCTTTTTGGTGTTGCAGTTTTCACAAGCATGAGTGTAGTATCGATATGCGGATTTCGACACAGAATATAGTAGTTGCTAATGTTTCCTGAATAGATATTTTTTTTTATGTATACAAAGTAAAATTTCTTAACATTATTCCTTTGTAGTAATCTTCTTAGTTTGCATATTGTGTGCTCCTATATGAATTTTATCCACCTCATCTTCCATAGCAATATGTGTTAAAAACAATATTTTCAAGTTTGCGTACCACGCGAAGACTTATGCTATACATTAATACATCTTCAGTCGTCAAGATTTGACGGGTTCCAATAGTTTTTCATTATAATTTAAAACAAAAGAAGATTAACGGTAATTTTAATAATAAGTAGCGATTTATTATCGATATCATTAGGATATTCTCAACAAAGTACAATGATTTATGCTTTCGGGAAATCTATGAAAATATATATAT
The DNA here is from genome assembly GCA_963930645.1 of Salticus scenicus. Lineage (NCBI taxonomy): Eukaryota > Metazoa > Arthropoda > Arachnida > Araneae > Salticidae > Salticus > Salticus scenicus. Next base: position 324,159,392 of record OZ005654.1, read on the forward strand.
ATATATATATTTCAGTTACGTGTATTTCAAAACTAAAATAAATGTTTAAAAGAACTAATTAAGGGAACTAAGTACTTTTAGAATATATATAGAAAACTTGCATGATTTTGAAATAATCTACTAAGTAATTCAAATATTTAGATACTTTTAAACAGAGAGAAAATGAAAACCGTTAAGTATAAAGTTTCCTCTAGAATAGGGAGAGAATGATAAACGTAGAATTAGTCTCACAAGTTTTCTTTACTCAAGGCTATATTTAAAAATTTTCTGTATTTTAACTCTTGGAAGTTTGCATCCTTTTTTAAACATTAAGTACAGAGTATAAGTTAACAAAATTTTCTCTTTAAAAATACTGAGAAATGATTTATGTCCATAAAGAAAGACTTAAAACCTCTAAAGATGTTTTGCTTTCCGTGAAGGCAATTAAAATGCATGAGAAAGAGTTAACATAATACTTTAAGTGAGTGAAGAATTAAAAATATATACGAATAAATCTGTTAATTGTTTCATAATAAATATTATGAAAAAATTAAACTAAGATATTTTTTTGTATCTAAATATTTTAAGGTCTCTTGAGTCTTATTTTTTTTACGGTATTGTATGTGAATAATTGATCAAGATTGCATCCAAAAGCCTTATTTGATTGAGCTAAAATTTGTAGTTATGCAAAGTGAATAAAGCTAAGCGTAGTCATTACGATAGAGCTACGATTAACATGGTTTCAAAATTAAAAAAATTAAGTAAAAAGTCATTTTTTAAAATTAGAAGCTTTTTATTATGAAGCCCAAAAATGTATAAAATAAAAAAATATTGAGATAAAGACATGCTATAAAGAAATGAAAGTTTAAACACTAATGAAATTTTAAAGAAAAATATAGATATTTCCCGTTTGCAAGAGAGGAAAATTTTTAAATATTCAAAAAAGCATCCGAGGCCAATATTCTTAGTTAGTAGTTTTTTGTACAATTATTCGTTAAGCCATAAATTTCAAAGGTCTCGAAAGCTTTTAAAAATATTTTGAATACTTAAAAAATTTTCATCTCTTACAAAAGGAAATATCTATATTTTTCTCTAAAATTTCATTAGTGTTAAAACTTCCATTTCTTTATAACATGTCTTTACCTCAATATCCTTTTATTTTATGCTTTTTAAGGATTCACAATAAAAAGCTTCTAATCTTAAAAAAAGATTTTTTAGTTAATGTTTTATTTTCTTCTTTTTAGTTACAAATAAAGCTTCTTAAAAATGTAATCAAGATTTCTTAGGATATTGCGTAGTCAACTAAAAATTTCCTCTTAGATACTGACATTGTTTTTAAATTTTCTGAAAAAAAAAATAGTATGTTAGCGTTCGAGGATCGAACAAACGACCAACGCGTTATTAGCATGACATTCCACCCAAAAGTCAAAGAACAATGAAGAAAAGTCATAGAACATGCTAGAAAAATAAAAGTAATGCAAAAGAATATTGTTCTTGAATGCTTTTCGAAATACATTGAATATTTAAGAATTTTGATCTCGTGTAAAAGTAAAATATCTACATTCTTCTTTAAAATGTTCTTATTGTTCGAACTTTTAATTTTTATAGCATGTCTCTGCAAGAATAAAATTTTATTTTATGCATTTTAAGGCTCCACAACAAAAAGTTTCCAGCGTTTTTTTTTTCTTTTTAGTTACTAAAAAAGTTAAAAATAATAAAATATAAAATACATAAATATAAAAAAAAAGCTTCTTAAAAAAACTAACCAAAATTTCTTAGGATACTGTGCAGGCCATGAAAGATTTTGTTTTTAATAAATGGCATCTTTTTTATAAATTATCTACAAAAGAATAACACGTCGACGTTTGAAGACCGAACCCACCCACCACCATCGTGTTATCAACATGACGCTTTAACCAACTGAGCCACTGAACATGTAAAAATTCCTTACATTTACTTTAAAGTGGAAGCGCTTTGTTTTTTTTAGTATGACACGACGCGATGACAAAATCCAATTTCGAAAATAAGAAGTTTCTAAAATAAATATTTATTTATGTATTTTTTACTTAATCTTTTTATTTGGTGTTTTTTTTTTTTTTTTTTTTCTTTTACTATCAAAAATATTTTGAAATTTTTAGTATCTAAAAAAAAAAAAAGTTTCTTAAAAAAACTCCTTAAATTTCTTAGGATACTGTGTAAGCAACGAAAAATTTTCTTGTATCAATTGACTTATTTTCTACTAATTATCTGCAAAAATTAACACGCAGGACCTTCTGGAGAATGGACTCTCGATCATCGCGTTATTAACGTGACGCTTCTATCAACTGAATCAAGGAGCGACAAACGGAATGGCTTATATTTATTTTAAAATGAAGGCGCCTTGTTTACTAGCGTGACACGAAGACACGATGACCAAGTCAATTTCATATAAAAAGCTTCTAAACGAGACAATGTCATCAGATGATTGAAGTGCAGAACTACAATGGCTAAAACTGCTACAACAAATAGTTAATGAAATCAGCATTTTTAAAAAATTTCCCCTCATTACGGAAAAAGCAAAAACCTATGGAATTTTTTAATTCAATTACTTTGATTTATTATGAGGTAATGAAAATTAAGTGTAAATTAAATCTCATCTTCTTTTATATGGCATTAATAAAAAATTATTATTTATTACTTCGTACAACAAATAGTTATTGAAATCAGCATATATTTAATTTTCCCTCCATTACAGAAAAAGCAAAAAGCTATGGAATTTTTAATTATATTCCTTTGATTTATTATGAGGTAATAAAAAGTAAGTGTAAAAATTAAATCTCATCTTCTTTTATATATGTTATTTTATTACTGTTTTTCAGTTACAGCTATAATTTTAAAGCGATTACAAACATTGCATTGTTTAAATGCATTTTATTTTTATTTATTTATTTATATATTTATTTACAAACATTCTGGTCTGCTTTTGATCGATTTGAATAAACGTCATATATATATATATATATATACAGTGTGTCTCGTTGTGAAACGTGTGTGAAACGTCTGTCCTAGTTTGCTCTCCCTGTCTCCCTGGCCTATAGAATTCTACGAGAACCGTATATGTGCTTTTATTAAAACCCGAATAAACTACTACGTCAGAAACGCCAAAGAAAAATATTTGAGATGCATACAGCTTTTTCGGTAGCCTTAAGCGTACCGTCTTCAGTGCAAAAAGAATTCTGAATCTGGATAAGTGCTCGAATATGTAGGAGAGGGACCGAATTTAGTTCAACCAATAGGATTACAGGCAAGGTGTGGAGTGTGACCAATAGGAATTTAGGAATGTTAGCTGTGTAAACAGTAGAAAAATTAACAAAATGTGGATTGAATGTAAAATTTCCAACAATCAGACAAATTGGGAACAGCGAAATCACAATTTACAAGGTTTTTAAAATATTTATAAATGTGAAAAGCTTCAAAGGAATCGAGTTCATGAATGGATTTAGATCTGCAAATTATTTTAGCTGAATTAAATTTAAAATTATGATTTTCCTCCCAGCAATGTTTAGAAATAGCCGATTTATTGGTTTCTTGTTTGCGGACGTAATTCATATGTTCCTTTAGACGAAATTTAAGAATGCAGTCTTAAATTTCGTCTAAAAGAACATATGACTGGTGTTATTTTTGCCAAGTGGCATTCTTTTAAAATGCTGTATGGATTTCCAGCCCGGCTTATTGTGCTCTGCGATGTACTACTTTTTATACATAATTTTTATACTTAACGAAATTTGAACATATCATGGAACTTCAACCAATTCAGGGACAATCATCATTACAATTTCATTACAATAAGCAATAAAAAATATTTTGCATTATCTGTGTTCTAACATAAAATATGCGCTGTATTAGAGATAGGTTTTATGCAGTTTATCCCCTAGTGATAATATGTCATTTCAATCAAACCCTTTTTTATACGGCTAATTAAATTTCTGAGACTACTCCTTATTACTCAGTTTTTTTTCTAAAAACTTGAATCAACAAAATTCAACAAATAAAACTTTTTCTCTCAATTTATTCACAAATGTTATTATTTTCATTTTCGTTAAAATATTTTTTTCTTTAGTTTTCAAGTCATATATAATATCAATATAGTACATAAAATATAATACATATAGTTTATAGTACATAAAATTTGATAAACAGTTTATTTCAATGTATCATACCTAAAACAATTTTGAGAAAAGCAGAAGTTTAGTTCAAAGATAGAAGTCAGTAGAAATTCAATTAGGAAATATTTTAGAATGTCACTAACTTAAAATAAAATATTACATTTAAAAGTGAATACGTAGCGATATATAGAGACTTGAAATCAAGAAATTAAACTCTGAACAATTTTTGATATTAAACTATTAAATTTCAACTGTAACCTATTCTTTATTAAATTTATGTAATTTTTGCTAAGATAGAAACTATTTGAAATGGTAAATGCCATAAGTTATAAACAATTTCTAAACGTTTTCGTGATATTATTACCTGTCTACAACTAACAAAAAAAAATATTCAAAAGGTGTCCTTCAAAAAATATTGAAAAAAAATATATATATATATATGTGTGATTCTACTCCTTATAAAACACCAGAAAGTGAAAAAATTATCGGCTGAAATGAATTGCAGCGACCACAAAATATTTTTAAAGTTAAGCATTTTTGGCGATTTAGCGCTGTTAGGTAATAATTTCGCTAGCACCGAGATTGTCGTGTACGAACAGAACCTTGTTTTGTTTCTCCACCAAGTACTCAAAATCAATCGCCTAACAGTGTGAAATCTCCTAATATGCTTAATTTTGATAGCTTTTTGTGGTCGCTGTAATTCATTTCAGCCGATAACTTTTTCACTTTCTGATGTTTTATGAAGAGTAGAATCACATATATTTTTTTCAATATCTTTTGAAGACGATACCTTTTGAATGTTTCCTTCTAAGATTACTTTTTTATAACTAAATTACATATTTTTTAATTAAAATATAATCCGGCCTATTAGCGACAGAGCAGTTCTGCGCATACAGATGGTAGACGTCAGGTGCTGGGTTCAATTCGAGGTCGTGCTCGTCGGTCGAACTGTACGCAGTTTTCCGTAATTTTCTCCAAAACTTGTGCATATACAGGCTAGTACCCTTTCAAGTGACCCCCATGGAGGCCTAGGACCCTCAGGCGTAGGATCCTAGAGCAATCAATCGGCCTTAATCCCTACATCCAACCAACCATTAAGTATAATCCAAATTTATTTATTTTTACATAGTAGAAATTCAAATATAAATATCCTGAAATTTAATTTTAAAATTTTTCAGTCATCATATGAATTAACTGTTTTAAGTTAATTGTTTCATCCTAGCTTGGTGGATAGTGTGCTTTCTATATTTTATACTAAAGTACACTTAGACAATTTTTTAGTATATTACATTTAATGAAATTACATTCTCTCAATCTATGCTACAATTTACAATCTAAAAAGTTTGAAATTGCTATGAAAGACAGTAGTTAAGAACGTTCATTTGTTAATCGTTGTGTTATAACTTTTTCAGTAAACAGAAATCCTTCAATGTTTCAAGATATATATATATATATATTTTTTTTTTAATTCTTTTTCAGCATTTTTCTTCATTTTTTTCATTTTTTTTTTATAATGATCTTTTTAAGTATCAGTTTTGTATGAAAATATTAATAATAATAACAATTATTATTATTATTATTAATAATGAAATATCGTTTGTTTAGATCATATTTCATGAAATGTTGAGTTCCGTGATAGAGTTTTTCTTGAAATATGAGCACATACCTCTTTAAATCATTCATGGTAACGTTCATTCTTTCTGCTACGATTCGGTAAACAATGGACACGCAATTTACGTGTAATACTATAAAAATATACGACTTTGGTGCACAATTTTGTTTTAGAATAAAATACCTGGATGACCGAGGTCACTTAATTTCAATGCAAAAATTATTCTTAATATAGATACAGTGATATGTTTTCAAATAATTTTATTTTTTATTTGTTTTCCTAGGGTGGACCGCACGCTGCCACTGAAAACTAATTATCTTAGAGATAAAGAAAATTCAAATCGAATCATTACATAAAACCTGTAATTGTAATTTTCTATCAAAATGGTTTAAACACTTTTCTAGAAGTCCGATTTCTACTATATATTGTTCCAGGTAAAGATCAGCGACAGCCAATTTTTCTAAAGAAGAAATTAGTCAGATCGGATTTTCCTCGCAAGAAATATCAGACACATTACTTATTTATTTATTTGTATATTTATTTCAAAATCGTGTCAGCGATTTTCAAGAAAACAAAAAATACGGCGTATTTTCATCGGGTGGTTTGCAGGTTACCAGTGAACGCTAATTATACTAAAAGTAGAATATTTCGGAATGTCATTAAAAAAAAAAAAAAAAAAAAAAAAAAAAATACACTAACTAATATTTATCAAAATCATTCGAGTACTTAAAAAAAAATAAACAAATAAAGTTTCTGTCATTTTTTCCTGTGAGAAAGCACGAGATACCAGTGAATGCTAAATTTTCTAAAGAGAATGCGATATTTATTGTTTTTACAATTCATAGTAAGCACAAAAATTTTTAAAATCTTATAGTCAAATCTAATAGTTCAGTTCTCAAATATAATCATTCAAATAGTTCCTAGCACACACACATTTTTCTGCCACGTTCAAAATGAGGATTAACATTGAAAGATCATTTTTAGGAAGATTGGGATAAATAAGATGGGTTTCTGATCTCAAAAGCCTTTATTGCTAAGTTTTTTTTTCAATGTCGTTAGAGTCATTTTCTGGAAAAACAAGTTTTCGCCGCAGTTTTTCTACGGGCAGAGTGGCTAAGATGATGACGATGAACATATAACAGACAGGTTTCTCTTTAAACAAACAAAACCAAAACTTAATTTTATATTTTTATGAAAATATTTAAATCTTTTTCTGAGAAAACCAAGTTTATTTTATATTTTACAGTTTACGCTATAGAGTTAACGGTGAACGCTAATTTTTGTGGAGAAGTGGATAAGGCAGATGAATTTGTCATTTCAAAAAAAAAAATAAATAAATAAAAATAAACACTCAATCCTAAGTTTTTATTAAACTCGTTAGAGCCTATTACCCGTTAACAAAATTTTAGCCACATTTTGCAACTGGAGGTATAAAGATTAAAAGCAAAAGCTCATTTTCCAGAAGATGAAATAAATCAAATGGGTTTGCCTTCTCATAGCAGCCTTATTTCTAAGTTTGTACTAAAATTGTATGAATCATTCTCGAGAAAACCCGGAATAAAGCGTTTTTTGATACATTTTTGAGCGGTTTGTTTGAGGACTAACAATGAAAGTTTGTCCTCTCAAAGTATCCTTAACGGTAAATTTTTACCAAAATTTAGATTCATTTCTATGAAAACCAGGATTTTGTCATATTTTGCTGAAGGCAGAGTGAGGAATTGAACACTTATCTTGCTAAAGACGAAGATGAGTCCAATAGGTTTCATGTCTTTAAAAAACTTTAACCCAAAGTTTTTATTAAAATCGGCAGTGCATTTCCTAGTGAACACAAACTCTGCCATACTTTCCATCCGGCGGCTTTTGGATTTGCAGCAAATGTGAATTTTTCTAAATATGAGTCCAATCAATATTTCTCCACATAAAATACCTAAACTCGAGCTTTCCTCAAACTAATTATATTCATTTCCAAGTAAACACAATTTCCATTTCATTTTGCAATCTACAGTTAAAAGGTTAACTGCGAACACAACATTTCCTGAAAATAAAGATAAGTCTAATTAATTTTCCTTCAAACAACTCTTAACCCCAAATATTTATCAGAGTCATTAAATCGATTTCGAAGTAAACTCAAGGGGTAAACAGGGAATTAGAAGTAAACAGGGTAAAGAAGTAAACAGGGAGCAGCCCCCGCTCACCGCTCGAAGAACGGTGTTGAGCGCTTCCAGGAAAATCCACGTGAGCTGCTCCGACATTTATTGAGAAATCAAAAAAAGCTGCCATATTTTGTATCCAACAGATAAAGGTTTCACGGCGAGCCATAATTTTCTTAGAGATTAAGATAAGTCGATTTTTTAATCGCCAAAACACCTAACCCGAAGCGTTCATCAAAACCCTTATGTCCATTTCCGGGAAACCAAATTTCAGTCATTGTTTTTCCAAGGCATTTAAAGGTCTAAAAATAAAGGCAAAATTTCGAGAATATAAACATCAGTCTAATGCATTTTTATCCCCAGTTTACCTTAACATCAAACTTTCATCAAAACCATATATCCTTTTCCGAATAAACCAAATTTCTGCCATATTTTATAACCGACGTATAAAGGTTTAACAATGGATGCTAATTTTCATGAAGATGAGGACATGTCTAATAGATTTTGTATCATGAAAAACTTTCATTCTCAAATTATCATCAAAATCATTACATCCATTTCAGAAAAAAAAAGCCAGAATTTGCAACCGGTTAATAAAGGATTACCAGCAAACACAAATTTCCCTAAGATAAGGATAAGTACAATCAATTTAGTACTCCAAAAAACACATAACTCTAAACTTTTCTAAAAGTCGCTATATCTATTTCAGAGGCAAACTCAAATTCTTCTATCTATTGCAAATGGCCGATAAAGGGTTAATAACGAACACTAATATTTTAGAAGATGAAGATAAGTCCAACAATCGGTTTAGCATCCTTGAAAACACTTGAAATCACATGATTAACTCGTTCAATATAAGAGAAGGCTGTATGTCTGTATTTTAGACTGTATGTCTGTATTTGTCTTTATTTTTAAGTTAAGTGGATCTTAAAAACATGGTAAGTACTAATTTTGGGTATTTTATACAATATCATTTTTTGCGTATACATTTTTTAAGGCAATTGTTTGGATCTTTCTTTTCTTCTTTTTCTTTCTTTTTCTTCATTTTGGATTTTTTCGCACCAATTAAATAAATTACTAAAAATTATTTTACACACACACACAAATATATATATATATATATATACATATATTAAGCTTGATATTTTGATTTAGGCTAGTTTAAATAGTTATCAAGCTTGAGAGTAGTGAATTTGAATTCCGATAAATAGTGCTAAGTAAAAGGATAAACTCGACCACTTCCATGACTTTACGAATATTTTTATTTTAATTTTGACAGCAAAAAGTATTACCTAGATTTACTATACGTTATCAGAATTCGAATTATAAAATATTTAAATACTCCAATTTAAAAACAGTCTTCCGAAGTAACTCTTGTGCCAGGTTTACATTATGTTAGTAATGTCTTTTGTAAAATGAACGAAATAACAGAAACTTAAAAGTTTTTATTAACTATATCAACATATTCAAAAAATACCTTTATCGCTTTATTTTCAAATATAAACTGTGAATTGGTTCCTTTTCTGTAGTCCTCAATATTGTCGAAAAACAGCAAAGCTATTAAAATATATTTTGTTTATGAGTATAGAAACAAGCTTCACGGAAAAGCATCTTTACTTTTTTTTTTTTTTTTTTTTTTTTTTTTTTGTAAGATGAATCATGAAAAATAGTATGATTGGGTAGCCATGTATATGATCTAAATCTTACCTAGCCACTTATAGTGTAATAAAAATATCTTCATAATAGTAAAGTGTTACATTGAGCAATTTTTACTTGAAACGAACAACTGTAAACCTATCTTGTAAGAAAATAGGTGTCCTGTAAATAAATTAAATATATATATATATACATTATAATACTTTATTTTACAGGGATAAAATGTTTTGTGAATTTGAATTATGCATATTAATTTCATTATATTTTATGCAATATAAAGCTATAAAAAAATAATGCTTTGAACAAATATTTCTCACATACCATAATGCAACGGATATATTTTGTGAGATCCCGAATACAAATGCATTGCACTATTCATACAATTTTTAACAGAGAACATGCTATAGTGAACTTAAATAACAAGCATTAATTTAAAAGCATACTATAAATATTCACTGAAATAAAAAGGTGGAAGGACAGATTCATAGAAAAACTAAAGTCAGTTTAAAATGTTAAATGACAGTTTAAAAAGTTAAAAATGGTTTGTAATTATAAACGCAATTCTCTCAGTTTAGCGCCTAATGGATTTGCAATATTTTTGGACTGCCTTGTAAACATTAATTGATAAATACTCATACTTAAAGAAGACATTTTTTATGCACATAATTATTAAAGGTCAATTTCATTATACTTTGTTTTGTACAAAATTATTTTTATTATTATTATTTTAATACAAATGTATCTCGTAGAAATTAGTACATAGAAAACATTTTCTGTGTCATTGCATGTAAACACGTCGTGCTATTTATACATTTTTCAATAAGTAACATACCATACTTAACTTAAATAATGTACTTGCATTTTAAGGTATTCGAAAAATATTTACAGAAGTTAAAGTACCGACAAAAAACAAACAAGAAGACGGAGGATACACACATATATATATATATATATATGTATGTATACATATATGTATACATTTTTGTCGCTATGCTTTTTCTCCTTTCTTTTGTAGCCTTTTCTATTTATTACAAATTAACGAATATATATATCAGGGATCAGAGATATAAAATACGTTTATAAATTACTTATTTTACGCATATTTTTGTTTTTGAATTTTTAGTTAGAAATACATAAAAAAAAAACAAATTGGAAACTACTAAATGTCTTACATTGTACCGAATGATTAATGACCATTACATAAAAAAGAATGTACCTTTAAACTTTTCTTTAAAAATAATTTAAAACTAAAGTGAAATATAAGTGACATTGTATTTTAACCGGCATATCTTTTAAGATAACTTTCTGAAAATTTTACTTAAATAATGAAACGCTTACCATTTTTTAAAATTAAAGTTATATATATATATATATATATATATATATATAATAAAGAAATATATATACATATATATATATATGAAAGGAAGTGAAAAAGAAATGTATTAAATAAGATACAAATTAATTTTATAAAGATCAGCGTTAGCGAAAAACAAATTTTCACTTTCCTTTACCCATATATAGTATATTTATTTATTTATTTTTTACCAAATTGAATTTTTGCTATATATAAAAGGTGTGAGATCCTTCAATTAAAAATTCTACAATTCAGTGCTTGGTCTTCATATCTGACTCTGTTTGGGTCTGTATGTGTGATTGTATTAGCGTAAACCCAAAATAAATAGTCATTACTGAACATATATTGTTATTAGATTTTTTTTTTTTTTTTTTTTTACATTTTGTTACTGTAAGAAAATAGTTCCACAAAATAGCCTTGAACGTAGAACACGCATAAAACTTTCTTAGGACCAAACTTTACAATAGCGTTTTTGCCACAAGTACAAATAGGGAAGCAACCATAAATTGACGAAAAACAACAACAACAACAACAACAATAACAACAAATTGGATTAACTAAATAATAAAAAGCTACAAATAACTTGTACTTTAACAGACGATTTTACCACAAATATTTAAACAAATAAATAAAAAAAACTTTTTTGTATTTTTTGACACGTTTTGTTTAGAACAAAAATGCATTTTACAAAATTTTATAAAACTTGGAGAACATTTGACAAAACATTATAAAAACAATATTCTGAAACATAAAATGTATATCTTTAATTTCACTGACACATGAGTATTTTAGTAATTTTTCACTGCTCATGTGTGAAAGATAACACGTTTTATAACATATATAGTGATAGTGATATATATATATATATAGTACATATAAGAAACTTTTTAAACGAATATGTATATGATATAAAATTAAAAATTATTATAATAAAACGTAAAACAGAGAAAGTTAGCCCTAAAAGCTGGTTAGCTAAACAAAGTTTTTTTAAAGAAACTTTTAAAATGAATATTTATGTATAAAATTAAAATAAAATTTTAAACATTAAAAAAACCAACAGGGAAATTACAAAACAATGAACAAAATTGCTGCACAAGGAAATGCAAAACTTGAATATAGGTATAATTTAACAAATGAAATGAAATAAACCCGAAAAAACACAGAGATCTTCATCAGAGAGGTCCCTCCATGTAAGGATGAAAGAGAAGTTTCTGAAAGGTTAGTAGCAGTTAGCTAATAACTATCCTTAGCCCCCAAATTCTCACCAAACAGAAAACCACCATTAACTGATATATATGGCAACTTGTGTTAAAAGTGCAGTTGAATAGATTAAAATGTATGAAAATTATCGTCAAAAGAATTATCTAAATTTTAGATACTTTATTTATAAAAAATTCCTTATAAACTCACAAATCTTTGTATAAAAATGAAATTGTGTTAGATCTACTAGCAGCTAAAGGAGTTTAACATGCATTACATACCAGGTTTCCAGATCCAATTATTTTATTTACATTTAAAAAAAATATTTTTTATGATAAAAGCCGTATGACATTACAATTGTTAAAGAATAATTAATATCTAGCTTATTCTTTTGACAATAACACTGCGGAACAGTCATTTTGTGGCATGGTAGCTTAAAGTCAATTCGGTGTAAGACTAGTGTGCTGAATACTAGAAAATTATTAGGTTTGTCAAATTGGCTCTAGTGTTTGAGATAAAGACTATTAGCTATTTCTCTGAAAAAAACTAAATAAAAATGCCAATATGCATTAAAAAAAAATATTTTTATTAAGATCCTTTATAAGAACGATATAAAAACAAAAACAAAACATATACATGCTGTTCATCAAATAATTAAAACAAAAATTACCAAAATTTTTTCTGTCATCTTTTTTGTAATGGTTTTGCTCAGGACAATTCCTTATTAAATTCCAACAGTAGTCTTCCAGCATGTGCCGATCCCATCGACCTTGGCATCTTTCTTCCATTATCCTGATGTCCTGGTGGAACCGTTCTCCTTGTTCTCACTGTAATCGCCCAGATTATCCGGGAATCTGTCCAAATGGCTATGCAAAAAATGAAATTTGATGCTCATAGTAACTCCTACAGTGTGAAAATTTTGAAGCATTTTAGCAACCAATTCTGCATAGTATGAAGCTTTATGATTCCCCAAAAAATGTTTGACTACTAAAACAAAGCTTATCCATGCTTCAGATTCAATTTGTGTCATATGGTTTACAAATACAGTGTCTTTTATAAGAGTATGGATTTGCGGTCCATCGAAGATGCCTGCTTTTAATTTTTCCATACTCAGGGCTGGAAATTTTTGACACACATATTTAAAACATTCACCAGTCTTATCAAGGGCTTTGATGAACTGTTTCATTAGCCCAAGCTTGATGTGAAGTGGTGGAAGAAGGATATTCTCTCGGCTTATCAGTGGTTCATGAATCACGCTTGCTCTTCCTACCTCCATATTTTCCCTCAAAGGCCAGACCTTTCTAATCTAATATTCTGTTTCTGCGAGACTATCCCATACACATATGAAGCAGGGCATGGATGTTTAGTATACCCACCTTGCTGGACTAATAAAAAATTCACCATCTTCAAATCGATGCATACTGACCACTGATGTATTGTGTACGAAATCTTTTCTAAAACAATTTTAACATTTTGGTATTCCTCTTTTAGTTTGGCAGTATGGCCGATTGGAACTGAAGCAAATTTATTTCCATTGTGCAGCAATACACATTTCAGACTTCTTTTTGAGCTATCTATAAAAAGCCTCCAATGTTCCGACTTATATTCGGGAAAGCCCATACAATTTAAGAGTCCAGAAACATTGTTACAAAATACAAGCTTATCTTCTTCGGTAAAGTAAGGAAGAAGGTCTTGCTCTCTGGCCCTAAACGATGTAATGGTAACACCAGGTTGAAGACAGTGTTTTTCTTTTAATCTCGAAGCAAGAATTTCGGCCGATTTTTTTGATAAATTCAAATCACGAACCAAGTCATTGAGCTCCTCTTGAGAAAACCCCTGTTTTGTAGAACTACTTTCTTCGAACTCACTTTCACTGCTGCTCGTCTGATTCTCTGATCCCTCTAGCATTTCAACATCATCACAGTTTGCAGTAGAGGGTCCTGAAGACGCTGGAATTGGCAATTCATCACTGTGCAATACTGGGGGTTTAGCCGATTCCACATTAGGATAAACCCAATCACGTTTTTTATACCGGTTGATATATCTTTTGCATTCACTGCACAAAAGTAACAGTCATTTAAGTGATTAGTTGGCTCAGTCCATATCATCGGCACTCCAAATTGAAGCCCTTTACGGCTTCCTTGACTCCAGTATCGCAAAGATTCTACACAAGGCTTACAGACGATATTGGGCACCCAATATTTATTCTTTTATGCAAGCTTTCTCCCAAAGTATGCTTCGTAGGTTTTTATTACAAACTCCGTGATCTTTTTTCTTTGCTTTTGTAAACAAAATTTGCCACATATATAACAAAAACTGCTGGGGTTGTTAACACAAGGTTTTCGTAACGAATTCATATTTTGCAAGACAAAAAGCACTTTTAAACTTACAATAAGACACGAACTGATAATTTCAAGGTCTAATAGCTGATTCGTAAAATTGTTGTACCCATATACGTGAATAGATAATAAAATTTAGTGGTGTTAATCAAATTAATAGATCTTCAGGAGGGTAGTCTAAATTTTTTCATTGATTTTTTGGGTTTCGTTTATCTGAAGAACCAGAGTCAATCCAAAAAAAGTAAATGCATACTGTGTATGTCTAATACAAGTGTTTACAAAAATCATTAACAAAATAAATGCCGCAGAATTTTTTATTTTTTTTGTTCCGCAGTGTAATTTTTCTAATTTGCTTTATATTCGAATAAAATTTTGACAGTAAAAATTATTTATTAAAACTTTCCATGTTATAGAAAATTAAATGTATGCATTTTATGTTTCAAAATAATAGTTGTCCAATGTTTTGTAAATCTTTTTCCAATTTTGTAAAATTTTGTCGAAACTTTTGCTTGTTAAAAGAAAGAAAATTTCCTAAATAGTAACAATAATAATAATAACAATTTAAGAAAACAATGTATATACGTCTAATTCTTTTATTACTAGAAAAAACATTCGACTATTTAAATAATAAATGAAATCATATGTTTATTTATTTGTCTATTTTAATAATCCAGAATGGTAAGCCAAAGTACTTTTCTTTTCTTTGATTTGTGTTTGGTTTTCCAGTTGACAAAATTATATAGAAAAATGTGAGTTTGGCGTTTCGTCTTCTATGTTTTAAGAATATGTAAAAATAAAAATAATTTAATATGGTACAGCTCAGCATTAGCAGGAAATCTAAGCTTGTTATTTTAAATCAGTACCACATAAGAATGCTACACGAAATTTCGTTGAGACAGAAAAAAAAAATGATTTGATTATAGTAACATACAAAAGTACTCAAATGCATTACGTCCATGTGCGAAACTCCAGTTAGGTAAAGTTTAATATCATTAGAATGCATTCAATAAGTTTCAATTCACATACATTTGTTCGATGTTCAAAAACATGTTTAACATAGAATATGGTATGAAAAGTATTTATACTTTGTTTACAGAAAATGATTTTGCCATATTATATATTGTTGCTCTTTTCGAAGTGTCTCGCATTTCTTTTGATGTTGTGTCTTGGCTTTTTTTCTGCGTTGAATTTAAATATAATTTTTGTTGTATATATAATTTATAACTGTTATACAAAGCTATTCAAAATAAGCCAAGTAAATTTATAAGATATATTTTCTTAAAAATTTTCACAAATTTAATGACAGCCTTAAAATTTTTATGAATGTAGCAGCTATAATATCCAACTAGCTTGTTGAGAGGACAGTATCCCCCCCCCCCCCCACTATTCTTACACCAAACTGTCTGGGAAATGCCGAGTAAAACTATTTCTTAATCAGTTTTTAACTCTATTAAAGAATAGTTTAAGAAGTTTTAACTTTATTATAGTCCAGTTGAAATGTAGTATCTCATATTTTACATCTTGAAAAAGAATAATATTTATATTTTTGAAAGAGAAAATAAAGCCTGTAGGAGCTAAAGAAAGGGGTGATATTTCCTCTTAACCTCCTGTTTGGATATCGAAGCATTGATTTAAGATTATCTAATTCAGCATACATTTTTAAAATACGCTCAGGAACCAAAAAAAAAAAAAAAAAAACATTTGTATATTTTCTTTTCTCTTTCTGCAACCGCCAATTTTATCGTTTAAAAAATAAATTTTCGAACAGATTTTATTACGTCGTCTACCACATATACATTAGTATTGAGCCCAGTGCTAAAATTAAAATACAATTGTGAAGGAAATTGTAATTTTAGAAAATATTTCAAAAATGGCAAGGATAAGGCAATTAACGATGCTACAAAAAGTATTAATTTTAGAATAAAAATTAAAAAATATTTTAATATGTGAGATGGCAAATTAATTAAATGTTCACGAAATATTCGTGAGATGATTTTTAGCAAGATATAAAATTTTTGGCTGTTTAATCTGGAAATTTGGTTTTAGGCGGCCACGTTCCTCATCCAAGAGATTTGACCACAAATTAAAAAGTAAATGTTTAAAAAACCGATTTGTATCATGTTCAGAACTTAGAAAAGATATTTAAAAAGTGTATAGCAAAACACTTTCTTCAAAAACAATGTTGGGACAACTAAACAAAACAGGTTACAAAACAGAAGATCTGCGAAAAAAGGTATTATTAAGGAAAATAATTAGAAAAAATAATACCTCAGTTGACTAAAAATTAAATAAAATATTAGTTAATTATAAGTTAATTAACTTTTTCGATTTTTCGAAAAGAATTCATGCAACAACCTTTTATCTTGAAATGCAATGGCGACAAAATGCACCGCTTTTTTTCCTTTCTCCGCGCAAAATTGCACGTGCGACGATTGTGCATGCAGGTCCGATCAGAAAAGGCATCGGATTTTCAAAGGATAATTCCCTCAAATAGTCCAATTAGAAATTCCATCGGCTTCACAGTAGATAAGAATGGTTGGATAATCCATTTATTGTGGTTTTATGCAGCATTCAGTGGAGAGCTCTAACAAGATATGAGCAACACATAATCTGTTTGGTATGTATAAGATGTCCACAGGACAACTTTTGTTCCATGGGACATAACAAATATATATATAAACTCGGTTTATGTCGTTAAGTGTCGCCTTCCGACAGAATCCACAAGAAGTCTGCTCTAGAGCTTTCGGTCCAGGGTCCATTCCTCCACCAGACCACTATCTCCGATTGCTTTTCTGATAGCATCCATCCAGCACTTTCTTGGTCTTTATCGCTTTCTTTTTTGATTTGTTTTACAGTTAAAAGCGATTTTAGGTAACCTTTCGTCACTCATTCTTTTAATATGACCATACCAGATTATTTGCCTTTTTTGATAATCACCTAAAACGATTTCCTTAATTTCGATAATTCTTTTATTTCGTATTATTCCTGTCCTTGATATTCTGCATGATACATCTGGCATGTATATTTTCGTATTACATTTTTGATCACCAAATACAAAAAACGCCAAAGACGACAGAGTTTTGAAATTTAAAATAAACATTTTGTTTCAATTTGCAAAATGACTTAATCTAACACATGTGCATGATAGCTCATTTGTAATTATACCCAAATATAGGGATTAAAATCGGGAAATAATTTTCCTCAATTTTTAATATTTCTTTACAAAAATCCAATGGACGATTAACATAGGAAATCTTTTACTTAGATGCAACGATGGTCAGTGACGTCACACTTTGTTAGCGTATAGCTACATTCCTTCTCATATTTATAAAGACTGAAATAACTAATGTAACAATAATTGTGAAGAAGATTATACTAAGTGCACTTAATATATCTAGTATTCTAAAAATCGAAACTGCTATATTTTTTTTAATATGAAGCGAAATTTATAAAAAATAATGCAAAATATTTTTTTTCTCCACGTTTTTCGATGTTCATAATTATACGGACAATCAAGATTTTTTCGTTTTATTTAACTTACAAGCGGATAAATTACAGTTGACATGCGAATTTGTTAACTACTTGGCTAGATTAATTCGTATATAAGCCTTCAATTTTTCTTGGACGGACATTGCTAATAATTCCTCGAAACAAAGAACGTTCATGTAGGGAAGTATGATAAACGTGCTTTTTAAGTGGAAGGATAATTTCAATCCGCCGAATTTCTAATGAAATTCGAAGATCTAAAATTGCTGAAGGAAATGTAATCAAACGTTGAACATTCGATAGGAGAGAGATCTGATGCAAAATCAGAGTTGTTTTACAGAGATCGAAGACTCATAATTCCTCTTACTGTTCTACTCATAATGACTGCTGCTGAATTTGCTCGTAATTTTTAACGAAAGGTTGGGGTCCATATTTATGCATGTTTAAAAGAATTAATAATATGTTAAAATGAATAAAACACCTGTAATAATCAATAAGCATTTAATGGGGGAAAGAACGTCTGTGTTAAAGTTGGATAAAGACAATATTAAATGGTAGAATGTTGCATTTTCGGATGAAAAACATTTTATTCTTGATTAACCAAATGGTTTTAACAGTTACTGGCACGATCTGAAGACAGCGAAAGACAGAGCAAATTTTTTAAAGGCAGATAGGAGTCGGGCATTTTAAAAGTGGATCTATGGTGCTCTGAGGAGCTATTTCTACTGAAGGCAGAAGGAATTTAGTAATTTTTTTTAATTATTATGAACATCCAGAGAATATCCGCAAATTTTAAACGTGAAAGTCTCAGATTTTTGTTAGATTTTGGGTTGTAATAATATTTTTTTTTGAACAAGACTTACATTTTTGCTCTTCTTCTAGAGCAATAGAAAATAGTTTTTGAAGAAAGAAACTTCTGTATGATTGCCTTTCCCGTGGCCTAAAAGTTGAAAAAACCTTAACTTATCATATTAAAGCAATTTTAAATAGTTTAAATGTATTCAGAATATCATCTATGCTGTATGAAATGGTATTGAAACTGCATATTAAAAAATATGTATATATATATATATATATATATATATATGCCAGAGAGAATGTCTGACTGTTCCACCCTAAAAAGAGACCCCATAAAACATTAATTTAAAGAATAACTGAAAAAAATTACTAAGATTCGAGATGTCCTTATAATTGTGAACACCTGAAAAATCATCTTTTTGACCGTATTTAAAGTTTTAAGATAGAAAAACAATAAAACTTTTTAAATATAGTCTATTAATGAAATTCAAATTAATAAAAAATATATTTGTTTAAATAATAGTGTTCAGTGTTTAGTTAATGTAGAAAAACGGGTGTCCTTATAATTTTGAAAACTAGTGTATAAGATTTAACAGAAAATTTAAAAATATGGTATATAAAAAGTTTTTTTTTTTTTGCCAACGAGATAAATATTGCAAAGGCGTAAGTAAACGTTTTGGCGAGAAACGTCCGCTCTATTTCAGTGCCAGATTTCAAATTCCGAAAAAAAGGCCGAGGTGTTTCACTGTTTTTGTAAAGTTTTTCTCAATTTTATTGAAAATATTTTTGTAATGCGAGTGGGAAAAAAAAGGAAAAGTATTTTTTTTTTAATTCGTCTAACTATACAAAATATCTCCTTGTAAAATATTATACGTTTTCCGTTCTGTTTATTATCAAAAAGGAAAGGACTAATGCAGTTTTTCCTATATAATTGACATCTCTATAAATTAAATTAAGTTAAATTACTAAATATCAAGACGTTGCGGTGAGTAAGTCTCTGCCGAAGGGACGTTTTTAAGCAGTTTCGATGTTTTTTTTTTTTTTTTTTTTTTTTAAGTTTTTTAATTTGTTGAACGGTATAAAAAATATTGATTATTTTTTTAATTCATTTAAATATAGTGACCAGTGAAGAGGGCAAAGCCTGCTAGTTAACAATTGAATTATATATATTATATTTCTTTTTACTAAAGATCTTTTCACTCCACCAAATAGAATTCAGCAGCTCTACAGCCTTTCTTCCTTGATGAATTCTATGTTTAATTTCTTGTGAGTTTTCGCCTTCTCTATTAATATCTACTCTTAAATACCTATAATGTTCACAGCTTTCTATTTCCATGTTATAATTTAGATTTAAGTCAGTCTCATTTCTCCCTATGCATAGGTAATTCATCTTACTCACGTTTATGTATAATCCCCATTTTTCATATTCTTCCTTGATTTTTATCGTAATTTTTTCTAAGTTCTTTTTATTCTTTGCAATTATGACCAGGTCATTTGCGAATTGCAGAGTAAAAATTGATTTTTTCATTCACATTAAGTTCCATTTCTCTGCAGCTTTTTTTCCAAATGTTCAATGTCTCCCCAACATAAATTATAGAAAGAGTTGGGAAGATACAACATCCCTGTCTAAGTCCTTTATCTGCTATAAAACATTTTGACAGTTTTTGACCTACTTTAATCTTTGTTTTTGATTGTCTGTAAAGCCCTTGAATTGATCTAATAATATTTGAGTTTTTGTTTATTACCTTTAGTACATTACGTAAATTTTATGATTAAAACACTATCATACGCCTTTTTAACATCAATAAACGAAAGATGAATTTGATTTCCTACCGCCATTTCCTTTTCTACAATTTGTTTAAGATAAAATATATTATCACTACATGATCTTCCTGCTCTAAAACCACTTTGTTCTACACTATTTCTCTCTCTCTCTCTTTTTTTTCTTTCTTATTCAATAAAATCCTCTAAAATATATCCATATAGTCTATTAAACGTTGCAGTTACAGTAGTTCTACGGTAATTTTCACATTTTTGTCGGTATCCTTTCTTATAGATTGATGTTAGATATCCTATTTTCCATTCCTCGGGTGTTTCCTCTCCGTTCAAACGCATAACAAATATGTATATCTAAAATTAATTCTTTGGGATATATTTTTCCGGAAATATTTTCGAAACAATTACAGTCGAATACTAAAGAATTAATTTTAAACCGTACAGATACTGATAAAATTTCTTTCCTAGATTTAAATATAAAGAGAAATGAAGATAAATGGCTCATTGGATTATATGATAAAAGAAAGGATTTTAATTTTAAAGTTAATAATCTTCCTAATTGGTTTTCAAATATCAGTAGAAAAGTTTTTAAAAATATTATGTTCGCACAGCTTAAAAGAATTCGTACTATTTGCAATAATGAAGATTTAAAATATGCTTTTGAAGACTTAAAATGTACCTTGCAAATTAACTGTTACCCGTCCCAATTTTTAAATGTGAGTTTGCAGAGTTTTCCTATCTCGATTTGTTCTTCTTCCCCATTCAAGGGCGATATTTAAGTAACGACGAGTAGCCCCGTCGGCCAAAGTTAGTTTGTTTTCCAGATGAAGGGTTGTATTTTTATTTCATTTTATACTTTCTTGTTTACCTTCAGTAATTATTTAATGTATTGTATATTTTTTAAATGAATTGATGTAACTTTGTAAATTTTCCAATTTGATAAATTTATAAAATTTTTTAGCAGTTTTATACATTATATGTATGTTTGATTTCTCTTCAGTTATTGGTGGTTTTCTGTTTGGTGAGAAGTTGGGGGCTAAGGATAGTTATTAGCTTTTAGCTACTGTCCTTTCAGAAACTTCTCGTTCACCCCTACACTGAGGGGCCTCCCTGATGAAGATCTCAGTGTTTTTTGGGGTTTAATTTCATTCATTTGTTTATATATTTCTACATTTATATATTCCTACATCTAAGTTTTGCATTTCCTTTCGCTGCAATTTTGCGCATTGGTTTGTAATTCTCCTTTTGGTTTTTTTAATCTGTTAATTTATATATTTATAAATTTGTGTCAATAGTTTTATATATATATATATATACATATATATATATATACCCTGTGGCAGAAATTTACTATGCTTTCTGCGACAAGCTTCATGAACACCAAAATCTTTCTGCAGGAATAGTTTGTGAAGTTAACATTTTTCGAATTCAAAATAAATTATTTTCAAATAGTAAATAATATTCAGTATAACCAATGTATTTAAATTTTAACTAGGCACAAATGCATTTATCTGCACTATTGCAAGAAATTATCTTTTTTTTTTTTTTTTTTTTTTTTTTTTAAGAAAGGTGAAAATACATCTATTAATCTTAATTGCTTCAGATTTTTTGTTCGCATTAATATACAATACTGTTTATAAAATATTCAATGAATTCAAACCATAAAATGCAGTAACGCATAAAAAATAACCTGCAAATTATTTAAGGCATTTAAATCAGGAAATGTCCAAATGTTACAAATGTTACAAATACTTTTGAAATTTCATTACCTTTTTTTATATTAAATATATATATTTAAATATACAAATGCACTTATTTCATAAGATGCAAACCAAACAACATAAAATATAATACAGAATTCAAAATTAAAATACAACAAATTAAAAGTAAAAATTAATATAAAATACTGAATATTATAATGAAATATAAATAATTTACGACATTTATAGTTTTTGAGAATATTATAAAGATGCAAGATAATATTCTAATACACATGATTTATTTTTTACATTATATACAAATTGCATAAAGATGTGTATTTGAAATCTGAAAAATGTGAATTGACAGTAAAAATTCAGAATGTATAATTATCAGGCCCTGAATACCCAACAGGCACGAGAAGTATGTGCTTCCCCTGAAAATTTTTGAAAAGGCCCCAAATTAAGCAAAAAAATGAGCCCCGAATTATAAGCTTGTGGTCTAAAAGCATTGTCTGATTATAAAACGTCACATTCCTACCTGAATGTACTACTACCATTTCTAAATTATATATGCTAATAAAGTTTTTACACATTCATTTATAGTGGAATAATTTCATATATTGTGGTGAATATAGGCTTTCGCCAGTTTATATCTTGGTAAAAAAAATCAAGTGAATTTGCTTGTCTATGTTTTAAGCGAATTTACTTGTCCTCAATTCCAGGTAACTACAAAATTTAATGAAAACTTTATAATTTTTTCAAGATGTTTGTATGAGTCTTTAGACTAAGAAGCCAGTGGAGGCCCCGAAATGGATTTGTGCTTCCACTCAATTGTAAGGTTAATCGGGCCCTCATAATTATACCAATATTTAAATACATAGAGTAAAACAGAATACAAGATCTAATTAACACAATTATAGACAAAGCATAGTCGAAATATGTTCATAAAAGATTGAGGCAATTGAAATATTTATTTTTTAAGGAAATGTTGAAATGGGAAATGTAACATATTTCATGGATAAAATCTATAATAGAAAATAATGATTACAGATGATAGAAATAAATAGAAATCAGTTAAAAGTAATATTTGATATTGATATCTATACGAATAAGTAAATAAAATAAATAAATAAAAGCATTTGCTGTTTAATTAGTATTTATTCAAAACAACTATTATCAGATAAAATTCCTTTTGCTAACAAAAGAAAAAAAAATCAACAAAACCTTTGATTGGATTTTTATTCAAAATAACTATTTAATTTGAAATATTTCAATTAAAAAAATAAACATTTTTTTTTTATTCAAATGTTAATGAAATGAACAAGCTGTAGAAACTAATGATAAGAGTATTTTTGTAAAATAAATTAATAATTTTTTTAACGACTTCATATGCTTAAACAACAAAAATTAAAGCTAAGAATTTTAATCACAATTAAAATAATTAATGATTAATAAAGAAAAAAATTAGAAAAGTTACCAATTTTATAACTTAAGATACCCATTAATATTTATTGCCAAGATCTTTTACTACATATAAAATGCTAAAAACCAATAAAGTATTTTTAAGATTAAATTCTTAATTTTATATTTTTTGAAGAAAGGTTTGAAGCTTCATTTCTTATTTTGCGTGTAACTGCAGACGTTACAAATTTCCCCATAGTCTTATTTCTGTATATACTTGTGAAATGTATTGCATAGTTTGAACCAAACATTAAAATTAATGCAGCTTTTAAAAATTTACGTGTATTTACTACCACGCACGTATGCACGCTTCGCATACTTTGAAGAAAAAAAAAAGCGCTAAATGCAACTAATTTGTCGTGCGTAAATCAGAAAATGTATGAAAATCGGTACAACAGCAATCACGCACTTGTTTAAAAAAAAAAAAAAAAAATCACTGGATGCAGCTATTTTGTTATGGATGAATCTGAAAATGCATGAAATATGAAATTCGGGAAATGGTCGCAAAGCCAGCCACATTCTTTCGAAAAAACATATTTTTGCAATACAATAAATACACACGGCACGAGCGGCAGGCGCGGCGCGAAAACAAAGTGTGGAGACACGAAAATGAAGTTCCGATGTGAAGAGGTTACCAGTGAAAAGTGTCGATATACCGAATCATATCACCGCATCACGAATCGCTAATGCATACCGTATCAAAGCTAACACAAGTGAATTACATCCGCTTTATCCCCTCTCCTTATTCAGGATTGAGGCGATCGTATCTGCAGAAACGAAAATTTGTTCTGCAGAACAGTTTATAACCCATTCTTTGAGTTTCTTTCTTTCTCTCTCACTCTCTCTCTTTTTTTTTTTTTACACATTGGCAAAATTTATTTGACTTCAGTAAAATCTTTCTGCAAGAACATTTCTGTTTCTGCGACATTGTCGCCGTGTCGCCGTGTTTCTGCCACGGGGTATATATATATACCATCAGTAATTTAAGGAATTACCCACTCCTAGATAGGTTGGGTGCAAACCGATTTTTTTCAGATATCCCTTCTAATCTAAAAAAAAAAAAAAAAAAAAAAAATAAGAAAATAAGAAAGGAAACAGCAACAACAAGATAATATCCACCGAGTAACAACTTTTGGAATTTCATGAATTCGTAACGTAAGGTGTCTCCTAGCAAGGAAAAATTGTGCTTTTGCATATCCCTTCATATTTTGAATAAGGAAAATAGGTACGCGAGAGTTTACAGGTTTAAAATGTGATGAATACGATTATAGTAGACCCTATATTTAAAATTTAAGTTATTCGCTTTATCCCAAGGGATAAAGGTAGGACAAACAAGTTTTTTACATTTTCCCTTGTATCTTAAAGAAAAAAAAAAGATATCCGCAAGATCGTTTCTTTAAAACTAACAAATACAAATAATACTTAATGTACTATTTCAGTTATTGCAGGACTTCGTTCGTCTAGTGGGGAAAGCTAGGGAGATTATTTTTACCCCTTTCTTTTATATCTCAAAGATAAGAAAATATATATCTACAAAATTATTGCTTTAAAATATAACATACACGAAAACTTAAAATGAACTTTAGTAATTTTATAAATGCACCATCTAAGATAGAGACTTTAAAAAAGATTTTGCACTAATATCTTCTTATCTCAAAGAAAACGCAGAAATCCGTAGGATTGCTACTTTAATATGTAACAAATTTAATTATCGTGTTATTCATTAAAAAAAGTAATTTTAGGGAATTAATTCTTATCACTTTTTTTCAATGGTGAAACAAATATGAATTATTTACTAGCATTATTTTACTAGCATTATTGGAATTCTTACATTATATGATTTTATTTTTGATTATGCATTCTTTCGTTATTTGAAATTTTTATTATTATTTTATTCTTCGTGGTGAAAAATGCGATGGAGAATATTTTAACAGCGTTATTACATGCCTAAGCGGGATTTTTATTATGGTATCTTTCATTAAAAAAAATAGTAAGAAATTACAATAGACATAAAGTAAGGAATGAAGCAACTTAAGAAGATTAGGAAATTTTATGTAAAATTCGGAAAGGGCATTTTAAGGAAAGGCATAAGAAATTTTTAAAGTAAACTGAATCCCTTTTCCTAGACACAAGCAAAAAAGAAGACTTACCTAGATGTAAATATTCCGATGGAATAGAAAAAAAAATTTCCAAAGAATACGGCGGTTCCACGATTACGGAGATTTCATGTGAAATATTTTCAGTATATACGTTTCATTCTTACCCGTGAAACAGTTCTAGCAATTCGAAGTAGGTCGCACCCACTTATTCGACGCTGAAAGGCAAGGAATTCCTACAACGATGATCACTTTAAACAAGCTACAGTAAGTGGGAGATATTACTCTCAGCAATCGGAAAGTGAACTTCGTACGCATCGGACAGGAGTTCGTGGTGCTCATTCAATTGTTCATCACCAGTCCGTCGCCCGTCACGAGTTCTAAACTAGCTCCAGAACCAAGGAGCGAGTTTTCAAAGTTAAGGCATCTAACGATTAGTGCAACCTTTTGAAAAATGCCTGCAGTGATTCAGAAATTTAGTAAAATAGTAGTGCAATGTATATGTGTGTCATATTATATTGTAGCACTCTTCTTAATAAAATGATTTTTGATTTACATTGTTCCAGGATAACTTACTCTTTGAATAGCCCTATATATCTATCTGTCTGTATATCTATCTATCTATCTATCTCTCTCTCTCTATATATATATACAGATAGAGAGATTTGAAATTATGTGTACGTGTGAATTACATTCATTCTTTCATAAACAAAAATTATAAAACATTAAATATTTTTATAACATAGAGCGACTAATAGCGTATAAATTTTGTAAGCTTTCTATATTGTGATTTGAGAGAATGGTTTTTGATTTGTTCATTCACAAAAATAAGGTAAATCATATTACCTATCACCATTAGCTTTGCACTCGATGTTCAAATTATTAGATTTTTATTTTTATTTTTATTTTTTACACTTTTTTCCATTATCTAAAAAAGTGCTCGACAAAAGGGCCTGAAACTTCATACATTCAAAGAACATTTAAAAAGTCATATTTTTTACTACCAATTTAGTCCAGAGTGCAATTAGGGGACTAACAACGAATTGAAGAGGAGCGAAAATACTCTGGATCACTCTGTATCCCAAAAAGCTACAGATAACTTTAATACATTATTGCACATACTATATACAATACTTGGATGTTTTGGGGCGAGAATTACACAATTATACAAGTAGTTTTCTTTCTTTTTTTTTTTTTTTTTTTTTTAATTACTAATTTTTTTGACTAGTATTTTGCTTATAACTAGAACGGATTTCCATAAAATTTTAGAAATTTGCTGAAAAAATTACAAAACATTAGAGAAAATCTATTCTAAATTGTAAAATTCACACGTGTAATGTTCGTTATGATACAGGGTGATTCAAAGTATTTTCGCTTTTCTCCAATTTGTGGTTAGTTTCCTGATTGCACTTTGGATCTTTGCATGTATGAAGTTTCAGGTCCTTTTGTCTAGTTTTTTTTTTTTTTTTTTTTTTATAATCGAAAAAATTACAAAAAAAAAAAAAAAAAAAAAAAAAAAAAACTGATAATTTGAACACCCTCTGTAAATCTACACCAGTATACATTAAAATAAATAAATAAATAAAGTAAAAAAACAAGTTTTCAAGTGATCTAAAAAAAATGCAAAGGATAGATTTCATTTGCTGAAAATATTTTCTATTGAAAAAAGAAACAAGATAGAAGATTAAAGGAGATGCTTTAGGCAACATGAAGCAAAACATGCATATTTCATCCGTTCCGAAAACATTCCTTTATAAAGAGCATAACACATTGTTTCTCTTTATTAACAGAAAATAGATTTCAAGAAATAGAACTTGGAAAGTATTTTTTTTATATGAGAAAACAAAGCTAGCACTATTCGTATAGAAAGCCTATTTTCAAAAAGGAGTTATTCATGTGAAGAAAATATACTCTAAAAATGTGTATATTCTTTCTTTTCCTATTACTTTTGATTAAATTTATTTTCATAAAAAAAAAAAAATAATAATAATAATAATCTGTTATTTCATCTTATAGTACATCACTTAACACCTTTCCGAAATATTTGAAATATTAAAAGTTATGTGAAAGCATTTTATAATTAAATATATTGTACCTTTTCCACTATAAACATAAACGTCTTACATTCAGTTAAAAATGTGTCTTATACGGATGGTCATCACTTTTTAAGCGAAAAAAAAGAAGTTTTTCTTTTATGTACTTACACCTTTTTGCATTTGAAATTTTGACATTGCAAATGTCTTAAAACACCACCATTATTTTAGTCTTAAAAGTACCGTTATTTTTAAGTGTTTCAATAAATAAATATATAAATAAATAAAAGTGGTCTATGATTCTGTTTTTCTGTTAAGTTAGATTTTAGAATTTTCTAGAGCATAAATAAAATATTAATAATTTTTAAAAGAAAAATTTATTTCATCCGATGCGGGAATGGAACCCCTACCGGCTGTGGAATATGAAACTTGGTACTGAAGTCAAGTGTCTTATCAATCATTCCACTGCATATCACGACAGTACTTGTTTGTATGATAACAAATACTCTATTATCCCTTTAACGGGCACAAGCCGTTTTCTTTAAAAATTTACATTTTGCGGTATAATTAGAGAAAATAAGCTTATTTATGACCAAAAAAAGTACTTTTTTTTATTTTGTTGTTGTGGCTTTGTTTATAACAGGGGTGGTAACATATTTACCACCGCCCAATACAAGCAATGACATTTTACTGACTTATTCAATAGAAAAAAAATATGAAATGCAAATAATTTCAGAAATAAATATGCATTTTTGTAAAGCTATTTATTAGTAGTTATTTCAAAATTAAAAATATCTTAATTACGCATGAAATAACTGGTAGAAAAACCAAATACAATGTAAATTACATATGTATTACTTTTAATAATTTTGATGAAACAACATAAAACAAGGAGCTGCCCACACTGGAACATTACATGTTGAACATAACACTTTTGTCCGTTTCAGGTTAGTTTTGGTGCTACAATATTTGCACCTTCTGTATGTTTGCCCTTTTTCTGGCACGTGTGTACCTACATTAGTTGTTCTGATTTCCTGTAGAATGCCAATTTCCTTTTTTGTTGCAACCCATCTTGGTTGCAACTTTCGCTTTTTGCTGCAAAATCCTCCTATTAACCCACGAGCTATTCTTAACCTAACTTTTCGATGCGAATTTCTAGCTACGTTATGATTAGCCACATACAATATATAGGAATTTACTAAACTAGCATCTAAAAGAAAATAAAATAACCTATGCCACCACTTCCTTGATCTTCTACTTGAGCTATACGAAGATTTCAAGTGGTTAAATTTATCCACTCCCCCCATACTTCTTGTATAATCTGCAATTGCTTTTGGGCAAGAAACTTTCTTTTTAGAGCCATCTTCCCGGGTTCTACTTACTTCTGCCATTTCATTCATATTATGGACTGTTGAAAGAAGAGTAACAACCTTAGTAACCTGCCATTGCACTGCAACAGTGTCTCTACATGCCAACATCAGCGATTCCTTTTTTTTTTAAATATTTTTTACTTTTCTTCATGGGTTCAGGAAGGAATTTTCTACCAGTTCTGATGGTACCAATGGCGTATATGATTTTTGAAAACAGTGTTTCCATCAATGGAACTGAAGTGAAAAAATTATCAAAAACCACCAAAAGAGGAGAAGTAGGGTGCAAATCATTGGTAAGATTTGTTATAACTCTATATCCCAATCCTTCCGAAATGGCACCATCGTCTTTTTACCCTGCATAAGCTTCAAATCAAGGCAGAGAAAAATAAAGAGCTAGAGTTTCTTCGGCGTTTAGACTTTTCTTTTTTTTCTTTTTTTTTTTTTTTTCAATGCGTCCATCTAAAATATTACAAATATACATTGTAAAATATACATTGAGATAATTTCTTTTATTTAAAATCACTTGAAAAGTCTTATAAAAATATTACTTTTGTTACATGAAATTTCGAATTATTATTTCTAAATAACGAAATATTTATGTATTAAAAAAAAAAAAATCGCTAATATATGCTCAATTATATCAGTAATAATAAATTTTATAAATAAATGATGTAATATATAAGTATAAGCATATAAATCAAGTACTATGCTAAGCAAAATGCATTCCTGAAACAAATGAATCAGTTGCAGTACAGGCGGTGGTAAATTATATACCACCCCTAAAATCGCTAAGCAGGCAATGGTAAATATTTTACCACCAATTATAAATACGTACAAATAAAAATATTTCGCATTAATTTTCAAAACACTTAATAAAATCTAGCTATTACATCTTCAAGATACACAAAATTTGATTACATAACTTCTAACGTATTTTTATTCATAATTACACTGACAGATACAAAAAAGCACGTGCTTACTGTCGACATTTTGCTCGAAAAATGATAAAAAGAGAAAATTTAGCAGTTTACGAAGCCCCTACTGCTATCTACCGGCTGAAACGTGAAGCGCTGGTTCCGAAGGATGTTTTCTGCTAAGGGGCGATGGTAAATAATTTTCCACTTGGTGCTGGGAATCACAAAAGGTGGTGGTAAGATATTTACCACCGCCTTAAAAAGGGTTATTTGCGAAACAAAGACAGATTTGTGTTTAAATCTTTTTTTTTTTTTTTTTTTTTTTTTTTTCCATACGAATAATAATATTGTATGTAAAAGTTAATATTCATAATTATGATAAATTTCATATTTGGAAATTTAGAATTTCTAAATAATGCATAACAAATATGTAAAAATTGCAGTCCTTGATGTTTGGAAAACGATATTTTTCCTTAAACTGATATTTAAAAGAAGACAAATTATGAACATGAATATTAGAAATTTTTTTGTTTTACATTTAGGTACAGATAAATATGGGGATAAATAAAAAGCAATGTGACACAAATTATAGAAGGTTCGCTCTCTTCGCTATAAGTTTCTTGTTATTTTCATCTTAATGCTTTTTCTTTTAACATGAGAAACCTTTAAATACATTTTTTTTTTTTTTTTTTTTTTTTTTTTTTTGACGAAATAAGTTTTTTTATGAGTTTTATTAAACATAATTCCATGCAAATATCATACACGTCTTTAGAGTAATATTTCTTGAAAATTTAATTCCAGAAACTAACATAAGTTAAACAAACTAACATAGCTTAGCTACCTATTACATAAAATAATATTATATTTATTGAATGTGGAAAGATGTTTAAACAAAATATGCAAGTTGCTTGAAGTAGATTCAATATGAAAAACATGCTGTCTGAATTTGTAAAATATCTGAAAATTCGGATGCGAAGTCGTAAACGCTTTTCAACATTGTTGGGAAGTTTTAAAAATAAATATTTAAAAAACAGATTTATATTACACATCAATTTTAAGAATAGGGGAGACCGGGATAAAATGGACGAGTTTTGGAAATCTTAAGTGTTTACTCACAAAGTAATGATTTCTCGCTATTGAAAATATGTGTGCATATTACCTATATATTGAGTTTTATGTTGCACTCAGCCAAAAGCAATAATTATGTTTACTTTTTTTACATGAATTTTTTAATAGCAACTGACAAAATAGACCATTGTACCCCGACCCCGGGGTACTACGGACCACAGGTCAAACTTCAAAAGTATACTAATGTAGTGCGTTTTTTAATAGTGTAAAATGTTGAATGTATTATATTTGTTTACTGATGTCTTCGATTCATACAAATAATGTAAATTAACAAATATTAAAATTAGAAAATGGTACATCACAAAACGATTTTTGTGTCACAGAAAGTCTTCTATGTTCTTGTAAAGTTGTAAGGTCTAGAAGACTCATCATTACAATAGCTTGAAAATTTACAAGAGATATATCAACACTCCCAGGAAAAAAAATGTAGACATCTTGATTAGGTTTTCGTAGCATGAATCTCATAAAATCAAATTCATTATCTTTTATTTCTGTAATTAAATCAACAAAATGTAAAACTGTCCTTTTCGTCAAATTTATTTGTATTCTTATTTTTTAATTGCGTTATTGAATTCAGTTAGTTATAGCTGCATGATATTTTTAAAGATATACGAATAGAAAAGTAACTGAGTGATTATTAAAAATAAATAAGAAGCAACTTCAAAGTAAATTGCTTTCTTATTCATCTTTGAAGACTTAATAGATCTAATTAAGGGTAACTACGAAATTTTTAAGCATAATTTATAGCTAACACTTCGAAAATGTAGATTTCGTAAATCAGTTTATTATGACAGAGAACTGGGGTAAATGGACCATTGTTCATTGTACAACGGTTCTTAGTGGTCCATTGTACACCGTGTGGACCTCTGACAGCAAATGTTTAAAAAAGAAAAGAAAAAAGAAAGAAACAAAATCTCTTTTAAAAATATTTTAATGAGATTAAGTATAATAATAGATGATCTTAGCTCTTTATTGTGCTAAATAGCCTCTTCCAGATCATAATTTTTGAATGATGAAAAGAAAAAATGTTTAACTCAAAATATTTACTTTTGGCTACCGCAAACTAAATTTCACGAATAAAGTGGCTAAATTGTCAGTTAGGCATGAAGTATAAAGTTACTGGCTATGTTTCATCACTGCAGTGATGCGATTTATGTACCAAAATACGAGCAATAAAAATAAATAAATACAATTATAGGGAGTAGTCCATTGTACCCCAGTCTTCCTTAAGTTTATATCTATACATACAAAAGAGTACTTCCACTCACTGACTCATCAACGCACAGCAAAATCTACTAGAGCCACTGACTCGAAACTGAGTCATATAGAACATATAGTGTAAGCACCCTCTAAGAAGCGATTTTGCGAAATTCGCTCCCCGAAGGGGAGTACGGGGCAAAATGGGATTTCACAAAAACCTCCATATGTCATAGAAAAAAACAGATATCTGTAAAATTTTGCTTTAAAATATAGCTAACAAAAATATCCAAAAACCAATTTCTGGAATTTTAGAAATTCGGTCCCCAAGGGGACAAATGGGTCAAAACGTGATTTCACTTGTGCAAAAATGTGGTTTCACATACTCCTATATATCTCAAATAAAACAACAGATATACGTGAAATTTTTGCTCTAATATATACCTAATACAAATGCCTAAAAATAAGTTTCTGGAATTTTAGAAACTCAGTCCCCAAGAGGGGGAGAGAGGGCAAAATGATTTGAAATAATCCTTTGTGTGGCAAACAGAAAAATGAATATATGGGAGATTTTTGCTCTAAAATATAGCTCCCACAAATACATAAAAACTAATTTCTTTAATTTTAGAAATTCGTCCCAGATGGGGCGAGAAAGGGGGGCTATGGGGCAAAAAAATAGAAATACAGTTAGACTGTTCAAAATTGGTACAGATAGGTTTTAGAAGCTTGCAAGTCGAATGAGGATGTTTTCGAAAGTGTAAAGTTATTAGAAGGGTCAGAAAGGAGTAAAACGGGGCAAAAAATACAAATAAAAATAGAGTTGGACTGTTCAAAATTGGTACATAGAGGTTTTTGATACCTACAAATCGATTGCGGATCTTTTCGAAATTAAAAAATTATTAGGAGGGGAGGGGGGTGAAGGGGCAAAAAATAAAAATAGAGTTAGGTCGTTCAAAATTGGTACATAAAGGTTTTTGATACCGACAAATCGATTGCGGATATTTTCAAAATTGAAAAATTATTAGGAGTGGAGGGGAAGGGGGAGCGAAGGGGCAAAAAATAAAAATAGAGTTAGGTCGTTCAAAATTGGTACATTGAGGTTTTTAATACAAATCGATTGCGGATATTTTCGAATTTGTAAAGTTATTAGAAGGGTGGGAAGGGGGGGGGGAGCTAAGGCGCAAAAGAATAGAAATACTGTTAGACCGTTCAAAATTAGTACAGAGAGGTTTTAGAGGCCTGCAAGTCGAATGAGGATATTTTCGAAAGTGTAGTTATTAGGAGGTTCAGAAAGGGGGGGGGGTTGTAGGGGCCAAAAAAATAAAAATAGAGTTAGACCGTTCAAAATTGGTACATAGAGGTTTTTGATACCTACAAATCGATAGCGGATATTTTCGAAATTGAAAAATTATTAGAAGGGGAGGGGAGGGCGGGCGAAGGGGCAAAAAATAAAAATAGAGTTCGGCCGTTCAAAATTGGTACATAAAGGTTTTTGATACCGACAAATCGATTGCGGATATTTTCAAAATTGAAAAATTATTAAGAGTGGAGTGGAGGGGGGAGCGAAGGGGCAAAAAATAAAAATAGAGTTAGGTCGTTCAAAATTGGTACATTGAGGTTTTTAATACAAATCGATTGCGGATATTTTCGAATTTGTAAAGTTATTAGAAGGGTGGGAAGGGGGGGGGGAGCTAAGGCGCAAAAGAATAGAAATACTGTTAGACCGTTCAAAATTAGTACAGAGAGGTTTTAGAGGCCTGCAAGTCGAATGAGGATATTTTCGAAAGTGTAGTTATTAGGAGGTTCAGAAAGGGGGGGGGGTTGTAGGGGCCAAAAAAATAAAAATAGAGTTAGACCGTTCAAAATTGGTACATAGAGGTTTTTGATACCTACAAATCGATAGCGGATATTTTCGAAATTGAAAAATTATTAGAAGGGGAGGGGAGGGCGGGCGAAGGGGCAAAAAATAAAAATAGAGTTCGGCCGTTCAAAATTGGTACATAAAGGTTTTTGATACCGACAAATCGATTGCGGATATTTTCGAAATTGAAAAATTATTAAGAGTGGAGTGGAGGGGGGAGCGAAGGGGCAAAAAATAAAAATAGAGTTAGGTCGTTCAAAATTGGTACATAGTGGTTTTTGATACTTACAAATCGATTGCGGATATTTTCGAATTTGTGAAGTTATTAGGAGGGGTGGGAAGGGGGGTACGGGGCAAAAGAATAGAAATACAGTTAGACCGTTCAAAATTGGTACAGAGAGGTTTTAGAGGCCTGCAAGTCGAATGAGGATATTTTCGAAAGTGAAAAGTTATTAGGAGGGTAAAAAAGGGGGTGAGTGTAGGGGCAAAAAAATAAAAACAAAGACCGTTCAAAATTGGTACATAGAGGTTTTTGATACCGACAAATTGATTGCGGAAATTTTCGAAACTGTGTAAAATCTTTTTGTAAAAAAATAGAACCGTTTTCAAAAAGCAACTACTATTCAAATAACTAAAAATAAAATAAAATAAAATAAAATAAATAAAAAAATGTTATGAAATGATATTGTAAATTGCGCCTAAAAGTATAAAATAATTTCCTTCGCCAATCAACCTATAACACTACAATTAATCATAACTTTTGAAGTCGGCGCAAAATTAAATAAAATTTAATTGGTTTTTTAAGGTTTGTTTTTAGATCGGTAGCAACAAATGCTGTTGTCTCGAATGATCCATTTTCATGTTTCCTTTGTTATTTTATCAGTGTATACAATTGGTCCATTAGTAGCATCTACAGAGAACAGTGAACATTCTTCACAATACGGTATTTATGTTTCTACGAAGTTGGAGTTTTCTTTGCAAATTTGGTATAACTTTGATAACTATCATCCTTGGTGGCTCTTGGATTTAGTGATCAAAACGTAATGCAAAAATATACACGCAAGATGTATATTTTCATAACATATACTGTACGAAGTATTGTTTCATATTCTTGATTATTCTCTTAATATACCTTATCAAAAAATAATCATGATATTCCAAAGAAATTAAATATGTTTGCCAGATAATTTTGCGATTTTCCTTTCACCAAGGACGTTAGATACCAGCATCTTCGTCAACTTTTGCTGCTTACGAAATCTTATTTGTTTTCTTGAATCAAAGTAGTTTTCGGCATTTTCTTTAGATTGTAAAGATATTACAATGGGACCTATTTCAGACCAAGATCTTTACAACAAAACAAAATGTATCAGGTAACCGTATTTTGAACTATATAGCGTATGTCTCACCAGCTACGCTACCACGTGTGCAATGTAGCTCAAGTGTGCATAGTGTGAAAAATTGCGACCAAACAAATGCATGTTTTTAGCATTGCATTTTTAGCATCAATGTCTAAACTATCTTTTCATACTAAATCGACGATGCGCTGCAATTTTATAATTCGCTTTTCAGCCTCTCTTGAACCGTTTCCGAGATAGGAACGCTAGCATGAATGTCTAAACTATCTTTTTGTACTAAATAGATGATAATCTTCAACTTTGTAATTCCCTTTTTTCTCTAGAACCGTTTTCGAGTTTGGAACGCTAACTCCGCTATTTTCCACCAGGTGGTGCTGCAAGCGGTTAAACCTTGTACAGCATGGCCATTTTGATATACTTACATACCATTTTTATCACTATAGCTACAGCCGTTTAGCAATTAAAAGAGTTAGGACTGATTTTTTTGGGCACCCTGTATTTTCTTTAGATCGTAAAGATATTACAATGGGACCTATTTCAGACCAAGATCTTTTTAACAAAAAAAAAAAAGTATCAAAATCGTAGCATCCTTTCAGAAGTTATGAGCTAACAAACATAAAAAAACATACGGTTTGATTTGAGAACCTTCGTTTCTTTTCGAAGTCGGTTAGAAATTTCTCAGGACCCAAA
Organism: Salticus scenicus; assembly: GCA_963930645.1. NCBI lineage: Eukaryota > Metazoa > Arthropoda > Arachnida > Araneae > Salticidae > Salticus > Salticus scenicus. The sequence goes on from OZ005654.1 coordinate 324,195,695, forward strand.
TAATTTGTCTTTCCTAAAAAAGAGCTTTTACACTCAATTTTGACTGAACAATTCTACGTACACATAAGTATTGATCTTTTGAGCTACAATGAGCCCTTCTACGGAAGGAACTGGCCTTTGTTTCTTTTTGGCTATTTCAGTAAGGCTACAGGAATCAGCTTGGAGATTCTTTCTATTACCAACAAGTATAATAAAAACTTTAGGACCGAACTTTAGGAGGGACGGGAAGGAGGGACAAAAAATAAAAATAGAGTTAGGACGTTCAAAAACATAGAGGTACATAGAGGTTTTTGATACTTACAAATCGATTGTGGATATTTTCGAGTTTGTAAAGTTATTAGTAAGGGTGGGGAAGGGGGTGAAGGGGCAGGAAAAATAGAGTTAGGTCGCTCAAAATTGGTAAATGAAGGTTTTTGATACCTATAAATCGATTGCGAATATTTTCGAATTTGTAAAATTATTAGGATAGACGGGAAGAGAGGGGGGGGGGTAAGATGCAAAAATATATAAATAAGAGTTAGAGCGCTCAAAATTAGTGTTGTTAGATTTTGAGATCCGATAAATCGATTTCAGATATTTTCGAAAGCACAGAATAATTATTACGAAGGGGGAAGGGGGACGGGCGCAGGGGTAAAAATAAAGAAATTCAGATAGAATGTAGGAAATTTGTATTATTAGGTTTAAAAGCTCTAGAAAACGTTTGTGATTATTTTTTTAAATCTAAAATAATCAGGAGGGACGTGAAAGGTAGGTGAAGGAACATGCGTGCCTGTATACTCTGCCGTAGGCAGTGGGGATCCGGACCGATTTTTCCACCGAAAAGAGATTTTTTTTTTTTTTTTTTTTTTGTATTTTATATTTATGTTTTTTCCTTATGATAATATAGTGTTTCATTAAAAGCGTCGAACATAAATGCGCGCGCGCAGCACACAGTGGTCTGCGCTGCCGAGGGTAGTGGGAACCCGGTGCAATATTTTTACTAATGAGATTTTTTTTTTTTTTTTTCGCATAAATTTTCGATAAAAATTAATTTTTTTTCGATGAAAATTAATGCAATTTTAAGAATTCATTGATAATAGTGATTCATTTAAAAATAGTGACCAGCGAAGCGGACATAGCCTGCTAGTATAAATATAAATGTAAGTGCATATTTGAGTAAAACTTAAGTCAATTTTTGATGAAGTAAAACGCTTATGCAGGGTGATCAATTTAAAAGAAAACCCTTTGGTTTTTCTTACCATCCTTAAATATAACGGATTTGGCAACTATTCTAACACTGAAGTATAATTGTTTGAACCTTGTTTAAGCGTGGGAGTAATTTCCAACACTGTTGGGCTGTTACAACTTAATTTGTGAGGTAAAACAGAAATGGAGACGCACAATTGTTTTAATACTGTAATAATTTTAGCTATTAAAAACAAAATTTAATTACTTTTACATTATCATTCCTACATTACGCTTACATTATCATTTCATAGGCTTTTCCAGAGAAGTCCTGCAAACATCGATAAATTAAAACAGATCATAACTGAAGAAATCTCGTCAATAACATCAACAATGTGCGAAGTGTGTCAAAAACCTGGTTCGATGTGTTCATGTTTCCATTTAAAATGGTGGCGAGCATTTTCAACATTTTCCGCGAGGAATGATAATGTAAAAAAAAAATGAATTAAATTATGTTTTCAAAAATAAAATTATTACAGGATTAAAAAACTTGTGCGTCTCCATTTCTGTTTTACCTCACAAATAAAGCTGGAACAGTCCAACAGTGTTAACAATTGTCTCATAAACTCAAATAAGGTTCCAACAATTATACTTTAATGTTAGAATAGTAATTGCCACATCCGTCAGATTTAAGGGTTATAAGGAAAAAAAAAAGTTTTATTTTAGATGATTTTATACTTATTAAAATTAAAATTTATTTTATTAAAATTTAAAATTATAAAAAAAAAATTTTCATGATATATATTTAGTTTAAAGATCTTAGTAAATTTTGTTTCTTATTTATAAATAAATTAAAATGAAGTAGAGGAAATTTTTTTACAGGAGTAATTTACGAGCATTTTTAACTGTGTTAATAAACACTTTAATATGCAATAATCATAAATATTATTTATTAGGATATTAATAATTCCAATTAAAGTACCAATAAATAGTTTTAATGGATTTTATACTTTAAATCATTTGAAAGTTTCTGTAGCATATTATACATTTGGGAATATAACAGAGAAAATCTTATATTTTTAACATTATCAAATTTAAAATAAAAATGTCTAGTACATTTCTATCTAAAACAAATATATATATATTTTTTAAGTCTTTTTAGAATATAGTTCTATATATATATATAAGTCTTTTTAGGATTTTTTTTTTTTTTTTTAAGCCATGTAGTAGGTTTATTTTAATGCATTCGAATATAAAAAAATCATCTGAATCTATAAGTTTTTAACAAAATAAATGTCGATTTTCGCTATAACAATCTCTTTTACAGAGAGGTATATGATTATAACGTTAATAAAATTTCTTTCTTCTTGCACCCTTTTAGTTTATTATCGAAATAACAAAATAAAACTTGTTCAGCTATAATAAAACAAGGTATTTTATTTCTGCAAGCTACGGTAAAATAAAGTTTTGAAGCTTTTATAGTTTTCTAGGCGCTTAGCTTCCTCCTTTTGAATTTATTATTGTTTAAAAAAGAAACATGAAAAAAAAAAAAAAAAAAAAAAAAGGTTAAATATGTTATTCTCTCTATTATTCCATTTTGAAATCTTTCACTTTCACTAGAAATTCAGGCAACTTAATAAATTAAATATTTAGAGTATTTGTATGTTAAAAAAGAAAGGTTACAGAAGATTTTTACAAATATAGACATTTGCATTTTCAGTGGATTTAATATAAATCGCAATTTAAAAAAATGTATCAAGATACTTGAAAAGAGTTTATGACTTTGATTTGTCTGCCTGTATATCTGTCTCCTCTCCATAAACATGCCTTTAATGCCCCTATATTAAAAAAAGTTAATAAAGTTGAGTATAGCTTGATTGCACAGAAACGATATTAAACACAACACTAGTTAATATGCGGCATTTCCAAAAATATTTTGATAAATTATGGTCCATGAGAGTATTTTTAAAACATATTTTAAAATTTTTATAGAGTACAAAATAAAACGAAATTAGAATATTTTATTTAAATACACCGAATTAAACTTTTTAAGAAATATAATAAAATTAGAATTAATGATTGGTTTAGAGAAGCATATACAAATATTTTACTTCATGATAAAAAATAATAAAAATGCTTGAATTAATTTTCAGACGTGTTATGGGATTTTTTATTATTTATTTTTTATTTTTTTAAGCGCATTAAATCTTAAAAAAAAAATCTGATGTTAATCAACCACGATTACCCACTATTACACGTATTATATGCATTTTTTGCTATTTTCCAGTAAGAGAAGCTTCATACCCGTATAAAGACATATAAAACAGATTTTATATAGCAAGTTAAAAAATAAGAAGGGGAAAAAAAAAAAAACAGCAATTTTTTTTAAACAGCAATTTCCGCGATCTAAAACGGGACTACCTAATCAGGATGGCCGTTAATATTCCTGTAACAACCACGTAACACATGAGAAAGGGTCTCTAAAATGGATTAATGGAACAGTTTTCAAGAAAATCGTTAGAACTGTTTTTGAGATAACAACTTTTACCCAAACTTGGTATACTCAATTATTTACCTGCAAACAATAATTAGATACAAAAAGTTATGTAAAAGGGAGTTATTATGGCGAGTTTGAAAAAAAAATTCGTACAGCTGTTTTTAAAGGAATGCACTTACGAGACCTGAAATTGTGATATTTGTACAGGAAGTCTATCGATTTTCCAAAACTAACCAACTATATCAATCGAAAGGGCATCTAATAGAACGTTTGTGTAGCAACTTTGAAGAAAATCGTTAGAGCCATTTTTGAGATACGGATTTATGACCCCATTTACGGATTCTGATGACCCACTTCCGGTTTCCCAATTTTTATCAAATTTTAAAAATTCATCTGTACTTCAGATATGTCTCAATTCTAAATTTTCGTAGTTCTATCTTTATTAGCTTCGAAGATATGATAGCCAGAATATTCTCCACATACATACACACACATACACACTCTCACATACACACTGACCAATCGCCAAAAACTACTTTTTTGAACTCGGGAGGTCTTAAAACGTGTAAGTCAGGTGAAAACTTGATATCGAATTTGTAGACCGAATACAATACTTCCATTACTTACGGTAGTAGGATATTGGAAGTAAAAATTGGTCAATGCATATAATATATTGTTACACTACAGCAATGCTTTCTTATCTGTTGTAAATTAATATTGAATTGATTCTTATATAACTGATATGTATGTATATATGTATGTATATATGCTTTCATCTTAGACATTAAATACATTGATGTTTAAATGATTTTAAGGACTAAACTTAGATTTTAAATTATTTCTATGCTATTTCATGCTTTTGACGACTCATACATACGTCTTTTATTCTAACTTATATATATTTTATTGTAATTAATAAATAAATGATATGTTTATAAATTTAATTTTTCAGTACAATGTTCCCATTAATTAAAGCTTGTGTTTGTTTACAATAAAAAATAAATAAATAAGTTATTTATAAACTAACCCATTTGGATTTATGGTATTTTTCCATATAACAACTACTACTTGGTGAATTGGCCGCTTGCTCTCACTTCTTCCACGATAAAGTACTGAATTATATTTAAACATTTAACTAAAATTGCAGCAACCGTAAAAGCACAATTAAAATGAAGATTAAATGTTTTTTTTTAAATTTAAATGCATAAACAGGACGATATCAGAAATTCGAGCAGAGTCAAAAATATAATATTAAACTGTTTTGATATGACGACTTAAAAAACATAAAAATTTCGCTGTACTTCTTTAGTTGTTTAAAATATATCAAATTAAAATAAATAAATAAATAAAAATCCTACCGTAGAAAATCAATAATAAAAACTTTAAATAAAAAAAAAATCATTATTGTACCACTGACCGATGTATAGATTTGTCGATTTCATTAGCTCTATAATTAACAACATGCGGCTTTCAGCGCACGCAGACACAGCTTACAAATATTACCACTCTAGAACAAGAACGAATCTATTGCCAAGTTCGTAAAAAAGTAACACTAGGTTATTAACGAATCTATACTTATTTGACCATTTCTAAAATGTTTCAATGTGTTTATTTGTTAGGATTATGTGTTAATAAACTTTCTGCTCACAATATTTGAAGAAAGTTATACATATCATTCCGTGAATATTTATACTGGTAAATTATTATCATAAACTTTTATAGGTATTTTGAAGATGTAATAGCTGTTCAGTATTTGATAGGTAATTTCTATATTTCTTCATATAATTGATCGAACGGAAATTAATATTTATGAAGCATATTTTGAAAACTATTCTAATTTAAATTTGTGTAACCTTTGTCTAGAAAATATTTCTGCTTTTTAATACCACTTTCTATAGAAGATATGCTTATGTCTTCTTTAACTTATTTACACATATACACGTACTTCATATTATTCATATTTATATACTGCATTTATTTAAAGTTCCAGGGATGTAATAGGCCTTTTAAAAATTCTGTCCGAAGAGCATAATATATTCTTATAACTCTTTACGTACCTATACACTAAAACTTAGTCCCTTAAGTGTCTTTTTCAGCAAATTCCCATTTGTGTCAGTCATTGTAAAAGTGATGTAATTCCATATTTTTTAAACACTTTTTTTATGATTAATTGTATCGCATTTAATTACAGCTTTCGTTATAGAAAAGAAACAAGAAGGAAAAATCATGCGGTACGCATTAACACTTGTGAACTGTATGCGCTTATTATATGGTATAACTTTCAACGTTCCTTGCCTACGTTATCACACAACGGACAGACAGAGGGACTAACATTGCGCTCTTACCAACTGAGCCACGGAAGGCATACAGATAGACAATTTGAATTCATAATCACAAAATTGTTGGAAAGTTTAAAAATATTTAACGCAAAAGAAAATGCAGGCCTTAATGTATCTGACTAAGTGTAGCCCTGTAACTCTAAAAATGAACCCTATAATATTTTAAACAAAATATTATTTTAATATATTAACAATAAACTTCACTGTATTTATGATTTTTGCTGAAGAAAGTTATTTAAATGTGATTTAGAAAAATGCCTGTCCAAAATCGAAATGCATTGACATTTTTTAGGGTGTCTCTGTACACATCCTAGTAGTACAGGGCAAATTAGGGCCATTTTGAATAGGATAAATTCCACATTCCACATTGAACTTGAATAGTATACAAATATCACTTTTTCTAAATTTCTGAAACTATTTTCGGACGCTGGAGTTGGACAGACAAATACATAGACAGATGAAGAGTCGAACAGATAGACACTAAAATTAAAATGATATTCACACCTGAAAATTTTTGAAATTGTTAAAAATGTTTATTGTAAACGAAAAGGCAATTCCAGCAAATTTCTAATAATAGCTGCAAATGTAACTGAATATTTTCGTATGGATCAGTAAATTTTAATTCTAATCGTGCTATATAAACATGCTATAGAATGCATTCTTTTGTGCATATGAATAACATATTTGAATTTCATTAAGCTTTGTGCAAAGTAAAGTGAGTAAAATTTGATAGAAATAGCTCTCATAGAACGCAGTGCTTTGGAATAGAGACGGACAGACAGATGGAGAGATATACAGATACAAGAACAGACAGATAGACAAACCGATGTCATTCCACTTTCAACCTTGTTGGAAAGTGTTAAAAACTTCAATATTTGCATCAAAACTCAATAAATGGAATTACCTGTTCTTTTCAGAGACTAAAACTTCTAAATATTTATTATAAAAGTGAAGTTTCTAAGTTATTTCAAATCAGTTTCCTTTAATTAATAAATTCTTATAAATTTGATTTTTATCATACACTAAAATCTCGATAAAACAGGCTGGATACTTGTGTTTTTCATTTTGACAAATTTGGAAAAGCTCGTTATTTTAAAATTTATTTACAAGGAGATAATTTACTTCTATAACAAAAGACCAATTTAATTAGTACCACTTGAAACTTTGGCGGATTACAATCCCGGCCTACAACATAAACCCCCAAATTACATATAAAACTATTAATTAAGTTAGAGGCAACCCTAAATTCTAACATAAATTTATCTCAATATAAAAAAAAAATAAAAACAAAATGTATTAAAATTTTATTAAATTGGAAATATATTTTTGAATAAATTTAAAAATTTATTTTTTATGTAATATTTTATATTTGTGTTCAATAGAAATAACATTCATAGGCCTATCTGTGCGTGCGTGAGATTGTGTTTATGTAAAAATTAATAATATTAAAAAAAATCGTTAAAAATTGATCTCGTTTAAGAAGCTCAATATTTTACAGGTTTTTATTTTTTAGTAATATGGATTCCTTTTAAATATAGTTTGAAGCGTATATGTTAATTTAAAATTTGTTTGTTCATTTAACAAAAATTTTTAGGAAATACCTATATGCGTTAATTAAAACTCCATCTACAGAGTTTTGCGACAGAAGGCACGAATTGGATCATGTTATTACACATGTATAAAAATATAATAATATATTGTTTAGAGTACGCAGTCTAGAGCTGCTACAGTACATAAAAGAGAAAAGTTGCCCGTAAACGAAATTTATTTCTTTTATATATCATTATAAAAGCACCGTAAGTTCAAATTCGTTAAAATATTTTAACCATTTCACGTGCAGCATGCCCGATACGATTAATCAATTACCAACTCCCGAGACTAACGAGATTTAATTACTAATTCCCAACAGCAAGAAATCATCCCAGAATTCTTCAACAAAATTTTACTTCCTTAGCTTATCGGAAAATGTCATTTATTTCTTTTCATTTACCTTTGTGTTACTAAATTTTGGTGAATTTCTACGAGGGCAAATCAGAAAGTCTTAATCCTGATTTTTATTAGCAGAAAAATGGTGCATAAAGGTATTTACAAACATGCGTACTATACAACGCACGTTTTCTACATAGTCTTCACAACATTTTATATTTGTCCCATCGCAGCACTAAATATCAGATGCTTCTGTCATAAAATTTGTCCAACTGATTGTGAAACAATCGCCGATCAGCTGTCATGGCTTCTTTATTGCACTTGAATAAGCGTCTTACCTATATTTGTTTAATCCGTTTGCAGCTTCAAAAACGAAGATAATATATCCATTCCCAGCGGTAGACCTTTCTTGCACGAAACCGGATTTATCTGTCTGTAGCTCCATGCACAGCGCTGGAGTCAGTTGTTGAAGACGAGATTATGCTTCACACGTTCCCAGCGTACAAGGACGTAGAAGGTGCAACCATCAATGCTGACAGTTATTGTTCCACACTGTCACGTCTGATGGCAGGCCGAAGACGTGACAGTGTGGAACAATAGTGAGAGAAGAAGCCGAGGAAATGGAAGAGCAGAGGAAATCTCAATGGGTGCAACTTGGTTATCCTCCACGACAATGTGAGTCCACATATGAGTCACTGACAAGCTCCGTCGATTTCACTGAAGAATCTGGACCACAAACCATACAGTTCGGACTCCTCTCCTAGTGGGTTCTACGTTTTCAGCTCACTGAAGAAGTTCCTGGCAGGGAACGATTCAAGTGCAACGATGAAACAAAGACAGCATTTCAACGTGGTTTCACAATCAGCCGAACAAATTCTACGATGAAGGTTTTTCATATGCAGTGCTGCGATGGTACAAATGTCTGAATTGGTGTGGAAACAGTGTGTAAAACTAGTATAAGGCAAGTAGAATAATACCTATATTTGTAATTACATATATGTACCTCCTTTTGGGTAATAAAAATCAGCGCTAAAGACTTCCTGATTCGCCCTCGTATATTAAATGAGCAAAATTATCTTTCTCCTCAAAAAGTTCAAATATATCACTCTACCATATATATTTACCACATTGAATATGAATTTCTTAATCTTTTTTAGTCATATTTAATAACACATATTACACGTAAAAAAAAAAAAAAAAAAAAAAAAAGAGAGAGAGAGAGAGAGAAAGAAAAAATGAGAGAGAGACACATAGGCTCAGTTCTGAAACCTGATATTTCTATTGTCAATACCTCAAGAAAAGCATTAGCACCAAATATTTAATTTCTAAAATTCAACGTTAAAACAATACATTTTGTACGATATATAAGCAATCATACGTATAAACGAAATATAGATTAAATACCTGTTCATTACTTTTCTAAAGTAACTTTAATTATCATTTTATAAGGAAATATTTTCTTCTTATTTTTTTTTTCTAATAAAAGTGAATTAAAATAATGATTAGAATAATTTAAGTTATACACCATTTCTAGTATTTTAAATTTCTAAACCAAACCACTAAATTTTACTCTAGTTGAGAAATTGTAGATTGAATGCTTGAAAGACACGTGATAATTGTTACGTCAGCATAAATCTAGTTTCTAAGAAAGTTAAATTAAAGTGTCCGCATAATTTCTTTAAATGCAGTATTCAGATATATTGAATGCTTTAGATAAATTTTAGTTTGAAACCAAAAACTTTTCTTGAATTTTGACTTTAATTAGGAAAACAAAATTTTAAAGCCTACGAAGCTTGTTAATTACCTACAATTGTTATCTTAAAATAAATTCCTCAATCGGCATTTAATAGATATGTATATTTGTAGAGTGTATTTAAATTATATAAGTTTCTCTCGTTTATATTTAAGAAAAGTATAAAGAAATTCAACAATGTACAATTGCTTTTGAATAGGAAATTGAAAGTTGTATTTAAGCTTATTTAATTATTTTTGTAAATAAACTAATTGTTTTATTATTATTATTATTATTATTATTATTATTATTATGTATTAGGTTATATTATACTGTAATTTTTTTCTGAAAAAATATTTCAAATGGTAATACAAAATCGGCTTTCAAAAATGTTTCAATATTTCTCTTAAACTCTTATATTGGCATCAACAAAGTTTTCAATATACAGGAAATAGGGAAATGGGGCAGTCCGTCAGTGAACTAATTAAGAAATTAAATTATTTCGCTCTTTATTTATTCTTGTGTTATTTATTTTTATATTCATTTTTTTTTTTTTTTTTAACCTTTACATCATTTTACATTTTGTGCAGTTTTTTAACAACTAAAGTCTGAAAGGGAATTAGGTAAAATGTTTAGTACGATTACGCATAAAGCTCGAAAAAGGTTACAGTTTCTTGTTAATTTTTTATGAGCATACGTTTTGGAATGAATATCAGTCAAATCCAATAAGACATGAAATATTTTTATGCGCTGGTAAATCTCATTACATATAAAGACGAAAATCCCGTGAAAAATGTATTTGAACATAGATATTTTAATATATTTTATTATAAAGGTTTTAAATTTAGATAAAGGATATATATATTTTTTCTTTCTGATATATATATATATATATATATATATATATTAAGTAATAAATTTCTAGTTCATTTCATTTCATTTTTTTTTTAAATCTTAACACTTAAACAATTGAACATAAAATTTTGATGGTATGTTTATCACTAAATCAAATTTTACATTATTTTTATACCGGGGTCATTTTAAAGCTGAATTTAACTGTTTCTTCTTCTTCTTCTTCTTATTATTATTATTATTTAACGTTTGTTTTTAAAAATAGAGAAAAGTATTATTTACTTTAGAAATGAAACTTACATAGAAATGATCTTGAGAATGCATTATAGTTAGGTAAAATATACAAATGTTTTACCTAAAAGTTCTATTAAAATCATTTATATTTTCTTTAGCCCAATAACGACATTTAAAAAATATATATAATTATTTTTGTTAAATTACGACGTTGATAGAATAATAAAATTTGAAAAATAATTTTATTAGGAATAATTAGTCCAAACTTTATTATTACATATATATATATATATATATATATATATATAATAGATATCGTAATAAGATTAAATCATAATATAAAGACAAAATGTGATAAAGAAAGAAAATTAGAATTAAAAAATAATTTTTTAAATTGTTTATCATTTCACCAATCTAATATGAATTTTTTTAATCATGTCTATTTTATTTTTATTTTTATTTATTCATTTATATATTTTTTAAGATCATTTAAACTTTTCATTTCTACAAAAATGCATTTAAAAAAGAAAATTGAATTCATATCATTAAAACAAAATTATGTATGTCAACATGTTGTGAAAATTAAATAATGATTTGGCAATGAAAATACAATTAAATATTTTGCTCATATATTTCGCTTTAATATTTATGTGTTTAAATAAAAGCTTTGCATTGTATCAGCCGTTTTGAAAACAAATATTGGTAAACATTTACAGGATACATGTTGACAAATATGTAAAAGTTGGAAAGACTATTTAAGTTTCATTTCAAGTGGATTGCATCCCTAAAATAAAAGCAATCCTTTGCTGCACTTCAGCTTGAACTGAACAGGGATTTTCAGAATTCCGATAACATTAGAAATGGGCAATGACAATTTTTCGTTGTCAACATTTATGGCGGAGCAGTCATTTGGAATTGATTTTCAAATAATTCAATGGTTTCATCTAATACCAATGAAGCAAAATTCTCAGAAAAATCCAAGAACAATAGCATAAAATAATGTGATATCTGGTAGATTTGCGTAATACTATGCTATAAAGTAATCTGGAAAATTGTCTTCACTCAATACATGTTAGTCTGTTCAGTAACTAAAGGAAATTAAAGATATCACTAAGTCCTTCTATTGTAAATCAAGAAAATCTGTGTGAATCTGTTGTAAATTGCAAGAAATTCGTGCACGTGGCCAATTTATAAAAAATTTTGGTCCAAAAATAGGCTATTAAAATCAGCAAATTTAAACAAACCCTTTACAGAAGTCGAATAATTTTTAGAAGGTTTTAAAAAACATTGATAAGAAGATTACCTATTTTGGGGTTTAGCTGCAAAAATACATTATATTTCTACAATGTAACAACCAAAAAATTGGAATTAGGTAAATAATCTTATATTGGAGGTACAAAAGAAAAGTAAGTTTGAACAATTTTCAGCGCAATAGCTGCCTATTTCAGTGATCAGCAGTGAAAAAAAATCTACATATTTATGCAATTAAATGTGATTAAACTCAAATTATACCAGTTAGCTGTAACATTAGACATTATTAGCAATTAACATTAGTTCAGATATATATATATATATTTTTTAAATATTTTTCTATTCTCACACTCTTTTTAGAAATCTCACTTTTTTTCTGAGTAAAAATAAAAATTCTTACGCATTTTGTAACTCTGGAACACTGTATTGTGACTGGTTCCTTGGTCTCTTCAGTTCAAAAGACGACACGAATCTTTTTATAAATAAACTTAGATACATATGTAAAAATGTTTAAAATTGTCATTTTTACTTTGTCTTACCAATACGTATGCTAAAGAAAGTATTATTTCGGGTGAAAGTTTCGAAATTAAGTTTTTATCAAATTTACACGATTTTAGATCTCCTGAATCTCAAAATCAGGTTTTTTCAGATTGGTCTCTGTGGGTGTGTGTGCTATCAGTATATCGCAAGAAGAAGTAATAGCAGAAAGTTCAAACCTGATAGTTTAAATTTGTATTATATAGTGATACGAAACGTTTTGTTGAGATCAAACAAGCGGTTCGTGTACAGAAAAAAAAAAAATTATGATCGAAAATTTTAATAGGTACATCAACAGACTGCACTACACAAATAAATAAACACAAATTTTTGTATGCATAAAAGAATATTTTGTGCATAAAACGGTATGTAAATCATTCACCAATCATCAACAAGGCCACCTAAAAGAACTAGAATACAATGGAACTATAGATAAAAATTTCTCGAAGTGCATTTCAGGCAGTGCTGTATGTTATGAAAATAAGACTATATTTAAGTGCACAATCTTTTTTGTAGCTGCGAAATTTTCGCAGTTTATTTATTTATTTTTTATTTGCCTTTTAAATTTGAAATTTATAAGTCTTTTACACATATCACAACCCTATTAAAATTTTAATTCACCAGAGCCAAATTATTATTAGTTTGCTAATATGAAATGCTAATGATATTTAAACTAAATCATTCAAAGGAAAGTTTCAAATTAAAATTCATGTTTGACGGCTTATTTTTCACATTTCTTCTGGCAAGATAGCTTTAATAAAGGACCCCAATGATGGCTTTTAAATTTTTGCCGCCATGTTGGCGAGATCCCTAATATTTTATTGAAAATGAAAAAGTCGCCAAGGGAAGCTATAATAAAGGTACCATGATGACATTTACAGATTTATTATTATTATTATTATTATTATTATTTCTATGAACCAACCGCCATTAAAGAAGCATGAAGTATTTAAAATGAAAAATACATATAATAAAAAATGTTATTTGTCTCATTAGATTTTATTTTATTAAAAATGAAAAAGTCGCCAAGGGGAGATATAATAAAGGTACGTTGATGACGTTTACAGATTCATTATTAATATTATTATTATTTCTATGAACGAAATTAATTAATTATGAAGTATTTAAAGTGGAAAATATAAATAATAAAAAAAAAGTTAGTTGTCTCATTAGAAGTACAGCCTATAACATATTGTAATATTATATTTGTCGTGAAAATGTTGTAACTTTATGGTTGAGTGGATAAATCAAATAAAATGTGAGCGAGCAAGTTGTTGTAAGTTCTAAAACGGGGATAAGGTGCCGTAGGCGCCTCAAAGCGGGACTTTGCTAAAGTCAGAATTTTCAAAGATTATGACACGGTGAGTGAACAGGCTGTTTCAGATAATGAAACGGGAAGAGGGCGCCGCATGCGTTACCGAGCGGGAATTTACTACGGTTAATTTTTTCAATAAAGCTATTTGCACTATATGTCAATAAGCTGCTCTAGGACCTATAACGGAAAAAAAGCACGCAGGCGCCACCGAGCGGGAGTTTCGTAAAATCGGATTTTTCAAGATCGTGAACCAGCTGGCAGCTGAAGGCGGCAAGTGATAAATATTTCTTTAATTACCTATGTATTTATTTAGTGAGTCATATAATAAATTAAATTCTTAAATATTTTTGCGTTTATTATCCGAAAACAGATATTTATAGACGAAGAAATACTATTTTAAAATGTTTTTCAAAAGAATATATTTTCTACACAAAGAAACACTATTGAAAAACTTAAAAGGTTTATATTATCTTTCAAGCAAACAAAAAAAGAGAACAAATAGCAGTTGTTTAAAATTTCACGAAGTAAAATAGTTCTTTTCAATAAAATGAAGCTTTGAATTGACTATTGAATAGCTCTGTCTTTCAAATATAGGTAACGCTTTAACATTTCAATAAAAATATTTATAAAATTTCAAGCTCTATTATCCGCCAAACAGAACGTAGCAGTTTTTATAATTATAAAGAAGTCTTTCAAAAATAATATTATCAAAAATTAAAAGTATGAAATATGTATTAAAAGTTTATAATAAAAATTTTAATGTGAATTTATATACTCATTATATTTTACTCTTCATTTCTTTTATTTTTGCAAGCTTGTGCATAATATTATATATTTTCGCTTGTGAAGCAGAAACATATACGTCTTTCTGTGAAAGATAAAAAATGTAAATAATATGTACTTTTCTAATTTTCCCCATAGAATAGATACCTTCAGCGTGATAGTACTCGTCATTTTTAAACATTTTGTTCGACATTTATATGCCTGTTCGAGGCGTTTAGATTATCTGAAAAGAATTTTTCACTAGATTTCATATTGAATATATATGGCAGTTATAATTAAAATAATTAGAATGCGGCAGTAATGTTATAAAACGGGGTTCCCAGTTTAGCCGCCTTTAGCGAAATTAAAGCTTATATTTCCTCGACTGTATCTTGCATATTTAAATATTCTCTTTTTTTTTTAATTTTATTAAGCGTTTGGCCTCAGTTGATTCGTTATTAAGAAAAGTTTGACCTTGATTGAAAATATCATCTGGTTGGTTGGTTGGGTTTTACGTCTCACTGGTGTTGCGCTAGGGGCAATTGGCGACGGTCTGGGACTCCTCCCTAGATATGGTCCGGAGAAATGCCATCACAATTTTGATCCTCTACGGAAGGTATAAATATCACCTGGAAACACTGCTATAAGTTGCATCTTGTAGCTAAATTGAGTAAGCGGATAACTATCAGAGGGGGAATGGTGACTATTATGAGATGTGCCGAAGGCACCAGAGGTAATTTTACGCACGGGATGAAAATGTAATCAATAAGTGTTGAAATCATTCATTAATAAGTATGGTAATTTATTTTGATATATCATCCATTCATTTTTCATGAAAAGCACATTTGATGGGCAATCTTGAATTACAATTTTCTTTGAACTTCTTATTTAAAACATCTCTTGAATCGTCACAAACCAAGTTTGAAGGCAAACTACCTTTTTGCTTTATTTCTAGATTTCTGTTTATAACAGAAATTTAATTAGTACCACAAACTCGGGTTCTTTTATTGAGATGTTCTAAATTTTGCCTTCTTGCACCGCAATATAAAAGTTTTAGTATTTTCGGAACTCGCACAATTATTAGTAAGTTTTACGGTGAGTTAAGAGGCATTTTAATAAATAGTTATCTTACTTTCGCGAATTTTATCTATTGTCACATGCATCATACTTATTTGTTTTATAAAATTTACATAAATATTATTTAAAGTGCTACTAAGAATGTTTAATTTCAGCATTTATTCTAAATTTTCAAAGATAAAATTGCTAATAAAAATGAAAATGAAAAAAGAAATAAATATTTATGATCTATAAAAATTGTTTAGTTAATTTATCATGATGCCAATGTTCTTGGATATAAATTCCAATTCCAATTTCAAATAAGAAAAAATTATCAAAATTTCAAAATTGTAGCTGCGTTTTCTGAATTCTCGTCAAGCTTAAGCATACTGAAAAAGTTAGAGCTTAGAAAGAACATAGGGCGTAAAATCACCCAATGTAAATTATGGTTTGATGAAAGAAACTTTTGAGAACTTCCTCAATCTGTATGAATTTAAGTTACTAATTTCATTTGAACCTTGGTGATTTTATCTGTGAAGAAAAAAAGATTGCGTGTGAAATAAACTCCCCCCCTCCACCTAAAATTAAAATTTATAAATTTAAAATGTCATAGTATGATGATTTATTTTCGCATATGAAAGAGTAATCGGAAATTTACATCCATTGCAATGGTACTATGATAAAAATTAGTTAAAGAATTCGTTTAGACATACATACTTAATTAATTTTTTTTTATTAGCAACCATAGATTTGAAAATTCAAAATCAATATTGAAATTTTATACTCATAGTAATACTTTCACTTATATTTGAATAAATTTTGTAAAACAACCGAATAAAGCAAGATTGATATGCTAAAAGATAATGTTCGTGAAAGTAAGATACAAAATTTCTCACTCAGGTGCATGAAGGCGTAATTTAAAACGTTTCAATAAAATAATTTAAGTTTGTGGTTCAAATGAAATTTACGTCATAAACAGAAATCTGTAAATAAAACAACCAGACGACATGCCTCAACGGATTGAGATCACCAGATTCATTCATCATTAAAGATATGTTGCACTTTGATTCTTATCCCTGAAATATTCTATTTCATTTTTTAACTTATCCACCAATTTTAGATTGAAAATGGGAAAAATTGCCAAATTTGAAACCAACTACCTTGATTAATCCGATCTGCAGTGTAATATTACTTCGAGGCTCTGTAAACTGCTTTCAGTGCATCGGATATATATTTATTTTGATCTTTTTATTCTTCTTATTTATGGCTTAAGAATAATCTTTTTTTTTTTCAAAAAATTAGGTATTGCATTCGGATTTTAGACTTCAATAATTCTACATAAAATGGTCATAGACAACCTCTCAATAAAATCTTAAACAGAAAAGAAAATAACTTTGTAATTTAATATCTTTGTTATTTTTTGTCCCAAATATTTGGGACAGTTCGTGCTATTTATAATAAATATTAAACAAGTCCTTCCGGCTTATTCGGAAGGGTAGGTTGATTCCTTTTTCCTTATCAAGTAGCCGTCATTTTGTTTCAAAATGGCGGCTACAAATTATTAATGTACTTGGTAGAAATATTGATGTAGGCTACGCACATGTGGAGTTTTAAGCAAATCGGTTCATAAATACACTTTTATGTAAATTTAAAATTTTTAAGTGGCCGGCGCTTGGAAACAAAATGGTGGGTTAAGTTGATAAATATATGAAATGTATTTGGGAGATAAGTCTACTGTACACATATAGTTCGAATTAATTCAAAATCTCAAAAGTCATCGTGTTGAAAAATTAAGTGACTGCCACTTCGATCAAAATGGCAGACTAAGTTGCTCATCTAAGATATCGTTGCAAATTTGAAAATAATTTTTTTTTGGTAGTAATTATTTCAAAGAGGCTTAGTAAGTTGATAAAAATGTTTTTGGCGCCCAATTTGGCGACTTTTCCCCTATGGCGACTTTTTTGGCGAATTTTGGCGAGAAAATACTTATTATAGATATACCAAAGATGGACGCAATAACGTGATTGGTTCACGATTTACGTGAATTTTCTAGATTTTTGTTGTTTGAATGATAAATCCAATTTTCAACTTTGATTTGAATTGATTAAGTATTTCTAAAGTTACCGTGATAACAAATTTTCAAGTGGCCGCCACTTGGAAACAATACAGTGAAAGAAGTTGCCCAGCAAACACATCCAAGATATTTGAAGCATAGGTTCACTGTCCAACTGTGGTTTAAATCAGTGCCGTATTTCAGAAGTTATTATTATGGCAAATTTTTAAGTGGCAGTCTAAGTGGCTACAACTTGGAAACAAAATGGAAAATCAACTTGCCCATCGAAATCATCCAGTATATTTGTATGATAAGTTCATTGTCCTGTTCTAGTTTAAATTAAATCAGTATTTCAAAAATTATCGTCTTAAGAAATTTTCAGGTGGCACCACTTGTAAAAAAAAGTGGAGTGAGATGCCCAGCGAACTTAAATGAGATATTTGAATGACAAATCCACTACCCAAATTTGATGCGAATTGATTCTGTATTACTAAAGTTACCATAATGACAAATTTTCAAGTGGCCGCCACTTCGAAAGAAAAATGCGGATCAAGTCACAAGTGAACTTATCCTAGATATTTGAACCATAAGTTCACTATCCAACTTTTATTTGAATCCGTTTAGTATTTTAAAAGTTATCGTGTGGCATATTTTCAAGTGGCAGTGTGATTTCAAGTCGCTGGAACTTAGAAACAACATGTCGGGACAAGTTGTCTAGTGAAAACATTCAAGATAATTATATGATAATATCACTGTCCAAATTTGGTTCGATTTGGAGTATTATTTCAGAAGTTATCGTGATTTTAAATTTTCAAGTGGGAGCCTGATTTCAAGTGGCGCCGCTTAACTTAAGATATCTGCCACTTTATTAAAAATGGCGGATATAGTTTATTAATAAACTTCATTGAGATCCTTACGTGGTCTGTATTTATATCACAATTAAAAGAATTTCGGAATGCGCTTTTTACAATTTAAATTTGATATTTTCAAGTGGTCTCCACTTGAAAACAAAATGGCGGTGCAACTTGGTTAACAAACTCATCTAAGATATTTATATGATAAGTTAAGACACTGTTCAAATTTGATTCCATTTGGAGTATTTTTTCGGAAGTTATCATGGTTTTAAATTTTCAAGTGGTGGCCCGATTTCAAGTGGTCCCCCATAACTTAAGGTATCCGCCTTTTTATTAAAAATGACGGATAAGGTTCATTAATAAAGTTATTTGAAACACTTGTATAATCTATGTATACGTCAAAATTAAAAAAAAAAAAAAAAAAAAATTCGGAATACGCTTTTTACAATTTGAATTTGAAATTTTCAAGTGGTCTTCACTTTAAAACAAAATGGTGGAGCAACTTGGTTAACAAATTCCTCTAAGTTATTTATAAGATAAGTTAAGACACTGTCCAAATTTGGTTCGATTTGGAGTATTATTTAAGAAGTTATTGTGATTTTAAATTTTCAAGTGGTAGCGTTATTTCAAGTGGCCCCGCTTAACTTAAGATATCTACCACTTTATTAAAAATGACGGAAAAATTTCATTAATGAACATCATTGAGACCCTTATGTGGTCTATATTTACATCAAATTTCAAACAAATTCGGAATACGCTTTTTACAATTTTAATTTGAAATTTTCAAGTGGAGACCACTTGAAAACAAAATGGCGGAGCAACTTGGTTAATAAACTCATCTAAGATATTTATAAGATAAGTTAAGACACTGTCCAAATTTGGTTCGATTTGGAGTATTATTTCGGAAGTTATAGTGATTTTAAATTTTCAAGTGGTAGCCTGATTTCAAGTGGTCTCGCTTACCTTAAAATATCTGCCACTTTATTAAAAATGGCTGATAAACTTCACTAATAAACTTCATTGAGACCCTTATGTGGCCTGTATTTACAACATAATTCAAGCAAATCTTGCTTTAAATATGCTTTTTACAATGTCGGTTTGAAATTTTCAAAAAGTCGGAGCAACTTGGTTAACGAACTCTTCCAAGATATTTATAAGATTAGTTCACTGTCCAAATTTGGTTCGAATTCGAGTATTATTTCGGGAGTTATCGTGATGACAAAATTTTCATTATATATATATATATATAGTAATCGAAGTCTTCCTCTGACAATAAGTAATATAGTAGCAAAATGCTTAACAAATATTTTAAAGAGTAATTAATTCGAATGTTATAGTGTAATCAGAAAAAAAAATTCCCCCAACTAATATCACCGCGAATCGTGGTATAGATATGCGGCTATTGCAGATTGTTTAAAAATAATGCCTAGTTTAAACTGGTATATTTATAATTTGATTGGAAAGTCGTTAACATGCTAAAGTTTTTGTCAACTCCATTTTTCAAACGGCAACACCCATTTTTGTTATTTTATTTTAGTTATTTGGATCAAAACAACCTGGAGAAACGCATATCCTCTCGAAAACATACTTTTTTTTTTTTAATGAATTGGAATGAAATATCTAATCGATCTGTATCATCAGCATATTTATGTGGCGATTTTCAGCAAAACTAATCGAAGGTGGTATTTTCTTTCTTTCCTTTTTTTTATCTGACTTTTAAATAGACTACATTACCTAATAGGAGCAAGGGGTTCTGATTATATCATCATATCTTCCGCAGTTTTTAGGTACTTAAAAACCTTTATACAAAACCTTTTAGAAGTCATTTAACAAAGAAAATATTAATTGCCTTACTTCATTTATAAAAACTTAAATTTAAAATAAATAAATAAATAAATAAAAATGTGAAAAATAAATCTTAATATAATTTTTTAACTAAGAATACGGTTCGTTGTAATGTAAATTTTCAAATCAACAAAAATATATATAGTTAATGGTTTTAATTATGTTATTTATCATTTAATTAAAATTGGTCTACTGATTTTCTCATAAAAAATTCATGACAACATTAAAATTTCGTATCATGGAAAATATCACTTTTTTGAAATAAAGGATTATATAATTTGATTAACATATCTGACATTTATTATTTAAAAAAAAAAAAAAAAAAAAAAAAAAAAAAATCAGTTACTGTCTTAAATGGTTTATTAGTTTTTCATTTTATTATTGTTATTATTATTTTAGTGAAACAATTGAAAATATTTTCTTTCAATAATCGTGAATCAAGACATCTTTACAATTTTCAACTCTTATTGGTGGAAATAATAAATTAATGTTTAACAAGGAGAAATTTTATTAAGTATCGGTATATAGATATATAGGCGTTCTTTTTTAATATTTACACACACACACACACACACACACACACACACATATATATATATATATATATATTAAATTTTAATTTCGCATCGTATTATTATATGTAATATTTGTTAGGAATAAACTGAATTCAATTAAAAAATAAATAAATAAATAAACGAAAGTTTTTCATATGTTACATTTATTTTTAAGTATACATTAAAAGATTAATTTCCGGTTAAAATATTTGTTTGAAGTACTTTTCTACAGTTTCAAATGCACAATGATTTTATTTTTGTTCTTTATTGTTATAAAAAAAAGCCAGATTGACAGCAATTTAAAAGTTTCACAAAACTGACAAGTATCCTAAAAGTAGAAAAAAAAATGAAGAAGAACGAATGCTCTAATATGAAAGAAAAAAAAAAAAATCTATACTCTACACTGGCATTTGATGATATACTCTATTGTGTCAAAGAACTATGTCACAGGGGATAAATGCTACTGAGAGCAATATATCAAAGAAAATAAATGTTTAGAAAGTTATATTTTCCCTTAAGAACTGCATTAAATCGTGAAATTTTTATAAACAAACTGCGTAAGTGAGTCTGATAATTCTTTTATTTATCTAATTTTTTGAAGAGTTATATATAGTGAAAAGTTATCCCACTTATACAAATATTTTAAATAGAGTTTTATCGAAACTGACAGGATGCTATTTCTCAGACTATTATATGATTTTTATAAAGAAAAAAATGTGTTTTATAATCATTTATTAACAAGCATGTGAAACAAAAATTTGAGACAATTTTCCCAATAGATCAAAAATTAAACACAACGTAATGTGAAATTGTATTCTGAATTAAAAATTGGAACATATATGAAGAATGAAAGTCGAAAATTTACGAAAAATTAAGTGAATACGCAATTTTTTCTGTCTCTCCTGATTACTGAATTGTAAAATTTATTTTATTTATTTCATGCACATAAGACCAACAGTAACAAGAATAAACTTAATTCAAAACAGATAAAGGTAGAGTTTTAGAAGAGAAAAAGCAAACAGTTACACTCACAGAGTTTCTAACGGGGGAAATTTCCAGATAATGAAGTGTATAATTTAACTATGATAGACATTAAAGCAAGAGCTTGTACGTATATATTACTTCTATGGAGGTATTATCACGCAATGAAAGAGAAACATGAACCATCCTGAACCATTATACCATTCTGAACGTATTCAACTCAGAAGAAATCTCACGAATAACGCATTGAACTGTGGTATCAGATAATTAAAAAAAAAAAAAAAATCTGAATTATTTTATCCCGAAAATTACGTTCAACAATTAAAAATAATTTCTCAACTATTTGAACAAAAGTTATAAAATTAATTTATAATAAAAATAACAATGACATTAAAACTTATTTAAACCTGATTTTGAATGTTTATGTTAAGTCAATTTGGGAAGGTATCCATGCGCATAATTGTTCTATTATTATTATTATTATTATTTATTATGTATTTCTTAAATCGTAATGAAAAACTAAAATTTTATTTATTTTTTAATTAGAGCAAACAGTTTAAAATTTCCACCGTAGTGGCATATTAAAAATGATATTTCGTCAATGAAGTATTAATAGAGAAATAATTATAGATATCAATGTTAAGAAACGATTTTCCGCGCAAATTTTGGCTTCCTTATAAAAGGTATAAAGGAATAATTTGAAATTGATTTACGAAATTATATTTGAATACCGCGCAGTTCATAAACGATTGGTCAGATAATGTTTCAAATTTATATTTAAAAGTATCATGACATCAAGTTCTGTACATGTCCTTATATTGTTTTGTCCACCCACTCTATATATATCATGATTTTACAAGAATTTACCATGTCGTAATTTACCATGTATGTATGTACCTGTGTATGAGTGTGACTCGTGTAGATCGCAAACGGTTGGACGTAGAATACAGTAAATTTTATGTAAGTTTGTTACATCTATTTTGCATCTGCCTTTTTATCTTTATACGGTTTTCTGATTGTGAGATATTCATGAAAAAATTATACAAAAAATGACTAAAAACAAGATACTTTATCAATTTACGTCCTACCAGCATAGATGATTCAACAAAACCGAATGATCGATCACTTAATGATATTGTTACTAAAGTTGCCGACATGCTTGCATATAGGAAGTAGTCTGTATTAAAATATGCAGGTTCTGGTAGACAAATGTACGTTCATTAGCGAATATTCTCGAAATAATTCATCGAAACAGTCATTTTAACAACAAGTCAAGTAAACAGCCTTAAATTGTCGCTGAATTTTGCTAATTCAGAGACAAAGTTAAACCGCTCAGAGAACAGTCTATAAGAGACAAACTTTTAGCAGTACGTCTGAGCATAAACTGTACTCTGCAAGAAGGGAATCTTCTATTTTTTTAGTCTCGTTATATATTTATAAATCTTTCGAGGTATTTCTTCACTAGAGTCCAGTGGATCTTTCCGAAAAAGTCTAGAATTGTACTCTTACGTTTTCAACTTTAACAAATATAAACTACTGCATTTTACTAAGTTTGCTAGCGATATCGTTACTTTCTTTTCCTTTTTTTTTTTTTTTTTTTTTTTTGGCTAAAGCCGACAGTCATAAAAAACTGGCAACTGTTTCCACAACTGTAAAACTGTTTTTTTTCTGTAAGAACAATCTTCATGCATGAAGGAGGTATCACTTACAACAAATTTTTTTATAAGAAAATTAAAATTTCTTTCGTTTATCATAATTGTTGTTGGATTCAAAACATGTATAAAGGCATAAAGAACATAGTAGCATTTTATTGGCTTCAAAACAGTTCGGTACTGGCAACAAACATATATACAATATTGCGAGATTGAAATAAAAAACGGCGGAATATAGTAGTATAGTTGCGCCAGAATCTGAAATTCCATTTTTAGTTTGAAACGGAATTAAAATTTTTAATGTATTGTTTCTCACCAATACTATAAATTTTTTCACGAATAGTATAAAATTTATCCATCTGTATTCGCATTAATTAAACTGAACTCTCAGGTGTATAATCAATGACAGATTTTGCAATAATATGGAGAATACTGCTTCTGAACAAGCAATATTCGGGCTCTGAAATACGTATTATCCTATTACCATGACTTTTGTGGTTACAGTAATAATTTTATTGTCTTTCTCGGGAATATGCCTGTTTATTTATGACCCTAACAACACACTTGTCCACAATACATCCTGAAGATGTCAATAGGATGTCCACAGACGTAATTTTCATCCATAGGACATCCTCAGGATGTCATTTGGAGAAGATGTGTTGTTAGGGAAACCACTTAGCATACACGAAAATGGCATTATTTTACAACAATTCGTGTATTTCAATGGATGGATAAGAATGTCATGTGGTGTTTACATCATTGTTATTTTCAAGTTTTAGTTGAGTATAAAATTTAAAGCAAAGGAATTTTCTCGGTGCATACGACCCCCCTCGTTCACAAAAATGTATTTTTAATAGTCATAATTTTCTTAATATTCCTAGTCAACAACTTCCTTCATTCTCCCAGACCTTTATAATTTTCCCCCGAACATTGGCTCTTCCTGTACAGTACTGGGTTAAATTCTACTCCGAAATTTGCATTATATGATATTCTTTTCTACATAATTAGGATATGTACCAAATATTAGAAATTCAATTGAATGTTTCACTTCCATTTAAGTTTTGCATATTCAACCGAAGAACTCGATTTCAAAAATTTGACCCCAAAGCAATAATTTCTTTACCATATATATGTGTAGGAGAAAGTAATAGTAAAGAATTCATTGAATAATGCGTTTTTAATAAGTGATATTGGCTTTGCATGCAGTAATAAACTTTATTTGCATAATTTATTAATTAATTGTATAGAGTTGGTGTTATGAAAATTATCAGGAAAATCCAGAATATTATTGTCGATAGAATAAATTGTTTTTGAATTGATCTCAAATGTAGAGTATTTGTATAAAAGATGTAGAACTTATCTTATTAAATTATTTTACAAGTTAATACTTTAAATTATTTCATAATCGATTTGCCAATGTCCAACCCGAAAGCCTAGGATAATAAAAATGAACGCGCACCGATAATCACAGTGGTATATGAGGGAACATACTGTATAGTAGGGCAGTAGAGGAGCAGCATGTGTGGTATTCAATCACGATGTACAGGCTTTCCGACGAACTGGAAATGTAGAATGCCTGGTGACGCTAATTTAGAAAAAATATCAATAGTTTTCGTGGTGCAAGTGGATTGAGGAAGAGTCCAAATGTTGTTCGTATTTTTATGGTTCGGAAATTGGTTCGGAATTTTTATGGTTCGTATTTTTTTGTTCGTATTTTTATGGTTCGTTTATTGAAATTTAGTGCCTTTAATACTCACAGAAGAAAACTATAAATCCATTCTTAGCAGTTATTCACTTTCTATGTTTTCGCAAAGATTGGGGACTCCAATAAGCCTTGCTTTTAAGAGTCTGTCTATAACTAACACCGCCAAAATACAACAATTGACTAAGTTGCTCGAAGATTAAATGTTAATCCATTTTAATCTACCATAATTTCCACAAAAACCTTCCTTGAAGAGTAGGGGCTCTCATAAAGTTTAAAAACGGGTATTTGTCAATCTGGCATCGTATTAGCTTAAGCCAAAGAAGCTGATACTGATGTCCATCAGTCAATGTCAATACAGTGTACCTCAATTGAAAATTAAAATTTTGAGAAATACTGTTCTGCTTCTTTTTCGTAAACAACTAAATTTCAACTCATTCTGTAGATGATATCTTTCCAAATTTTCATTGAATTTGCTTGAGGTTTCTCTTAGAATATACCCATATATCTGACTAAGAAATTATATAAAAGAAGTTTTTGAATTGCCTGTGTATTTGTGGTTAATAATTCGTTTATGAAAAATGCATTCTTTAACAAACTACACAATAATACACACACACACACACACACACACACACATATATATATATATTTATTTATTTATTATGATTATCGTATGTTTTCTCAACTATAGTTTGTCACTTTTTTTAAAAAGTGCATAACATTGAGTTGAAAAAGAATTATGTAATAAGAAATATGTACAAGCAAAAAAAAAAGATTTTTTTTAAAGACATTTTTATATATCTAAACTCATACGGGCTATTTGTAACGAAATAAAATTAGACAATTAACGTCCTTTAATTTTTTGTTGGACTATGTCTTCATAGCATATATCTTTAACATTCACCAAGAAACTCAATATTTTGAAGATAAGTTATTTCTAAATCTTAGGTATATCCCAACAAAATTACTCTCTTTGTGCCTACATACATTTTACAGTGAAACTGCTAATCTTATGTTAAATTTCCGTAATGATATTTCCTACAATATATATATATATATATATATATATATATAGATAGATAGATAGATAGATAGATAGATAGATAGATAGATAGAATTTTCTACTACGTTCAATTAGCTAGTGAAATTTTATACGATAAATAAATTTTTACACTGTAATATATTTATTAGTACTAACAGAGATTAAAGAGTATATCTTACTGTTACCACAAGTAACCTTAAGCAACCTATTCTTTGAAAAACGTATGTTGATAATTTCGTTAAGAGAAGTGAACTGAATGCAATTTTACTAATAGGATTTTAAGAGTAAAAGTCTAAAAGGATTTGGAGTTTCTTTTTTTACCTAAAATTTGTAATGGGTTTTCTGCAATAAGTAATTTTGTAAAAATGAAGTGGGTTTTGTTTTTAGAAAAATTATTAATAGTGAGGATTTATATTTATATAGCGTAAACTGTGAATATCATATCATATAATTAAATAATGGAATAAATACAGATGTTTTCAAAATTATTTATTAAACCTTATTTTCATGTATTTATTAAAAATTAAATGTTTATTTTTATACATTTCTTCATTTCGCATTTGAAATTCATTAGATCTTGAAAATAATTATAAAAGAGATTCTTCAAATTTAATTTAAGTTTTACCAGTTAGAAATGGTCCTATTTTATATAAATATTTTAAATAAAAATTAAACACTAAAATATAAATATGTATGTATATACATATATATATATATGCATATATATATTCAAATATGTATATACAGTAGAACCTCGATTATCCGAACCTCGATTAATCGAAACTCCTCTCCGTTAACCGAAGTCGGTTTCTTCTTCACTTTTTTTTTTCATTTTCTACTATCATCCAATGTTTTCTCTTAACAAGCATGCATATTTAAAGTTTTTTTCCCCCCACATTCATTCCTTTTGTATGCAAGCCGTCCTTTCCAAACTACGAATGCAGATAAATATTTTGGAATTTCCTTTTCTAGAATTCCTTCTCGCAAGCTCAATTCTCGGTATGAGTGTACTCTTCCCCACTTTCAAACGTCCCTGACTAAACAAAAACACGCCCCATTTCGAAATGTGGAAGGTCATTCTGCCAAGTCCCAGAACAATCGAATGTTGTTGCATCCTCTGATTGTAAGCGAGGTCAAAGAACCTAACATCTTTTGTCATCTCAAAAACAGAGAAATTTTCATTGCAGCAGAATTTCAAAATTTTTGTGACTTTGTGTCACTTATGATTCCTCTGAACTCATGCTTTTAAGAAAACTTCGGGATAGAACTGCACGGAAAAGGATGGCCAATTTATACCAGATAAAGCTTCCATTTAAACCATTGTGAGTTTTTGTTTCAAAAATAAATTTATTTTCATTTTTTTAACAGTTAAAATAGTCATAATAACAGTTCAATGACGGTACTACATAATAAACTAGATAACAGGGGTCGTACTCTCCGCCTTTTTTTCAGGACACACTTAAGAATAAGAAACTTTCTCCTATTTTGCTACCAGTAATTTCATGCAGAAATTTTTATGGTACTTTGTATAGAAATGTCTCCAGATTAATCTGGTTAGAGATCATCTAAAAAAATAGTGGTAGGAATAGAGGCGGAAATTTGTCATATTTGAGGGTGTCCTGAAAAAAGAGCGGAGATTACGACCCCTGAGATGATTATTGATAAATTCTCGATTATCCGAAAATTTCGATTATCCGAAGTAGGTTCGGTCCCAATTACTTCGGATAATCAAGGTTCTACTGTATATATATATATATATATATATATAAGAAAAAGTCCATACTACAGAGTTACATTTCCATCTATATAAGCAATCATATTTAATTTTTTAGGGTAAATTAAATATATAAATATTCTAATGATTAATAAACTGAAAGGAAATATATTTTGTTGACATTGTAGGGAGGAATGTCTAATGTGCACTACACTCCAATAATGAAGGAAATGAATTTTAGACAGGTAAAAATTTCTATGCTAAAAAAAAAAAAAAAAAAAATCCGATTTGTCAAAACAAAAATTATACACATGTATTAGGTGTAAGGGAAAGTTCTGTCATTTTTGAACACGTGCACTTTTGTTCGTTATCGATTATCGACTAAAACTGGTTATCGACTGAAACTGTGGTTTAAACAGTTAGGTTAGGGTATGATTGATGATTTACACACATTTTTTTTCTTTGTATTTTAGTCGGTTTTTTCAAACTTCTAGACCTGTCACCATGGGTGAAGAAAAAGTACACTTAAGACTTGTATGTTGTACGAGTTCCAAAAAGGAAACAACGTGATGGAGGCAACAAAAAACTTATATGACGTGTTTGGAGATGATGGAGTAACAGCTCGAACATGCCAAAGATGGTTTGTAAAATTTCGTTTGGGTGATTTTTTCTTTAAAAGATAAGCCCAGATCAGGAAGGTCATCAGGTGTCAATGAAGAAATGCTACATCAGGACAAACCCCACGTTAACTTCCACAAAAATGGGATTAAAGCTTGGAATTCATCTGACTACTGCTTTGGATCACATTAAAAAGCTTGGTTTTGTGTGCAAACTCTCTGTTTGGGTGCCACACAACGACAGAACTTTCCCTTCATACCTAATATATGTATAGGTGTGTCTGTGCTTTTGGATAAAACCATCGATAATTCGGAATTTAAATGTAATTCAAATTATTCTTGAAATTCGGAAGTTTCATTTGAAAGAAATAAACTTGAAAAACGGTTCACTTCATTTTTTCTAAAACATCCGTCTTAAAAATACCGAAATCTAACTGAACACAAAAAGCTTTATAACTTCTCTTTAACTCTTTCCATAATTTATGCATTTCTGTAACTCCACAGCAATCATGCGCCAAACTAAATTCAACAAATTAACAACTTCTTTTACACTAACCCAAATCTTCCATGTTCAACCTTACACTTTCTCCGAAACCATTGCTAGGTAACACTAGATCAAACTAATAACAAAATTTCTCGCAATCCAACACACCTTGGACAACACTGCACGCTTTCTAGCATTCTATACTGAAAGAGATTGTGTGCGGCGTAAAATTGACCAACGGCGTGATTGTACCTTATAAAATTAAATCTATGCATTACACACCCTAACAGCACAAAATGTTCCAGAAACGTAACAATCATATAACATTGGAACATTATAAACATTTCCGAAACGTTTAAAAACGTTCAGATTGCTTTCCGATTAGTTTCAAAAACGTAGAAATGTCCGCGATCGTAACAAAAAATCAGATACGTAACAGAAACGTTACAATCACTTAACAGATAGAAAATCGAAAAGGGCGTATGTTTCAGAAAAGTATCAGAGAGCATACTAAAACGTGTTACGTTTTTGAAAGATTGTAAGCTTTTTGCAACATAACTGAAACGTTCTGTGCTGTATGGGCATGTACTAAAAATTTGCAATCAATTCATCTTAAGAAAATAAGACTTTAAATATATACCATAAGATTTTAGTTCCAGAAGGCTAGTAATTTCATCACTCAAAACAAATGAATAGCTACAAAATTTACGGATTTTAACACTATTTTTCCTGTTGTTTAATCATACAAAACTGTTTAAAAAATTATCCAGAATTCTTATTAAAATTTTCAGGTAGGAAAAAAAAAGGTATAAATTGGCAGATTAGCTAATGCTATTTATTTAGCTAAAATTGTATATTCTAATATTCCAATTTCAATAACTCGTAAAATGTAAAATACATAGTACTTAAGCTTTGTATCGCTATCTATTTTATAGTTAGAAAAAAAAAAAATCTAACTGTTGCACTGTTAAAAATTTCTTCATAAAACTACTGATAATCATTTGGAGAGGGGTTTGGAGAGGACGGAGTAACAGCTCGAACATGCCAAAGATGGTTTGTGAAATTTCGTTTGGGTGGTTTATCTTAAGTCTTATATAAAATTTCAGAGAAAAATAAACAGATATGTTAAAAATTCTATTTTATACATGTATTTTAATGACTATTATTAATTTAATTAATTAATTACGAGAACATATTTATCACTCAGAATGCTTCTTCTAAAGTAGAAGCATTCATATTTAATTTTTATTGATAAATTAAATTATAAAATTTGATAAAAATACAGAATAAAGATTGAGAATATCGATTATTTGCTTTTATTTAAGAATTATTGTAAATTTACAGAGACTCTGGATAAATATTTCAGTAAATTTACAGACATTTTTTACAGTACGAAGATTAATTACGTCCATACGGCAATATATTGTTTTTAAAGATTTTTAAAAATATTTTACTAAATAAAAATTCAGAAATTAAATTGTAAGTATTATGCTTTAACTTTTTTGTATTTAAAAGTTGTGACTTTTTATACTACTCAGAGTTTCTGCTCGTATAAAACAGTGTATTAAACTTATTCTTAATCAGATTTCTCTTCATTTTATTTATTATTTATACATTAGTTAACATTTACAAATGAAGACTTACTTTCCTTCTTGTTAGATTGGTATTTAATATTAAATGATATTTTCATGATTTTGTTAGCATTTGTAAATGAAGAATTATTTTCCATCTTTTGAGATATGCATTTAATGTTAGATGATATTTTTATGATTTAGTTACGACAAATATAATATTGTGAGCATTCTCATAAATTTAAAAACTATATAAGGGTTTTTTTTTTTTTTTTTTTTTTTTGAATTAACATAATTAAACACAAAAATATTATCATGCAAAAAGAAATATTATGGAAGTGTGCACCCTACATAGAATGGAAAATAATTTGTCATGGTCGAAAGTTTAAATTGGCATCCCGCTAACAGGGGTTTTATCAGCCACATTCGTATGAATGTTAAGATATTCCAACTGCAGTTTAAATTATAGTTGAATAATAAGGACAATACGGACAGTTGAGTTCTCTTAAAACGATGAAATCACAATTTAATAACGCAAAATACGTAATTGGAGAAGAACTTATTGAAAATGTATCAAAATTATTAACAAACTGGAAATATTCAAAAAATGAAACAAATTCTCATTTATGTCTTGAAAAATCGTAATCTATTTTTAAATTACTTCTTTTTGTGATATTTAAATTAATCGAGTATCCTAGAAGATAATAATTTGACTATCGGCGACTTTTTACTTCGTATTACACGCTTGTAACATAAATATCGCCAAAATTTTTGTCCAAGAATCTCTTGTTTCTTTATTCAATTTTCAACAGATTAATTTTTATCATGAATAAAATAAATAGTGATAAATCTGACAATATCCAAAAAAAAATTAATTTGGCTTTCTTTTTAAATTCAAAGTTTTATAATTAAATATCTCACTTTATAACGCTAAATTCTAATAATGTTATTTTTTTGGAAAATATTTTTTGTAATCGGAAGTAAAAATGCAACGATATGAATAAATTGGCGACATTATTTAATTTACTGTTACTGCATTTCAATTTCACAGAATAATTTAATTTTTATCTGCACTTAGATTAAACTTTGTGCCTTGAATGCGTAATGCAAATTCTCCAACCAATTTAAGGAACGTACTCTGGAGAGTAAAACATAATGATGACATTTAATGTCACGTATTAATGCTAATTATCAAAGTAATTTTGTTTTTATGTTTACTTTAGTTACTGAGCGTTACATGTTGAGATATATAATTAAAAAGGATATCAAATTAAATAGTTATAAATTCCCATATTTCACGTGTATTAAAAGAAAAAAAAAAAAAAAAAACCTGTATATATATAAAAAAGAAAATGACATCTAATGTTTCTCCACAAAATTGTGTTTTTATATACCTTAAAAAAATTATTTTCGAAAGAAAAGTTTGCAAATAAAGGAAAAAGTAAAATTTTTGGTAAAATCACCAAGAAAAAAACTTTCTTTCTTGCTTTATTTATTTGGCATTAAATGCTGAGTACTAACAAGTTTTAAATGTTCTTTCTGAAACTCTGGGATAAGAACTAAAAGATTCCTTTGTGGAAGGGAGTGTGTTTTGAAGAGAGCAAATAAAAACAAATAAGACTGGTTTAGAGTAGAAAAGCTAATGTCACGCTTGTGTAAAGAGATGTACCATGCTTATTTAGTTTTTATTTCCAAAATTTTCTGTACTATTTGTTATTTCATTTTCAACCCACGTTATGAAAAATAAATGAAATTGTATCTCTTTCTGAAAAAATGATAATTTAAAACTTTTACATAAACATCTTAAAATAAAACAAAAAGTTTTCTTAAAAAAGGGCATATTTATAAAAAAAAATAAACTATTCAAAAACAACAAGCGAAAAAAAATTTTTTTTTAATTAAGAAAAATAAAATTAAATTTTATTTACTACTATATATATATATATATATTAAGTAAAATTTCATAACTTTTTAAAGAATTACCGAAAATTTAAGATTTTTGTTCAAGACATAGACAATTTGAAATTTATTTATTTTTTTAATAAACAATATGTATATAGTATCTTGCTTTATGATAATGTTGCACTATTTTATTGAAAATGTTCTTTTTACCCCTTATATATTAGCAATAATTATCATACACCTATTAATAAATGGCAATATACTTTTTTTTTTTTTTTTTTTTGTTTATTCGGTGAACTGCTGTAACTATGTATGATTATTTAGATTAACAGCAGAAAAATTTCTTTTAAAGAAAACTCATGCGGTTTTGCCAGTTTTCAAGTATTTGTCACTGTTTTAAACATATTTCTTTTTGTACTCAATAGTCATTGTTTATACTTTTTTGCGTTATTCATTTTCTTGCAATTTCCTTATTCCTGACCTCAAAATTCATAAAATGGCATTCATAAGAATATTAACTATGATATAACTTTAAAATGTTAAGATAATTATTAAATTATTAAATGTTAGTTTATTAGCCTTTGACTTATTGAATGAGTAACGTTGAATAGCTTGCAAATTTAAATTTCGCAAAATTAATAACAATTGTATTCGATTACTTAAATTCTCTGTACGCAAAAAAACATTTTCCCCTAATATTCCCCTAATTTAGGACTTTTAATTTATTTACCTATGCAAAATATAAGCAATTCATAGTATCTATATTTAAAAAAACAATTATTATTAGATAATAAAAAGTTTAAAAAGATTTTTTGAAGGAAACGTACGTTTAAAATTAGCTGGCATTAAACAACATTAAAAGTTCTTACACTCACTTCCCTCCCCCCCCACACAAAAGAAATAAAAATGTTTAAATCATTTGTAAATGTTTACTGTTTAAGAAAAAATATTGAATTCAGTTTTAAATTAAGTTGAAATTTTTAAGTTATTTTTGTTCCAGCACTAAAGAAAACTATTGTAGCAGAAGAAATAGTCTCCGAAAGTGACTAAAATAGTCTAAAAGGTTTATTTTAACTATAAATATAATTATTTTAAAGTTTTCCAATTTATCGTTGGTAAAGAAAATAAAATTTTTACAAATCAACAACATGTAGCGATTTCATTCTACAACTCGGTATGAAGTAACAGCTATAAAAGGAATCAATTCCATAAATTTCAAACATTTAAAAAAAATAAATAAATAGCCACATTATCGTGCTACACAACTTTATTATGTTGCTCTATTGACGGCTTTTGAATTCTTGTCGCCAGATTAGAGATGCATTTTTTTTTTTTTTTTCTATGAAAAGGGGAAGACTATTTTGCTAATAATTTTACCAGACATCTTTTTGTTTATATATAAGAATCCTTCCTATTCTGTTTATTTTTTTTAATGGCTTTTAGGTTTAAAATAGTGCTTGCTGAAATAAATTTGCTATCTTTAAAACTGCATTTTTTCTATAAACTCCTTTCTATAGTCGCCAAATTTGTCGCCAAATTCATTACCTGCCTATTGGAGCTTTTTAATGCGTTTTAAAGGGAAGATTAAGCTATTTTAACGCGAAAAAGAGCTAGAAATTCAGAAAATTGACATTTTTATCAACACTAAGAATCTTTGAAAGAATTTATACAAAAATAAATACAATTATTTACAATTTTGTAACAATACGCATTGATAAAGTGCTAATGTAGTTAGTTCTACGTATACCTATGTTATTCAAACTTATATAATAGTTAATATTTATTATTATTATTATTATTGTTTTTTATTTGCACTTTAAACTCTAAATGCATTTCTTTCTTTTGCTAAACCATATCGTTTGTTTTCATTGAACATCTTTAAAGAACTTTATTAAAAAGTAAAAAACAACAGTGAGCATGAAAAAGAATATATATAAATATTACATTATTTTATTTCTTTATATCACCATTATAGCGTATCGGTTACATATTAAAAATGTCCATGTTATTTTCACAGCAGGTTTTAACAGGTAACTTTGATTTTTCTTATCTCTCAACATCACTGTTAACCCATTGCCTGTCATTGTTTTTTTCTTGGGATGTTACATTTTTTGTAGTTTTAGACAGTATTTTAGACCGGGCATTCTTCCACTATTCCAAACATGGAAATGTAGAAGTACACTGATTTACTTGAAATCTGTAGTAATCCTATTATTTTCTTTACTAAAACTTATAAATTTTTGACATATAATACATATAAAATTTTTGACAAAAATTAGGCTATACACAGTTAATTTTACATTTTTTTTTTTTTTTTTTTTTTTTTTACTTCTAACAGATAGCGACGCATTGTTCGTGTTTATATCAAATAGTAAATATATAATAATGTCAATAAGTATCCAAAATGTAAGGTTTAACACAAACATAATTATTAAGACATTTAGTGTTAGATTCCGTTATAATTAAAACTTTAAAAAAATGTTTTATAATTTTCGTAAAAACTGAAACTTTGAATATTTATTTATTTTTTTTATCTTGTTTTGCATGGTGCTCCAACCACCAATAATCAATTGTTTTTGAAAAGATTTTAACTAATTGTCTCATACTTTTAAAAATTATTTTTTATATATTACAGATGATGTATTCTTATATGTGGTTAAATATATTTTGAATCGGGTATCTTGATTGATAGAGTTAAATATTCTGTATTTTGTATTTCTAATTTTTTAACCAATAATTTTTTTTTAATTAAGTGGGAATTTAATGATATTTATAATATTAAAAAATTCATTGGGCAATAAAAAGAAAAGATTAGAATTTTAATACAATAGAACATTCAAGTACATAAGACAAAACTACTTTGATTTAAACATATATATTTCTTCATATAAAATTTTAGTTAAGTTTTCTACAATTAATGCAATAAACGTATAATTCTATAGATTATAACCCGTTAAATGAAGTTTTTCTAAAAACTGTATCAAAAACAAAAGTTATGACAAAGAAAAGCAATGTAGAAATATATTATTTTAAATATTCAAAATGCATTCTTTTATATCTTATTAAAAGGAAAAACTTGTAAAAACTCTAATGCGGCACAGAAATTTTCTTCTGGAATTCTAATAACATGTTCTCTAAATTGACAGATTTGATTGAAGTTAGCTCTTCAAATATTCAAAACACGTACTTCCTGTTTCTTTTTTAAAACAGTTCATGAATTTTAATATCTTCAAATGTAGAAAAAAGAAAATCAAATTCATCGGCAAATCAAAATTTGAATTATATTGAAATACTTTTTTCCGTTTTCCATTCTTGTAATTAATATATTTACGTGTTACATCTTATTGAAGCAAATTAAGAAAAGTTAAGTGCCCTTATAATAAAATTTATTTACTTCAATTTATATAATTTCCTCAAAAAAGTGTTAAAAGAAAATGAAATTTTAAATATTTATACGAATTAATTTTATAAGAATTTATGTTTTAAGTATTTAATTGGATATATGAAGACAGAATATTATTTTTTCAACGATATTTTTTAACAAAATGAAATTATTTAATGAATGTAAGAACAGGCTACAAGAATAGTTTTAGTACTAGTAGTAAAGTAATATACAGTCAGCTTTACTTTTATTTTATTTTATTTTTGTTTAAAGCCCCTGCCGACATAAAAATTGCAAAGTATAATGTATCATTATGTATCATTATGTATAATGTATCAAAGTATAATTGCAATTTGCATAAAAATTGCAAAACAAAGAATTTGTTTAAAGCCCCTGCAAAACATGCGACTGGAGCCGATCGATGTGTAATACATCTGGTTATTAATTCAATAGTTAAATTTTTAACATAGATCATCTACATTTTAAAATTTACCCCCAACTTCATTTTTTAGAAGGGTAACAATCTTTTTTGACACAATGTTGAAATGTCTGAGATCAAGGCGGTAAGGGGAAATCTAATTTCTATTAATTAATTCTTGATAGAATTACAAATAAAAATATGTTAGGGGTTCACCACTACATTAAAAAAAATTAAATTAAGATTTCACGCAGAAAGGTATTATATCTATTTAGATAATAACAAGAAAAGAAAAATAACAATTTTAATTAAAAAATCAACTAAAGTAATACTAATTAAGAAATGATGTATGCGTCTAAGCTTACTTGACTAACTATTTTAATTCATGTGATGTGTATGCAGGTTTATAGATGACACAAATGATAACAACTGATAGCCCCCTAACAGCAGCAAAAAAAGGGAATATCACTGTAACTAGAAAAATAATGATAGGAATTAGCTGTAAAATTATAAACCCATATGAAAAAGCATTCATGAAAAAGCATTATAAGTCATAATTCATAATTTTTTCGAATATGAATTTATTAATAATTTTCATAATTCGAAAAATATTTTTAAATCAGGAACATGCGGGAAATATGTTTGGGTCACTTCATTATAACGAATAAAAAAAAGAAATAAGAAAGAAAAAAGAAATTTGAATATAGTAGTTTTTCAGTAAGATATGATTTAATGTTTGTCACATTCATTTAAAATTAACACGCCCATATTTTGACAGCTTATTACTTTATGAAAACAGTTAAAGGAATATATAAACTATACCTTTTACCGGGAAGAAAAATACATAAACTATACCATTTTTCAGGCTAATTTAGTCCAAATCATCACCAAATTTGTCAAAAATGGGAGGTGCCATTAAAAAAATGAAGTTGATGCCAGTTTTAATATGTAGAAGACCCCTTAAGCAAAATATAATTATACCAACCATACCATTTTAAACTAGACGTTATTACTAATCGATTGTATCAACCATATATTTACATAACAATTTGCGTCGAAATTAGTTGGGCGTAGATTCCTTTTTCTTTCTTTTTTCTGGCTGTTGATATCACATTCGGACTTATGTTACTCTATTTTAAAATGCTTTTTTTTGTAAATATTAAACGTATTATCACAGCTGAAAATTACTTCGAAAAATACTTGGGTTGATAAAAAAAAAAAAATGTAACAAGAAATTACGTAACATATAGTGCATCAAATTTAATATGTTTTTTTCTGCATTTAAATAATAATAATAATAACGCTGAGATTACAAGGTATAGAAAGATGTAAAAGCAGAATTGAATGTTCAAGTCTACTGTACAAACCGTTAAATTTATTAAAAATGTAAAAATAATTTGAAATATACATATAAAATATATTTATATTGTTCAACTTTGTTATAACGTCATCCAAGGAACCGAAATATTTCTTATAGTGTAATCGAGTGATATAATAACTGAACTTAAATTAGACGCAGATGAAATTGCTCTATTTAGCTGGAAACAATAAAAAAATATAATAATAATATTTATGTAAAAAAAAATAATAATAATAAAAACAGAGTGCGATTTTTGTAAGAAATTCTATCAAAATACATTTAGAATATTAGATATAATATTATATAAAATACATTAAAATATATACTCGAGAAAGAACCTTTTTATTTAAAGTAATTCGAAATATATTATAAGCGTTAGAAGCTTCGGCAAACGGAAAAGCGGACTTGACCTCCTTCTACATTTTGAAGTTTAATTTAAATTGTTTTTATCGTTCATAATTGAAACAAAATTATATATATATACTTTAATAGTTAAATTTTACTACAGAAATTTTATGTTTATGAATGTATGACCCTCTTTCTGACTATCTGCTAGAGTGAAATTGATTAAAGATTTATATAAAAATACCCTCCTCCATGAAAATATGCTTGCAGGAGGTGATGGATTTTTTTTTTACATCAAACTTATATATAATAAACATTAATTATGTATTGCTTAGGTAAGCATCCAGTACTTTAAATACGTAATATAAAAAATAACGTCAATTTATGTCTTTACTTTTTCTATATTATCTCGAAAATGATGCAAAAGCTGTCAAAATGCTTATATTTTAACATCAAAACCGAGGTAATATGATGTTATAAGTAAGTTGAGTTAACATTGAAATCATATGAGCGATTAAGGGAGACAAATATATTTGACCTTATAAGCAATTAATCTTAAACACTCGTTGAAATTTAATTACGAAAGAAGGAATCGATTTCAACTGTATATAACATATAACGTTGTATTACTAAATTGCGTATTGCTGAGAATACATTTTATTATAATTATTTTTACTTGGTGTATAATTATTTTCATTTTTAATCAAATACAGAAATAGTTCATCGCATGTAACTAAAAAAAAAAAAAAAAAAAAACTGATCATTCCCCGATCATTCTTTCTCATTATAACATATTAAAATAAAACTTAAACAAACTTAATAGAGCAGTTTGGAACTTAGTACATGATTTTAACTTGGAATTAAATAGAAAAATATCTTTTGGTTAATTTAAAAATGTTTTCATTGCAGTACAAAGAAGTGAATGTGTACTCATGTAAAATAATAGGACAAAAATATTAAATGAAGGTGAATAAAAAAAAAAAAAAAAAAAAAAGGTGAAAAGTTTAATTTTTTGTAATTTATAATACAGCAAAATTTAGAAGGACTCGAATTTATCTATACAGTAAAGAGCCGCAATACTTATAAAATCGTATGTATGCAAATAACCAAGGTATACAAACAATCAGCGCAACAAAATGCGGTTGACAGAGCCTATGTAAAACAACATATACCTCTGAAAGTTACTAAATAGGTTTTTGCTCTACAATCGCAGGTTATTAGAATTTGAATGAAGTGGCATTTTTGTACACGCACGAAAAGAGCAATATCGTCTTGAAAATTTGAATTTTTGCGTATGATCGTTTCCCAGGTGTATACTGGATGCCGAGTATCTGGGAAAATATCACATTTACGATATCAACACGGGTAAAAGAAAACCTTAAAAAAATAAGGCCATCGACGACTGAGAAGAATAGTTAAGCAAGTTAAACGCGAAAAACAGACGCGTATTTAAATGCTAGTAAGTCACAAATATCAGCGTACAAATGTTCAACGGACTACAAGGTATATGTGTTTTTGTAATCGAAGTACCGAGTTCATTCGTATACATTACTGACTGCATGGCACATAGCTTTAAGAGTCGATTAGGACCTCCAACCACCACGGGAATGTGATTGACTAGAAACGCATTATCTTGTTTGATGAGTCGAGTATCCATTTGTATCATGCGGAGGAAGTGTATGGTTACTAAGATAATTTATGAATCCATGCACACGAAATATCAATAGTAGAACGCTCAAGCTGGGCACGGCAAAAAAAAAGGCATCTTAAAGTAAGGCACAAAAAGCGACTGATAAGGTATTTAAGATACGTAAATGTCTTAACCTTTTGAGAAGGGCTCTTACGAAATTCTATGGTGAAGTTTGACAGATATTGTCACAGTCCCTTTCAAAAGGTTAATGTAGAACTTGGACGTAATAGATATCTTAACTTAAGCCACACGTGTGTCTTAATAGACTAGTGTTGCAAATGAACTAATATAAAGTGTTTTAATCCAGTGATATGTCTTAAAATAAAACATTCAAGGCGAAATCTTAAATTTCAAAATGTCTTAAAATAAAGTATTCCGCATTCCATTATTAGATATTCAGCAGGGTGGTGTATGCGCTATCTATTGATTGAAATCCAAATCGTCATATTAAATTACAATTTTAATATAACAATAAAATCATTTAATTTAAAGAATTTTTAACTTAGCAGTGGAAAAAAAAATAAATAGTAATGCAAATATCAAAATTTTAAATATCTTTTATTGAATAATTTTCAGTGACTGATTTTATTTATCAGATTTCATCATATTACATATATAGCTACTATCACGCAGATGTTCTGCGTAGCTTGTTTTACTACCAAATTATTTAATTCCATTAAGTATAATGATTGAAATATATCAAATTTTAATGAATAACTCATGAAAATATTTTAATTAATTTTATTTGATTCATAGGGCTATCTGCATCTATGTATAAATAATGTTTAAACAAGTGAAATAAATTACTAAAATTGCATTATTTTGAAATGATTATTTATGAAATTTAAAAGAATCTCAATATAAAAAATTTACATTTAACATAACAAATGTGCATAAATGATAAGTGATATGTATATTATTTACATGAAAATATATTTGAAATAATTGATTCAAATGATTTTTAGACACGAAATTTCTTTGTTTTAAAAAATTTTACTTTTTATTTAAAGCTCTCTCATATAATTAAATAAAACAAAATTATTAGATGAAAAGAAGCAAATAACTTAGAAAGCAGATTTGTAACTGAACAATTCTAAACACAGTTTTTTTATTTTTCGATTTCAAAACTATTTTTTTTCTCTACATTTTTACCTGCAAGTAAATGTAAAACAAAACTTTTTCTGCTTTTCATGTTCATAGTTCTTTTTCCCTTTTTAAAAGCAGCTTATAGAAAGAAATTGTTTTCAAAACACCATAGGCTGCGATTTGGACACACTTGTTTTAAATTTTACAAAATTCTTAAACATCTACAACTAATATTTTATAGAATTCATACATATTAAGCTTTAGATATAATCTCGATATTTGTAAGCCAAAAAGTAAAATGTATAATTAAAAATCTGGTGTTTCACTCACACGACTTTCTCTTACTCTGAAATTTAATACTATAAATACAGGTTGGAAATTAAGAGGTAAGATAACGATGTTATGTAAACCTATGTTAAACAATTCAAATAAGGCTTCGAGAGAGATTTATATGATAATTAGTTCTGTGTGAGGGGGCTACCGCCCCCCTCAACCCCACGTTTTATTAATGCATCTAGATTAATATAAAATTAAATTCAGTTATTAAAAATAATTCTGTTTTTAAAAGATAATTTATTAAAATAATTATTTAAAAAAAATTATCTTTTATGATAATGCAGACGATTTTCATATTAGAGAAGTAGTATAACACCAAATATCCAAAAAAAAAAAAAAATCCATTTCATTCTCAATATTGAAAAAAAAATCGATTTTTTTTCTAAGTTTTTTTTTTTTTTTTTTTTTTTTTTTTCGTTAAAAGTAAAAAAAATCGATAACTTTGTTTTAAATTATCGCAGATCGATGGCTCAAACATTCGTTTTAAAGGTATTGGCGAGCTCTTTTCAAAGATACCCATTATGAAAATTTACTCCTTTCGAGGGGGTAGGCGAGGCTCCTACATACACAAAAAAATTTTCCCAGTAAACTATCTCTATTACAAAAAATATATATTCGTTTCATTTGGTTTAGAGCAGTCTATATACGTTAAATTCTACTTATCTGCAATTTCCACCATAGACGTAATGTATTAGAATTCGTTTATTGTCCCTGTATACGAATCATTTGCTTGATCTTAACGAAAAGCTTACTGTAGCATCCATATATGATACGCATTTAGAATATCAAGTTTGAACTTTCTGCCTTAATTTGTTTTTGAGATATGCTGATAACAGACAGACACACACACAGACACACACAAAGACATACACAGAGACCATTTGCTAAAAACATGAATTTCGTATTCAGGGGACCTCAAGACTTGTAAATATAACAAAATCTCGCGTTCAAAAATTTGACCCAAAAACAATACTTTCTCTACCTTATGGGTAAAAGAAAGTAAAAAAAAAAAAATAATCTGGTGTGTCACTCACACGACTTTCTCTTATCCTGAAATTTAATACTATAAATACAGGTTGGAGATTAAGAGGTAAGATAACGATGTTATGTAAACCTATGTTAAGCAATTCAAATTAGGCTTCGGGAGAGTTTTATATGATAATTAGTTCTGTGTGAGGGGGGCTACCGCCCCCTCAACCCCGTTTCGTTAATGCACCCACATTTATATAGAATTTAATTCGGTTATTAAAAAATAATTCTGTTTTTAAAAATAATTTTTTAAAATTATTATTTAAAAAAATTATCTTTTATGATAATGCAGACGGATTTCCATATTAGAGAAGTAGTATAACACCAAATATCCAAAAAAAAGTCCATTTTATTCTCAATATTAAAAAAAAAAAAAAAAAAAAAAAAAAAAGATTTTTTTTCTAAGGGTTTTTTTTTTTTTTTTTTTTTTTTTTTGTTAAAAGTAAAAAAAATAAAATCGATAACTTTGTTTTAAATTATCGCAGATCGATGGTTCAATCATTCGTT
Organism: Salticus scenicus; assembly: GCA_963930645.1. NCBI lineage: Eukaryota > Metazoa > Arthropoda > Arachnida > Araneae > Salticidae > Salticus > Salticus scenicus. The sequence goes on from OZ005654.1 coordinate 324,238,487, forward strand.
TTAAAGGTATTGGCGAGCTCTTTTGAAAGATACCCATCATGAGAATTTACTACTTTCGAGGGGGGACTCCTACTTACACAAATTTTTTTCCCAGTTAACTATCTCTATTAAAAAAAAATATATATATATATTCGTTTCATTTGGTTTAGTGCAGTATATAGACGTTAAACTCTACTTACCTGCAATTTCTCCCATAGACGTAATGTATTAGAATTCTCTTGATTGTCCCTGTACACGAATCATTTGCTTGATCTTAACGAAAAGCTTGCTGTAGCTTCCCTATATGATACGCATTTAGAATATAAGTTTGAAAATTCAACCTTAATTTGTTTTTGATATATGCTGATAACAGACACACACACAGATACACACACAGACATACACACAGACCATTTGCTAAAAATATGATTTTCGTATTCAGGGGACTTCAAAACGTGTAAATATAACAAAATCTCTCGTTCGAAAATTTGACCCAAAAACAATACTTTCTCTACCTTATGGATAAGAGATAGTAAAAAAAAAATACAATTTATTTCTTGAATACTACAACTTGTTGTGAAACGTGGTGCCATGGTCTTGAGAAGCACTCATCTGCGATATCGAAGGCAAGTTCCCTCGATTCCAGGATATAGCAATGTATTTTTTTTTTAACTTATTGATATTTTATTTATGCTCTCAAAAATTCTAAAATCTATTTCTAACAGAAAACAGAATCACATGGGAACTTTATTTATTCATTTATTTATTAAAAAGACTTAAAATGACGGCATTTTATGACATTTACGTTAACTTAATCTCACATGTAAAAAGCTGCCTTAAATGTAAGATATTTTTTTCGCTTAAAATATCACCCTTCGTTTAAGACACCTTTCTAACTGAATTTAAGACGGTTACGTTTACACCTCGGAGCTTCTATTTGATGGTATGAGACGTTTTCTGTTATAGTTATACGAAACATATGATACATATAGAGACGACTAGGTTAAAAATTATATAAGCATCATGTCTGATCACATATAAATATTCATTCTGACTGACATGGATAATTCAAAGAAAATAATGCGACACCCCGTTGAGAGTTCAAGGAACACTCTTGTGACTTTAGATACATTCGCTAGATACATAATTCAATTCATATGGACATATATTCGGGATGCCTTGAAACTTGGTGTTCAGAAGAGACTTCTACCCCTTCTTAATCCGATAGTTTTATGGACTGCCTCATAGTGTGAATTGCTTCCAGGTAACACTTAGGTATTAGTAAAGTCCATGCAAAATTATTTTACAGCCTTTATGCGTAATTGTGGGGGGTGTTACACTACATTAGACAGATGTATCACATCAGAAACCTACATCCCACACTAAAGTTTACATACCGTACTAAACATACGTCTCTACTAAAATTTTTCCAGCTATTTACTGTTCAAGAAATTTTTGATAGCAAATACATCTATTATGCGATTGACCAATTTCAGCTAAAAATCTATATAATATTTCTGTAACGTGGTCCAGTTACAATTAATGTTTGTCGAAACTACATGATAGTAATGTAATTAACAACATACACGAGGATAAAAAATAATATTTATAACTGGACAATATTTACGCACGTGGACTCAGCCCAATGATCTAATAAGAAAAAATGATTACATTTTTCTGATAAGAGTATTTTATGGAAAAGATGTATTTTTAAAAGTTGAATCTTAAGAACCTTTGCAAGTGCCATTTTAAACCTAGCAATACTTTAAACTTATATACAGAATATGAATTATTATCAAAAATTGACTAAAAAACACATCGTAAAAAGTATAATCAAAATAGGAATTGGTTTATTATTATATATATATTTATTTTATTATTCATTTATTATTATAATTATACCAAAATAAATAAATAAATATAAATATAAATATATTTTATATCAATCATAAAATCTAGGGAATTTCATTGGTGTCTCACCGTAATGTTGAATTTATGTAGGTGAATATTAAATTTGAGTACACTATCGATTTGTATTAACTTAAAAGCATTGTATGTGTATGTTTTGTTCAAACATAACTATGATGAGAATTTTGTTACTTATACACAATATATTCCAAGAAATACTTTCTTTCTTTCCCTTTCTTTCTTAATTTCCCTTCATTCTTTATTTATTTATTTGCAAATTAAGGACTATATACAATATTAAAAAATGATAAATACTTTTTTCCACGTTTTAATACTATGCTAATTATTGAAAGAAGTTAAACCCGATAGTATTTATTTCAAAATTAGTTTGCTTATGAATTTAAATCAAAAATTGTACTTCATGCACGTTCCTGGAGTGCATTGTTAGTAAATTTATTTATTTTATCTCTTTTTATAATACGTAATATTTATAATATGCTTTATTAAATACACAAGATTAAAAAAAACTACATCTCTATGTAATGTCAATGCAGTGGAGAACACATTCTACACTGACAAAGGTTCTCCAACTTGGATTCAAAACAGCTGTGTACAATATTTAACCTTTTATTTTATTTGTACAACACACTCGTAACTCTTTATTTTCTATATTTATTTTTCGCACAAAGCATTTTCAAATTTTTAATGTTCTTTATTACTTCTGTTGCGTACTTGGGGGTTCGTGAGTTGTCTGAGAATGAAAGGCCAAACGTACAAAAATTCAGTAATTTATTCACAGAAAGTTCCAGAAAAATACAGGTCAATAAACCAATTATCAGCTTCAATTCAAGAAGTAACCACAGCTTAAACAACAGCTGTCAATAGCAAATCCACAGTACAAACTGTATAACAATAACACTTGAAGCAAGTCTCTCTCAAAGAGGCTTAAGAGCAATGCAAGCACTAGCGAAGCTGGCTGAGATCTGAACTGAACTGACTGCCTTGGCGAAAAACGCTTCTTATATACTGTTCCATGGAACCCAGATTTTTCGAGAAAACTCTAAAAAGTGGTCAACCAATCAACTTACAGCTTCCATATTTGGTATATCCCATATAAGGATTTTCTCGCCAAGGTCGCCAAAAAAATCGCCAAGGTGGGAAAAAGTCGCCAAATATGGCGACAAATCCATTACTTGCATTACTGGGGCTTTTTAATGCGTTTTTAAGGGAAAATAAGGCTATTTCAACGCTAAAACGACTAGAAATGCACAAAATTAGCACTTTATCAACTTACTAAGCCTCTTTGAAAGAATTTATACAAAAATAAACACAATTATTTACAATTTCGTAACACTGCCCCCCTCCCAAGGACAGCACGTCTCGGGCAGTGCAACCCTTGGTCAAGAGGCGAAACTAAACAAATTTACACAATCTAAAACACAAAAACTAAGTTGCATATAACGATAAAATAGAAATACAAATCAAGCGAGAAATATTTACAAAATTCACAAATATGTTCAAATATTTATATACAAATATTTACAAAATTCACAAATATGTACAAATATTTATATACAAATATTTACATTACGCATGCGCAAATTTTACCAGTATTTACATTTTTAATTTTTAATATTACCGTTAATTGTGGTACTTGGCTAGCCTATTATAGTGCACCACCTTCGGTTTTCATAAAGGTGTTTTAGTGATCCGCACCACTACATCATTCAGCCTTTTTAAGACTGTGTATGGTCCGTCCCAGTTGCACTGTAACTTGAGAGAGAGTCCTTTGCGTCGAACAGGATTCCACAACCAGACCTTCTCTCCTTCCTGAAACTCATGTTGCGTAGCCTTTAGATCGTACCTTGTCTTCATTTTCTCCGATGCAATGTGAATTCGCTCCCGAGCAAAGTTGTGAACGTCCTCAAATCGTGCCTGGAGATCTTGGATGTACTCCTCGGGCGATGAAGGCGCATCGGGTGGACAACCAAACAGGAGATCACAAGGGAGACGAAGTTCACGTCCAAACAGCATCTGGGCTGGAGTATAGCCGGTGGTTTCATGGACAGCACTTCGATAAGCCAGCAGGAACAATGGCAACTTCAAGTCCCAATCTTGCTGGTTCCTTGATACTAGAAGAGAGAGGTTATTCAGGATGGTACGATTGAACCTCTCGACCATGCCGTCCGACTGGGGATGTAAGGGTGTAGTCCGGGTTTTGTCTATGCCGAGTAGTTCACACAGTCGTTTGAAAACATCAGAGGTAAAGTTCCTACCTTGGTCGGTATGAAGTTGTAGGGGCGTGCCGTACCTTGACACCCATTGCTGCACTAGGACCTCTGCGACCGTGCATGCCTCTTGATTGGGAATGGGATATGCCTCAGGCCACTTGGTGAAATAGTCCATCACGACGAGGATGTATTTATTTCCACTGGAGGTCCGTGGCAAAGGACCCAAGATGTCGAGTGCAATCCGTTCAAATGGTGCTCCCACGTTATACCGTTGCAGTCTTCCTCGACTTCGTTTCTGCGAGCCTTTACGTGCTGCACAAGCATCACAGGATTTACACCATTTCTCCACATCCTCCTTTGCCTTGCACCAGTAGAAGCGTTCCCGAACTTTCTGCAGAGTCTTCATTACCCCAAAATGACCTCCGGTAGAGCTACTATGCAGTTGTTCTAAAACAGGTGGAATTTTTGATCTTGGTAATAAAATCTGCCATCTGAAGCTTTTCCCATCATCAGATTCCCACTTTCTGTATAATACGCCGTTTCTGATATGAAGAGAGTCCCAAAGAGCCCAATAACTTTTCGTAATGGGACTAAATCTGGAAATGTCCTGCCAGATAGGTCTGTTGCTGGTCGTCTCATTCAGCTGTAATATTGGCTTTATGTCAGGATCTTCCAGCTGGGCTTTTCTAAGTTCTTCGTCACTCCATGGATCGGGATCTTGATCTCATGGTGTAGAGACTTGGCAGGCAACCGGATTTATCGGCAGGTATTTCTGTTCGGCTCTAGAGCAATACTTGCAGCTTTCAGAGCAGGGCTTCCGTGACAAGGCATCTGCATTACCATGTAGAGTCCCTTTACGATGACGTATCTCGAAGTCATATTCCTGCAGGCGTTGTATCCACCTGGCAATCTGTCCTTCCAGGTTCTTGAACTGGAGCAACCACGTTAAAGATGCATGGTCAGTCCGGAGCAGGAATCTTCTGCCATAGAGGTAATGATGGAAATGTTCTATGGCTTTTACGATGGCGAGTAGCTCTTTCCTGGTGGTACAGTAATTTCGCTCCGGTTTAGACAGGCATTTACTCCAATAGGCAATGACATGTTCTTGACCATCAATTTCCTGCGACAGAACAGCACCGACACTCTCATGGCTGGCATCTGTATCAAGTATGAACTGTCTTTCGGGCTGTGGATATGTCAAGATAGGCGATGATGTTAAGGCCTCTTTAAGTCGCTTGAACGCTTTTTCACATTCATCTGTCCACAGGAACTTCTGTTTGGCTTCCGTCAGCTTGTGCAGTGGTCTGGCAATATTTGAGAAACCCTTGCCAAACTTCCTGTAGTAAGTGCATAACCCCAGGAAACTTCGTAGTTGGTGTACATTTTCAGGGCGACTCCAGTTCTTGACTGCAGAGATCTTCTCAGGATCAGTTTTCAAACCTTCGGCAGAGATGATATGGCCGAGGTAGCTCACTTCACGACGGAACAAGTTACACTTGCCTGGATTCAATTTGAGGTTAGCCATTCTGAGTTTCTCCAGCACCTTTCGGATGTTTCGTAGATGGTCTTCAAAGGTGCGCCCCACAATGATAATATCATCCAAATACACCAGACAGGCTTCATAGGAAAGTCCTTTTAGCACTGTCTCCATCAGGCGTTCGAAGGTGGCAGGTGCATTACATAATCCGAATGGCATAACTTTAAATTGCCACAGTCCTTGTCCCGTGGTGAATGCAGTCTTCTCACGATCATCAGGATGTAATTCTACTTGCCAGTAACCGCTCTTCAGATCCAACGTCGAGAACCATTTATTGCCAGCAAGTGTGTCTAATGTGTCGTCAATTCTGGGAAGAGGGTAACTGTCTTTCTTCGTGATGTCATTCAAACGACGATAATCCACACAAAATCTTGTTGAACCATCCTTTTTTCGCACCAGTACTATGGGAGAGGCCCAAGGACTCGTTGATGGCTCGATGACATCATTGTGCTGCATTTCACTTAGAAGTTCAGTGACCTCTTCCTGTTTAGCAAATGGAAGTCTTCTTGGATGTTGTTTGATTGGAGGATGATTTCCTGTATCAATTCTGTGCTGGGTGATGTTCGTTCTCCCGACGTCTTCAGGTGTTCGAGAAAAAAGGTCTTTAAATTCTTGGAGTAGCTTCTCCGCAGCACATCTCTGTTCTTTTCCTAACTCAGCATTCTTGAGTAGTTCCGTTGTTAATTGCTCAGAAGACTTGGATTCGGTTGATTGCGTGGGGCGGTTGATGCATGTGACAGGAGTGCAGGTTGCCAACACCTCATCCTTCTTCACTGTCCGGACCTTATCGCTGATGTTTGCGACTCGCACAGGAATTGTACTCTTTGAGAGATCAACTAGAGATGAAGCTACCAGAACTCCTCTTCGGCTATTGTCTGTATTCGGGTATTCAATCAGTCCATAGCGGAAGTATTGCTTTGTTGGTGGTGTTCCTGAAACTATTGTCTCTGTGTGTGGAGGGATGGAAATTTCAGACTTGGCTGTTATCTGGCAAATTGTCTGAATGTCTTGATTTTGAGTGTTGAACACAGCGATGTCTTCCGAACTCGAATGCAGCTCATTATTCTTGAAGTCCAATTGAAAGTTAAATTTTCTCAGGAAATCAATTCCAATGATTAAAGGATCTCTTATATCAGCCACATATGCCATATGATGGTAACTGGCATTCCCAAAAGTGATGGCCAAGTTCATTTTTCCATATATTTTGATTTCGTCTCCGGTCACAGTTTGGAGTTTAACACAGGGCGGCGTCCAGATGATCTTCTCTTTTAGTTCTTGAGCCAAATCCATTCTAATGATGGTCACGTTGGCTCCTGTGTCCAGAATCATCCGGCAGGTGGCGTTGTTGACTTGGCCATAGACGTGAAGTCCATTATCGCCGCCACTCATCGATGAAACATGAAATACTGTAAATTGGGGCTCTTTAATTTTAGGCAACCTCCGCCCCGCGAGATGGCCTCCTCTTAGTTTCCCTGTAGTGATGGTGAAGACGGGTGATTTCCTATAGTTGGTCGTACAGGGCAGTTCCTTTTCACGTGACCATCCCCTCCACAGCCCCAGCACTTTATCTTCCGGTCCTTTATTTCCTTTTTATTCTCCAGGCTGCGCAATCTCTTTAAGATCTCTGCGAAACTTCTCTTCATTTCATTCTCATCAGCAGGCGTATCATTTAATGAGACTGCTCTTATGGTATGGCGGTCTTTACGGGAGGCTTGTTGGGCTGCCTCTATCCAAAGTGCATAGCCTAAAGCTGATTCTACGTCTCTGATGTTGGAGAGTCTCAGCGCTTTTTGAATTTCTGGATCCCGAACAGCATCGATAAAGTACTGAAGAGCTAAGTCGTTTCGAGTGTCAGCTTGGCAGTCTGAGAATGCTAGGTGTGACAATCTCTGAATGTCCGCTGCCAGCTCTTGCAAACTTTCGCCCGTTTTCTGGTAACGGGACTTTAGCTGGAGGCGACTATAGTCCTTAGAACACTTCTCTCCGAACCGTAGCTCCAGTGCTCTAGTCAAGGCCTCGAAGTCGTTCCTTTCTTCTTTAGAAACATTTCTCAGTATCTCGGCTGCATCTCCCCGTAATGCTGCTGCTAAGTGGACCGACTTGGCGGTAGAGTCCCAGCCGTTAGCTTCAGCTACGATGGAAAACTGCGTCTTATATACATGCCAGGAGGAACTGTCATCGTAAGTAGATAGCTTAATAGATTCCTGATTCTGGATTCTTCTCTCTTTCTTTTCAGTTTCCTGGGGCATGGATTTTAACTTTTCTTCCACTTTTCTCTCCAGATCTTCTTCTATTCTCTTCAATTTATCGTCTATCTCTGAAAACCTTTCTTTCAGTTCCTGATCAAAATTTTCTTTAACTTTCTCCCCGAAACTCCGTTCTATCCTCGTAACACTCTCTTCAACCTTCATAACATTTTCTTCTATCGTCATAGCTTTCTTTTCAAAATTCTCTTCTATTTTCAAAACTTTCTCTTCTATTCCATCTACTCTGCTTTCCATATCCGATAATTTACTTTCAATCACTCCCTTTACTGCCGAAAGTTCTCTCTTCATCTCCTCTTGATTGCATTCAACTTTTTCTTGGATTGACTTAATTTCTTCCTGAACTTCACCCATAGTATCTTTCATTTCCTTCATCTCTTGACTCAGGCTATCTTTCATCTCTCTTTGCGATGCTTCCATACTTTCTTTCATCTCTCTTTGCGATGCTTCCATCTTCTCCTGTCCTGTTTCCATTTTCTCTATCAATCCAGATCTTAACTCATTCATCTGAGCAGTGAGACCTTCTAGAAATTTCTTCATTTCTTGTTCCATAGCTCTCGTTATCACCATTCACAGACAAAATCCCCGCTTCTGACACAAGAAATGTTGCGTACTTGGGGGTTCGTGAGTTGTCTGAGAATGAAAGGCCAAACGTACAAAAATTCAGTAATTTATTCACAGAAAGTTCCAGAAAAATACAGGTCAATAAACCAATTATCAGCTTCAATTCAAGAAGTAACCACAGCTTAAACAACAGCTGTCTATAGCAAATCCACAGTACAAACTGTATAACAATAACACTTGAAGCAAGTCTCTCTCAAAGAGGCTTAAGAGCAATGCAAGCGCTAGCGACGCTGGCTGAGATCTGAACTGAACTGACTGCCTTGGCGAAAAACGCTTCTTATATACTGTTCAATGGAACCCAGATTTTTCGAGAAAACTCTAGAAAGTGGTCAACCAATCAACTTACAGCTTCCATATTTGGTATATCCCATATAAAGATTTTCTCGCCAAGGTCGCCAAAAAAATCGCCAAGGTGGGGAAAAGTCGCCAAATTTGGCGCCAAATCCATTACTTGCATTACTGGGGCTTTTTAATGCGTTTTTAAGGGAAAATAAGGCTATTTCAACGCTAAAACGACTAGAAATGCACAAAATTAGCACTTTATCAACTTACTAAGCCTCTTTGAAAGAATTTATACAAAAATAAACACAATTATTTACAATTTCGTAACACTTCTATTGACTACCATGGAAAAATATAACAAAGGTTTGCAAAAACATATTTATTAATTGAAATTTAATGTTTTTTCCTATGCAAAGAAACTTTAAAGTGATAATGCATTCTTCATCGATATATCATTCAATATAAAATGCCATTTATTCCTTTTTTTTTATATTAAGAACGCTTTACGAATCGAAAAAATGTATGACAGATATTGTGAAAAATTACTATTTGTTTCAAGCACGCAAATTCTCAGTTAAATTCCAAAATACTTTCGTTTACAAAAAATGGTAATGTGCCTATTTCACACAAAATACCATATGTTTTGATATTAGAAAGAAATAAGTTATGTTTTATGGCCAAATGTCAAATAAGCACTGTGAATAGGAAATAAAAGTTTTTTCAACTTCTACAAATGACCAGTTTTATGAATATTTTTAGAAGAAATTTAAATATACAAAACATTCAAATACGTCGATGGAATATCTATTTTTTGGAAACTGTATTTTGTAGAAGATATAATGTTTTGAATGTATAATAATATTTGAGAGATTTCGGAATATACTGTAAAATATTTTTGTTCAAAAATATATGTGGGAGGCATATATTATGATAAAAATAAAAAAGATCAATTAAATTGGTTTTATTAATCTGTAAGATATGGCATAGTGTAATGACAGAGTTAGATATTTTGTATATTTGTATATTTTTAATGAGTTCAAATATACAAATAAATATTTAATTTTAAAATCCTCTTTTAGAATGAAAATAAAAATAAAATTTGTCAAATTATAAATTTATAAAAGTGTTATATTTTGAGATATTTTTCAACTTAATTATATAATTTATACCTTATACCTTTTTTAGTACATAATCCTTAATTAACTGGAACCTTGATGAGAAAATCATAAAAATAATGCTTTACAATCGTTGTAATATCAAAATTGTGAAAAGAAAAATAATAATGGTCCTGTTTGCAAAATTTTACTTCCTAGCGTAAGGTGTACGACTTTCTCTATCACAATAAATACATTTGTAAACCAGACCATACATAAAATGCAGGTCTGCCTTTTCCTGATTACTGTATGTTGTCATGCCTGCTGAAATACACGGTAAAAATGGCGATGTGTAAGAGAGCGTGCGTTCTATACACTCTATTACAGGGCCTTATAGCGATCACCACTTGTTCTCCGCCCATGCATTGTATGGTGAAAATGTCTTGTTTAGATTTTTCTACCATCTCTTAAATTTCTTCCCATGAGTTTTGAAACACCCTATATATTTTTTGTCTAATTTAAAATGTAAAAGCTATAGTAAAATTCCATTTGCATTTACGCATGCACAAAATATGTCTTACTTTACACGTTATACACATATGCCTGAGGCAGTGCCGAAGAGCGCGAAGTGTAAAAACTTCATATATTATTTCACTTGAAAAATTATGTTGGTTAAATAGGATTTCAGTTGTTGAAAGCACTGTAAATAGAAGCGTCTTAAATTCAGACAGAAATGTGTCTGAAATGTCAATTCAGACACATAAATGTCTGAAACACTTACACATTCAAAATTTCAGACGCATGTGCTGTCTTAAATTAAGGACACGTAAGTGTCCTTTTTATAAATGAGCTCAGATAAGTGTCTGAATAAGGTTGATATGTCTGAGATTATGACATATAACATTTTCAGACGCATAAAATTTCAGACATTTTATAATTTACGCACTTAAAAATTCAGACATTACAAATTTCAGACACTTAGAAATTCAGACATTTGTATTACTTAACAAATTTTCCATATGAAATCTACTTTAAGCACAGCATGCATATTCTGCATATTCATTATTTTATATAATATAAGTAGTTAACTTATTTAAAATACTTAGGCACGGGTCTTATTCTGTTAAAAATTAAAAAACAAAGTTAATTTTTATTAAAAATTCTCACATGTAATAAATCAAAAAAATATTAAGATAAACGTATCATGTAACTTGTAGCTAAGAAAGCGAATTCGTAGCTAAACAATCTTAAACAGTTTGTGCATAATTACTTTTTTTTTTTTCGCGTTTTAAAAATTATTTTATGTTTCCCTACACTTCAAAATGTAAAAGAGCATTTTTTTTTTGTTTCATGTATACAGTTTGTTTTCTTGCAAATACCAGTTGAAAAAAAAAAAATCGTTTAAAATCCGTAGCCTACTATTTTTTCATACTTATTACGCATTTTACAAAAAAAAAAAAAAAAAAAAAAAAACTCTGAACCTCTACACATGAAATTTAAGATAATATGTATTAAGCTTTACTTCTTTTTTTGTGCATGTTGAGGGCACTTCATACGCTTTTTCAATGACAAACTCAAAATTGCTATTTCATGACTTGTGTCATTTTTCTTGCCAGATTCAGACGTGACCTTTGTTTCATCTTTTGAAATTTCCTAGATGGTAACATCATGTGAATTATGTACACTCTTTCTTAACTCAACTTTGGAAACATACAGCGCGTTAAACTGTTATCGATAGAAACAACTTTTGTTAGATATTATTTATTGTTATGATTAATTAACTGACAATTTTCTTTAATATTACTTGAAACTAGATAAACAATTGTTTTCATTTAAATATAATCCATTTCTTATTTTCTCTGAAAAATCTTAATTTAATAATAATTCAAAACAACAAATTTTTTCAAATAATTAAATTTTTTTAAAAATTGAATTTCTATCTGTTCAACTAGCTGAATAATTTGATATTCGGCCTAGCTGATTAGTTTTAGATTCGGCCAAACCGAACATCTGATAGTACATTTGATAATATTCATAACCGAACATTTGATAATATACATATAAATCAGATTTATTTTCTCGACACAACTTAAGTATTTACAAAACACAAAACGAAGACATTAACATCGGGTAAGAGGCAAGGCAGAGATGTCAACAAAAGATTTTCTTCTGGCCGATCATGACGTCATTTTTTTTTTTTTTTTTGTGAATCGGGAAAATTTCCTTCGGGTATCTAATCGAATGATTTTTAAAAATCTGTATGAAAAAATTAAAGAAATCATTAATATATGTATATATATATATTACGTCACACAAGCCTCGCAATGCGCGGGCGCCAGAGTTCAGTTTATGTTTTGGTTCTGGTTCGTATCGTGCCGTGACGCAAAGAACATATATTGTTTGGGTAACATACGTACGTAAATGGATTTGCCATTATTTTTTATAAGAATGTATAAAGTTGTACTTGTAAAAACTCCCAATGGGAGAAATTTTAAAGTAATTTATAAAAAGGACGATACTAAAACAGATTTCGCTGATGATATACGTAACTGCGCAGTCATAGAACTATTCATTGTAACCTCAGCTTTTCTGGATATTTCTCTCCATTATGCTGAAAATTTACACGTAACAAGAAAATCATTTTCCGAATCGGAATCATCGTCGTTCAATGATTCGTTTATTACAGATATACCATCCACAATAAATACATACGAATCAATATCATCCGTCAAAAAATGAACTATTTTATTTGCTAGAATTAGTTCGCATAATATTATGTTTATTTTCTTGCAATTACTTTCTTTATCTATCTATGTATCTATATCTATCTATCTATCTATCTATCTATATATATATATGTGTGTGTGTATGTGTGTAATGGAAATTCTTTCATCATGCACTTCAGAAATAATGAGCGAAATCGAAGCAAAGTTCGACAGCGAACTTATCATACAAATATCTTAGATGAACTCGTTAATCGGTTTTGTTTTAAAGTGAAAGCAACTTTAAAATTTAAAATTCACATTGTAAAAAGTTTATTAAAATCTGACTTATTTCTTTTTTGATGTATGCATAAACCAATTAAGGGTCTCAACGAAGTTTATTACTGAAATTTTCCCCCCAATTTGTTTCAAATGTCGGATACATTAAATAAAGTGCGGGCCACGTGAAATAGCGCTGCCACTAAAAAAATTGTCATTACGAAAGCGTTTGAAATTCTGAATAAATTAGACACTGACCAAAATTAGACAGCGAACTTATCATAATATCTTGGATGAGTTCGCTGGCAACTTGTTCCATCATTTTGTTTTCAAGCTTTGTTGATACCAGGCTGCCACGTAAGATTTTTATCGCTTTGAAATGGAAAACTAATTCAAGCCAAGGTGTGACATTGGACTTACGGTTCAAGTATGTTGAATAAATTTTCTGGTCAAATTTCTTTAACATTTTGTTTCTTAGTGGCGGCTACTTCAAATTTGTCATCACGGTGACTTCTGAATTACTTAACAATATTCCAGCAAAAGTTTCACAGTGAAATCATTCAAATATTTTGGATGATTTCACAATACAAGTTGCTCCGCCATTTTGCTTCCAAGTTGCTGGCACTGGAAATCGTGCTTCCAAATGATATTTTATCAAGATAATTTTTTAAATACTGAAATTATTTGAACCAAAGTTGGACAGTGGACATACCTTACAAATATCTTGGATTAATTCACTAAGCAACTTGCTTCGCCATTTTGTTTCCAAGTTTCAGACACTTGGAATTAGTCTTCCACTTCAAAGTTTGTCATCGCAATAACTTCTGAAATATTGAATTAATTCGAAAGAAATTTGTAGAGTACATTTTTTTTAGAAATGCATTTCATATGCTCGTTTGCTGAATTGATCCGCAATTTTCTTTGTAGGTGCCACTCACTTGAAAAGTTCAAATTCACGTAAAAAAAGCATTTATGAATCCATTTGCTTAAAACTTCATGCGTACATAGCATAAATCAATATCTGCGCCAAGCCCATTAAGAAATTTTACCTACCATTTTATTTAAAAATTCCATTTAATAAGGAAAATGAAATCAATTTACTCTTCCCAATGAGCCGTAAGGAATTGTTTTATATTTGTTACTCATGAATGTAATGGTATTGCGGAAACACATCAGAATTCTTTAAAAATATTAACAAAGTGTTCAATAAAACCATGGGATTTATTGAACACATTATTTGATTTTTTTTTTTTTTTTAAGAAGCTGTGTAGGGGGTCTAAGAAAGGGGGTATATAATGCTAATTTTGAAATTTAAAATGGGCATAAGCTGTTAGTTTGTTGAAAGGTATTTTAAAGTCAAATAACTTATAAATATATCCATAATCAGTACAATAACATATGTCATCATTCTCGTCGTATGTTTCTAAAAAGGAAATTAAACATTTTTTTTAATGATTTCAAAATAAAAACTGCTTGTTATTAAAATTGTTACGTCGTAAAAGATAATTTTAGCGAACGTCAAATTTAAAGGAAAAATACTTTATGTTAGGTAAAGAAAATTATAAGTATTTCAGTGCATAAGTGTTTGCTGTGTAGCAGTAATACCATCAGCATTCTGGATGAAAGTGATGATTGCGCAGCAGGTATTTTATTCGAAAATTGTACTTGAACATTGTTTGTATGCGCTTCAGTTTTTCAAATTTTAATTTTTATAAATATTTCGAATTAATTGCCATAATTTTTCGAATTTATTGCCAGAGTTTTTCAATAATTATTATCTATATAAATAAATAGAAGTATCTGTATGTCTGTGTGTGTATGTGTGTGTCTGTCTGCGTTCTGGTCCTCACACTACTGATCGAGAGCTACAAAACTTGGCAGGTGGATATTTGGGACCCTATAGGTGTGCATCTCATTGCAATTGTTTCGAATTTTTGTTTTGAATTTTTTGAATTATTGTTATTTATTTATTTATTTATTTTTCGATTTTAAATATTGGTTTCTATGTTTCATTTTTATAAATTTATTCTTTCATTGTAATCGTCTGCGTATCTTAGCACCTGCTATTACGCTATTTATTTTTTATTTAATACATTTATTTAAAGACAAAATCTTTTTTTCACTCTTTAATTTATTATATTTATTGAAAATAAAGTGGTAATGCAGTAGAAAAAAATAAATATATTAAATTTTGAATTTAAAAACGTATTTATAACAGTAAAGTTTATGTTTAATTTTTATAACTTTTAATTATTTATTTATTTTATTTCATTTTTATTTTTATTTTTATTTTATTTTTTATTTTTTTCTATATATTTATATATTTATATATTTATTTTATTTTTTCGTTGTTGTTTAATTTCCTTAAAAAAAACTATTTTTTTTTTTCTTTATTTATTTATAGTAGTTATCGGGAAAAAATGAGCATTATATACTAGAAAGGATTAAACTGATAAAAATTTATTTATTTTTCATGTATAACCATGTATATTCATGCATCCTTTAAAAGAAAATCTACTTTTTATTTTATTTTATTATATTGGTCTGAATCAAATCGTAATTTAGCATAAATATCGGGGACTATAAAATACGTGGTTCAAAAACTAAAATACTTTATAGATACTGAGATAGTCATCTTTAAAATCGTACTTCTTAAATAATAGCAGATCCACCTGTCGTCGATAAATACCGAAATTGAAGTGCTCTGGAAAGACCTTTCTGCAGGTGATGGGAACCTAGTCCCGATGCAGTGCAGGCAGAAAAAGAGCTGCCGTAGGCAGAGGGTACCCGAAGCGAGGTATAGAGCGATTTCAATGTAATATTTTTAGTTTTTATTTATAATGAGATGTAAAAATTAAATACTAAACCAATTAATTTGGAAATTCATTTAAATATAGCGACCAGCGAAACGGGCGTAGCCTGATAGTAGATAAATAGAATTAAATTTCGTTGACAATAGCTACGAATATATGGCATCAACAAATTCAATGAAAATAGTTCAAACTTTCGGATAACTTCGTTGTTGTTTCGTTAATGGTTGACAGGAAGCTAATAAAGAATCTAGTGAAAATTAAAAGTAATATTTTAAATAAAATCTTAATTTATAATAATAATAATAATATTAATAATAATAAATAAAAGTAGAGATATATAATTGATAAAATATATGATATTTGAAATATTTATTTATTTATTTTTATTTTTATTTTTATTCTACTTTTTTAATATATAATTAATCATTTAGTCATTTTTATTTTAAGAACACACATAAAGATAGAAAAAACTGTGGAATATTTGATAAATCCCTTGGTTTAATCTGATCACTCAAGTGCGAAGATATAATAAATTCTCATTTATTCTGTTATGCTCATCTTAGAAATAATGATAATTACACTTTGATTATAATGATGATTATAATCAAGATACGAAGTATACAAGATTTCCCCTAAGATATAGAATTAAATTCTCATAAGCAGTTTCCAGTTCATGTACAATATCTAGAGAATATTTGATGCATTCTTATAAATACTACATCTTATTTCAACATACAAAATTTTTCGTCCATTTTGCTTCCAAGTTGCTGGCACTGGAAATCGTGCTTCCAAATGATATTTTATCAAGATAATTTTTTAAATACTGAAATTATTTGAACCAAAGTTGGACAGTGGACATACCTTACAAATATCTTGGATTAATTCACTAAGCAACTTGCTTCGCCATTTTGTTTCCAAGTTTCAGACACTTGGAATTAGTCTTCCACTTCAAAGTTTGTCATCGCAATAACTTCTGAAATATTGAATTAATTCGAAAGAAATTTGTAGAGTACATTTTTTTTAGAAATGCATTTCATATGCTCGTTTGCTGAATTGATCCGCAATTTTCTTTGTAGGTGCCACTCACTTGAAAAGTTCAAATTCACGTAAAAAAAGCATTTATGAATCCATTTGCTTAAAACTTCATGCGTACATAGCATAAATCAATATCTGCGCCAAGCCCATTAAGAAATTTTACCTACCATTTTATTTAAAAATTCCATTTAATAAGGAAAATGAAATCAATTTACTCTTCCCAATGAGCCGTAAGGAATTGTTTTATATTTGTTACTCATGAATGTAATGGTATTGCGGAAACACATCAGAATTCTTTAAAAATATTAACAAAGTGTTCAATAAAACCATGGGATTTATTGAACACATTATTTGATTTTTTTTTTTTTTTAAGAAGCTGTGTAGGGGGTCTAAGAAAGGGGGTATATAATGCTAATTTTGAAATTTAAAATGGGCATAAGCTGTTAGTTTGTTGAAAGGTATTTTAAAGTCAAATAACTTATAAATATATCCATAATCAGTACAATAACATATGTCATCATTCTCGTCGTATGTTTCTAAAAAGGAAATTAAACATTTTTTTTAATGATTTCAAAATAAAAACTGCTTGTTATTAAAATTGTTACGTCGTAAAAGATAATTTTAGCGAACGTCAAATTTAAAGGAAAAATACTTTATGTTAGGTAAAGAAAATTATAAGTATTTCAGTGCATAAGTGTTTGCTGTGTAGCAGTAATACCATCAGCATTCTGGATGAAAGTGATGATTGCGCAGCAGGTATTTTATTCGAAAATTGAACTTGAACATTGTTTGTATGCGCTTCAGTTTTTCAAATTTTAATTTTTATAAATATTTCGAATTAATTGCCATAATTTTTCGAATTTATTGCCAGAGTTTTTCAATAATTATTATCTATATAAATAAATAGAAGTATCTGTATGTCTGTGTGTGTATGTGTGTGTCTGTCTGCGTTCTGGTCCTCACACTACTGATCGAGAGCTACAAAACTTGGCAGGTGGATATTTGGGACCCTATAGGTGTGCATCTCATTGCAATTGTTTCGAATTTTGGTTTTGAATTTTTTGAATTATTGTTATTTATTTATTTATTTATTTTTCGATTTTAAATATTGGTTTCTATGTTTCATTTTTATAAATTTATTCTTTCATTGTAATCGTCTGCGTATCTTAGCACCTGCTATTACGCTATTTATTTTTTATTTAATACATTTATTTAAAGACAAAATCTTTTTTTCACTCTTTAATTTATTATATTTATTGAAAATAAAGTGGTAATGCAGTAGAAAAAAATAAATATATTAAATTTTGAATTTAAAAACGTATTTATAACAGTAAAGTTTATGTTTATTTTTTGATAACTTTTAATTATTTATTTATTTTATTTCATTTTTATTTTTATTTTTATTTTATTTTTTATTTTTTTCTATATATTTATATATTTATATATTTATTTTATTTTTTCGTTGTTGTTTAATTTCCTTAAAAAAAACTATTTTTTTTTCTTTATTTATTTATAGTAGTTATCGGGAAAAAATGAGCATTATATACTAGAAAGGATTAAACTGATAAAAATTTATTTATTTTTCATGTATAACCATGTATATTCATGCATCCTTTAAAAGAAAATCTACTTTTTATTTTATTTTATTATATTGGTCTGAATCAAATCGTAATTTAGCATAAATATCGGGGACTATAAAATACGTGGTTCAAAAACTAAAATACTTTATAGATACTGAGATAGTCATCTTTAAAATCGTACTTCTTAAATAATAGCAGATCCACCTGTCGTCGATAAATACCGAAATTGAAGTGCTCTGGAAAGACCTTTCTGCAGGTGATGGGAACCTAGTCCCGATGCAGTGCAGGCAGAAAAAGAGCTGCCGTAGGCAGAGGGTACCCGAAGCGAGGTATAGAGCGATTTCAATGTAATATTTTTAGTTTTTATTTATAATGAGATGTAAAAATTAAATACTAAACCAATTAATTTGGAAATTCATTTAAATATAGCGACCAGCGAAACGGGCGTAGCCTGATAGTAGATAAATAGAATTAAATTTCGTTGACAATAGCTACGAATATATGGCATCAACAAATTCAAGGAAAATAGTTCAAACTTTCGGATAACTTCGTTGTTGTTTCGTTAATGGTTGACAGGAAGCTAATAAAGAATATAGTGAAAATTAAAAGTAATATTTTAAATAAAATCTTAATTTATAATAATATTAATAATAATAAATAAAAGTAGAGATATATAATTGATAAAATATATGATATTTGAAATATTTATTTATTTATTTTTATTTTTATTTTTATTCTATTTTTTTAATATATAATTAATCATTTAGTCATTTTTATTTTAAGAACACACATAAAGATAGAAAAAACTGTGGAATATTTGATAAATCCCTTGGTTTAATCTGATCACTCAAGTGCGAAGATATAATAAATTCTCCATTATTCTGTTATGCTCATCTTAGAAATAATGATAATTACACTTTGATTATAATGATGATTATAATCAAGATACGAAGTATACAAGATTTCCCCTAAGATATAGAATTAAATTCTCATAAGCAGTTTCCTGTTCATGTACAATATCTAGAGAATATTTGATGCATTCTTATAAATACTACATCTTATTTCAACATACAAAATTTTTCGTCCATTTTGCTTCCAAGTTGCTGGCACTGGAAATCGTGCTTCCAAATGATATTTTATCAAGATAATTTTTTAAATACTGAAATTATTTGAACCAAAGTTGGACAGTGGACATACCTTACAAATATCTTGGATTAATTAACTAAGCAACTTGCTTCGCCATTTTGTTTCCAAGTTTCAGACACTTGGAATTAGTCTTCCACTTCAAAGTTTGTCATCGCAATAACTTCTGAAATATTGAATTAATTCGAAAGAAATTTGTAGAGTACATTTTTTTTAGAAATGCATTTCATATGCTCGTTTGCTGAATTGATCCGCAATTTTCTTTGTAGGTGCCACTCACTTGAAAAGTTCAAATTCACGTAAAAAAAGCATTTATGAATCCATTTGCTTAAAACTTCATGCGTACATAGCATAAATCAATATCTGCGCCAAGCCCATTAAGAAATTTTACCTACCATTTTATTTAAAAATTCCATTTAATAAGGAAAATGAAATCAATTTACTCTTCCCAATGAGCCGTAAGGAATTGTTTTATATTTGTTACTCATGAATGTAATGGTATTGCGGAAACACATCAGAATTCTTTAAAAATATTAACAAAGTGTTCAATAAAACCATGGGATTTATTGAACACATTATTTGATTTTTTTTTTTTTTTTTAAGAAGCTGTGTAGGGGGTCTAAGAAAGGGGGTATATAATGCTAATTTTGAAATTTAAAATGGGCATAAGCTGTTAGTTTGTTGAAAGGTATTTTAAAGTCAAATAACTTATAAATATATCCATAATCAGTACAATAACATATGTCATCATTCTCGTCGTATGTTTCTAAAAAGGAAATTAAACATTTTTTTTAATGATTTCAAAATAAAAACTGCTTGTTATTAAAATTGTTACGTCGTAAAAGATAATTTTAGCGAACGTCAAATTTAAAGGAAAAATACTTTATGTTAGGTAAAGAAAATTATAAGTATTTCAGTGCATAAGTGTTTGCTGTGTAGCAGTAATACCATCAGCATTCTGGATGAAAGTGATGATTGCGCAGCAGGTATTTTATTCGAAAATTGTACTTGAACATTGTTTGTATGCGCTTCAGTTTTTCAAATTTTAATTTTTATAAATATTTCGAATTAATTGCCATAATTTTTCGAATTTATTGCCAGAGTTTTTCAATAATTATTATCTATATAAATAAATAGAAGTATCTGTATGTCTGTGTGTGTATGTGTGTGTCTGTCTGCGTTCTGGTCCTCACACTACTGATCGAGAGCTACAAAACTTGGCAGGTGGATATTTGGGACCCTATAGGTGTGCATCTCATTGCAATTGTTTCGAATTTTGGTTTTGAATTTTTTGAATTATTGTTATTTATTTATTTATTTATTTTTCGATTTTAAATATTGGTTTCTATGTTTCATTTTTATAAATTTATTCTTTCATTGTAATCGTCTGCGTATCTTAGCACCTGCTATTACGCTATTTATTTTTTATTTAATACATTTATTTAAAGACAAAATCTTTTTTTCACTCTTTAATTTATTATATTTATTGAAAATAAAGTGGTAATGCAGTAGAAAAAAATAAATATATTAAATTTTGAATTTAAAAACGTATTTATAACAGTAAAGTTTATGTTTATTTTTTGATAACTTTTAATTATTTATTTATTTTATTTCATTTTTATTTTTATTTTTATTTTATTTTTTATTTTTTTCTATATATTTATATATTTATATATTTATTTTATTTTTTCGTTGTTGTTTAATTTCCTTAAAAAAAACTATTTTTTTTTTCTTTATTTATTTATAGTAGTTATCGGGAAAAAATGAGCATTATATACTAGAAAGGATTAAACTGATAAAAATTTATTTATTTTTCATGTATAACCATGTATATTCATGCATCCTTTAAAAGAAAATCTACTTTTTATTTTATTTTATTATATTGGTCTGAATCAAATCGTAATTTAGCATAAATATCGGGGACTATAAAATACGTGGTTCAAAAACTAAAATACTTTATAGATACTGAGATAGTCATCTTTAAAATCGTACTTCTTAAATAATAGCAGATCCACCTGTCGTCGATAAATACCGAAATTGAAGTGCTCTGGAAAGACCTTTCTGCAGGTGATGGGAACCTAGTCCCGATGCAGTGCAGGCAGAAAAAGAGCTGCCGTAGGCAGAGGGTACCCG
This sequence comes from Salticus scenicus, assembly GCA_963930645.1. Classification (NCBI taxonomy): domain Eukaryota; kingdom Metazoa; phylum Arthropoda; class Arachnida; order Araneae; family Salticidae; genus Salticus; species Salticus scenicus. Next base: position 324,260,091 of record OZ005654.1, read on the forward strand.
AAGCGAGGTATAGAGCGATTTCAATGTAATATTTTTAGTTTTTATTTATAATGAGATGTAAAAATTAAATACTAAACCAATTAATTTGGAAATTCATTTAAATATAGCGACCAGCGAAACGGGCGTAGCCTGATAGTAGATAAATAGAATTAAATTTCGTTGACAATAGCTACGAATATATGGCATCAACAAATTCAAGGAAAATAGTTCAAACTTTCGGATAACTTCGTTGTTGTTTCGTTAATGGTTGAAAGGAAGCTAATAAAGAATCTAGTGAAAATTAAAAGTAATATTTTAAATAAAATCTTAATTTATAATAATAATAATAATATTAATAATAATAAATAAAAGTAGAGATATATAATTGATAAAATATATGATATTTGAAATATTTATTTATTTATTTTTATTTTTATTTTTATTCTATTTTTTTAATATATAATTAATCATTTAGTCATTTTTATTTTAAGAACACACATAAAGATAGAAAAAACTGTGGAATATTTGATAAATCCCTTGGTTTAATCTGATCACTCAAGTGCGAAGATATAATAAATTCTCCATTATTCTGTTATGCTCATCTTAGAAATAATGATAATTACACTTTGATTATAATGATGATTATAATCAAGATACGAAGTATACAAGATTTCCCCTAAGATATAGAATTAAATTCTCATAAGCAGTTTCCTGTTCATGTACAATATCTAGAGAATATTTGATGCATTCTTATAAATACTACATCTTATTTCAATATACAAAATTTTTCGTTACAGTTACAGTTAATTTAAAATAATTTAGGAAATCAAATCTTTTGAAATACTTTGAAGCCATTCTTAGTTTATGAGAAGTTGTAGTAAATATACATAGTTACTCGATTTTAAGGACTTTTTTAAAATACACTATTCCTGTGTGTTTTAATAAAATACAACCGAAAAAAAGTTATTTTTTAAGTTATTTTTAAGATTCAATAATAAAGTGTCATAATATATGTATATACATATAAATATTCTTTTCACATAACAGATTTTCAGCGTTGCTGAAATCATGCTGCTAACTTTCATTCCTAACTTTTTCTTGCCTGATAAATGATTTGACTTGAAAAAATACTTGTTTGAAAGAATGAATGACTTGCCTGATGAATGAAACGACAATATAAACCATGTTTATTATCAATGCCATCTGTTAGATTACAAAGATATTATTCATTATTATTTAGGTGCATATTTTGAAAATAATATGTACACTGTTCAGGGAAATTTTGTAAAAAGTACAAAAATATATATGTTCAAAAAAAAAAAAAAAAAAAAAACTGTGTTAAAAAGCAAAGATGGAACATTTAGAAAATACTTTTTCACTCTATCGAATCAAGTGTATATTTCTGCTTTTTCTAATGAATAACTTGAAGACTTAATATTAAGTAAGTATTCTATATGAACAATTTGTAATTTTTCATGTCTTTCCGAATAATCAGAAGGGAGATACTGTAGGAACAAGCAATTTAACATATTAAAAAATGTGTAGTATAAACGTTTTCACTTAAAAACACTTTAAATTGCCTATTCCTTTACAAGTTTGTATTTAGATCCTAATATTCGTACTTTACCTATTTGTGTTAGAATGTTGATATACTAACTGCGGGAATTTTTTTTTATGTGCGATAAGACACACACAAAAAAACAAAAACATATATTACATCAACACGGGCATGCGTAAAAAAAAAAAAAAAAAGAAGGGGCGGGGGAGGGGTAATAGTTAAGAAAATGTATATGAGAATTAGTGCTAAAAAAATTAAATTAAAAAAATATACCTATACATCTTAAATTGAAAAAGAAAGCAACAATTGTTTCAATTAAAAATAATAGAACGAAACTTCGTCAGTCGAACGATTTAGACTAATACACCTATACACCGCGGTACACACCTATTTCCCCACCCTTTCAGCCCCTCCTAATTAACCTACGTATACCAATTTTGAGCGGTCTAACTCAATTAGCTGAGATGCAAAAGAAAACAATCATAATTAGAAATTAAAATACGCGTATTAGAATAAAATTTAATTTGGAATTAAAGTGTAAACCTTTTGTTTACAGACGAAAATCGATGAAATTTGAACTGAAAGTTTATTTTATGGTTTGAAGATTGTATACCAAGTGACGTGTGCGAATTCTAAAAATTCAAGAAAAAAGAAATTTGCAATTTTTTATCCCAGTTAAAATACATCCGATTATCAACGGCAGGTGTTTTTTTTTTTTTTTTTTTTTTTGTTTAGCTCCGAGCAGAAATCTCTCTTCCTTGAAGTGTTTCCTATGCTAACAAAAAACGGCAATGGGAGTCTGAAAATCACTACGGAAGGAAGACCGCGTATTCAATTCAATGTGTTTAAAGCGTGAAATTAAAAAATTTATAACTCATTCAGTTTTTGAAATTTTCTCTCAATCTTTTGGGAATTCAATTATGAAAGCAAGATCTATATACAATAAAAAAAAAAAAAATGATTTATCTCTAAACGCTTTTGTGTTATAAAAAGTTTTGTGAAAAAATCGATGTTTCGTAAAATCTAAAAATATTGATCGCTAATCCATATTTTGTAAAAGTGTTTATATGGTTCGAAAGAGGATTAAATGGCCTTTCTTTATATACCAGTTTTTAAGAAATGGAAGAGTTACTCGGTCGTACAGGGCTTTTCAAAAAAGACGATTGCGAAAAAGAGAAATTTTCGACCCTTTTTAAAACTTTTTTTTTTTAAATATAAAAAATCCGTATTTAAAAAAAAAATGTACCGTAGGAATCGGTAATAAATGCTCTTTCTGCTGTTTGAGGTGTATTTCGATATCTCGAACAGTTGGAGCAGGATCGCTTTACAAAAATCCACGAAATTTCCTCTTTCTAGTTCTTCTTTCGAGGTAAGCGGTCCTGGTCAAAAGTGGCGGTCGCCTCCGATTTCGAATCGTTTTTTGGTTAGACAATGGTCGACATTTTAATTATATACCTCCGCTTATTAGGGTCGCATCATTTAGAAAATTAGATAACCTACATCTGCGATAAATTCTCTGTCCGACGGTACCTGTTCGAAGTCCGTGCGACCATTAGCGGCGGAGCCTTTTCTGTTTCAAGCCTTTTCTCACAGACACACACACAGACAGAAACACACACGCGTACAGATTTTAATAATATAAGGAGATACTGTATACATAATTTGTACCAATTCAAAAGTATTTTGTTTACATTGTGTTTTGTCTTTAACCCACAATCATCGTTTTGCTTTCATCTTTTTTTCTTTTATTATTATTTTTTATTTTTCACGTAGCCCGTGAAAAACGATGGATCGAGGTTCTACTGTAATAGTATATGAATTTAAAAAGATAAGATTACGGCTTTCCATACAAATTTTTATGTCTTAGAGAAATTTTAGCTATCACCAATAACACAATGAAGCAATCTTTAAAACAAGTAAAGTTATAACAAAAAACTGTGAATCACAAAGGTTTTTCAAATTATTTATCATTAACACTAATACACAACTAAAATCTTCTATAAAGTGTTCCATAAATGATTTGGTGTTCATCTCCTGTAATATTCTGGAATGCATCAATGATCGTTTGCTTTAAGTCAGTTTTATTTAGAGGGCCAGTATTATAAACTAATGTTCAAAGGCGACCTTAAAAGTAGAAATCAAGTGGTATCCAATTAGTGGATCTGAGGTGCCTTCAAGCGTATAAATTTGCTTATAAATGCAACGGAAACAGGAGTTTGAAAATTTTCAAGAAACTATTTCTTTTTTCTTATATATATATAATTAAACAAATATGTAGACTTACTATTATTAAAATGATTCATTTAAATGCAATGTCTAACAAAGCGGACAATGCTAACAAGTGGACAGTAAACTATTGGCATTACATTATGCAATTTTAGAAGTTATTTTAACAGTTTGTGAGTTAATTAATCAGAACGTTGTTTTGGAAAAATGTGATAAATTGTTTTATATGAACTATATGATACATTTTCATATACATGCTTTATATTTCGATTTTTTTAAATAAAAAGTATCAAGCTTCATGTTAAAAAATAAAATAATTAATTAATTAATAAATAAATAAACGCAACAAATAAACAGAAATAAAATAAAATAAAATAAACTTAAATATAAATAGCTAGTTCAAGAATTTATTTTGAACATGCATAAATCAGTTTCTAGGAAATATTATCGTATCTCTTGTTTCTTTTTTTTTTTTTTTTTTTTTTTTTTTTTTTGTTGTTGTTGTTGTTGTTGTTGTTGTTGATATTGTATTAAAAATTAAAACTCTCTAATTCACAAATTTTGTCTGGAGAGGTTATATAGAAATTTCAAAAGTGTAACGTCTTGGAAAAAAAAAAGCGTGTAGATTTTTTTATTAACGTGGTCGTTTTCTTACCATATTTGTAAAACTTTTGAAATCTGCATTGCCCACTTGCCTCTAATAGGCAAAGAATAAAATCGCGTTTCAATACTTGAGACACTCTGTATATCTTGTGTTATACTGATAATTATCTCAGACACAGAGAGATGGACTAACTGAGGTACAAACTAATAGGAAGACAAAAACAAAGACCAACTACTGAAAATCTGATTTTTGGACTCAGAGTACCTAAAACGTGAAAATATAGCAAAAATTTTTGAAAAGAATTGAATACAAAACAAAATATTTCTGCCGTATATGGGTAAGAGAAACAAAAAACAGTAACAAAATTTCAAGAATCTTCAGTCAATTTCCAAACATAACACTAATAAAGGGTTTTCTAATAGGGATGATACAATTTTAAATGGTTAGAATGGCAACCGTGTATTTTTTTTTTTTTTTTTTTTTTTTTTTTTACATTTCTTGTGTCATTTGTGTTTAGTATGCTATTCTATTTAATCATGCAAAGATGCACGCTTGAACAACGTTTCGAAATCATTAAATTGTTTTATCAAAATCAGTGTTCATATGTGAATACTGACAGAAATTTGAGAAGAACTCATGAACGACATTATTCAGTTAATCGACTCGATCGATTGTGATTTTTTTCTTTGGGGAAATCTTAAGTCACAAGTCTATGCTGATAATCCAATAACAATTAAGCAATTAAAAACCAAAATTGAACGTGTTATTCGTGAAATAACATCAAATTTATGTGAAAGAGTGATGGAAAATTGAGTTGACCGAATGCAGTATGTACAGAGAAGTCGTGGTGCTCACGTGAACGATATTATTTTCATTCTTAATGACATAATGTAAGCTTTTAAATATATATATATATATATACTATATAAATGTGTCTCACTGAATAATTTATGTTTTTTTTTTTTTTTTTTTTTTTTTTTTTTTTTTTAATTATATCACTCTTAATCGAAAACCCTTTATATACGTATTCAATTGGGCAGCCACCTGAACTAAAAATGTATGCTTTTTGTTAAATAATATATACTTTACATAAACTATGCTTTTGTGCTTAGAAATGCTTATATTTTCTCCATTGTCTGAATTCGGTTTAAAGATCTTATACTGCTAAGACGACATATTTTTCACACACATTAAAAGTATTTGAATACTTTTGAATGCTGCTGTACAACATAATTGCATTTTCAATGAAAAACTTCAAGAACTATAGCCATATAATGAAAGGAGATCGCGTAGGATTTATAGTTTAGATATCCTGTTATATTAGTGGTCACATAAATAAACAACACACACAAACCGACTGCTAAGAACGGAAAATTTAAATTCTGGGATCATTAAAACATATGGATATTGTAAAAACTCAATTTGAAAAATGAACTCAATAACAATACTTTCTCTATCTCATTTGTACAAAAGAAATAAAAAAAAAAATCTGGTGTGAAACAACCATACGTGTTCCATTACCCACTGCTACACGTATTACATACATTTTTTAGAAATAATGTGATGAGAATACCTAAAATTGACATAACGGAGTAGACACCTAACAAATTTCCAGTAAGAGAAAGCTGATATGTGTATAAAGAAATGTGAAACGGACTTTACATAGCTAGTTAAAAAATAAGAAAAAAAATGATAGAGTTATTTTTTAAAACACCAATTTCCGAGACCTGGAACTGACCTACCTAATCAGGATGACTGCTAATTTCCCTGTGATAACCACGTAATTCACGAGAAAGTATATCTAAAATGGATTTACGTAACGATTTTCAAGAAAATCGTTAGAGCTGTTTTTGAGATACTAACTTCTACCAAAATTTTGTATACTCAATTATTGACCGGTAAACTATAATTAAATACAAAAGGATATTTAAAAGGGGGTTAATATGGCGAGTTTAAAAAAATCTGTACAGCTCTTTTTAAAGAAGCACACTTGTAAGACCTGAAATTGAGCTGATTATACAGGACGCCTACCAATTTTCCTGATCTAACCAACTATGCCATTCGTAAGGAAATCTAATAGGATGTTTTTGTTTATGTTGCAATTTTGGAAAAAAAATCGTTAGAGACGTTTTTGAGATACGGACTTATGGTCCTACTTCCTGTTTCCGATGACCCACTTCCAATTTTTCAGTTTTCACTAAAATTTGGACAATTCTTCTGTACACAGACCTGTCTCAATTCAGAAGTTCCGTCGTTCTATCTTTATTAGTTTCGGAGATATGATAGCCAGAAAGTTTTTCACATACATACACATATACATAGATACATACACACACACTGACCAATTGCCATAAACTGCATTTTTGGACTCAGGAGACCTTAAACCGTGTAAGTCCGGTGAAAACTCGATATCGAGTTTTTGGACTGACTACAATACTTTCGTTACCTACGGTAGTCTGGTAATGGAAATAATATATTTAACATTATTATTTCGAATCTAATAATTGAAATTATAATATTCTTATAACAAAAGTCATTTTAGACTTCCCAATAATTGTTAAATTTAACAATGCAAATAAAAGTAATCTGATGTTGTGGCCATGCATTTTTTTAAACCCTAAAATTGAGTATAATGGAGACAGATTTTTAATTGACAGTTGTAAATATGCATTCAAACATTCAAAGTATATTTACAAATAGCTTCAACTGAAAAATCTTTCTGTGTGAGGGTATCTACCACCATCCTTAAACTCATGTTTCAATATCATAGCTACATTCATAAAATAGAATATTTGAGTGTGTTTTTATATTTAAAGTTTATTCCAAATTATTCAGGTAATTTTTACACACACCACTTTAGGAAACTAACTACTCTTGGTTAAAATTTCCAAGTGGCACCATCACTTGATATTCATAATACTAAATTTGAATCTGCTTCATTATTTATTTATAAATTATTCTAATAATGAACACATGCACGTATCAACAGTTATAAATATGATTTATGTATTCAGGAGACATGAAAATGCAGCACTTTAGAAACAAACAAGCAAATAAATAAATAAGTAAATAAATAAATATAAATATAAATATAAATATAAAATTATCGGCGATGAAAATTGATTTTTAAACAATACTTTGTCTATCGTATGAAATAAGGAAATAATTGTCATTATGCATTTTTGAAGATTTGGTAAAATTTAGTAAAGCTCTTCTTTTAATTAAATTGTACAGAAAGTAATGTTTTTATTTATTTTTGTATAGTCCTGTATATTTTCTATAAATTATATACACTCCACATTCTGTAAATAAATTTAGTTCGGTAAAAAAAAATATATAATAGAATTTAAATGCATTTCAGCAAATTCCAAGTATAACTTTAATATAAATTCTAATTCTTTTGAAACTTTTATGACTATTCATTTTGTTTAGTGCTGTCTAAAGATGTTAAAATTTAAAATATAACAAATAGAAATTTTGCTGATATACTTGATGTATTGGAATTCTTTTGGATATCCTTGTACACATTTTTTTTTTCTATTTAATAAAATTTGTTGAATAGCATCTCCGTATAATACCGAATTTGGATATCCTTCTAATATTTATTCTAACACACAGATCTACACACAAACCAAACACTAAAAACATGATTTTAAAATTCAGGGGACTCCAAATCGTATAACAAAATCTAATGACCCCATACAATGACTGTAAAATAATATGTTTTCAAGCATTTATGTGTAAAAATAAATAAATAAATAAATAAAATAAATATATATGTATACAAAAAATTTAAAAGCACCCGTATAGAGAATGTAAAACTATAATTCAGAAGTTTTTTTTAATAATTTCAAATGAATTATCATATGTATTTTCTTTTTGATTGATTTCTTGACCAAAACGTAAAAGCTAAAAAAAAAAAAAATTAGATTTAAGGGATACTTTATGACAGGAAAAATGATTTATTGTCTCTGAGTAAGCGTAATTGATTATTTTTATGCATTGTAAAAGATATGCTTATTATCTGCATTAATGGTTTTCGTTTCGTCATTTTCTTTTTACTTTACTCTCAATAAGAACAACATACTCCTTAAGGATAAGTAAAAGATTTATTTTTATTTAAATATATATAAATGTATAGCATAATCAGTACAAAAAACCTTTAACGTCTTAAAGGATTGTGACGCTGCTACTTTATGGCTATAAGAATTTGAAATATGAGTTTTAAAAATAATGATATCAAATTTTAAGTGACGCTTTGACATTAGTTAACATATACATAGATTTTCTTATTTGATCATTTACTTTTTACTTTTATTTATATTTATAATGCAAACGTAATATTTTTAGTTTCAAGATCAAACAGATATATAAAATACACTCACTGATACTTTTTCATTCACATTTCAAATTCAAAATAACAATTTTAAAAGGAATGATATAAAAATTCCAGGGACGCCCCGGTGTTATTTTAAAAGATTTATTTTTAGATTCTATTAAAATTACTTTTGTTTTTTCTAATAAATTGTATTTACACATTGAAACAGTGCTTTTAATTTTCAAATATACTGTCAAATAATTATACTTTCACTGAGTTTGCGCTATAAATTAAAATTATTTATTTCAATAAATTGATTTATGTTTAGCGTCACTCTATCCAAAACTGCAAGTAAAATTTGTGTAAATTTTTTACGTCACACTACCTCTTTGTGCAAATTTTCACTTAGTTGGATACTATGATACTATGTTTTGGATAGCGTGATGCAAAAGATAAATCAATTTATTGAAATAAATAATTTTAAATTATAATGCAAACTCAGTGAAAGTATAATTATTTGACAGTATATTTGAAAATTAAAAGCACTGTTTCAATGTGTAAATACAATTTATTAAGGAATGATATAAAAGGAATGATAAGGAATTTAAAAGGAATGATATAAAAATTCCAGGGACGCCCCGGTGTTATTTTAAAAGATCTGTTTTTAGATTCTATTAAAATTACTTTTGTTTTGTCTAATAAATTGTATTTACACATTGAAACAGTGCTTTTAATTTTCAAATATACTGTCAAATAATTATACTTTCACTGAGTTTGCATTATAAATTAAAATTATTTATTTCAATAAATTGATTTGTCTTTTGCATCACGCTATCCAAAACATAGTATCATAGTATCCAACTAAGTGAAAATTTGCACAAAGAGGTAGTGTGACGTAAAGAAAACATTTACATAAATTTTACTTGCAGTTTTGGATAGCGTGACGCAAAACATAAATCAATTTATTGAAATAAATAATTTTAATTTATAACGCAAACTCAGTGAAAGTATAATTTTTGACAGTATATTTGAAAATTAAAAGCATTGTATCATTGTGTAAATATACTTTATTAGACAAAACAAAAGTAATTTTAATGGAATCTAAAAACAAATCTTTTAAAATAACACCGAGGCGCCACTGGAATTTCTATATCATTCCTTTTAAACTGTTATTTTCAATTTGAAATGCGAATGAAAAAGCATCAGTGAGTGTATTTTATATACCTCTCAAATCTTGAAGTTAAAAATATTACGTTTGCATTATAAATAGAAAGAAAAGAAAAAAGTAAATGATGAAATAAGAAAATCCATGTATATTTTAACTAATTGCAAAACGTCACTTAAAATTTTATACCATCATTTTTAAGACTCATATTTCAAATTATTATAGCCATTAAGTAGCAGCATCACAAATTTTTAAACCGTTAAAGGTATTTTGTACTGATATCGTTGCGTTTTAGGGGTTATTGATCAAAAAATTTAAACAAGTTCTTCTGGCTCCTATGAAGGGTAAACTGATTTATCTTTTCTTATGAACTTGCCACAGTTTTTTTCAAAATGGCAGCTACAATTTATTAATGAACTTGGTGGATTTATAAATGAAGGCTATGTATACATGGAGTTTTAAGCAAATCGGTTCATAAATCCTTTCTCATGTAAATTTGAAATTTTCAGTGTGCTACACAGAGAAACAAGAGGGTGGATTAAGTTGGCAAATGAACATATCAAATACATTTCTGAGAGAAATCTACACTACAAATTTAGCGTGAATTAATTCAGTATTTCAAACGTTATCATGCTGTGCTTACAAATTTTTAAGTAGCCTGCCACTTGGAAACAAAATGGAGAAGCTTCGCACTAGGAAAATTTATTGACTGGGATTTTCAAATTCTTAAAAAAAAAAAAAAAGAAAGAAAGAAAAATAAGTGGAAAATTTCAAATTTAAGTTAGAATTACGTAATTTCCTTTTTGCAAGTTTCTTTTTAGAGAATTACAAATACTAATTAACAATTAAAAAAAAATCAAGTAAATGTTAAAAATGGAAATATATATATTTTCTTTCCCCTTTTGAGGCTAACTATAGATACTGCTCCTAAATTTTCATCAAAAGTGCAGGTAAAAATTACTTCATATATATTTTCATATAAAATGTTTGGGGGAAAAATAGACAAAATATAAATTAAGCTTTACATTTATATAATTTTAAAAATAAGATAAAACTTTACGTAAAATATAAGTTAAGATTTTTAAAAAAAATACATTTCTGCGAAAAAATTCTATTTCATAAATATATTTACAGCTACCGTAAACAAAAAAACCCTCCTTTAATTTTAAATAATTATTTCTACATGTTTCTAAGCAATTAAAAGTTTTTTCTTTCTTTCTTTTTTTTTTTTTTTTTTTTTTTTTTTTTTAGAAAAATAAATTAAATGTAGTGGCGCAATCTAGTCGCTTATATGAAAATCACATATATACATATTTAGCCTTTTTATTCCTTAAAAAAAATCTTGTTTAGAAACAGGTAGAAATAGTTATTAAAAATTAAAGGAGGATTTTTTGTTCATTGTAATTGTAAATATATTTATGAAATAGAAATTTTCAGGCAGAAATTAATTAGTTAAAAAAAAATAATAATATATTTAAATAAATTATTATGGGTTTCAGAGTAAAAATGTTATTTATTTATTTTGATGCGTTTTTAATAATTGCTATTTGACACATTTTGGCACATTTGACGCATAATGTTTTTTCTAATAAACAGTGTAAGCACTATTTCATCCTCTAGCCTTTATTACTTTCAATAATAATAATAATAAAAAAATTTGATTATATTAATATCTAAAATATGTATCATTTTAAAGTCTGAAAAGTAAATAAATGAATAAACTCTAACTGTATTTTCAAAAGAGATTTTTAATTTTTAAAAAGAAAAAAAGATATATATATATATATATATATATATATATATATATATTTACGAAAGTGTATGTTTTAAATTAAAAACGAAAGCTGTCGCCAAAACTCAATTTGCTGGGGTTTTTTTTTCCTTCCCGGCGCGGAAGGATACATTAATAGGAATCGCAAATCATTGAGCTATTATAAAATCGATGTTCATGAATGATTAAAAATATTTTCGCTTTAAAAAATTGTAAATTCGTCATTATTATAATAGCAGGAGACTTGAACAGGGGAGCAGCCCCTGGCTCACCGCTCGAAGAGCGGTGTTGAGCTATGCTAGGACCGAAGTCCACGTGGGCTGTCCCGAGACGTTTATTGAAAAACGACAGATAAAAAAAAAAAAAAATACAGAATATATTGCCAAGGGAAGACCCTTACTCGCGCTAAGGGGCGATTGCGAGTGCCAGGCTATTGCCTCACGCGACAGAGGGCACTCGGTGATTACATGATTTGTATGATACAGATTTACATACTTGATTTTCTTATAACATTAGGTCTTGGTTTGTACACTTGGAGGTCTTTAGAAGAGGGAGGGCAAATTTACCAGTATAAAGTTCCTTTGCTGTGGATTGCAACTTGAAGAAAATAATTTTGCCAGGGTTAGTACCCTCTCGCGACACTGGGCGAGTTTTGAGTTGAGGCTTAAGGGTGGCCGGTTAGTGGCTCTTGCAAGTAACCAAGCACTTGTCGGTTAATGTGTTAGGTTTGAGATATCATTTACTAGGGAATAGATTTTAATTAATTTATTAACAAGACTTTTGCGGGAGATTATGTTTTCCAGCCAATTTGGAGGACGTGGGGAGGGGTTTCGTAGATGAAAGTTACTTGTTACGGGGCAGTTGTAATAATAGTGATCGGGAGTTCCCTCTACACCACAGGGGCACTGGGGAGAACGCCGGCAATGAAACTTGTGCAGATATGAGGGAAAGGGGCCATGACCTGTAAGGAAGGCTGTAATGGAGGGGGTTAAACTCCATGTGTTGGCATTTACCCGTGGGATTAGGTTGTAGGTATGTCTACCTTTCTCTGAATCATCCCACAGGTTTTGCCATTTTAGGTTTAGAATCTGTTTTATTCTAGATTTGATGGTGGGGCAGGAAGGGGGAAGTCCTTGGTAGGGAGACTTGTGGCCTCTTTGGCTAGAGAGTCTGCAAGTTCATTGCCTGCGATTCCCCTGTGGGCAGAAACGTGTGCCAGGGAGATTTTTAATTTTAATGTCATTAAGAGTTGTTTTATTTCCTGGATTTGAGGATGTCTGCTCCTGTGACGAGCAATAGCAAGCAGACCCGAGAGGCTGTCGCTGTAGATGTTGAGCTCTTGGTAATGTGGATGGTTATTTGCCCATTCCAGGGCTTGTTTGATAGCCAAGATTTCAGCCTGGAAAACGGTGTTATGGTCCTCGAGTCTGCCCGTCCACCGATGGACGACGTCGTCCGAGTCAAAGACACAGAATGCCGCTCCGACACCCTGTTCCGTCTTTGAGCCATCGGTATAGATCGCCACTGGAGCAGAGGGGGAGAAACTATTTTTAGTGCTATTGATTATGAGAGAAGCAACGTCCTTTCCTGGGTGGATGTTCCAACTGCAGGTTAGGGATTGAATGGGGGTGTTGGGGAAAACTATTGAGGAGAGTTCTGTATCTTTTAATTGAAGGATTCTAGTTTTAATGTAAGTTTGGGACACCTGCAGATGGGCATGAGGAATCCCGGTGATGACGGTGAGGGCATCAGTGGAGATAGTTCTGTATCCCCTTGCTATTTGCAAGAGGAAAGGCCGTTGAGCTGAGTTTAGAAGTTTGATCGCATCTTTTCTGAGATGACCACCCCAAATGCCAGCTCCATATGTGAGGATTTTTTCTACAATTGTAGAATACCAGCGTTTTAGATGAAATGTGGAAATTCCCCACCTTTTTCCCACCATTCTCATCGAGTTGTGGTACAAAGAGAGGGTTTTAAGTTTTAGGTATTTTATATGGGCTAGCCAGTTGAGATGATCATCAAAGAAAATGCCTAGGAGTTTAAGTTGTTTCACGTGTTTCACACTGGTGCCGTCAATCCGCATCTTGGGGTTCCTCTGGAGGGCTCTGGGAAAGGCTAGAGTTAGGGCTTGAGATTTAGTTGGGGAAAGCTGTAGGTCTAGGTCTCTGAGGATTTGGCTAAAGAGGGTGAAGGCTTCCTGGGCTTGGTCCTCCAGATCTCTTCTTCGTGGCCCTGAGATCCCAGCAATGTTTAGAAATAGCCGATTTATTGGTTTCTTGTTTGCGGACGTAATTCATATGTTCTTTTAGACGAAATTTAAGACTGCGTTTAGTTTAGCCAATATATGATAAACCACACTGACAGGAAATACTATAAATGCCCCAAGAATTATGCATATCAATAGGATCTTTTAACTGAGAAAAGGTGAGTTTATTGGAAGGCGAAAATATTATTTTAAAATCATATTGTTTGAGAATTTTAGCTATGGTTTGACTGGTTTTAGAAAAATAGGTCACTTCGATAGACACTTCTCCAGACGATACGATCCTCTTCTCACTACGATAGACACTTCTCCAGATTCAGAATTCTTTTTGCACTGATGACGGTACGCTTTAGGCTATCGAAACAGCTGTATGCACCTCAATAATTTTTCTTTGGCGTTTCTGACGTAGTAGTTTATTCCTGTTTTAATCGTCATTATTATGATAAGATGGACTATCTAAAATTACAAAATACTTCCTTGTTTAAAATATTATCTAAATATTTTTTGACTAAATATGAAATTTTGAATTTAAAAATATGTTTTTCATAACAGAAGAGAAAATATATTTAAGTAAATTTGACTTAACATATATATACAATAAATATTTAAAAAATGTAATAAAGTATTTTTGCTTAAAAAAAAAATGAAAATTTAAATAATTCATTGACTGCATTCACGTTGGTCAACCAACCAACGGAACCAACTCAAGCCTTGACTGTACTTAAAAGGTTTGCAAAGTAAAACCAAATGAATAAAATAACGTCTATATTAAAATAATGTTTAAAGTGGTGTAGAGAAATATCTTATAATTTAATCTGCAAAATCAGGTTTTTTTTTCCTTTATTATTATTATTAGCAAAACAATACTATAATTTGAAATATTGCTTCATAAAATACATTTGAAATGTTTTTAATTACTCGAAATTTGAAAAATAAAAGAATAAATAAATAGCAACTATAAAAACATAATACGAAATACATATAATATATTTCAAATCTGTAAAAAGTATATCGAAACCCATAAAGAAATGTATTTTATAGAACAAACCTAATGTAGTTCGATTTGTATATACCAAATGGAAATATGAGTTTTTATATGAAACCTACTTCAGTGAGGCAAAGATGACAAGCCCTTTTAAAACATGAAAAATAAATAAACTATTGAGTCCACTGGGGCTCTAAAAATAAAAGATGCATTTAAGTTGAATTGTTGTTTTCAATACAGCTGATGTGTTTTAATGTAATTAAATAAAACAGTGTTATTATTAGTGATATAAGTCGTATTCAAATTGGTAATTTACTGAAACTCCCCATTCCCACTGTCGCATTGATCTTTTGAAGGGAAAGGTAATTACGCGCATTTAATACAAACGCCAACAAAATTTACAAAAAAAAAAAAATTAGAAAGGTTTTTTTTTTTTTTTTTTTTTTTACTTCGCAAAATTATAAAAGTAAAATTTTGCTGAAAACTCTGGTTTTCGAATTAAAATTTGCAGGCATAAATTGTATACCACAGCCTTTTAAGAGTTTAACTGGAGAACACTCTGCCAATAAACTTCATAAGCAATCTACATAATAATTATTAAGTTTATGAATCAAAATTTATTCAAACTGTCGAAAAGCATCTATTTTGTTCCCATTTAATCTCCTTTAACAGGATTGAACAACTTTTTGTAAGATTGTGGGTATGCATTTGAATAAAGAATTTTTATACCAAATATAATAATTCACAGTTTCTAAATTGCGCAATATACCTACTATTTTCTACCGTTTTAATCTTTAAAAGATGCAAGCAAATTTTTAATAATGGATTGACTATTTTCAGATGCTAAGGAACATCTGTGCCTTTTGTCTTAACGGACCAATAAATGAACATTTTTTCATATCTGTATATCGAGTATGATTTTTGCTCTGAAACCTGTATTCTAAGATATATAATAATTCTTTCAGTTAAATAAAATTAATAAGTGTTATTGGAATGTACAGTAGAATATTGCCATTTAAAAACTGCTTGTAAAACATTTATAGTTAATTTAACTGGAATACTAAATCATTGTGAAATGCGGCTTTTAACACCTTAATGTTATTATTTTTTTATGGCAACATGTTAAGTTAAATATTTTGAATTTAGTGGGCTTTAATTATATAGCACACTAGCAGGCTTTGCCCGCTTCACTGGACACAATACTTAATGAGTTGTCACAATCCCATATCATTATTAATTAACCTGAGTTAAAATTCCCGCTGTGTTCGGTATAGATTTTTCTCGCTCGCAACGTGAGGCGTCCGTGTTTCCACTGTCTTCGGTAGATATTAAACCAATTCTTACTTTTACCTTCCCCAGTGGCTAAGTTCGAAGTTTTGCGAAATCTCACTAAAGTACATAATGCGTACACCTAATCAACATCCACACACCAAAGTTCGCCATTCTAAGATAATTTAAGGCGAGTTCAAACGGTAAAACGTATTTTTACACGTGTTTATTGCTCACTCGACCTCAAGATTGTAAGGGGGGGGGGATTTCGTAAAATACCGTTAGAATAAGTGTCGGATACATATAAACAATTTAAGCACTAAATTTCGTGACTGCAGATCCCATAGGTTTCCCAAGAAAAATTTAGCGCTAAAAGAGGGAGGGGTCTTGAATTTGCTACTTCATAGCCGCTTCCCCCTCCCCCCGCCCCCCAAAAAAATCGAAAATCACATTTAAAAAAAATATATATATATATATATATATATATATATATATATATATATACATAAACGAAAATGTGTTTTTGAAAATATCTTAAAGAAGACACATGGCTGTTTTCATTACCTTTGTAACATCTTTAGTAGAGCTCTACAAAAAAAAACAGGAATTTCTGAAATTTCCCCCCGAAAACGATTTTTTCCCTCTCTCCTTTAAGAATCAAGAATTCCAAAATCGTACATAATGTTTTATTTATACTCAAGTCTAGTCTCAACATGTGGAATTTCTTCACCGAGTTCTTTACTGGAGTAATTTGGGGCCGAGTTATACTTACAAACGTTTTTTTGCTTCCTGCTCTCCAGGGGGTAGCGGGGGGTATTACGATAAATCCCTTTTCTTTAGATGTCGGATACATATAAATAATCCAAGTACCAAACTTGCAACTGCAGCTCTCATAAATTTTGCAGGACAAATTTTACGCTAAAAAGGTGTCTCGAATTTACACTTTGTAACTCATACCCCCCCCCCCCAGAGAGAAAAAAGGGCAGACCGCAAAAAATAAAAAAGAGCTTTAGAAATATCCTAAAAATGTCGCGTGGCTGTTTTTAATGTCTTTGTTAAATTTTTGGTAGAGTTTTACTCAAAAATCCAGAATTTGCAAAATTTCCCGCCAAAAACAGTTTTCCCCTATCCATTTCCATAAAATTCGAAATTTCCTAAGTCGCAGATAATGTTTTAATTGTACTAATGTATAGTCTCCTCTTGGGCAATTTCTTCAGTGTGAAGAAATTTGGAGCCGAGTTATGCTTGCAAAGGCGTTTTTGCCTTTTGTCCCCCCTTGGGAGGGAACGAGGGTAATTTTGGTAAATCCTGTTACTTTCGGTGTCGGATACATATAAACAATCCAAGCACCAAATTTGTGACCGCAGCTCCCATAGATTTCTCAGGACAAATTTAGCACTAAAAGGGGTGTCTCGATTTTGCCGCCTCTTAACCTCCCCCCCCCCCCCAAAAAAAAAAAAAAAAAAAAAAAAAAAACGCAAACTACAAAAAAGTGTGTTTTTAGAAATATCCTAAGGAAGTCGCATAGCTTTTTTTCAATATCTTTGTTCCATTTTTGGTAGAATTCTACTCAAAAATAAGGAATTTTCTATATTTTTCCCTTTAAAAATTTATTTCCCCCCTCCCTTTCCTTAAAAATCGAAAATTTCTAAATCGCAGATAACGTTTTATTCGTACTCATATCTAGTCTCCCTATGTGCAATTTCTTAACTGTGAAGTATTTAAGAGTCGAGTTATGCTTACAAACGTGTTTTTGTCTTTTGCCCCCGCCCAAGGGGGAAAAGGAAGTAATTTCTTAAATGTTGATAGATATAATTTTAAGTTGGGTAAAGACCTAAATTCCTGCAAAGCGCCGTAGAATTCCGTCCAGCGCTAGTGATACCCGGACAAACGTGTTCTTGTCTTTTGCTCCCCCCCAGGGGGAATGTGGGGGAATTTCTGAAAAGTTGAAAGATATATTTTAAGTTGGGTAAAGACCTACATTCCTGCGAAGCGCCGTTGAATTCCGTACAGCCGTTCTCAAGTGATACCCAGGCAAACGTGTTTTTGTCTTTTACCCCCCAGGAGGCAACGTGGGAGAATTTCTGGAAAGATGATAGACATAATTTTAAGTTGTGTAAAGATCTAGCGCCGTTGAATTCTGTCCAGTCGTTCTCACGTGATACCCGGAAAAACGTGTTTTTGTCTTTTACCCCCCCCCCCCCCCTCCTCCCCAGGGGAGAACGAGGGTGAATTTCTGAAAAGTTGATAGATATAATTTTAAGTTGGGTAAAGATCTAGGTTTCTGCCAAGAGCCGTTGAAATCCGTTTAGCCATTTTCAATTGACGCCCGGACAAAAATAGCATTACAGACATACGGACACCATGACACACACACACACACACACAGGCAAAATTTTCTGATGTTATTTTCGGCTTTTATGGTGTGTGAAACCAGCGTTTTTTTTTATTCTGACAAATTTACAGACAAAAGTCCGATTTTATTAATATAGATCATGTTTTCTGTTTTAAATATTGAAAAAAATCTTTAAATATGATCTGAAGTATGGCTTTATCAGAAAAGATAAATATAAAATTATATGTTTATTTTACTATTATTGCTAATAATGATTATATGATTTTTATATTCAAAAATTTACTTCCCTAATATTTCCGTAAGCTTTATATTAATTCATTTTCATGAAATGATATCGCCGCTTCCGTAAATTTTTATAAACAGGAATATTAACAAAAATATACCTGTTACAACATAGTGGCAATTTTATTTCAGTTACACAATTTAACTTACGAAACCAGTTCTATTATTAATAGAACAAAATATGGTTTTTAGCATTTGCAGATTGATTAACATGTAAGCCCAAATTGATACTATTCCAAATCTTTCGAAAATGTTTTGTTTGCTTGTTTGATAATCTTTAAATAATCGGTCGTTTCAAATGTTTCATTCGAAATCACAAACGTAGTAAATACAATCACAAACACAATTCTAATTTATACAACACTACCTTTCAGCTTCTCTTAAAGCATATATGGAGAGCTAAATGATTCTATATAAATAAAGCAAAGAGTCTGACAGCGGAACACATCCGGGTGGACCATTCCTTTTGAATGGTCTAGAATTAACTACTTTGGTGATGAAAGTCGGCCATTTTTAACACTTTCCGGTTTGTCTTTCTGTCTCACTATCGGATATTTCTTATTGAACATGGAGTGAATACCCCAACTGGTTTGTATAAAGGAACGCCCAAAAGTATTCCAAAGCATAGTGCTCTGTGAGAGGTATTTCTATAAATCCTATTTTAATATCGTAACTTTACATCAATCTTAATGAAATTGAAATATGGGTTTTAACTCTACTATTGTATGTTCTCCATTGAAAATGAAGTAAATAACATCACTGGTATGTACACAGGGACACCTGAAAGTATTCCTAAGCATTGCGTTCTATGAGAGGTATTTCTATAAACCAAATTTAAAGAATTTTACTTTGCACAAATCTTAATAAAATTAAAATATATTATTCGTATGCACAAAAGAATGCTTTCCCTAGAATGCAGTATGATTAGCATTAGATTTACAGAACCAAAAAAAAAATATTCAGTTACATAAATGGTTATTATTAGAAATTTGTTGGAATTGTATTTTCGTTTATATTAATCGTTTTTATCGTTTTTTGAATGGTTTTAACACTTTCCAATAAGGTTAAAAGTGTTAATGGCTTCGGTTTGTCTGTCTGTCTGTCTATCCGCGCTCTAACTCACGTAAATATGCATGGAATATCCTGAAACTATGATATTGATCTTCACTATCGGTTTACCATTTTCAAGAGGGAACAATTGTTTCCTTTTAAAAATGGAGTGATTATCTCTGCTGGCTTGTGTACAGGGACACCTAAAAGTATTCCAAAGCATTGTGTTCTTTGAGCGGTAGTTTTATGAACTATATTTTAGTTCTTTTATTTTAAACAAATTTCAATGAAATTGAAATATGTTGTTCAAGTTCACGATCGGATGTTTGCTATAGAAAATTGAGAAACTACCACCACTGCTCTGTATACAGGTACACCCAAAAGTATTCCTAAGTATTCATTCTCTGAAAATTATTTCTATAAACCAATTTTTAATATCTTTACTTCGAATAAATCTTTAAAAAAAAATGAAATATTTTATTCATATGCACAAAAGAATGCTTTCAACAGAATGTAGTATGATTAGCATTATATTTACAGGTCCACACAAAAATATTCTGTTGCATTAAAGGCTTTTATTGCAAATTTGCTGAAATTGTATTTTCGTTTACATTAAGCGAAACTCGTTTTAACATTTTTTAAGCTGGAATATGATTTCAATATAAGTATCTATCAGTCCGACTGTCCATCTGTCTTTTTGTCTATCTGCCTGCCCCAACGTCCGTAAACATTTTCAGAATTTTTAGAAAATTACGCATGTTATTCAAATTCACTATGGAATTATCCCTATTTTAAATGGAATTAATAGGTCCTGTGAAACTGGTTCTCAAAAAATGCCAATGCATTGCATTTTAGGACAGACACTTTTATAATTTACATTTAAAGAACTTTCTATCGTAAAAATCATAAAGAAATTGACATTGGTTTTTACCATTCTAAAATAATAATTTCAGTAGGATATGATTTTGTTATCATTCTACAGGGCTACATTAAAATATTGAGATACATTGTGGACTGCAATTAGAATATAAGGACTACATTTCCTTTAGTGTTAAGCCTTTTTAACACTTTCTAACAATGTTTAAGAATGATTAGGAATTTAATTAGTCTATCTGTATGCCTTTCAGAACTACTGTCTGTTCGTTGTGTGATTAAAAGTATTGAAAGTTATACAATACAACATTTACGTACATTTGGGAAATGTTAATAATCAATGCATACCGCATGATCTTGCGTTCTTGTTTTTACTGAAAACTAATGATTTTTTTAAAAAAAGATACTGCATAGATGTTATACTTTTTTAAAAAAGCTCTAAAAACTGTTAATTTTTTGTGAGGACACTATATATACCAATTTATTAGATTTAAAGATATTACGTTGGAAAGTTTCACAACGCGGTATTCTTCGATTGCTTTTATCTTTAAATAGGAGTCTAATATTAAACAAAAGACAGTCTAATATTAAAGAATAATGAATAACTTTTTAAAAATTATCTGTTTTGAAGTTCTAAGAGCTGCAATTTTTAAATTACAGCTTACTAATTTTACATATACAGTCCATTAAATTTGTGAACAATTGTTGATTCATTCTTGAGAATCATTCACGTAAGACCATAGAGCATTGTTGCTAAACGAGTGCAAAATGGAAGAAATATTTTATTTAATTTAATTTTAATATGTTATTTTGGCTTTTTGACCTTAAAAGGAATTTTTGATTATGTTACAAAGCCCAAAATGTTATATAAATAATTAGTGATTCAATTCCTTTGAAAATTCCTTTAAATTTAGGGACAAGCGAAGCGGGCGCAGCCTGCTAGTAAATAAATAATCTCTTCATTATTTTAAACTTAAATATCTCAAAAACTAGAGAGAAAAATGAAACTAATAATGCAAACAAAAAAGTACAATGTGAAATTATCTTATCATGTTGCGTTAGATTATGCTGTCTAATTAAATGTAACTTTTGAATAAATAGTTAATATATCTCATTTTTATAGTTCAATATACAAATAGAAATTTTTAAAAGAAAATCATAAATCTGACAAGAGAAAGAGAGTTTAGATTGATAAAATCTTGTTCCTTACTTGAGCCGCTTTAAGTGCGGCGTGGAGAGTATGCTGTCACGAAGGGTATTAGGTCGGATTTGTGTGTCATAGCCGGTATTACTATAAATCATAATGTTGTGTTATGGTATTTTTTCATCTTTTTCCTACTCACTGTGTCTCAATTCATATTTTCTTTTGCGAAAGTCTATTAAAGTTTTGTTAACTTTTTTTTTCCTATTTGGGTTTCTGGTATAGCAGAAGATTTTAGAGCTTTTCTATAATCTTGATTTTAACATAAAAAACTAAATTTATTTAAGTGAATGAGTATATGAACCATTAGTCCTTGTAAGGATAAAAAAAAAAAAAAGAAAGAAAGAAAAGAAAAAGGAAAAGAAAGAAAGAAATTGGAAACTTTTTTGTAAATTTCCATTTTAGACAAAGGAATTTAAGTATACAATACTAAGATTCATTTACATTTATTCGGATTCAGAAAAGCATTAAATTTTTCCCATTTGGACATACAATGGATTGCTTAAACAATTTTTGTTGAACAGTGAAAATTGTTTTGTTGTACATAATATATGTTATTTGGGAAGGAATTATTTAAACTCCTAGTTTATTTATATGCGTTATCGAGAAAATTTAGACAATCTATATTTTATTGATTACTTTAATAGAAAAATAAAATATGAGCCACTAAAACATCCAAGCAAGGCATTTGAAGAAACATATATGCTAATAACGAAAGCCTAACTTAAAATAATTTTGTATTCATATATTTATAAAATAACATTATTCAAACTAATACATATGCTTGTATTCAATTAAAAAAAATAATAATAAATCTGTCATAACTTTGTTACTAAATTCACCAATACAATGGCTAAATTTATCTTAAATGTATATAAGCTTAAAAAGTTTGTAACGCAAGGCTGGTTTACACTTCGAGAAATATTTAGAACTCTCGGAACAACTTCAGATAAATATATTTTGGATAAAATTATTCAGTTCTTAGTCTAGTTCGGATGCATATTGTTTGGTACAAATAAAAACAGTTTATATTTGAAATGATAATATTGTTATTACTAAATCTTTATGTTTTTGTGCAAATGTGGTGGAGGCTCCTGGTAATAATCCTCCAGAGTGAAACACAGCAACAGAAATTGGCGAAGCCTACGTCTACAGAGAAAAAAATCCTAATGTGGAGGAGAAGTATTTCACTAATTAATAATGTCCGCAAATAAACTCCAGGATCATCAGAGAACCAAGCCGTGAAGGAGAAAACAATCATTTTGTAATAAAGTACTTTATTTAAAGCATCACATCTCAACAAGGGAATGCATTATGTTTCACAATATATTAAAAATACTATACTATATAGTCTTAAAGATATTTAGAGGGTTATTCAGGCAATTTTAGGTTGAGAGAGAGGTTTTCGAAGTTACCTATTACCGAGGCAGGGGATTAGGAGAGAAGCCTGTAGTTCGCTTTATGACAGTCCCTAGCTGATTGTTCGAAAAACTCCAAGAGAAAGAAAAAAAAAAAACGCCAGTTTCATAGTCAAATACATTCCTTTGTCTCTCGAATAAAATGACATAAATATTTTCAATTTAGAGAGTCCATCATAAAAAAATACGCTAATCTCTTAAGCGAAATATCACGTCACAAAACCGTCTGCTTCCTAGTACACAGAAAGAGTGACTACTACCACATCTGTAATTTTAAAGTATAAATCAATCTTTAATGATTTTATAACGAACATTTATTGCTAAATTTAGATATAATAAATAAACTCGCGCAATTTAAAAGAATGAATTGTAATTTATAGAATAAGCAACGGCTAGTAAATGAGAACACATTTTTTTAATAAAACTATTGAGCTTTAGAAGTTAGAAATATTGAAAAAACATTTCATTTAATAAATAATGCATTTATATTTCCAGGAAATAAGTATTAATTTCAAAGGATACGTCAACAGATTTATTTAATATATTAATAGATAAAATATTATTAAAATTCAGATAATTTTTTATAGTGAGACAGATGTGTTAAATATAAAAGATAATTTAGGATTTCGCTACATATTTTAATAGAAATTTTATTTATTGAAAATATAATGTTTACTTATTAAATTTATTTGAAAATATAAATAAAACCAATATATGCGAAGAGATTCCTTCACACCAAACCTTGTTTGTATATATTCTGAAACTCGAAAGTCAAATACGATGACAGAAAACTTCATGCTAGTTATAATGAATCCCATTTACCACCATTTATTGTGAACATCAATCTTCGAGGTAAATTTGGATAAGACTGTATCAGAGGGCGGCAGAAAAATAGTGGAGTAATTAAGCTCAATAAGTGGTACGATATGGCGCGCCTATCCAATTTTTATTTCTTTCTCTATGATACTAAAATAGTGATAACCTGTACAAGAGAAACAAAATTTTTGGAAAGCATCTAAAACTGAACTGAGTAATCATTTTAAACAACGTAAAATATACGTAAGAAAAGATGGAGAACAGTTAAGAAATAAAGCACAATGCTTAAGGGAGATTATTCAGTGCTACAAACAAAATATTTTAGGAATTTGTAAAAAGTTAACAATCAGATATTCGAAGAACACATAGCATGTCACATAATCAAAATAATCGCAGAAGACAATTATTAGGCCTTGATAACAAAATAAATTGCGAAAACTTTATATTTTTAAGTGATGCAATTATATCGAGAATATGAAATTAAAGAAAGTTATCTGATGAATATTTGAAATGGTGCTAAACGTCGTACCGATGGCAGTTATGGAAAAAAAAACAGAATTGGTGTTCCTTATAACCAGAATTTTCCAGGCGGAACTCCAATGAATGATAAGCCGAACAAATAAAACAGAGGATTCATAGAATCTACTATTGTAAAAAGAATCCGGGATGACGTTGAAAGAGTTTTGGCCCCTGTATGTTTGGGACCAACATAGACCACCCTCAGACAATGGCCAATGTACGCTTCTGTAACAAGAAAACCAACACGTTCTCTGTACAGCCCACCAGTATAACCGATAGAACCGATGCGTGGAAAAAAACCGATAATATACACGTTTGTTTCCCCTGTGTACTTCATTAACATGTCGAGCGCCATTTCAGAGAGAGAATAGCCATCTTTGACAGTTACAGATCCAGTCAAGGCAACGTCAACCACCTCAACAAAGCAGAAGCTAAAGATGTATAACGCCCAAATGTCATTGGCTAATCCAATAAAATTCCGATTCTAGACAGATCTCCAAAACGTCGCTAAAGGTCAACATCCTGATGTCGCCAATCCTGTCAGTCTCCTAGTTGCAGAAACGAAGAAAATTAAAAGAAACGACAATCTAGAGATATAAATAGCCATTCTACGAAAATCCTCTATCGGCTTCAAAAATGTCTGGTAACCACTTAGATAAAACAATACAATAAAACCGATAAAATAAGCCGATATTACTATGTTTAATTTAGATGTGTTACTTTCGGTCGTCTTAACTAAATATCGTTGACACTTAAAGAAAGTTATATTTTCTGATGTAAAGAATATTGTTCTTAAAGTTGCTAATGGAAATTTTGTATGACTGCTAGGAAAGTACGTAACGTATTGCCATAAAAATCCAAAAACTGCTGAACGAAACTTTGTACTGAATGAAACTGTCATGGCTGTAGTATTCTAGCAATAAACTGTTCCTCGAGAACATCTAAAAAGGGTGCCCAGTAATTGACGTTTAAATTTATATGTCATTGAAGATTGGATTTTATTCTCACATTCAAGGACTAAAATAGTGGTTGTATGACTAAAATAGTGTATGTGTCTTACGTTGGTGAAGATCTAAGCATAATTGTAAATGGCAACAAAAATTAGTTCTAGGGAAGAAATCTAACTCTGCCTTCTCTACTTACATTCCATCATGGCGGCAACGGTGAAATTTGGGTCGCAAACCTTCTGTCTGGAACACAAATAATAGCCAAAGCAAGTGTTTTTTTAGTGCAATAGCCAAAACATCTGGTAATCTAACTGAATTAAGAGGTTCATAGAAATCTCCAATCGACTATTTAATAATGGCAGCCTCTGAATTAAGAAACAAGCAGAAAAGCAAGTATGAAAGCTTTTCCGAAATTTTCTAGGTATTTTCACCAAAATTGAATAAGACGTTGTACGCACAAAACGAAAATTAAACACCAGTTTAATGCTGATTATTATGCAGATTATTATGCACCTATCGACCAAAGTGCCTACTGAGTTTCACCAATCAAAAGAATCATATGTCAAAAAGTGGGAAAATTGTTCGAGGTAGGAATCGTTTAGACTTATGAAAATATTTGTTCAACACCGAATCTATTGTACTGCTAAAGAAGAAAGACACATGTTCGTGTTTCTGAAGAGACTGTCGTCGATTAAATAAAATCATGAAAAAATATATACAATCGCTACACCGACTGATGATATCAGGGATTGTTTGAATGGTTCGAAACTCTTTTCATCGATGGATTTACGATCTTGTTACTTGTAGATAGAAGTGGGCGTAGTTGATCGTAAAAAGACAGTATTTATTACTTCTCAAGACTTGTATGATTTTAAAATTATGCCATTTTCTTTTTGTCTTTGTAAAGATGATGTATAATTTGTCTCGTTTACCTTAAAGCTGCAAGCATTTTTCCTATCCCTAAGAGTGTACATTATATAGGAAGCTTTCGTAGATTCATTAGTTTTCTGAAGATATTTTGTAGAATTTTTCTATCTAGCTGAAACGTTGCAGATCTCGTTGAAAAGGAATGCAAAGTTTCGTTGGGGTCATAAAGACCAGCAAACCTTCAATAATCGAAAATGTTGCATATTTTCGATCCAGTATTAGAGATATATAACGATAATTCTTCTTTAGAAATACATATGGATTTCAATGGACCTGTTAATGAAGACGTTCTGATGCAGATGCAGATTGGAACTGAAATATTCATAGCATACGTCTCTAGAGCACTAACAAAAGCAGAATGGAACGACGTTATTGCTGAATGAAAATGTCTTGCTTTCGTATGGGCTATCAATAAGTTTTGGCCGTACATATTCTGAAAACATTTTACTGTGGTGGAAGATCACCATTAACTGTGCGGTCTCAAGGATCCTTCAGAGAAGCTGTCAAAATGGACATTTTAACTTAAGAATTATTATTTCTCTATTACATATAAAACCGGAAAGAAGCATAGAGATACTTATAATCTCTCTAGAAACTTCAGTGGCGAAAAAACTAAGATCGCGAACGGGTTTCTAGTCGTTGCTATAGATATGAAATTGCTACAGAATTTAACAAAGAACCTGACATTGCGAAAATATATTTTCACGCACCAATCTGCCACAGTTAAAGAAAAGTTTTAAAAAATCGAATTGGCTTAATCCTATGAAAAAGGGTATGGATCTTGCAGAAAAATATTTATTACGAGGCTTTATTAAACATCTACAAACTGATGTATTTATGCATTACCATGACACTGCTACGATCAGACAGCTAGATATTGAAAAAAAAAGGTCATGGGATTCATAAAAAATTCTATTGGCCGAGGAGGTGTCGAAATGTCATTTGGTATGCTAATTATTGCTGATCATGTCAACAAAGAAAATCCATTTCTCCGCTACTACCTGGACACTTAGTTTCCATTAAACTGGCTGAAACATAATTTTATCGCACTGATATCAATATTCTTTGACGAATTACAAAATCTAAACATGAAGATAAAGAAATTATCGTCTGTGTAGATTATCATACATTATATATGCAGTAAGTTGTGGTTGTTGTTGTCGTGTATGACAAAGTGCAGAAGTGATAAAAATAGAAATAAAATAGTAACAAAAAAGGGAGATAAAAATCAAATATTGCCAAAAGCGTGGATCACAGCCTTGGCAATCTGAGTATAAAACATCCATGTTGCAGTCATTGTCTATCTTGAAGAGGGCACCAGCAATGGAAGGGCAGCTAAAAAGTTGTTTGGGATCCAGTTGTGTGCCTGGGCCGTGCCTGCATTCCACATATGTCCGGTAACCATCGGGCAGGATCTTCCTGCTCTTAAAGCGCAGTACTACCAAATCTACTAAATAAACGAAATCTTATGAAGTAGCAAAACTGTTATTGGAAGAAAACTTTTTTAACAATGAAGCTCTCCCAACAATTATCACCGATCGTAGAAACGTCTTCTAATCTAATTTTTTTTTTCTTTGTAGTACTATGTGATATCTACTATTGCTTGACAGCTGCATCATCCTCAGATGGATAGATTGACGTAATGCTGGGATAAAAATCTGGCTAATGTGCTCTCCATGTATGTTGAAACAGAACAGAAGAAATAGAAGGAAGATTATTGTTTGAAATATTCGCCTTCAATACTAATAAACAGAATACTACATGTTTTACTCCTTTCTATTTGCTGCATGATCGAGAGGCTGAGAAAATATTGGTCACAATGTTTCCATTCTGCCCTGATGGAAAGAAGTTGGAAGACAGTTACATCTTTAAAATCTTTTCTAGGAGCGAAAAATTCCGCTCACTTAATCCGATTGGGAACATTTTAAGTTCAACATGAAGTTCTTCGACGGTACGATACGAAAATTTAATGGCGTCCAATGCTCTTACAGATCTGGTAGAGATTTACAAAATATCTTAATCTTCCTGAAGACCTTTTTAAAAGGTTCTGAAGACCTTTGATATGTCGTCTATCACATGGGATATATGAGATTTAAGATTTTTCATTCTTTGTTCAGAATACGAAAATAAAAAGATTCTGTTGATATACCACATATGAAATTATATCATGATTTGAACGAGCTAAATTAAATTGAAGACAATCTCAAATAAGAAATAAGAAAAAAAAATAAGATACAAGGCACTCATAAAAAAGCCGTTAGCCCGAATGAAAGCCTTGAATTGAACCTATCTGAGAGAGAAGGTTTGTTATTTTATGACAAAATAAATGCAATGTAAAGTATTATCAACAGTCGCCGTGGATTGTGACAATTTATAATTTCTAAATGTTAATTATTTACTTTCTTTCTCCTACGTTAATTTACACTGCTAGAAATTTCTGAAACTCAAAGACAGCACTAAATATATTTATTTTTGATAAAATTAGTCAGTTCTTTGTTTAGCTAAGTTACATGTTGCTTCGAGCTAATATAACCAGTTTGTATTTACAGTTATTTTATAGTTTTCATTAAACTCTTCGATCTCTGTAAATATATATATAGGGTTAAAATATGTGTATGATATTTTGAAAAGATTTTAGAATGGATATTTTTTCGTCCGTAATATAAATCTGAAAATATAATATGTAATATTTTTAAGGGGAGAAAGACATGAATGTGAGTTGAAATATTTTTAATAAGTTTATGTCAAGCATTAAACTTTAGTAATAATAAGCGAATATATTACATTTACATTATGAAAATTAATCTTTTAAATATTTAATTTAACTGCTAAAAAAGTAGTTGTATATTTTGTCTAAAGAAATCAACAACGTTTCTTCACAGTAAAAAGTTTTTAATTTATTTCTTAAAAAAATGGCAAAATATATGAATGGAAAACATAAAATATCAGAATATGGAAACATTTCTGTAAATACAGATGACTTTACATTAAGTAAAACTTTTAGATATTAATATCATAAAACGAGGTTACAAAAAAGGAAACAAAAATTCTAAAACATTTTTTTTTCTTCCTTCAAAATGTAAACTATGATTTGATTAGTTAATTTATTTTTTTATAATGTTTTCACTGAAAATTTTCCAAAATTATCTAATGAATTGTGAATAATTTCCAAATGAAGCGTGTAAAGCTCTAAAGACAAAAAGTACTTTCAGAAATGTAAATTACACTTTTTTTTTTTTTAACTTCTTAAAATGCGTTCCTAAATTTATTTTCAAAAATCTTAACATTTTCAAAGCGTATTATTTTCAAAAGAATTTATTTACACAAAAACATAAAAATATCGAGCATTTTTATTAAATACATTTAAGAAACTAACAATTAAGATAGCATTAGGAAATTATTAAATAATTTATGACATTTTGTTGTTAAAATAATAATGTTAAGTAATTAAAAAAATATATTTTTTTAAAATTCTGTATCACTTTTTATGCATTTGAAACTTGCTATACATGGAATGTGAAATATTTAAGGAATAAAACATGCAGTAGACATGGTTACCAGATATATATTATACTAGCAGGCAACGCCCGCTTCGCTGGTCCCTATCTTTAAATGAATCACTATAATTACTGAATTCTCAAAATTGCATTAATTTTTATCACGTGAAAAAAAAAAGAGAAACAAAAATCTGATTAGGAAAAGTATCGCATCGGGTTCTCACTGCCTTCGGGAAAAAATCCCAAAATGCTCTAACTCTTATTTCTATTATTTCCCCCTCCCCCCCCTCCTGTTTATCCTAATAATTTTACAAATTCTAAAATATCCGCAATCGATTTGTAAGTATCAAAAACCTCTATGCACCAGTTTTGAACGATCTATCTCTATTTTTATATTTTTGCCCCTCCGCTCCCCCCCCTTCCCGCCCCTCCCAATAATTTTACAAATTCGAAAATATCCGCAATCGATTTGTAAGTATCGAAAACCTCTATATACCAATTTTTAACGATCTAACTCTATTTTTATTTTTTTGCCCCCTCCCCCCTCCCCTCTTCCTGGCCCTCCTAATAACTTTAGACTTTCGAAAATATCCCCATTCGACTTGCAGGCCTCTAAATCCTATCTGTACCAATTTTGAGCGTCCTAACTGTATTTTTATTTGTTTTTGCCTATAGCCCCCCTTACCGCCCCTCCTAATAATTTTACAAATTCGAAAATATCCGCAATCGATTTGTAAGTATCGAAAACCTCTATATACCAATTTTGAACGATCTAACTCTATTTTTATTTTTTGCCCTCCCCCCTCCATCTCTCCTGCCCCTCCTAAAAACTTTACACGTTCGAAAATATCCCCGTTCGACTTGCAGGCCTCTAAAACCTATCTGTACCAATTTTGAACGCCCTAACTTTATTTCTATTTGTTTTTGCTCCGTAGCACCCCCCCCTCCTTCCTGCCCCACCTGGGGGCAGAATTTCTAAAATTCCAGAAATTAGTTTTTAGATATTTGTATTAGCTATATTTTAGAGCAAAAAATACACGTATATCTATTTTTTTGTTTGAGATATAGAGGATTATGCGAAATCACGTTTCCCCCTCCCCCCCCGCCCCCTTAGGGACCGAATTTTGAAAATTCCAGAAATTGGTTTTTAGACATTTGTATTAGCTATATTTTAAATCAAAAATTTTACGAATATCTGTTTTTTGGTTTGAGATATGAAGGATTTTGTGAAATCACGTTTTGCCCCCTTCCCCCTTTGGGGGCGAATTTTGTAAAATCGCTTTTTAGTGGGTGCCTACGTCATAGAAAGACGTCACAAAATTTCATGCTTCTAGGTCCAGGGATTGGATCTGGGCGATGATGAATCACCCCCTCACTCACTCAGGAAAAACGATTTTATATATATAGATGGTTTCTTTGTTTTCTAGATTGGATGTCATTTGCAAATAAGCTTAGAAATAAAGTTGAAAATTTTAAAATAGAATCTAGAATCGTTGCGTGAATGAATATTTTTATTTAAATATGTTTATTAACAATCTACATAATCTCTGTGTTGTGATGTGCTCTTGATAACGTCATATATATATGAAAAATCTTTCATTCCTTTTTTCTTGGACAGTTTTACATGCTCTTCACTTAAAATACCTAATTTTTTCATTAATTTTGGATTTTATTCATATTGATGCTCTCTTTAGCTTGATCATTTGCGTTTATTCTTAAGCTTAATTTTTCTACTAACTTTAGCAATTGTCCGATATCAACACCAGTTATATAGTGAATCGTGTGTTTAAAACCATGTGCATAAAAATTCTTTTTTTTTTTTTTTTTTTTTTTTTTTATTCTGTAATGTTAGATTTATAAAATGTTCATTTTATCTTTTTATTCCTTTTTAATATGGAATATTATCCAAAGATAGAGACGTACATTTTATTTATTCATTTGGCTTAATACGTCTATACAGTTTTTTAAATGTTATTTTCTTTCCTACGGAGGATTGTATGTCCCTTGATGATAAATCCTTCAAGTTTTGAACCTTTCCCATTTCCACTTCTTATGAAATTTGTTATGCTTCATTTCTTTTTAAATTTGCTAGGTTTTTTTTTTTTTTTTTAAATTCATTGGTATATGAATGACAAATTTCCTTTTTAATTTATTTTATTTTAAATTTTTCCTCATTTAATTTCGTTTGTTAAATTAATTCACATTTGATATGGGTGAGTTTAATCAGTCATTATAGAGTAAGTATTTCATTCATCTTTTATTTATTAATCATGGCATTATATATTTAACTTTTTAAATTAAAATTGGCCTTCTTATTAATGTAACACTTGTTTGCTAAATTTTATTATGGTTTACAATATGTGCATTATATATATTACACACACACACACATATATATATATGTGTGTGTGTGTGTGTGTGTGTGTGTGTGTGTGTGTAATATTGCCATAAATACTTAATCATAAATTGTCATATATTTAAATTAACATTAAAAGGTGAATGAATTCTAAGTTTTCAAAATTTATTTACCTTTTTATATATATATTTAGACAAATTTATATGTGTTAATTGATTTCTTTTTACCTTTGCAACGTTTTATTTTAACACTTGAAAAACGAGAATCAGTAATTTTAATATTTTTTATTATTTAAACTAGTTTCCAGTAATTAACTGTCTAAAATTTATTGGGAAATATTTCTTATTTATAAATGCAAGATGTCTTTTGGAAGAGTAGATTTTTTTCAGCGGATTAGTCAGATAACCAGTAAAAAATATTGATTCTTGAAATCCTCTTCGATGAATTTTTAAAAAATTATCTTAAACTCCGAAGTCTGGTGAAGAATCTTGTACGATTCTCATTTTCTTACTCCTAATTTAGCAATTAAAAGATTTAAAAGGCTCTATCCCAATGAAATGTGCAGGGCTTAATTTACTTCTTTTATTTTAGCGAATTTTTATGTACATTCATGTTTGTGAAAATTGCACACCATGAAAGAATTGTCAAAAATTAATGAAATTTATTCCACATATTACTGACAGTGGTACAAATAAACGATCAAATGTACAAGATGAAAAAACAAAAAGAAAGTTTGAAATCAGTGCTTTGTGTGTCCACCACGCTGAGCAATAAGAGTCTGTACACGTCGTGGAATTGAATCATACAGGTTCTGAATGTAATCCTAGGAAATGGCATTCCAGATGACTTTGACTTGACGTGAAAGTTCAATCTTACTGTGTGCCCCACCAGTTGTACGAACGTGTCGCCGACAAATAAATGCTAACCCTGATCGATGGGCGACATATCCGAGGAATAAGCAGACCATGGAAAAAGCGAAACTTGTTTTGCACTGAAGAACGCTTGTGCAGTCTGAGAAAGATGTGCATGGGCATTATCCTGCAGAAATACAGCACCCGGAATGCGTCGAAGAATGTGAAGGACCTCTGGCTCAAAAATGTCTCTTATGCAGCGATCACTGTTGAGGTTGCCCGCAATATGCACTAGATGAGATCGGCAATTATACCCAATAGTTCCCCACACAATGATGCTAGGCGTTTGTGCAGTACGACGCTGGATAATACACTGTGGGAGCAGACATTCCCTCTCTGTAACATCTGACGTGTACTCTTCCATCATTGTACTCCAGATTGTAGTGAGATTCGTCGGAGAAAACAAATTGTTGCCACTGGGCACGCCACGTGTTGTGTTGCTGGGCTCATTGCAGTCGGAGGTGTCTGTGATTCAGCGAGAGGAGAATCTTGCATAGATGAACCCTTTCGCGCAGTTCATGCTGCAGCAAACGGCAACAAACCGTGGAGCTAGATAACAAAACACCTGCATCCGTGCTCCAACGTTGTGCTAACACACGAGAGGACGCTGTACGGTCCGTCATAGCCATGCGGATGAGATGTCTGTCATCTCATGCCGTTGTTCTATTGCGTGCCCCACTGCCAGGTTTTCGGCTTGCTTGATTCTCCTCTATCCATTTCTTCCAAACACCCATTAAATTTGTGGCATTACACTGCGTATGGGCTGCGATTTCCCGATACGAAAATCCACCCTCTCGCGTACCAATAATGCGGCCTTGTACGAATTCCGTTAGTTGTTTCTATGGCACCCTCTGCTTTTGACGAGACATATTGACCACTAATAAAACGTTTACCGGAGACAGAGGACGATAAACAGATTTCAACGTGCCTTTACAGTCCTTTATATACATAGAACAAGCGACTGATAAGGAGTCGGTTTTCGTTCCGCGCATGCGCATTCGCTTTGTATATCTAATCATTTGCATGCCTTACCTCACTTTAGATTTCATGTTTAATTTGCATAATTCCTTCATGGTGTTGTAACTTTCACAAACGTAGTGTGTGTTAGATGGTACGCATGGGAATTCATTAACAGTGCGTATTGGAATTCACCATTGCACCACTTCTGAAAAATCAAAGTCCCAAATTTATTTTTTACCTTCTTTTTTTTTTTCCATATAAAGACATCTGCATTTGTAATGTAACTTGGAACACAAGTCTTTTCTTCAATGCGACTCCACCGGCAAAAGATTAAAATTTCTCCATATTATTCGGTAGACTTAAAATCAGAGACACATTCGAGCATAATTTCTGAAGATTAGCGTATTCATACTTCTTTTGATAGAAATTAAGCCCTTCAAATAGGTCGTGTTTGTAGGCCAAAATTAATAGTTTTAATAGTTTTAAATAAACCCCTTTAGTCCTTAACCTTGCTTTAAATTCTAAACGATACGCAATATTTTTACATGTAAATAATTAAATAGTTAAAATATAAATAACATCAATAAGTAAATATCTCCGTACAAAATATCTAGGTACTAAATTTTCTATTTCATGCTGATATAATCTTCAGTTTGACAGATGAAAATTTCATGCGTTGAAAACATACAATTTTGCCTTATTCCCAAACAGATTGTGTATCCAAATACCATTGCACTCGTTTATTTTTTCTGATTATTAAACATCATAAAAGTTATATTTTTCAGATTAAAATTTTTTAGAATCTTCCGGATACATAAATTAATAGCAATTTCTAAATTTTGCAAAAGTTCTAAATGGGTATTAACAGATATCACAATTCGGTAATAAATTTAGTGCCGTAAATAAAATCAGTGAGTAAATCACATAAATTTATAAAATAGTAAACTCAAAATCAAATATATCAAATGGTTATTATAATCTTACTCTTAATCACTCTTCTAATAAAAATATTTTGAAATTTCAGTAAATATTAAATTTTTAAACCTATTTTAAATATCTGAATATTTGAGGCATAAATCAAAATATTATAATGTAAAATTAATTACTTAATTAATTAAATAGAACTTTTCTGATTAAAAAAAAAAAAATCTTATAGAAAAAAAATTACACACATTTGATTATTATTGTGCTCGTTTGCATTGTTTCTTTAATCCTCATTCAACAACAGTATTCAAAATCCTTTTCTGAATCAGTTTCCTTTTTTTTTTTTTTTTTTTTTTTACTCATCTTAATATTAATATATTAGTATATTTTTCATATAAAAAAGTCGAAATCATACTACTTTGAAAAAGAAATATACTATATCTTTATATTAATAAATGTTTCATAAAATCTACGATGCATAAGCTTATCGGAAAATGGAGAAGCAAATTCTTTTAGTATTTCATCGTTGATCTGAAAGAATGCATCACGTAAATGTACCAGAAAAGAACTAAGCCTCCGTAATTGATTTCAGATAAGAAAATTTATTTATCTGCATATGCTCTATTAAATAAAATAAGTTACATGCATCGATTTGAAATATACTATTTTTTTTTTCTCTTCAATGCACCTTTATTTCGTTACAAATTAAGAATTTGTATTATTACTTGGTATTCTTATAAATAAAAATAAAACGAAATTCAAATTACTACAATTTCTATATTTTAAGTAATAATTAAAATCAATTGATTATGTAATTCAAGAAGACTGAAAGTATGCCAACGAATCAGACGTTAGTTAAAAGAATGATTTGTTGTCATTTAAAATTCACACAATAATTTTATTAATGTATAGGTTAAATACTTACGGGACACTTCAAATTATTTTGCGTAATCAGGAAAAAATAGTTGATTTTTCCATATGTCTCTGAAATAGTTCAATCGTATGAATGCGTAAATTTTAAAAAAATAAAAAAAATGCGTAAAATTTAAAAATAAAAAATGCATTATTTATACATGTTTTATTATCAAACATTGCGGAAGCCAAAATATTATTATTTTTTGTTTGTTTTTCGTTTGTTATACTTTATATTTTTTCAATATTCATATTTACAACACTTAGATTCAATACGATAACGGTAGTGAACTTAAAATTTCTTAAAACAGTCGATGTGACATACAATAATGCTCCCAAAAAATTTCGAACGGAATTTTCTGAGAATTTATAAAACTAAAGAAATTTATGATTTCACTTCGCATTCAAGAGTTGAAGCAATACTATTTAAGATTTTATAAAATAAAGTATCTACTTAAGGCTCTTGTAGAATATGCTGCCAAAATAGCATCTTTCAAATCAACATCTTTCTCTCTTAGTCGAAATGCTATCTCATCACTAATTTAACGATAAAATAAAGTCTAAAATGTAAGATGTATATTACCAGCGATACAAAAATCTTCATTAATCATTGTAAGTAATTAACCGCAGCTAAATAGTCTTATGTGGTAGTAGATAAATTGATTAAGATTACAGATTTAATTTAAGAATTAAACTCCAGAATAATTAATTGCACATTTATTTATTTATTTATTTATATTTAATGAAACATTGTCTAAGCTATTCAATGTAAAAAAATACTTTTGATATGATTTTGTTGTTTATTTTTAATCGGATTTTAATTTTTAATATTAATACTATATAAATATTAATGCTGGGATTAACTACACATGCGTTATATATATATAATAAAGTGTTAAAAAAATTACAAAAAATATATCTAAAACAAACAAACACACACACACACACACACACACACACACACACACATATATATATATATATATATTACATTAAATTATGATAGATGGAAGTTAAAATGGGATGTAAAAACAACACAAACAATCATAATAAATTCTTTTAACAGTATTAATAAACAAGAAAATGTTCATTTCAAAACTATTCAAACGACAAATTCAATATAAGATGATTCATCTTCTTTAGCAGATGGGAACACAGCAATTCAAAGAAATTATGTAATTTTAACAGATTTCAGAAAATATGCCAAGTTAGAATACTTCAAATTGTTATTCAAAAGGTATAAGTAATAGAATAATTAAGCTTGAAATTATAAATACCAAAAATATTATTTGTTTGATAAAACAGTAGTATCTACGTTAAATTTGAAAATAAGCAAGATTTTATATTTCTATAACACAAAGAAAGAACTTTGAAGTAGAATTTTTTATATCAATTATAAATAGATAAAATTCATTTTAGAAATTGGAATTATAAATTGAACTTTATATGCTTTTATATATCTTTCTTTCTTTTTGTTTTCTTTGTTACTATTTATTAACACTTTTTATTGTTTATTAACACTGTTAATTTTTTTTTTTTGCTGTTCATGTATCCCATTATCAGTTTAATCTATCATAATTTAAATTTAAAATGTTCTCTTTTTGTATAGACATTCATAGCTGCTATATATATATATATATATATATCGCAAATGTATAAATAAATGTTCTACTCTTTATGAAATAAACGTTTTCTTCCTTTTTTTATGTTTGCTAGTACAAATATAGATCACTTAACATTGTTCTATGTATTATCCGACATTTTCATTTTTACCAATGAAATACATTCTATAGACATCAATATTTTAATAAAAATGTACTTCAGCAAATGTATTTCAATGGAATTTTTATAAGGGAAATATAATTCAAAATTTTTTATGGATATTGAAAGAAAAATTTAAATCGTTTAAGCTTATGTAAGATCATATCTCAGTTATCATATTCCAGGAAGATTATTACTGCACTGAAGTGCAATGCTTCATTTCAAGTAAAGGTACCCTTTCTACATTTTATTATGTATATCTAAATGCTCTGTCATTGAAATATATTTAAATAAGATTACTGTGCTTTCCGAATGTATAAGCTTTCAAATAACTTACAATAATAACGTTCTATTTTTACTGTTGCCTTTTGACATTAATAAGAATATGCGTTTATATTTTATACAAATTATATTTGAATATATTACAGCAAGGGTCAGCGCGGTAATATTCTTCAAAACCCTTATTTTTAAAAAGCAATTTCTGTACTATTCAGTCAAATATAATTATTTCAAACAATTACTTTTCTTTTTATTATTATTATTATAAAAGGGACATTCAAAAAAGGAACAGTGCTGACCCCCAATTATAGTGAATCGAATTATGCAGGAAAGCACTTTAAAAATTCTGGCTACTGATTACTATATTACGAAATTATTATATTACGGATTACTAAATTACGAGATTATTTAAAATATTTAACGAAAATAACGGATTATATGGTAATTATTATTATTATTATTATTATAAAACAGAGCTGTTAAAAATATGCAGTTAATAAAATAACATTATCATTGATATAATAAAATAGATAACTCTAACTTTACATACAAAGATGTAAAAATATAAAATTTTATTATATGTTGTTTCCTTTACACAAATTAAATGACAGCGTAATATTAATAAGTATTTTTATAGAAAACTTTTATCAGTTTAAAATACTTATCTGTAGGTATATAAAGCTAAAAGTTTGTCGATCTGTCGGAGTTTTTAGTACGCTATACAGAGCTAGACCATTCAACCGGTCGCAAAGAAAAGTGATACTTTTATCAGTGAAGACAAATTCTAGCTAGCGCCGTACATTTTAGTTCAATCGGATAATCGATTCAAAAGATAGTAAACAAAATCCCCATTTCAACCTTAAAAAATCTGGTGTGAAACAACCACACGACTTCCATTACCCGCTATTACATGTATTATATGCATTTTTGAGAGAGAATGTGATCAGAAAACATAAAAGTGACCAAAAAAGAAAATCGTTAGAGCCGTTTTTGAGATACCAACTTTCACAAAAAATCAATTATTGAGCGGAAAACAATAATTACATACAAAAGCATATTTAAAAGTGAGTTAAAATGGCGAGTTTGAAAAAAATCCGTACAACCGTTTTTAAAAGAACGCCTTTGCGATGCCTGAAATTGAGCTATTTATACAGGACGCCTATCAATTTTCATGAACTAACCAACTATATCATTCGAAAGGATATCTGATAGAGTGTTTATATAGCAAGTTTGAAGAAAATCGTTAGAGCCGTTTTTGAGATACGGACTTACGGTCCCACTTCCGGTTTCTGATGTCCCATTTCCGGTTAAACTCAATTATTGACAGGAAAACAATAATTACATACAAAAGCATATTTAAAATTGAGTTAAAATGGCGAGTTTGGGAAAAAATCCGTACAACCGTTTTTAAAGGAACGCCCTTGGGAGGCCTGAAATTGAGCTATTTATACAGGACGCCTATCAATTTTCTTGAACTAACCAACTATATCATTCGAAAGGACATCTAATAGAGTGTTTATATAGCAAGTTTGAAGAAAATCGTTAGAGCCGTTTTTGAGATACGGACTTACGGTCCCACTTCCGGTTTCCGATGTCCCATTTCCGGTTAAACTCAATTATTGACAGGAAAACAATAATTACATACAAAAGCATATTTAAAATTGAGTTAAAATGGCGAGTTTGAAAAAAATCCGTACAACCGTTTTTAAAGGAATGCCCTTGGGAGGCCTGAAATTGAGCTATTTATACAGGACGCCTATCAATTTTCTTGAACTAACCAACTATATCATTCGAAAGGACATCTAATAGAGTGTTTATATAGCAAGTTTGAAGAAAATCGTTAGAGCCGTTTTTGAGATACGGACTTACGATCCAACTTCCGGTTTCCGATGTCCCACTTCCGGTTTTTCAATTTTCACCAAAATTTGGAAATTTCATCTGTAGGCCAGACGTATTTCAATTCTAAAGTTTCGTAGCTCTATCTTTATTAGTTTATGAGCTATAATAGCCAGAAGATTATCCACATACATACATACACACACACACACACACACACATACATACACACTGACCAATTGCCAAAAACCACTTTTTTGGACTCAGGGGACCTTAAAACGTGTAAATCAGGTGAAATCTCGATATCGAATTTTTGGACCGAATACAATACTTCCATTACCTACGGTAGTAGGGTAATGGAAGTAAAAAAAGGGGGGTGGGTTAAAAGAACAATAAATAAGCAAGTAAGTAAATATATTTATTTTTATGTTGAACAAAATAAACGTGCAATCATTTTTTTTTGTTGTTTAATTACAATATATAAATCCGAAAGGTTATAATTGAATTTCACCGTAATTTTAGTTTAAAGAAACACCATTAAAACACCATACAAAGAAACACCATTTAACGGGTTATTATGAAAAATGGTGCACTTATTAATCGCGACAAGAATCTAGCTAACTCAATATTTTACCATGTTTTTATTAACATCTATTGTTGTTTGTTTGTATGTTTGTTTGTTTTTTTTGTCCGGTACAAATCTTGCAATCGAATTTTAACTAACTTCAATACTAGCTAGACATTTGAAACTTTCACAGTAGCTCAGAACCAGGTGACAACACAATACTTCGAAGTCCAATTTTCGAATTTTTTATTAGTTTTCTTGTAATTAATTAAAATATGAAAATAATAACATCCTAATAGCGTTAAAATAGCCATTTAAATATTAGCTATAATTTAATTGTTGCAAAAAAAAAAAAAAAAAAAAAAAAAAATGCGAGTCCATTTTCTTTCGACATAAAAATAAATACATTTAATTAAACGTGAACGTTAAAAAATTATAAAAAGTTAAATTATGCATCTCACTAAAATTGACGTCATTATCACTTTCAAAATTTTATGCACATTTTTAAGAGATTTATGATTCATCAGAAAATTAAAAACATGGTATATAAATGTTTTTTTAATCTTATAATTATTTTAGTTCAATTAGAAAAGTAGTTTAAAAAATGCCAAATAAAGTCCCCATTTTAACTGTAAGATTGTTGAAAAGAAAAAAAAAGTATAATTCTAAAAATAGATAAATAATTAGGTAAATATTTATTAATATTTCTTTCTAAGTCAAAATAGATAAATAAATAAATAAAAATTAAACACGAAAGAAAAGATAAAATAAAAATAAACATGCAAACTTTTTTGTCTTTCCTTTCTTTTCCTTCTTTTCTTTTTCTTTTCTAATACATAAAACTGAAAGTTTTTCATTGTATCTGTACGGATTTTTAATTCGTTACACAAAGCTAACCATTTAACAGATCGCTACAAAAATTGGTACACTTATTAATCAGGATAAAATCTAGATAACGCGGTATATTTAGTTCAATCGGATAATTGGTTCAAAGAATATTACAAGAAATATATTGACTTTAAAATTTGTAAAACAGAAAAGAAAATTGCTAAAAATAAATAAAAAAGTAAAAATATTTCTTTTTATGTAAAAAAAAAAAAAAAAAAAAAAAAAAAAAACAACAACATGGAAATATATATATAATTAAACTATATAAAGCTAAACGTTTGTCATTGTATCTGTCCGGATTTTTAGCTCTCTATTCAAAGCTACTCCCATCAAGCGGTCGCTTCAAAAATGGAAAACTTATTAATCAGAACAAAATCTAATTAACGCCGTGTTCTTTAGTTCAATTGGATAACTGGTTCAAAAGTTATGTATATATACATTTAACTTTAAAATTATTAAAAAGAAAAAAATAATTTATGCCAAAAATAAATAAAGTAGTAATATAAATAAAATAAGTAAGTAATAAAATGTAGTAATAAAATAAATAGGTAAGTAAAAATATTAAT
Source organism: Salticus scenicus (assembly GCA_963930645.1). Classification (NCBI taxonomy): domain Eukaryota; kingdom Metazoa; phylum Arthropoda; class Arachnida; order Araneae; family Salticidae; genus Salticus; species Salticus scenicus. The sequence continues at coordinate 324,302,073 of OZ005654.1, forward strand.
TTTATGTTGAAAAAAAAAAAGTAAACTTTTGTTTTTAATTTAGATTAATTGTTCATTTGTAGTTTCATTCGTTTAATTTCTCAGAATGCGTTCAAGTTGTTTTAATTAGTATTTTTTGAGATAATACATGTACTGATTCAGTACTTTTTTTATTCCCCTGGATTTTTCTCTTAATTTTAATGTTAAAATTATTTTGATACTAAAACTTAACGGTCATACATATAATTAACTTTCCCAATATTATAAAGCTAAAAGATTATAATTTAAATCCATCTCTTAGTTTATTTACTTTTTTTTTTTTTTTTTCGTTAATTTAAAAATTTCCTAAGCATTACCTCAATCCGAGCAGCGGCGAGTAGACCTGCTATTACGTTACAAATGGAAATTAGTTTCAGGGATCTGGCAACTTTGACTTTGTACCCTTGGGGTAGGTTCCATTTGCATCTATGAAATGCACTGTAAAAAAGAAAAAAATGTAAAATTCCGAGATTTGATCGTATAATTTTACGGAAAATGACCGTTTTGCTCGATAAACAATGTTCAAAGCCCGAAAATTGATGCCCTGAAAGTATAATTGTAGAATACTAGCTTTTGTTTACGAGCAAAAGCCGTAAGTCTAAGTTATTTCCTAAAATATGCCATCAAATTGCATTTTTACTGTCAAATCCCTTCAAATGTAAAGTGTTGGTTTTAAATGTGACGTCATATCGTATCACATCGTATTTGAAACTGGAAATATCACTGTTGTTTTATTGGTTGAGAGAGTTTATTTATACCTTCGTACAAATAGTGACTGATATAAAAGAGCTATTGTTTTCCAAATTTAATTCAAAGAATTCAATTGAAATTTGCACACGTAAAATTACAGTGAAATACAGTGTGACATAAAATAACGGAGACAATGTTTTTTATCCATATTTTATTAATAGAAAAGAAATCAACATATGTAACAATTGCAAAGAATAATATGGATCTTAAATTATAACATACTATTCAGTTGGTTTCAAACTGGTCATTATAAGCGTCGATACACAGCTGCAAACGAGTCTTGAAGTTTTCGGCAATTGGCCGCAAGTCCTAAAGCAACAATCTGCCCCACTAACGAAGGAGTGATTGTTTCAGCGACTCCAAACTGCTGTGGCGTTTGGCACATGCCCTAGCCTCCAAAATAGACCACACGCTATAATCCATGGGGTTTAAATCCAGCGAGTAGGGGGCCATTCCGTAGAAGCAATGAAATCGGGAAAGTGGGTTCTTCACCACTCCTGTGTTAACTTCGCCCTGTGAGCTGGGGGTTGAGCTGTCTTGTTGAAAAGTCCAAAACCCATTATGAAAGTGCTGCTTGGCGCACGGAAGTACCACAGTCTCAAGGATGTCACGCTGGTGCACATTTTGTTTGATTTTGACCCCTTCCTCAATGAAAACGAGAGGGGTCTTGCCGCTGGCGCAGACGCCGCAACACACCATTACAGACTGAGGTTTTTGTCGGTGTTAAACAACTGCCGATGCGCCGGGAGAGGTGGAGGACCAATATCTGTCGTTATGGAAGTTGTGCGCCTGCTGCAAGGTGAGCAGCTTCTCGTCCGAGAAGAACATGCTCTCCCATAGTTCAGCTGAAAACGGACGCTTGAGTTGCCGGCATTTTTTGAATCGCACCCGCTTGCTGTCATCCGTGAGCTGCTGAACTTTTTGGAACTTATACGGCTTGAGATGGAGTTCAATTTTGGCTATTCGCCTAACTGCTTCGCGATTGATTCCGGTCTGACGGGCGACTTTTCGCATGGAGACTCTCGGATTTCGCTTGACTCGATTCTGGATAACTTTGCGGTTCCTGGGCGTGTTGGCGGTACGTTTTCGTCCTTTTCCAGGATGGTCGCCTTCATGGCCAAGATCCTTAAAACGTTTGATGGCCTTGGATACAGTCTGTCGCGGCACTTTGAGTAAACGAACAATTTTACACCGCCGCTTTCCTTCACGAAACAGCTCCAAAATTGCAATACGTTTGTTTGACATTCTAATAGGAAAAGAAAATATGTGAATTCACAGTCGTAAATACTAGTAAAAAATGCATGGATATTTCCATAGAACAAATTTTATTTGTATACGTTACAATTATTTCGTGTCAGGATGTGTTAAACGTTGTCTCCGTTATTTTATGTCACCCTGTACATCATATACATCACCCTGTACATCATATCTTTTTTTTTTTTTTTTTTTTGTAAGGGCTTTGCTTGGAATTTCTGCTGTTACGCGTTGTTCATAATCTGGCTTGAACTTTTTTTTAATTTGCAGTATATAAAATCATATATTTTTATTCAATATTTATATATTCAACAATATTAGGTTCGTTCAATAAAATATGTATACAGAAAATAAATCTTTTTCTCCTGATATATATTTCTTATATATGAAATCTTTAAATTGAGTTTTCTCAGTTTTTTTTTTTTTTTTTTTGTGAATTTATGATCTTAAAAACGCTAAAACTTCCACAAATATTTAAAGAAAGACTTATTATTATTGTTGGATGTTTAATGGAACCGATTTAAAAGATTTAGGGATGGATTTTGAAATATCTCTAGAAGAAAGATCTTTAAAAATAGATAAATAACTAAAATCATGATTTTTCACAAATTTTTACATTGACATTAATTTATTATTTTTCTGTAAAACACTATAATTAATAAACTTCAATGTCCGTCCTTATTGTTTTTTTTTTTAAGTATGCTCTAATAATTATGCAAAAAATATTTTTGTCTTTTCTTAAATGTTTGTAGAATTTTAAGTATTTTAAAAATCATGAATTCGTAAGAATATGCAAACTGAGAAACCGCAATTTAAAGATTTCATATTTGCAAATAAAATATTAAAAACCATAGGAATTGTTTCCTGAATATATATTTTAGTTAACAACCCTAATATTGTTAAATTTATAAATATTAAATGTAAATATAAGCTTCTATGGGAGACTCACTTCAGGGGTGCCATGTCAAAAGTGTCAGATTCTCTTAATGCAAATATTCTGTTTTGGAAGGGTATTTTTATTAAATTATATGGTTAGTGTGCAAATTTTAAGTCATATATAGGGCTACACAAAAGGATTATTTTCCCTGCTGTCTCTTAAAACATAATTATAACAAGAGAACATAAATTAATTAATAGAAATGCTTTTGGAAGATTCTTTTCTCGATATTAAAAAAAAAGTATACATATATATGTGTATATATTATATATTAATTAATCATTACAGTGATTAAACGGATAGAAAAAAGATATGAATTAATCAATAAACAAAAACATATGGAAATGACGCCTTGTGCAAACCAAAAAATTGAAAAGTCACTACGGGCTGTCTTTGATACATTGATATACGATATTATGAATAACAAATATGAACAAAGTATAACATAAATAATAATTTTATCTAGAAGTAGGATCGGCGGCTACCACCGACGTTTTTTTTTTTTTTTTCATTTTTGATCTTTTGATATTTTGACCTTTCAACATTAATGGGTGATGAGGAAGTTTGAGAATTCATTAAAATATAGTGATCAACGAAGCTGGAAAAGCCTGCTAGTTTATCTGTACTTTCCTCAGACGTTTTTTAGTTACTGTTTATTAAAATTGTAAACTATTTTTAAATCATTAAAACTTTTAGTCTGATGTGAAATTACAAAGTTCTTAAATGCGAGTATTATACAGCTGAAACATACTTATTACATTTTGAAATATTTTTGTTCGAAAATTAATAATCCCTTCCTTACAAAAAAAAAAAAAAAAAAAAAAAAAAAAAAGATAAATCCCAAAATAATATTATTGAATCAATTATCTGCTATGAATTTTAAACTTTATTGTAATATTAGCTTTAAAATCGACTATTCTGTTCAATATTTTATAAGTAAACTCTTATCATTAATCTTTTATAGTTTACTATATGTTTCTTTTTGAAAAGTGTTAAACTAATTTTTTAAATGACTATTAGACACATAACAGATCATAAACAGATAAAAAAAATGAATTTACATTTTACGAGACAGATCTGGTCTCGATGAAAATAACGGTCTATTTTTCCTTCTTAAGCAAACCGATAACACAGAATTCTTCAAAATACGAAGTCATGTTTACATATAAATTTGAATATTTTATAAGCTCATAAAAGTATTTATTTAAATTGGTCCAATAATATTATTACTTACAAACTTTGAATAAACACCATAAAATGCAATAAACTCGCAACAATTGTTTCGGGTCGAAAAAACACACGACCCTTCACCAGGCGAACAAAGTAAGCACGAGTGCGGCAGTTAAAGCGGCAGGGGTGCGTTGCCGCTTTGACTTTTCGATTTTGCTAAAGAAACATTTATATATCAATAAATGTTTCTTTCTTTTTCTTGCAAATGAATATATATATATACAAACGTTCATTACTATAATCATCAATGGATTTTATATATTACTATTTAAAAGTTGATTACAAACATTACTTAAATTTCCATAAGGTTTTAGGATAATTCGATCTTTATTTTTTCGGATGTTTAAAAAAAAGAAAAAAAAAATGAAAGTGTATAATAGTTTATAGCAGTGTAGTTAGTTAATGTTCCAGTCAACTTTTCTTTTACCAAGATTTCAGCATAAATAAAGAGTATTAAATTTAGTCATTTCATGTCTTTAAAGATTTTAAAACAGAACATGAATATTTGATGTGAATTATGCACTTCAGAATACAAACTTTGTCTGTTTATTTATTTTTCTTTGATCTGAATTAGTAAAAGTTTCTTTTGTCTTTATTTTTTTTTTATTTTTTTTTTTTTTTTACTTTTTAAGATACACTAAGCTTTAAAATTAGAATTTATGAAAAAAAAAAAAAAAAAAAAAAAAAAACTTAAGCAACACTTTAGGCTTGATAGAATATGCAGTATATATACTAGCAGGAATTGCCTGCTTGGCTGGTTATTATATTTAAACGAACTCTCAAAATAACATATATTGTTATAGACTTTCACCTTATTGTTATAAAAATATCATAAATAAACAAAATCATTGAAATCGGTCAAAACCTCAGATAAGACCAAGAAATCGACTTTCTGAAATAATTGAGAACAGAGTTACGATTTGAAATGTGTATCTTTCCCCTCGCTGACATTAAACGAAGGATTGGGACTATTTCGAAAAATCCTTTTATAGTTCACCTTGGGTACACACAACACACCCACATACCAAAAAAAATGCTTTCCTGTGATAAATTGGACGACAGTTACTATTTGAAAAATGTTTATTTGCCTCCTCATCCACAAAAGTGGAAAGGGGGGGGGATTACACAAAATCCCGTCACAGTTAATATGGATGTAAATAACCAAACTACACACCAAAATTCATGGGCTCAGATCCCATATATTCCCCAGAACAACTTTAGCGCAAAAAGGGAACTCTTGAATTTGCCCCTTCGTAATCCCCCCTCCCCCATTCGAAAATAATAAAACACCCAAAATGAATTTTTGGAAAGATAGTCCTGAAGCCACACAGCAACCTTCAACTTCTGTCTGTCATTTTTTGTAAAACTCTACGTGAAAATCCTCCCCCCAAAAACAATTTTCTCCCTTTAATTAACAAATAGAAAATTCCAAAGTTGCTGGTTTTTCGTCCTTTATTTTTTTACTGTTCATTTATTTATTTTTTGCATTTCCGTTTGGTCTCCTCATATGCAATTTTATCACCAAGAAGTTATTTGAAGCCAAGTTATGCTCGCAAACTTTACTTTTTGCCGCCTGCTTTCCTCTAGGGAGGAAATTTGCAAAACCCTATCTTAGTCTGTGACAGGGGTCTAGAACCAACTTTTCCTTTAAAATTCGTGATCTAGTCAGGATTGAATTGCAACGACATTTTTAAGACAGTGCGTGGATGTACTCTTTTAAATGTAGAGATGAAGGGTTATGTGAAGTCCAGTTTTGCTCCCTCCCTCCATTGGGGAGCGAATTTCCGAAATTCCAGAAACTGGTTATGGAGTATTTGTGTTTGTTATATTTTAAAGCAAATGTCTTACGGATCTTTTTTTTTTGTCTGTGTGTGTGTGTGTGTGTGTTTTATGTGTGTGTTTGAGATATGAAGGGTTACGTGACATTTTCACGCTTGTTTTTTTTTATTTCTATTGGAATCAATTATTAATATATTAGAAATTATTAAATTCATTAGAATTTTTAACAGTTAAGCTCGTGCCTGATATACATCTGTGGTCTATGGACTTACACCCAAACTGAAGTGCCATGGTTAAGGGCAACCGCAAACAGTGGAAACCCGGATCCGACATAGTGCGAGAAAGAAAGTCACTGCCGAAAACAGCGGGAGCCTGGTGCAAGATTTTGAGTGATTTCAATAGATTATTTAAGTGGTATTATATAGTGATTATAAAAAACAGTTTTTCAATTTCAGTGAAAAATTTTCAATTTCAGTGCGGCAACGCACCCCTGCCGCTTTGACTGCAGCACTCGTGCTTACTCTGTTCGCCTGATGAAGGGTCGTGTGTTTTTTCGACCCGAAACAATTGTTGCGAGTTTATTGCATTTTATGGTGTTTATTCAAAGTTTGTAAGTAATAATTTTTACAACGCCAGTTTTGTGATGCTTCTTTATAAAATTTGGTCCAATAATAGTATTAATCAAATGAAATAACCAAAGCAAGTAAATATAAATTATCTATATTTATAAAACAACATATTTAAATATATACATATGTCACGTAACCCTTCATATCTCAAACACACACATAAACACACACACACACACACACAAAAAGATCTGTAAGACATTTGCTTTAAAATATAACAAACACCATAACCAGTTTCTGGAATTTCGGAAATTCGCTCCCCAATGGAGGGAGGGAGCAAAACGTGACTTCACATAACCCTTCATCTCTACATTTAAAAGAGTACATCCACGCACTGTCTTAAAAATGTCGTTGCAATTCAATCCTGACTAGATCACGAATTTTAAAGGAAAAGTTGGTTCTAGACCCCTGTCACAGACTAAGATAGGGTTTGCAAATTTCCTCCCTAGAGGAAAGCAGGCGGCAAAAATTAAAGTTTGTGAGCATAACTTGGCTTCAAATTACTTCTTGGTGATAAAATTGCATATGAGGAGACCAAACGGAAATGCAAAAAATAAATAAATGAAAAGTAAAAAAATAAAGGACGAAAAACCAGCAACTTTGGAATTTTCTATTTGTTAATTAAAGGGAGAAAATTGTTTTGGGGGGAGGATTTTCACGTAGAGTTTTACAAAAAATGACAGACAGAAGTTGAAGGTTGCTGTGTGGCTTCAGGACTATATTTCCAAAAATTCATTTTCGGTGTTTTATTATTTTCGAATGGGGGAGGGGGGGATTACGAAGGGGCAAATTCAAGAGTTCCCTTTTTGCGCTAAAGTTGTACTGGGAAATCTATGGGATCTGAGTCCATGAATTTTGGTGTGTAGTTTGGTTATTTACATCCATATTAACTGTGACGGGATTTTGTGTAATCCCCCCCTTTCCACTTTTGGGGATGAGGAGGCAAATAAACATTTTTCAAATAGTAACTGTCGTCCAATTTATCACAGGATAGCATTTTTTTTTTTTGGTATGTGGGTGTGTTGTGTGTACCCAAGATGAACTATAAAAGGATTTTTCGAAATAGTCCCAATCCTTCGTTTAATGTCAGCGAGGGGGAAGACACACATTTCAAATCGTAACTCTGTTTTATTTTGTATATTTATGATATTTTTATAACAATAAGGTGAAAGTCTGTAACAATATATGTTATTTTGAGAGTTCGTTTAAGTATAATAACCAGCCAAGCAGTCAATGCCTGTTAGTATATATACTGCATATTCTATCAAGCCTAAAGTGTTGCTTAAGTTTTTTTTTTTTTTTTTTTTTTTTTTTTTTCATAAATTCTAATTTTAAAGCTTAGTGTATCTTAAAAAGTAAAAAAAAAAATTAAAGACAAAAGAAACTTTTACTAATTCAGATCGAAGAAAAATAAATAGACAAAGTTTGTATTCTGAAGTGCATAATTTACATCAAATATTCATGTTCTGTTTTTTAAAATCTTTAAAGACATGAAATGACTAAATTTAATACTCTTTATTTATGCTGAAATCTTGGTAAAAGAAAAGTTGACTGGAACATTAACAATCTACACTGCTATAAACTATCATATACTTTCATTTTTTTTTTTCTTTTTTTAGAACATCCGAAAAATTAAAGACCAAATTATCCTAAAACCTTATGGAAATTTAAGTAATGTTTGTAATCAACTTTTAAATAGTAATATACAAAATCCATTGATGATTATAGTAATGAACGTTTGTATATATATATATATTCATTTGCAAGAAAAAGAAAGAAACATTTATTGATATATAAATGTTTCTTTAGCAAAATCGAAAAGCGTTAAGACATTTTGCTCTCTAACATTCCATTCTTTTACAATTTTTAAAACGTCTAAAATTTAAATGTCGAATTGTCCAAAAGCATTTGGGGAATGAAGAAGAATATATAACTTATGTATTTTAGGGAAAGTTTTGACAGGGGGGCAAGAAAAGACTCAGTAGCAGATTAAAGAAAAGTAATGCTTGTAATCAACTTTTAAATTGTTATGTGTAAAATGCATTGAGAAATAATGTGCTGAATTTTTTTTTTAAATTATATATATTTATTTGCAAGAAAATAAAAATTAAGGTTACATAGAAATTTCTTTAACAAAATCTAAACCTTTTAAGCTGCCTTAGCTCTCTAACGAGTGATATCACACCAATGTCACATTTTTAGAAAACTTGACACAGAAAACTAACACAAGAGATAACATATTGCGATCTTAATACAATATATATATATATTAACTATCTGAGAAATCCGATCCAACTAATATCCAACTGCGCATGCAAAAGTCTTAACAAGGTTTTTTGAACTAGTGGATATAGCTAGTGTTATAAAAATATCTCTCAGGAGCATTATGACTTAAATGTGATATTATTAATAGGATAAATAGATTTTTTTGCTCTAAAAAAAAAAATAAATAAATAAAACGATAAAATGTACTATCAAAATTTCTTATTTTGAAGCATTTCGCGGAAATGTTGTGAATGTTGATTGAAAATTAAATGTGCATAAAACCGATTTGCTGCTTTTGAGAGCAATCGCAATTCAAATTATTCTGTCGACTGTAAATTTCTGAATTGAATTTTCCCCATATTTACTTGGGGTTTTTCACCCTTGTTTTGAAAGGTGTCTATATACGTTATACTAGTAAAATACTTTTTATTTGACATCTAAAAATAACCCTGTCTTATTTTTAGCTCAATATCATCTTTTGAAAATTTTATAAGCTCAACAGACTTTACTAAATATTCATTTTTTTTTGTCTTTACTAAACTAAAAACATTTAAATTCATAACTGCATCCGTTCAATTGAGAAACATTGTTCTGTAAATTAAAATAAAAAAAAAAAAAAAAAAAAAAAAAGGAAAGAAAAAAGGAAAGTAAATGACCAGGGCGACATTTATAGCTTATTATTTAGTTTTATAATTCAATATGGGTAAATTGAAAAGTCAAAATATGAGATCAAGCACAAATTATCATCAGGCACACATAAGCGTCTTTGTTTGTTTGCTTATTGCATAAAACAACATACAAAATTATCATATCATGCATACACTATTTTTTTTCTTTTCGATACATTCAATTTTTTCAATAATATCGAGGATTAAAGCGTAGAAGCACGGGAATTTTTTTTTTTTTTTTTTTAACATATTGTATATATAATTCTCCAATTATGTATTAATTTCTGAAACAATTATAACTTCATGTTGCAAAAACGTAAAATCTCTTTTTAAACGACTTCAAAAAAGAAGGAAGGTTCTCAATTCAAACCGTATGTTTTTTATGTTTGTTAGCTCATAACTTCTGAACGGATGCTCCGATTTTGACACATTTTGTTTTGTTGAAAAGGTCTTGGTCTGCAATAGGTCCCATTGTAATATATTTACAATCTAAAAAAACACAGGGTGCCCCAAAAAATCAGTGTCAACTCTTTTAACTGCTAAACGGCTGCAGCTATAGTGTTAAAAATGGTATGTAAGTATAGCAAAGTGGCCATGCAGTACAAGGTTAAACCGCTTGCAGCGCCACCTAGTGAAAAAAAGCGGAGTTAGTGTTACTATCTCGAAAACGGTTCTAGAGAAAAAAGTGAATTACAAAGTTGAAAAGTATCAACGATTTAGTACTAAAAGATAGTTTAGACATTCATGTTAGCGTTCCTAGCTCGGAAACGGTTCAAGACAGGGGTAAAAAGTGAATTATGAAATTGCAGGGCATCATCGATTTAGTACGAAAAGGTAGTTTAGAAATTGATGCTAAAAATACAATGCTAAAAACGTGCATTTGTTTGTTCGCAATTTCTTACACTATGCACACTTGAGCTACATTGCACACGTTGTAGCGTAGCAGGTGAGACATACATTATACAGTTCAAAATACAGTTAATTGATACTTTTGTTTTGTTGTAAAGATCTTGGTCTGAAGCAGGTCCCATTGTAATATCTTTACAATCTAAAGAAAATAAAACGCCATCTGGTGAAAAACAGTGGAATCAGCGCTCCTCTCTCAAAAACGGTCCAAGATGGGAGAAAAGTTAATTACGAAGTTGTAGAGCATCATGTATTTACTACGAAAAGACAGTTTTTAGACATTATTGCTAAAAATAGAACGCTTAAAACGTGCAGTTGTTTCTTCGCAATTTCCTACACTGTGCACACTTGAACTACGTTGTACACTTTGCAGCGTAGCGGATGACACGTATACTCTGCGGTTTAAAGTACTGTTACTGTAAGCGGTCACATCGATTAGCGCAAAGTCGTTTTCAACCAATTTCAGAAAAGAGGGTGTTCTTAATTCGAGATGTGTGATGTTGTTGGTGTTTGTAAGCTTATAACTTCGTAAGAGATGCTCTGATTAACCGACTTCAAAAAAGAAGAGGTTCTCAATTCAAACATCATGTTTTTTGGTTTTTATTTTTGTTTGTTAGCTCATAACTTCTGAACAGATAATCCGATTTTGGTACTTTTTGTTTTATTGTAAAGGCCTTGGTCTGAAATAGGTCCCATTGCAATATCTTTACGATCAAAAGAAAATACAGGATGCCCAAAAAAGTCAGTCCCGACTCTTTTAACTGCTGAACAGCCGCAGCTATAGTCATGAAAGTGGTATGTAGGTATAGTAAAGTGGATATGTGCTGCGCGATTCACCCTCCCACAGCGCCACCTGGCGAGAAACAGTTAGCGTTCCTATCTCGGAAACAGTTCAAGACAGGGGAAAAAATGAATTATAAAATTGCAGAGCATCATTGATTTAGAATGAAAAGATAGTTTAGACATTAATGCTAAAAACAGAACGCTTAAAGCGTGCATTTGTTTGTTCACAATCTCCTACTTTGTGCACACTTGAACGATATTGCATACGTTGTAGCGTAGCGGGTGACATTTATGATATGTAAAATTCAAAGTATGGTTATTGTAAGCGGTCACATCGATTAACGCATAGACATTTTAAACCGACTTCATAAAGGAAGAGGTTTTCAATACAAACCATGTTTCTCATTGTTGTTGTTGTTGTTGTTGTTGAAATTTGTTAGCTTATAACTTCGTAAGAGATGATTTAATTTTAATACTTTTTTTGTTGTCGTAATGATCTTGGCCTGAAATAGGCTTCATTATGATTTCATTAAAATATAAACAAATTACAGGATACTCACAAAACTCTGTTCTCACTTTAACTGGAGAACGCATGCAGCTACACTGGTAAAAACAGTATGTAAGTATCGATGTTGAAACTTCTATTCGTCAGCTGCAATGCATATTTTGCTCTTTGTTTGAACTTTACGCTACGCAATTTCAGCGCAGCGAGTGACACGTATTCACTGTTAAGTTCAATATATATATGCCTAACAGAATTTTTGGTTACGAATACAGCGTATCCGTTCTTTACATTTCTAAAGACTTTTTAACTTAACGTATGTTCATTCAATAGATAGTTTTTTGCTCATATCCGATAAAGGCTAGAAAAGTGACGCAACTTAAAAATGCAGCATTTGAGAAAAATCCATTTAAAAATAACTTGACTAGAATAAAACTGGCACAACTGTCTCTCGAGTGGATAACTTTCTAGATGGAGATGTAACATTTTTGTTCACATTGGGTGCATTTCATGTATTTTTCAGTGACATAAACACTTTTATGAGTTATGTCACTTTTCTTGGAAGTGTGATTTGTGAAACTGCCGTCGAACGTCTTTTTATGTTCGGCTATATGAATAAGTTTTCACTGAAAAGAGAAAAATAAAATCTTTTTGTTAAAAAAATAGAACCGACTCCAAAAAGCAACTACTTAAAAAAAAAAAAAAAAAAAAAAAAAAAAAAAAAATCATATGAAATGAAACTAAATTGCGCCTAAAAGTATAAAATAATTTCCTTCGACAAACAACCTATAACACTACAATTAATCATAACTTTTGAAGTCGGCGCAAAATTAAATAAAAATTGATACCTTTATTCAATACAAAAATCGAATCCTATTCAAAATACACATTTCACATTGTCACCTGCAAAACGCAGCCGAAAACTATTTTGATTCAAGAAAACAAATAAGATTTTATAAGCAGCAAAAGTTGGTGAAAATGCTGGTATCTGACGTCCTTGGTGAAAGAAAAATCGCAAAATTATCTGGCAAACATATTTAATTTCTTTGGGATATCATGATTATTTTGATAAGGTATATTAAGAGAGTAATCAAGAATATGAAACAATACTTCGTACAAAATATATTATGAAAATATACATCTTGCGTGTATTTTTTGCAATACGTTTTGAACGCCAAATCCAAAAGCCACAAAGAATGACAATTATCAAAGTTATACCAATTTCCAAAGGAAACTCTAACTTCGTAGAAACATAAATGCCGCATTGTTAAGAATGTTCACTGTTCTGTGCAAATGGTACCAATGGACCAATTGTATACAGTGATAAAACAATAAAGGAAACATGAAAACGGATCATTCGAGACGACAAAATTTGTTGCTACCGATCTAAAAACAAACCTTTAAAAACTAATTAAATTTTATTTAATTTTGCGCCGACTTCAAAAGTTATGATTAATTGTAGTGTTATAGGTTGTTTGGCGAAGGAAATTATTTTATACTTTTAGGCGCAATTTAGTTTCATTTCATATGATTTTTTTTTTTTTTTTTTTTAAGTAGTTGCTTTTTGGAGTCGGTTCTATTTTTTTTACAAAAAGATTTTATTAATCAGGAATGTCACAAAGCATTTGTTATTAAATAACGTCTTATATCCTTTAAACTACATTATACATTATTATATTAACTAATCATACAAAAAGGACTAAAGTTTTCTATTTGCCTTTACACTCTTTAACTAAGCAAAATAATTTTTTTTCTTAAAACAGTAAATTTCAGCCTACGTGCATTTCTAGATTCGTGATTATACATATACATAAACATTTTTTAATTTTATTTAATCTCCTTTATGAAACATTTTATAGCAAAATAATAATGCTGTTTTTAACGTAATACTTTAATAAAAGAATTCGAATATATAACGAAACAGTTATAAAAGTTCTATGGTAACAGGATATTAATAAAAAAGTTACGATATATATATATATATATATATATTTGAAATGTGGAACATTCGCTTATTTTAATGCTTAAAAAATCTTTTAACGAAAGAAAATATGTACTTAAAAGAATTTATATGAATGCACGTATAACAACTTACATTTATAATTATTTATTATTGTAAATATTTATATTCATTATAAAAAACATTTGAATATTATTTAAACCTGCAATAATTATTTTACATAAATTAATACTGTAAGATGAATTAAAATGCATCTAGAAAAAATGTTTAGTTTTAGTATAAATTAGTAAATGCTGTAAACAATGTAGTATATTTTAAATTGTATAAAAAAAATTTATTAATTTATTTTAAAAAGATAAACTAGGCTTTATTTTAATATACATATTTATTTATGTTTACTCAATCTCATAAAAAAAGATAAAATAAAATATAAAACAATAAAAATCCTTGAGTTAACCATATAATACATAATAAACAGAGCTTCGTTTATTAAATTCTTCGTGTAATTATGAAGGAAACTTAAACATGGAAGGAATATTGATATTGAGAGGAATTCCATTCAAAATTCTGGTAGCGAAGGCATTTGCATTAATTAAATTTCACTTAGTCTCAGGCATACAAAGGTTTTATCGATTATATTATCGGATGTTTTTAAAATAATAACTTTTCTTGATTAATTATAGCTTTTAAGATTAAATAACATTTAAATAAACTATTATGTTGTGGCCACCACAAAACTTTCTCCTTTATATAAATATACAAATTCTTAAAGTGCATATTATTTATTAAATTTATTCTTTATCAAAAATATTTCCCATTAAATTTCCAGTCGATTTTCATTTAAGATAAGTGATACTCAAGTAAATGAATTTTAAGCTATACAGAAAAAAAATGTCCTAGATTTTTTTTTTTTTTTTTTTTTTTTAACATTTGGTTTAAATTATTACAGATACGCTTTTGAAAGATATCCATATTGAAAAATTTCACCTCCGAAAGACAAACAATGAATCTACATATTCAAAATTTTCTCTAGTTCATTATTACAAATATATATATATATATATATATATATATATATTTCAATTTAATTTCAATTTAAAAAAGAAAAAAATAATTGTCATTATTTGTATTTATACAAAATTTGTCCCATACATTCATACTAAAATTTTAAAAACTATTTGACAGTGTAATCTGTTAAGCAGTTGATCTTCAAAATTAATTAGCACCAGTGTAGGTCACAGTACAACTAAATACCAAGATTTGTTATCTTTTGTTTATATGTTCATGAGTTTCTGCGTCCACAAAATGTAGGCATACACACACAGACACGTTCTGAAAAGAATAAAATCAAATTCAGGACCTCCAAATTCCAGTAAATCCATTGTGAACAGGCTTCTAAAATTTTTAAAAATCCAATACTTTCTTCATACATATATAGAAGAAAGTGAAATTACATATACATGCAATTATTTTAATAAAGTATCTTTTTTTTTTTTCCTCAAATTTCGTCTGTTTTTGAAAGTTTGTAATGAGCTAGAAATTAAATTTACATTAGAAAATCTAATGTAAAAATCTAATGTACTTCTTTACATTAGATTTTCAATACAAATTAGTTAAATAGAATCATATTGAAAAACATATTTTCATTTTCTCTGTTCTTAACCAATAATCTCATTAGAGCTATATGTAAGTTAAATATTTATTTATTTTCTTTTAAGAATTTTCGAAAAAAAAAAAAAAAAAAATTAAGAAAGGCTACCAAAATTTCTTGATAAACCTTTTCAATGGTGAGATAAGTAGATTTTTCTCAATATTTTTTTTTCTCGGTGTTACTTTTTAAATAAACTAATACTAGTGGAAAAATAATCTTGGAGAATACTATCAATATATATGTATATATCATTTATAATATATATTACTGTATTAAAACTGTATATATTTTAATGCTGTTATTTTTTAATTTTTTAAACGGATATTGTATAAATATTTTAAAAGAATTATTTTCAAGAATACAATGCAAGCTCTATTATTATTGGTAAAATACTATATAACAAATTTATTATTTATTATTTTTTTAAGCATGTACAGTATTTGTATGTGTTATATGGTGTAACAATTTATATAAATTATAAATACGCTGTCATAAACATATATAGCATTCTTATTATTAATATAAACTAATTTATTAAAATTTTACATACTCTGACAGTTTTTAAACATTTACATGTATATTGTGTATATACTTTTAAATATATATAGTCTTTTTCAATAATGTGATGCAAGTTATATTATTATGTATATATTAATAGGCAAGCATAAAATTTGTAGTCCTTTTTAACATATTATTAATGGGAGTAGAGGGTTGAAAATGGTACCGTTCGATAAGTATGGTCAGCCAGATGCTGCGAATATATTTTTTTTTTTTTTTTTTTTTTTTTTTACAATGTCAAGAAGGTATTTAAAAATACTTTTATTTTTTATGCATTTTTCCCCATTTTTCCCTTTCATACACGTATTCTTTTACATAAAAAAATACCTAAAAGTGGAAAGTTGTTAAAACTGTCAATTTCATAAAACTAAAAAAAAACCATAGACACAGTAATTTGTATAATGTAACGTCACTATCACAAAGTGATGACATCACTGGCCGTCCGTGGAGCCACGAAAAAAATTTCCTATGTTAATCGTCCATTGGATTTTTTTGTAAAAATTTATTATAAATTAACGGAAATTATCTTCCGATTTTAATTCCTATATTTAGGTATAGTTATATATAAGTTACTGTCTACATGTGTTAGATTGAGTTATTTTTGCTGTAAAATTGATTAAATTTTAATTTAAAATTTAAAAACTGTAGAAAAAAAAATGACAAACTTCCAGTTTCGTTTGTAAACATAAACATTTCATTTCAAAGAGTGATATTTACACATTAAATATTAAACTAGAATACTATATAAAAGGAAAATGGTAAATATTCTATCTTGAAGTTTTTTTTTTTTTTTTTTTTTTTTTTTTTTTAATGTCTAAATAAACTATCTGATATAAGATACTAATATGTTAATATGTTGCAGCGGAAGGTGTTTGATATCTGTCGTTCTTGGCAAAAAAAAAAAAAATCGCCAAATTATCTGGCGAACGTATGTAATTCCTTTCAAAAATCATGGTTATTTTAACAATGTATATTAAGAAAGCAATCAATAATATGAAAGAAGATTTCATATAACAGATATTACGAAAATACACATCTGGTAGGCATATTTTCGTAATATGTTTTTGATCACCAAGTACAAAAATCGCCAAGGACGACATAGTTTTGAAATTTAAAATTAAATTTTTGTCAACTCAATTCGACCAATTTTGTAAAATGTCTTTCTTTTTGAGTTCAAACGGTGTACTTTATGAGCCAATGGAATTAACTAATTCAACCGAATTTTATAGTTGGTTGGATCTTGGTTTGACATGGTACCGATTAGCTTTTGGACTGTATCACCCAACAAAGGGGTTTTCACGTTGCGATTTTCTCTCATTTCAGGAAAGGCTCAACACCTACAGAGAGAAATATATTAAGTAAAACTTTGCTGATTCAGTTAGAGAGCATAGCGGCAAACAATTGCCGCAGCTGTGCTGCAATTTAATTCCGTTAAGACAAGGCAATAAATTTGCTTTGCTTTGCTTTGCAAAAAAAAAAAAAAAAAAAAAAAAAAAAAAATAGTCGAGATTCGACCACTGGGCGATATTAGTTAAAATAATTATTCATTAGAATTTTTACTTTCCTAACATACATATATAAAGAAAGTATTGTAATCATGACAAAAATTCGACTTTGAGATTTTGGAGTATCTATATCTTCTGAGATCCCCTGAGTTAATTTTTGCTATTTTTACGTTGATCCATGCATGTGTTTATGTATGTGTATTTGTATGTGTGGATGTGTATATTGCGTGTATGTGTGTGATTGAACATGATAACGTTTAAATGCTTTGTTCAGATGAGAAAACAATGGGTACCTCTGTTGTAGGACTGTATATCACAAAACCTATTGATTTTGGTGAAGCTAGCTTTAATAGTTTTTCACAGGGAACCAAAAAAGAGAACTTTTTATCATTATAGCCTAAGATTTCAAAGTATTTCAAAACCGATATCGTCTAAATGCTCTATTGGACTGAGCTGCAAATTTATATACATATTATAGGTTATCGTCATAACATCTGTATTGACTTTTTAAGATATAGCACTTACAGGTTTTTCATAGGAACACAAAGAAAAATCCTTGATCATTATGGCCTATGGACTCAAATTATTTAAACTGTGATAGGATCTAAACACCTTATTCGATTGAGTTGAAAATTTATATATATGTTATAGGTCACCTTTGCATGAACTGTGTAGATTTTAGTGAATTTAGCATTTATAGATTTTTAACAGGTACACAGTGAAATAATCTTTGCCATGCGATAGCGTATAAACACCTTATTCGATTGAACAAAAAATTTATATACATGCTATAGGTTATTGTCGATCGAACAGTATAGAATTTGGTGAATCTACATTTATAAATTTTTATAGGGACAAAATGAAAAATTACTACTATAACTCATGTGTTAAAAATATTTAAAGTGCAATAGCGCAACATAAAACAACATACTCTATGGGGGAAAATCCTGCAATACACTATCATAATTTTCTTTTTTTGTTTATCTAACGACTTTTTTTTTTTTTAGGTAATTAACGGTTGTTTAAATAAATTATTGTTAAAAAAACCGAGTGGAGTCCCTCCAGAGTTTTTTAAAAACATATATTAAGATTAATTTTAATATTTATGTATGTGTACATATATTACTCATACAAATAATAAGAGATAAAATATAAAACAATAAAATTCTTGAAGCTAAGTGCATATTGTATAATAAACTGAGCTTCGTTTATTGAATTCTTGAAGTAATTATGAACGAAACTTAAACATCTCAGGAATATTGATATTGGGCGGAATTCCATTCAAAATTCTGGTAGCGAAGGCAGATGCATTAATTAAATTTCACTTAACCTCAGGCATACAAAGAATTTATCGATTATTTGGATGAATGTTTTAAAATTAATAACTTTTCTTGATTAATAATAGATTTTAAAGATTAAAGGATATTTAAATAAAAAATATATAAATGTGCGTATGTTTATTTTACAAAATATTTCTTTTTCCAAATATGTTTTATATGCGAGCGAAAGTTTGTTAAGTACTAGAAATTAAACTTATTTTTTTTTATTTAGATTTTCAATATATTCATTAAAGAAAATCATATTTTAAAATTTTTTCTTTTTTTTTCTTAAGCAATAATTTTTTGAGAACTATATATAAGTTAAATATTTTTAACATTTAATAGAATTTATGAAAAAAAAGATATGATTTTTAACTATAAAAAGGGCTATTAAAATATTTCATAGACTTATTTAGTGTTGAAATAGGTAATTTGTAATTCCAATTCCTCAACATAAAATTTTTTTAGTACCTGCCTGTTCATCTAATGAAGGGAAAATTTTTTCAAGTTCACTGAAAAAAATAATATTTAAGATGTACATTTAATGTATTAAAATTACATGTAATTTTAGTGTCGTTAATTTTAAAAGTTTTTTATATATAGTCTATATATATTTAAAATGTTTTTCATACAAGAATACAATGCAAGTTTTATTATTATTAGACTGAAAAGGCAAGATAACAAAATTATTATTATTATTACTATTACTATTATTTTGTATTTCGGCGGTGTACGGGATGCCATACATTAAGAAACTAACCTACGTCCTGCTGAAAATTAAGTGCTTGATATAAAAGCAGAGCAACTTAAATTATCCATTTATAAAAGCTTAAAAGCATATTTCGTACAAAAGAAATCTAAAGGAAATTGTTTATTTTATTTCAGATCTTATTAAACTGTCTCATAAAAGAATGTATAATCTTTGCATCTCAGTTATTCATTTTCAATTATACGTTTTTTAAATGAAAAATTAATCTGTACTTTTGATGCATCTTTTAAATTCTACATCTTGCTACAGATTTTGCAATATTTTTTTAAAAACACGAATTTTTGCAATATTTTATGGTCGTTTTGATTAAAAATTAAAAAATAAATAAATAAATAAAATTTCTCGTTTAAAAAAAAAAAAAAAAAAAAAAAAAAAAAAAGGAAAGCTTTTTTCTTTGGAATTAATAAAATGACATCGGAAGTTTTTACCAATTACCGCCTTAAAAGTTACCCAAGAATATCTTAAATATTATCCAGGATAAATTTCTGGTGTAAGTATTTTAATTCAAACGAAACTTTCCGGTAGAACTAATATAATAGTTTTAAAACAAATACATAATTGCTGTAAGGCAAAAACTTATTATTAAGTAGCATATTTAAATGTTTAAAAAAAAATCTTTATTTTTTTCCATTTAAAAAACGAAATTTTTATTTACAACCTAAAAAAAAATTATGGCAAATATCTTCGGAATCGAAATTAAAAACAATAAATAAATAAATAAATAAATAAATACATATTGGAAGACTTTTATTAACTATTTACGTCTATCTACGTCTATTACGTTCACAAATACCCCGTACATTAACTTAGGCCTATCACTAAAAAATGGTGAATTATTTACAAAAAAAAAAAAAAACGTAAACTTCATTTAATGTAGTCAAATGATTAAATTAATGTATATTTTATTTTCTATACCTAAGTATATTACAACCTTATTTTTATTTATATATTTATTCTATAAATATAAAATTGACTTTAATTTATTAATTTTTTATGTACTTATTTATTTTTAATTAAAAGTAAATTCAACATACGCAACTTTATAAAGGAAATAACTTTAAAAATTTTAATTAAAGAATCTCTCAACTGTATTATGCGATTTTAGTTTGTAAAACATTTCATTCTTCTTTGTATATTCTTCAGAAATTGCTGATTTAATGAGTCAAATAAAAACAACACAATTTCAGCAACATGAAAGTCAGATAATTTGTTTTATTTCTATCGCCTTTTTAATGATAAATTGAAGACACGATAAAATGTAGCCATTACGTCAAACTTTTTCTGCAAAATATGAAATTAACGTCTGCTATTTTAACATTATGGCTACTACATGTGAATGATTCGGTGCTTGTTAGTATACTACATTAGGATAGACTAAATATTGCACAATTTGTTTCAATTTCTGGACAATTTAACGCAAAATATCGTTTTTTTCAGAGGATTTACTTATTATGAATAAAAGTATATTATTAGATTAATTTCCTCCGTGAAAATGCATAGAAAAATTTAAATATTTTAAGTATATAATAATAAATTTTGTTACTTTTTTATTTTCACAGCACTAGTTAAAATAAAACCTAGTTGGCAGTGGATTAAAGCTACATGCAGATAATGTCTGGTTGCTATACCTCTGGGACTGCATTAAAAAAACTTATTTATTATTTGTATTTTTATTATCTTTTTTTTTTATGATACATTATAAGGTAAATTGCTTTAATTTACTTTAATTGTTTTGATTATTAATTGTTTAAGATTATTTGGAATATTATTAATTTAATGCTAAAGATCGTTTAACTTTTCTTGAAATATTTTCGAAACTACGCCTTTTAAATGAATATATTTCTTTATCGGATACATAACAATCTGTCCTGCCACTATAAAAGCAGAAGACAAACTAAAAGAAAATATGAATGTAAAAGAAAGGAGAGAACAGATATAGCTTATAGTAAGATATAATTTAACTTTGAATTCAGAAATTTAATTCATCAACCTGGAAATTAATTTTAGATATAATGGAGTAGAAGGCTGATTTTTTTACCAACTATGTGAAAAATACCAGAGCCGGCTCTGGTATTTTTCACATAGTTGGTAAAAAAATCAGCCTTCTACTCCATTATATCTAAAATTAATTTCCAGGTTGATGAATTAAATTTCTGAATTCAAATTTCGTGGCCGTTTGGAGTTTGCCATGTTTAAATTTGTCACTTGATATAGCTGCTTTAATACAGACTCGGTGACCTTGCCAACGTAAATTATGTGAGAAGTGCCGAGCTGGTTATCAGCCAGGGTAGCTCAGTGGTTAGAGCATCCGCGCGTTATGCGGAAGGCCCGGGTTCGATTCCCGGCTCTGGTATTTTTCACATAGTTGGTAAAAAAAATCAGCCTTCTACTCCATTATATCTAAAATAATTTAACTTTGTCTCCCATCCCATTCTCATACTTAAACTTTTTCTATTAGTGTGCCATCTAATTATATGATATGCTACCTGATGAAGGAAGGTACTTCTTTAGCAATTGAAGAAAATGTAATGGTCCTTATCTAATGTTCTATGGAACAGCAGAGAAAATCTCTACCTATTACTAATTTATTATTACTATCTAGTTTTATTTTAAAATTATTTATAATTTAATAGTAAAATCATCGAAAAAAAAAATGCACCGCTTTGGACGCACTTTTTTACTTTCTCTTACCCATAGGGTCGAGAAAGTATTGTTTCATGGTCAAATTTTCGAACGTACGTTTTTGTTATATTTACATGTTCTGAGGTCCCCTGAATACGAAAATCCTGTTTCTAGCGAATGGTCTGTGTGTCTGTCTGTGTGGATGTCTATCTGTGTGACTGTCTGTGTGGACGTCTGTGTGTCTGTTATCAGCATATCTCAAGAACAAATAGTAGCAGAAATTCCAAACTCGGTATTCTAAATGTGTATCCGTATAGGGCTGCTACAGTAAGCTTTTCGTTGAGATGAAGCAAATGGTTCGTGTACAGGGACACTCAAAAATATTCAAATACATTATGTCTATGGGGGAAATTGCAGGAAAATAGAGTTTACATCTATAGACTGCACTGAACCAAATTAAACGAATATATATATATATTTTTTTTTTGTAATAGAGATAGTCAACTAGGAATATATATATATATATTTTGTGTGTGTATGTAGAAGCCTCGCTTCCTCCCTTGGGGGGGAAAGTCCCCCCTCGAGGGGAGTAATTTTCATGATGGGTATCTTTCAAAAGATCAACTTTTTTTTTTTTTTTTTTTTTTTTTTTTTAGTGTTATACTACTTCTCTAATATGGAAATCGTCTGTATTATCATAAAATATATATTTTTTTAAATAATAATTTTAATAAATTATTTTTTAAAAACAGAATTACTTTTTAATAACCGAATGAAATTCTATATAAATGTTGGTGCATTAATGAAACGGGGGGTTGAAGAGGGGGGGGGGTGGTAGACCCCTCCACAGAACTAATTATCATATAAACTCTTCCGAAGCCTAATTTGAATTGTTTAACATAGGTTTACATAACAGTACTCGTTATCTTACCTTTTAATCTGCAACCTGTATTTATAGTATTAAATTTTAGGGTAAGAGAAAGTCCTGTGATTGACACACCAGATTATTTATTTAAATATCGGATTAAAAGTAACACAGAAACTGAATAAGTTTCTCATTATAATAAAAAAGAAATTACTAATGTTCTCTATAATAAAAATCATAACCATGTTTAATACACAAGCACTGTATGAAAATGGAAAATTTTATAGAAATCAAAAAAATTTTCCTTTTCTTTTTTCATCACATTAAAAATTTTGAAATTAGAATTCATAATTTCGTTTAAATTCCTTTTAACTTTTCAAAATATAATATGATAAATTTTTAATTAATATCTTTCGTATTGAAAAAATATTCTCATAATAACATCTTTTTTTAACATTATTTACTTCAATTGTTAAAAAAAAGATTTAAAAAAAAAAATATATATATATATATTTTTTTTAACAACTGAAATAGAACACGTTTTATTAAAAAAAAAAAAAAAAAAAAAAAAAAAAAAGAGAGAGAAAGAAAGAAAGAAAGAAAAATGGAGATAAAAAAACCTCCTTTTATTGAAGTTTAGTAAATGAGAAATTTAATTACGTTACTTTTCTTTCTCTTCTAAATTTATTTATTTTTTGTTTGTTTATTTGTTTTTTTCTATGTGAGTAAAATATTGAATGAGTGCAATGTTTTTAAAAGGTTAATTTATTAGGAAAATATTTTGCATTAGTGATATAGTTAAATTTCATTTAAATTTGTAATACCTTTCTGAGACATTTATCTTCAAGTGATACTTCATAACTACTAACTAATTTTTTATACTGTAAATGCACTAGTAAACATAAATGCATATTAATACCGGTATACAAAAATTAAATGTACGTGGTAATTACGTTAATAATAGTGGATGTATAAATTTCAAACGAGTAAAAAATGATATGCTTGTATAAAATGGATAGTTAGATAGACAGTTATAAGTTAGTGCTTGCTGCATCTGCTGATGACTTATCAAGATGATATTCCAAATTCTGAAATATGTGTATTATATTTGACCCTGTACAGTTATGTGTGTGAGAGAGAGAGAAATCACCACTTCATCAAAGCATAAACAAAAAGTCTGTAACAGCCACATCTGAAAAAAAAAAAAAAAAAAAGAAATTCAAAATTTACTCTTTATTAAAATATTGCATTTTAAGTGAGTATAATTTTTTGCACGCTTGTTACATTACGTTAGACACATAACATTCTTCGTAAAGAAAACTTTTGAACTTTAAATAATTTTTTTAAATGCCTTACTTCTGATTCCTCCTTAAACTTTTCGGCTGGGCGCAAAGCCACCTTCTGTTAGTTCTTGTCGTATGCTGTCAATCCCTCTTGCTCTAGTTTTTTTTTTTTTTTTTTTTTTCGTTCAACATGTAGCGCCATCTCTGATCTAAAAGTTGATTAGCTTCTAGGTCATTACATGCACGTTCGTTTTCTATTATTTCAATGCTTTTGCGCAGGGTTCTGTATTTGTGATTATTAAACTTGGATAATTTTCTTGCGTTTTTAAATTCATATTTATATTTGAATCTCTGTCAATTTTAGTCGGGGATGTAGTTATTTTATCATATTTATTATTCTTTTCATGTTCTTTTATTCTGTGTTTAATTTTTCTTTTTGTCATTCGTATGTAAAATTCTATTTCGTTATTATGGTTTGTAGCTTATTTCATAGGCTGCTGCTATTTGTAAGGGGTCGATGGGGTCTTTTTTGTTTCTAACACCACCAAATTGTTACTATTGTGTTTTATTATAAGTATGTTGACATTAAATTCGGTTGCTTTGTTTTTTAATTTGATACAAGTGCCTTTGCTATAAGGGATTGGTATTGTGTATTTATTTTTGGTTTTCAGTTGGTCGTTAATTTGGTTTAAGTCTTTTTACTCTTTTTTATACATTTTGTTTACGAATTTTTTCTATAGTCTGCTTTTATCGCGACTTCGTATATTTTATTTATTTCGTCTTTTAGTAAGCGGTCATTAGAACATATGATTATAGCTCTACTAACACAAGATTTTAATACGCTTAATTTACATCGATAAAGGGATTTACTTTTATTATCGGTTACACTGCTCTGCACGAAAATCAGCCGCAACATCATTTTTGCATATTCTTATGTAAAATGACCTTATGAATTCGAATTTGACCCAGGGTTTTTTTTTTTTTTTTTTTTTTTTAGAACCCCCCCCCCCACACTTTCCATTTTGGGATCCGGAATTTTCGCCCCCAGCATCTCGCCCCAGCATTTCGCCCCCGGGAAATTTCGCGTCCCGGAAATTTCGCCCCCGGGACATTTCGTCCCTGGAAATTTCGCCCCCGAGTGATGAAAAATATAAATGTAATTACAAATAAAAATATAAACATACATGCGGTATTTCCCAAAATATTAACATGTTTTTATTTACTTTGAATATTCTTCGTTTGTTTGTGTGTCCAGTACAAATCTTGAAATCGATTTTTAAATTTCCAGACAAGTTAAACATTTGAAACTTTCAGAAAAGCTCAGAACACGGTGGCAATGCATTTTTTTAATACTTTTAGCTAACTATTTCGGGTCTCTGCTGCCTTAGGCAGCGTTTATGTTTCACAAAAGAAAAAAAAAAATGTTTAACTAACTTCCCGACTAGCTAGACATTTGAAACTTTCAGAATATTTTAGAACACGGTGACAATGCATTTTGTTTCTACTTTTAGATAAATGTTTCGGGTCCCTGCTGCCTTCGGCATCGTTTATGTGATTCAACAGAAAATTTAACTAACTTTCCGACCAGCTAGAAATTTGAAACTTTCAGAATAGTTCAGAACACGGTGACAAAGTATTTTTTAAATACTTTTAGCTAACTGTTCAGTGTCCCTGCTGCCTTCGGTAGCGTTACCAGTACAAACCTTGGAATCGACTTTTAACTAATTTATCGACTAGGTAGACATTTGAAACTTTCAGAAAAGCTTAGAACACAGTGATAATGCATTTCTAAAAATATTTTTAGCCAACTGTTTCAGGCCCCTGCTGTTTTCATCAGCGTTTATATGATTCAACAAAACTTTATTTAATTAACTTACCGCCTGCTAGACATTTGAAACTTTCAGAATAGTTCAAAACATGTCGGCAATGCATTTTTTAAATACTTTTAGCCAACTGTTTCAGGTCCCTACTTCCTTCGGCAGCGTTTATATCATTCAACAGAAAATTTATTTAACTAACTTACCGACTAGCTAGACATTTGAAACTTTTATAATAACTCAAAAGACGATAATAATATTTTTTTTTTAAATACTTTTAGCCAATTGTTTCGGGTCCCCGCTGTCTTCGGTAGCATTTATATGAACCAACAATCGTATAATTTTCCGACTAGCTAGAAATTCGAAACTTTTATAAAAGCTCATAATACAATGACTATGATTTTTTTAATACTTTTAACCAATCTTTTCGAGCTTCCGCTACCTTCGACAGCGTTTACATGATTCAACAACCATGTTAATTCCCGACTAGCTAGACATTTAAGTGTTTCAGAATAGCTCAGAACACGGTGACAATGAATTTTTCGTTACTTTTAACCAAATATTTCGGGTTCCCGCTGCCTTCGGTAGCGTTTATATGATTCAACAGAAAATTTAAAAACATGTTATATAAAAAGTTCATTTTTTTTATCTTGCAATAATTTGTTGTATAAAAATATGAAGTTTATACAATATTGATATACGTTTTGATTTTAATCATAACAAGGGTTCACAAAGAGCATGGCGATAAAAATATGCATGAATGACAATTGAATATAATCATTCACGCTAAAAAGATTTACTATTTTTCTTCTAACATCGTTCATAAATTCTGGTCGTTTTTAACTGTCAATAAGTAAAATTACTCTGCTTCCCAATCCCATCCGTGGAGGTCAAAGATGTTATGTCATGTTTCAGACCACCTTTAGGGGCGAGACCCAGAACGCCGCCAATTGCCCATTGCACAGCACTAGTGCGACGTAAAAACATAACCAACTCTTCTCCTCAAAGGGTTTAAGAACTGAGAATCGAAACTGAGGTTGTTTGCAAATATACTACATTTTCAAAAGTAACTGTTAACTCAAATAGAGCACAGAAAGTTTAATTATGGGTTTACATTTATTATTTTACACTATTTATTAGTAATGGAGTATATAATTAATTAAATTGCATTAAGCCAAAATAAATAATGCTCGCTTACTAAGTATTTTTTCGTTTGTTTCGTAATTCTTAAACAAGTCTTCTTTTATCAATATCATTGCAGGCTTTATCTACGGACTGAATATTCATAAATAAAATACATTCGTCTTACAGAATCACATTCGAAACGCTAAAATGTCGACAACTTTCGCAACAATAAAATTACGAGCTCTGTCTATGGGCTGAATATTCATTAAAGAACGTGCATTTGTCGTCAAGAACCTGCTTATGTCTTTACAAATTACTTTTTACACGCAACCTTGTCTTCAACCTTCATAATAATATCATTACAAGCTCTATCATTAGCTTCTTTTGAAATCTCTATGATGGTAGGCCATATTTAATGGCCAAAACCTTCGTATTCTTGATCAAAATTAATATAATTCTCCTAAATATCTCCAAAACGGAACATTATATAAAGTACAAAAAGAGAGGCGCACAACTAGATGCTATAAGAAACCCTTACACCAATTTGCAACATTCTACGTTGAACCGTTATTGAGATATGCGAGACTTCGTTTTTCCGCTGTCCCATTTCCGGTTTTTCAATTTTCCCGAAAATTTGAAAAAATTATCGGTATACCAGACCTGTCTCGTTCTGAAGTTTGGTAGTTCTATTTTTGTTAGCTTCGGAGATATGATACCCAGCAGATTCCGCACATACATACACATACATACATAAACATACAAACACACACACACACACACACACACTGTCAGAAATAAACTATTTTTTTGGACTCAGGAAGCCATAAAATGTATAAATCAGGTGAAAACTCGATATCGAATTTTCGGACCGCACCTTAGAATGTAGAAAACGAGGGATGAAGGTTGAAAATTCATAGAAAGAGGGGGGGGGGGGAGAGTCAAAATTCAATAGAAAAAAGCATTGGTGGAAAACAAAAAATCTCACAATGTCAAATGTGAAAAAAAAAAAAAAAAAAAAAAAAAATCTTGCATCTGTAATGAACATTTCTTGCTTCTTTAATCTTATTTCCTTATTTAAAAATAATGATCAAATTGATTAATAAATAAAACAAAGTGAAATAATATTTGATAAATTAATAAAAGTATTATCTGTGCTATAAAAATTTAACAAATAACGAAATAATATTACTGCACACTTAAACTTTCATTTAAACAGCGATAAAATATTAATCGAACATTTTTTGTATTTGAAAACCTTATTTTAGTTCATATATTTTATATTGAAATTAAAAGGGAAAATAGTGTGAATTAAATAGAAATATATCGAGAATTATTACATGTATAATTATATTTTTATTTGTCATTACATATATATTTTCCACTGTTCGGGGGCGAAATTTGCGAAATCCACTGTTCGGGGGCGAAATTTCCGGGGGTGAAATTTCCGGGGGCGAAATTTCCGGGGTGCGAGATTTCCCGGGGGCGAAATGCTGGGGGCGAAATGCCGGGGGCAAGATGCTGGGGGCGAAATTTGAGTAAACCATCCATTTTTATCCCTTTTCGGTACTTTTATGGCTATGAATTTGATCTGTACGGGAGGAAAGGACTATTTTAACTGTTAAATATTTTCTGAAGTGAAAAATTCTAAAACATGAATACTTGTCTCAAGGGAGAAATTTAGGGAGGGGAGATTTGCCACTAAAATTGTAAATTACATTTGTTATACTTTATTACTATATTATTATTATTATTTATTATTATTATTTATTATTATCAGATATTATATATTTTGTTTTATTTTAATTGTTAAAATAATCATTTTTCACCCTCCAAATCAAATTTATAGCCATAAACTTATCGAATATTGATAAAAATTTGGGGAGAGTGTGGTAACCCGAGAAAACGATAGGTAATTTGGCAAAATGGGAGGTCATATTCGTATTCAGGAGATTAATTTACATAAACATCAGCTGAAATGGTATTAGGGCTCTTTTTCTTTTTCTTCTTCTTTTTTTTTTTTTTTTTTTTTGTTCAATATAGTGTAATTTCGTAAATTATTGATTGGTTTTCAGTAATTTCTATTTCGTTATCGTTTTTCCTATTGATACTTACATCTAAAAAGTTAATTTGGTTATTTTTATCTGGTTCGTACGTAAATTATATATTACGGTCTATTTTGTTGAATAAGTAAGTATTCTGCGTTACAATTTTTTTTCAATTATAGCGAAGACGTCATCCTCGTACCTGTGCCAGAGTTTCATTTTATTACAAAAAGTTTTTGATAGTTTTTTCGGTGATCCTGAGTTAAAATTCTGCGATGAAACCGAATTCTTCTATTTATAATGGATCCGAATGGGATCGGTGAATAACGATCCCATATTAATTCTGATTAATTTTGCTATTGTTTTCACAATCCCTTTTTTTATTTGAAACTTTAAATAATTGTGTAATTTTATAAATTTTACTAAATTGTTACTCTTTTTTTTTTTTTTGCTAGAAAATACACAGAGAGGCAAAATATAATTTAAATATTGATTTAAATATTGTAATACGTTTCCATGTTTAATCGCTTGGAAATTTTTTCATAATTTCTACTTCATAATACATCTATACATAACATAATATATGTTGGTAAAAATTGCCCTACTTTTATTTTATTTTCTCTTTCATATCGTTTAAAAGAGTTTGCTTAAGTATACTGTTTTATTTTATTTTTGTAAAAAAGAAAATAAATGGCCCATTTTTTTTCTTTAAAATAAGCAAATAAACAAATAAAAACAACCTGAAATCAAATGCCAATTTTATTTCTTTTATTCATTCTAGAACATTTTGTTTATGATTTAATAATTTATAACTCTACATTTGTCACAAAATATGACATATAAATTGATATAAATAGTTTATTTCAAATTTCAAATTTACATTTTTAACATAACATGAAAGAAAAACTGCCATAAAAATACCCTGTTACATTTTGAGAAAGAATGTATCATATTTTCATTTTATTTGTGTTTATGAAAAATTCGCTTACCGGACATTGATTTGTAACTTTTTTTTTTTTTCTGTAATATTTTACACTCTTTGTGCGATTTTTTTTTTTTTTTTTTTTTTTTTTTTTTTTTTACGATTTAACGCATTGAAAAGTTTCTTTAAAAAAATATGATTTTGTTTTAAGCTTTGTCGTATATAAAGATAAAAAAAATAATAAAATTTCTTATTGTAAACTATCTTTTGTAAAGGAAAGCTTCAATAATTTTAATTCCCTAATGCAGTAATTCTTATATATAAGAAATCTGAACATTTTTTAGTAACGAAAATGCAAAATTTAACAATGTATAGTTTTATTTTATCAATAAGTTTTATATTTTGATCATTTTTATTTTAATAAACTGTTTATTTTGTTAATTTTTAATTAATAATATTTGTCCTTATTCATTTATACCTATGTTTAGAATAATATTTCTATGTAAGCAAATGTATATATATACAACATCAAAATGTGAATACTATTTTTATTCCTAAAGGTAATTACCGTATTTAATGAATTTAAACAAATATCTACATAATTTATTTTGGATTAAATTCCTGTATTATATTGCTTCTGCAACCGAAACTTTTCATCGCATCACGATTCTATAGCTTACATTTCCTAAATACATTCTGAATATATTCCACATTATGAAATAAAGAATTTTTTTTATATTTCCCTTAAAAATAAAAAAATAAAAATATTCGTCGAAAATTTTAGTAAAATTCAATGTCCTAAACGTTAGAATATTTAGTATGGTTAAAAAATGTTTCGTTTCTGTTGCTTATCTTTCAAGCATTATACATTGCGTAAATTTTGTCATTTTACCCTGAACAGTTTTTTACCCAAAGTTTACAAATATTCCATGTAATAAATCTGGAATCAATCGAAACAATCCTGACGATTAAAGAGGTTCTCTCACACGCGCATGAGTCGGTTAGAAATAGTGGCCTCTAGGATAATCTGATAATATTGGAACGTAATGCCCACATAACAGCATTATCTGTAATGAGTGTCATTACTAACAAGTGAGTAAGTTTGTTTAATAATGCCTAATCAAAATATTGAACATGGTAATTGATTGTTCTTTAATGGAATCTTTATGCGTTATTAGTTAAATACTACAAAAATCAATTACCTAGTACATGTTGTTATAAATTGTTATTAACAAACTTAAGTAGGTTGCGTAAAAATCATTTCAAATAAAGAAAAATGACTTTCGATGAAATTAATTTAGTATAGGAAGAATTTATATTTTCCTCGTCATAATATCTCACTAACTTTAGGACTAGAAACTTTGCCAAAGCTGTTTGAGCTCTTCTATAGCCTACTCTGAGTACAGTGAAGCGATATTGATTATTTCAACACCAATTGAGTAATGAAATGGCTTAAACATTAGGATACTCATTAATTATTTGCTTGTTGTTTGTAAGTTTATATTATCAAGCTTGTTCATTTACTCAGTTCTCTCTGATATATTATGAACTTATTATTTAGAAACAGTAAATTAGAATGGTATATCTACCTAACCAATAAAAAAAAAAAAAAGAAATATGACGAAACGGAAGTTACAAAATATACAGATATCGTTAAAAATTAAATGCTTGACCGCGGTTATCGCAAACAGTTAAAATTGCAATTAATTTAAAGTATTTCTTTGTAACAAATAAAATAATTTAAAATTTATTACATGTTCTTTTATTAAGAATTTTTTCAGAGAGATTTATTTATTTTTTTTAATGGAGCAGAATAAAATTATATACATAGTTTTTTTTTCTGCATAACATAAATAAAATAAACGAAAAACCTGACATGTTTTTGCAAGTTTAGATAGTTTAGTTAGTTTAAAAACTTATTTTACTGGTTGGAAGTTTTGCTTTAGGTTCCATACATATTATAACTTAAACATGTTAATGAACAGTTGGTAAATGATTACTTAGAAATGTATTTTATAGACACAAAGTTAAGTAACTTCAGACAATGTGTAAAAGAAATAAGTAAGTTTATTTTAGCCATAACCACCTATTCATCCTGATTTAACATAGGCACAAATTAGACTGAGTCGACTAGTTAGAAAATGTAGAGGTGTTGGGAGAAAATAACTTAGTTTCCAGAATGTTTTAAGATTTCTAGAATATATCAAGATTTTAGTACTCATAGATACATTTGCACTTTTTTCTGATATCCAAAAGCAAATAGAAGAGAGAACGTTTTTACACGCTTGGAGAAACCATTGCAAATTTCCCCGTTACATATATTCGCACGTTACATAATTTGGCGTACTTCAAGAGCTTTATTGTAATGGCAGTACATTGCAAATGTCATAATATCTATGAAAAATTATTAAAAGTGTCGATGCTGGAAGAGAGAGTCCAGCAGGCATTTATCTTAGATTATCTACTTCAAAAGAGGAATGATTTGATAAACAGAGACATAAAGTAGTTTTTAAGAAATGATATTCGCAAACAGGAAAATTTAAACGTATTTTTTTGTAATTCACCAAGATTTGCAGATGGAAAATAACGTCATTAACACGAAGAAAGAACCAAAATTTAAATCTGAATTATGAGAAGAATTCTGTACTGATAAGTATAATGGATTTAAGTCCAAAAATGTCGATTTTGTATTAAGTACATAGTCAGACTCAGAAAAAAATTCTCAATCGATTGGTATAAAGGATTTAAGTCTATGTCATTTAGTCTTTGAGAAAATCCATTGGTAAAAAATGGTTCAAGTCAGAAATTTACCATTCCTGTATGGTATAAAATATTTAATTCAATATTTTCCTGTTTTTAAATGAAGGTTGACAGTCACTGAATGGTATAAAGGGTATCAGTCAACGAAATCCCCTTTTCCTAATCGATTCTTCTGATTTGTTTTTAGTTAGTTCAACTTTATTTTTCGTCTCCTGAAAAATCAAGAATATGGACTTAAATCCTTTATACTTATCAGTACAGAATTATGGGGAATATTTTGAGAAAGTTATGTTTAGTTCTCATACACTTCATTTAAATAATTATCTAAATGATTTGCTCTATTGTTTTATGCTTTTGAATAACACACTATTTTAAGTTAAAGACTTAACATGCTTGAATACAAATTTTCTCTTTTATCATTATAATTTAAATGTTATTTTAATAAATTTGATTAAACAAATATTATATAGTTGATGATTTATTTCACATCATAAACTTAAACGTGATTATTATTAAATATTGTCTAAAAGACCATATCACAAATATCAAGTAGTTAAGAAATATTTGCATTCAGAAGTGGCACAACTGAAGGATTTTTAGTAACTATTATAATGAAAGGAATTTTCTTATGTAAAACGTGACGTCGAACAATGTAATATTTTAATATTTTCTACGACAGTTTAATATATATACAGTATATTGACTAAAAAAAATGAAAATAAATGTATTTAATTTTACTGATTTTACTGTTAAAAATAGTATTGACTTTTTCAAAGAAATCTTATCAAATCCCTCCTTAGAAAAGTAATACATATAAATATTTGAGAAATGAGGAATATTTATTAATTTAGAAATTTTTATTCATCAACCTTGAAAATTCATTTCTGTGTTTCGGTCAATTCTTTTTATGGCTTCACTTATTTATTAATGTTTATTTCCTAATATTAATTTTGCATACAATTAAAAATAAATAAATAAATAAATAAACCTTTGCAGACCACATTTCTCTAGAAACTGTCGAGTACTTTTAAATTGTACTGAACGAATAGTTTAAATTTATATAGTTGCGAAAATATAGTCTTTCAGATATTGGGTAATAATGTTTACATTAGCTATGATATTACAAATTATTACACTAAATATACGCCACCTACCAATAAATATTTGGACATTTTCGAATTTAGACATTTTGTTAAATATCTAAAAAAATTCTTTTGGAATCATCTTGAAACTTTGGTAGCGTAAATTCCACGTTATACCTCATTTATTTCAGCAAAAGCTGTGTTATGGAAAGGAAATGGGTGGCAGTAAAAAATTAAAGAAAAATTAAAATGTTTTTGATCACTTTGTAAAAAGTAATGCTTGAAATTCGCTTTCGCTGAGCATGTGGTTAAGACGAACTTTCTCATTATTTGTATAAACTTTTAAGAGGCTATGGAGATATAACTTTTTTTTTAAACATTGCCAAAGAAAATTCCATTTCTTTAATAACACGTAGGGTATTAGACCCAGGACAAAGACATTTTCAGAAAGTTTGGCATACTTCATTAGAAACACCATACTGCAATCAGAATGCAAAAATTTTAAATATTTTACGAAATCTGAGCAATTTTACTAAATAACTTTTATCCACGCATGCACAAGCTTTTACAAAAATTAATTGGCATAATTTAATAGCCAAATGTATTAAGCAACTTATAGGGAAAACCCAAACAAATATCGTGTAAATTTAAAGAGCTATGAGAGATAAAATGAACAGAATTTAAATTCTTCTCAAAAGGAAAAAAAAAAAGGAATGTGATAGAGTTTTTATCAATATTTATTTACAATCAGCGATCACTGTATTACCATTGGACATCAATTGAATCAAAATAAAAACGTGAGTAAACCCCCTTATAGATAGCTTTTATTTTGAGAGAACTGAAATTCTGTTAATTCTATCTCCCGTGACTCTTTAAATTTACATGATATTTGCTTGGGTTTTTCATATACGTTGCTGATTACATTTGGATATTGAATTACGCAAATGAAATTTTCTAAAAGCTAGCGTATGTGTAGAGAAAATGTTTTTATTAAAGCTCATATTTCATAAGATATTTAACATTTTTGCATTTTGATTACTCTATGCTGTGCGTAATGAAGAAAGCCAAACTTTCTGAAAATGTCTTACATAAATACTCTACGTGTTATAATTAGAAAAATGGAATCTTTTTTGTAATGTTTAAAACAAAACGTTATATCTCCATGAATATATGCAGTAGCCTCTTAAAAATTTATACAGATGATGAAAATATTCCTCTTAATCACATGCTACAGCCAGAGTGCATTTCAAGAATAACTTTTTACAGGGTGATTTGACAAAATGTCTGATGAAATCGTCTGTTTTCCCTGAGTTTTATACCAGTTTTCTGAATAAATAAAATTCATCTTAAATTTATAGACTTATTTTATAACAAAAATCGTTATAAAAAATTACTGGTATAATACCCAGAGAAAAATTAAGGTTCCTGTGATAGGAGTAAATGTACTCATTACACCTTAAAGAAGACCTTTAAAATGACACCTTAAAATTATTTATTACCGGACATTGCCTGTAGCACGCTTGGCGTTACATCATAATTCGTACGTAATGAGTTAACGTTGACCCTTTAAATTCCGAAACATATTTTTAAACTAGACACATTTTCATTTTAATATATATAACTTTGTAACGCATTAACTTGTCTTTCTATCCCCTTTTTTATTTAATACTCTTCTGGATTTAAATTACAAGGATTAATATTACGATTTTTTTAATAGTAATTGCCAAACTTAACATTTATTAGGAACTGTTTTATACATATTAGATTGTATCTTATCATGATTTTACATGCATTGTTAGGAATTATAGTACATTATCAAATACAAAATTTATCTTGTTCACACCAGTTCTACCAGATCTGGGTAGTGTGAAAGGAGAAAAAAAAGATTTTTTTTTTTAATTATATTTAAAAAACTATATTGCCAAACAATATGATTTTTAAAATATAATAAAGACAAATATTAAAATTATTGTGCAAGAATATATGATATCTTAAAAACTTTATTTAATTCACTTTTTCTTTTGGAAAAAATTTAAATGTGTCCACATTAACCCCTTTCTTCACTACACTGTTGAACCAGGTATAATGAAAATTTTCACTATAAAAAGTTTGAAGATTTTATCGAAAACTATTTCGAAATACATAAGATTACGCATTAATAGTCATACAAATTCATTTCACAATCAAAATGAATGACACATATTTTTTTTTTTCATAATACGTACATATTTACAGTTATTTTTAAAAGATGGGGATCAAAACTTAAAACAGCAAATATAAGCTTAACTACCGTTTGTTAAGAGAAACATAAGAACATTTTAAATAACATAGAGATAAGTAAGTAAAACATACAACTGATTGAACTGACTATAAATTAACTTTATCTAAGTAATATATTTTCGTGTGTTTTTGATTATCAATGGTATTAAATGTTCGAGTTAAACAACTAATAAACAAAAACAAGCTAATATATTTTGATAAAAATGTTAGCTATCTGTGCAATACAATTTTTGCTTTTTCATTTTCAAGTTTTGTCGTTAGTATTGTCAGTAATTTCTATAAATTTTATCTGAAAGTAATAAAGTACTTGTATTACACCAGATAATATATTACCACTAATCGCCATAAATATTTATCTGAAAATTAACAAGCACTTGTACCCCATAACTTATCTAAAGAATATTCAAGAAAAATAACCATCGAAATATATATATATATATAAGTATATTTAAATATATAAATGGTATACAAAAAATTTCTGGTTTAGAAATTTTAGATAATTTAAATATTTTTGAAAAAAAAAATCATGTAAATAACAGAATGTTTAAAAATAGTAAGCATTGATAGTCAAGTTATATGAAATACATCAGATAAAAAGATTGAATTTAATAGTAAGAGTATATATTGTCAAATTAAAATTGCAAAACGTATCCAAAGTATAAAAAACTAGTTGGCATAGGTGGACTCTGCTCAGTTCCCCACCATATTTATGGTCTCATAAATTTCTAGTGCGAGACATATTATAATCTTGTTAAAAAAATCAATTTGACCAAAGCTTGATACAGGGACAGAAAGAAATCCCCGCCTAATAGGCTATCCATCGTTCACTTCGATATATTTATCTTATTCTAATCTATTAATTTATTTTATCAGGGTCAATTCCGTTGTTCATGTTTCATGCCAATGTTTTCCTTTCCAATGCAATAATCCTCAAAATTCATATTTATATAAAAAAATTACAATTTCGCTATGTTGATAAAATCGTAAATTACGAATAATTTACGAAATTTTCCTATTAGAATATTTGTATTCAATCATGTTCAACAAAATATCATAAATGTAATTTTGAAGTTGTCTAATGTATTTATGATCCTCAAAATGGAAGTTTATGCTCAATTTTGCCTTATTCTGACATGTTAAGTAAATCGTAAATTCCAAATAACTTACGAGTTTTTTAAATTGTAAAAATCGTAGTCTATGATATTCATGCCAATAACCTAAATAATATTTCGAAAGTGGTTTGACATCTTTACGATGAAAATATCCCTCAAAATTGACGTTTATGTTAAAATTTGCTCTATTCTGCCATGTTAAGAAATTCGTAAATTTCCAATAACTTACGAAATTTTTATATTTGAAAATTCATAGTCATTAATATCCATGCCAGTGTCCTAAATAATATTTCAAAAGTAGTCTGACATCCTTGCGATGAAAATATCGATCAAAATTGACGTTTATGTGAAATTTGGCCCTATACTGCCATGTTAAGAAATTCGTAAATTTCCAATAACTTGCGAAATTTTCAAAATAGCATATTTCTAGTTACTGATGTTCATTCCGGCATCAAAACGGATATTTTAAAAGTGGTCTGACATTTTTAGAGTAAAAAGTTTCCATTTAATGCACGTTTAAGTGAATTTTTGTCCTATTCTCCCATGTTAAGGAATTCGCAAATTTTTAATAACTTAAGAATTTTTTTAATTTGAAAATTCATAGTCATTAATATTCATGCCAGTGTTCTAAAAAATATTTCAAAAGTAGTCTGACATCTTTACGATGAAAATATCGCTCAAAATTGACCATTATGTGAAATTTTTCCCTATACTGCCATGTTAAGAAATTTGTAAATTTCCAATAACTTGCGAAAATTTCAAAGTAGCATATTTATAGTTACTGATGTTCATTCCGGCATCAAAACGGATATTTTAAAACTGGTCTGACATTTTTAGAGTAAAAAGTTTACATTTAATGCACTTTTAAGTGAATTTTTGTCCTATTCTCCCATGTTAAGAAAATCGTAAATTTCTAATAACTTACGAAGTTTTTAAAATCGAATGTTGCAAATGAATAGGGTTCTTGCCAGTGTCGAAAGTAATATTTTAAAACTGATCTGACCTCTCTGCGACAATTTGTTCTTGAGATATCGTGTACACAGACTAACAAACTAACGGACTAACGGACTAACGGACTAATGAACTAACAGACACCCTACAGACAGACACCATACAAATTTTGTCATTTTCGGATTCCTCACACCTGAAAACGTGTAGAAACGTCAAAAACCCGAGGTCGAAAATTTTCACGATTACCTAAGTTCCCCATACCTATAGTATGATGGGGAACTAAAAAAATGACAAAGTAAATTATTTAAGGAAAATTTATTTAATAATGTGTTATATAAATATACGCATTTGAGATTTAGTCTCTAGGACATAGAAAGTATGATACCATTATTATACGATAACGTTTTTTAGAATTGATATCTTCTAAATGAAGGAACAAATTTTATAGATATTTTTACAAAAGTATGTCATTTTAATGTTTAAAATTGAAAAAATAAATCTATAATGTAAATTA
This sequence comes from Salticus scenicus, assembly GCA_963930645.1. Classification (NCBI taxonomy): domain Eukaryota; kingdom Metazoa; phylum Arthropoda; class Arachnida; order Araneae; family Salticidae; genus Salticus; species Salticus scenicus. Next base: position 324,340,931 of record OZ005654.1, read on the forward strand.
CGATATTTTACTTACTTTTCATGGAATGCATTGACGCTATTTGCTTTCTATAATGTTTTACAATTATTCAAAGAACAAAAAGTGATTACAAAAATCGATATTAAAAGCAATTTGATTTTTCAAATGTTTTAACTGGACAAAAATGGTTACCAGTAAATAATTTTTCAGAAATAACGGTCTTTTAAGATTAATTTCTATGCCCAAGAACTTCTAATATTTATTTTTTGATGAAAAGGATAGAGCAGTTTACTATGTCATATTATGATATAGTTTACCATTCCTTGAGAAAAAACAGGATAGTAGCATAAACAAATTTTCGTTGACATGAAAAATTGTCAGGACTTCTGAACTAAAAACATCTTAAATCTTGAATTTTTCTAAAAGCAAAATTCTCAAAGGTATGAAAGCGTAATTAATTGGTATGTGTACAAAATTATTTAATTTAATGAAGAATTAAAAAAAAAAGAAAAAAACATACAAAATTGAGGCCAAAATAATAATCTGATTAAAGCATTACAAGAAAAAAAAAAAAAAAAGGAAAAATGAAAGTGAAAAAGAAATAAATAAAGAGATATTCTCCATAAAATATCGTAATTTACCCAGCTAGAAAAAAGTCTTAAAAAAACTATAAAAATTAAGAAAAAATGCAGATAATGTGAAGTTATTTGGAACAATCCCAGCTTAAGAAGCCTTCAAAAACACTATTAAAATGAAGGAAACTGCAGAATAACTGCAGATATTTGGAACAATAATAAGTTTAAGGAGGAAAATGTTTATGGGGGGGGGGGGAGACGTACCAGCAAATTCTTTGCTGTTCCAAATACTTTCAGGTTATCTGCAGTTTTCTGCAGTTTCTCTTCATTTTTAATTTTTTTAAACACCTTTTTAAAGCTGAAATTGCTCCAAATACTTTCACATTATCTGCATTTTATATTCATTTTTTATACTTTTTTTTAAAAGACTTTTTAGCTGGGTTGCTGAAAATAGATTCCCCCCCCCCCCTAAAAAGTTCCTTTTCAATCGATTTTTAGGAAATGATGTTATACATTTTATATTCATATATTTTAAGGAAATTTTTAATCATTACTGTTATTTTCTTAAAATCTCTCCCATAAAGATAAATTTATTGAATTGAAATTATAGTTACAGAACTAAAGAACATTATTATTGAATCATTGTTTTTTTTTTTTTTTTATACAATAATTTTACTTATTATGGCAAAAATAGTGTAAAAGAAAAAATAAATCTTTAAAATGGCCACAGCTTTACACAGAAAAGAAAAGAAAACTTTTTTTTTTCTTTTTTTCTTTCATTAAAAGTTAGAAATCATGTTCTTTTAAGTTATATGGAATTGTTTTCCTATAAAATACAAGTACATAGACATACTGAAATTTAATATCACTATTTTTACTGCAGGATACCTATGATGAGCTATAAGGAACTACTTTTATTTCTTTTTAAAGGCATAATAATATGCAATAATATATAAAACTTATTAAAGGTACCAATAAAATTTAAGTTAAATTTTCAATAGTTAAAAAAATGTGATTCTCTGAGAGCATAAACTATTTTTTTTAGAGCTTATTGAAGCAACCCTTTAAAAAAATTGCTGTCACCTCAAACAACAACAATGAAAAATTTTTACCTTTCTTTGGCAGGTGTCACAAACATATGCCACACAATATATTGGTGCGAAAATATTTTGTTTATAAAATAATAAATTTAAGAGTCTGAAATGTCCGCTATGGCAGAGTTTTAACAATACAATGTTTCCTTATATACTTGTAAAAAACTATTTTGAAAACTAAAGAACATTATCGGGTTTCTCGTGAAAATAAATAAATAAGTAAATAAAAACGCGCCAGTATATAATCTATCAAAAATCGGCTCGTATTCACGTTACATGTAGAGAACTGTTATTATTTAAATGAAACTAAAGAAAATTTATGGATATGTTCAAATTATGTTACAAGAGAATACTTCTAAGAATAAAGTGAAAATTGAGTTAGGTGAAATTTTGTATGACCAAAGAAAATTATTTTGAATATTATTTCAAAAAGAATTAAATTTAGTTCCATCTTACTCTGGTACTTTAAAATTAAAAACAAATAAATAAATCTATTTTTTGTAAAAAAATAAATTCTAATGAATGTTTAATTACGATTTTCACACTTTTTTTTTATAATGTAAGGTTAACTGATAATATTGTTATGGGGATCAATTTATCTTTAAAAAAAGAACAAAATTACATAAACGTAAAAAATGTGAATTTAAAACTAGGTTTTATAAAATATCTTTCTGATGGAAATAGATTTAAAAAAAAATCGATTAAATAAGAATTAAAAAGTATAATATTGCATTTCCTGCTATATTTAGTTATTACACTTATAGGTTGAGAGAAAATAAGACTTCACAGATTTGTTCATACATTAAAAAAAAATATTTCAATACATTAAAAAACTAAACAACAAAAAAAAACCCTGTAAATTATTTTACAATAATACTATCAATACTCTACTTTAAACATTTGTATTCAAAGAAAAAGTTTTATCCAATTCAAATGTACTTTTTATTTGCATTATTATTATTATTATTATTATTATTATTATTATTATTATTATTTTATGAAAGAGAAGGTATTTGAGGCTAAATAGCGCATAAATACCAAATCGAAATCTGGAAAATGGTGTGCTAACACTTTTTTCCCCTCGAAAATGCATTGCACACACGTTGTACAATCCGTCTCGAATAGGTGCTGGTGATTGCATGATAAATTCATCAGGTGCAGAAGTCCACCGATTGTGGGCAGTGTGAGATTCGGTCAGCAAACAACAAAATATTGAAGCTCAAAGGAAATGTACTAGTTTAAGTTAAACGTTTTATTTAATAACTTAATGTTATTTTGTAATATTTATGTGATCTTGTACTTTTTTTTTTTATGTTTCTTTAACATTTTTTCTTTAAATAATTTTTTATAATAATTTTTAAATTTATTTTATTTTTCAATTACTGTATTGAAATATTCACTGCAAATACAAAAATATTTGTTTAAAAATGCCTTACAACAATATCATTTAAGTGTGATTATTATTATTAATAGTATACAGTATGGCCACATATCCGGAAACTAGCAGTGAGGACACGTCCAAAATGTTGGAGGGTTGCCAGCTTGACCGACAATTTGAAATTTGGAAAACATCCAATAATTCCGCACTCAGTTATTGCTCATTTTCTCCGAGTCAGATGACTGTCACCCCTATTTTAGCATTGGACTCGTTGAAATAGCACTTGCGGAGATGCTTCAATGGTGAAATGTGGTCGAAGAATAATTATTTTTTATAATCAAGCACAATCTTTCCTACCCATGTGCGCAATCACATCTACCCTACAAGAAGAGATTTCAGAAAAACACTCTCTTGGATTTATTAAAGCTATTGATTTGAATTATAACAGAACAGGAAAACAGTAGTGGCAATACATAGAAGAACCAGTTCACAGTTATTCACCAATAATTCAGCAAAAAATTAATATTTGGAATTTTTATGACGTTCTGTTGAATTGGGCACAATCTCTCCTAGCTTCACCTTAGTACTATTTAAGCATTAATGAATAAGTTTACAGGTACAATTTTAATATGAACTTAGAGGATTATACAAGGTATTTATCTCCATAACAATCCATTAAGCAATGTGGCATAAGAAATCAAACACCGTCTTACTACTTAATTAATAAAGGTAATCAGTTGAATCACACACACATATATACATACAAAAAAGAGTGTTTTTGAAAATTTTAAATATTTATATATATATATATATATATATATATATATATATATATATATATATATATATATATATATATAAATAAGGTATAGCATAGGAGAGTTTTCGCACATTTCAACAAAACTTTATAAAAAAATCTAATTTTTTTTTTTTTGCTAAACTGTTGGTGCATAGCTCTTGTACGCATTTCCATTACTATTTTGTTGTTATACTATGATTTAAAACAACAGCTGTAATAAAACCAATGGAGCTATTATGCGCAATCTCTCCATATAGGGTAGGAGAGATTGTGCTTAATTTTATCTACGATTAAATTGTTAACAATGATAATTGCACTTAAATGACATTGGTATAAGGGTTTTGTAAACAAATATTTTTATATTACATATAAATATTTTAATTTAAAAAATTCAAAAACAGATAATGAAAAAAAAAAAACAATTAAGGAGGATTACAAATTTTTATTTAAAGAAAATAAATTAAGGAAGCAGATAAAAAAATGACTAGGCATTAAAAAATAACATTTAGTTACTAGAAAATATGTTTAACTTAAAATTAATAAAGTTCCTTTTCAGTTTGAATGGTTTCTTGTTTCTTGAACTAATCTGTCGTTGTCTATAATCGTTGCACTCGTTGTTATAAATGGTGGAACTTTCATGTAACCACCTGCTACAAGTAAAATTTATAAACGAGTCCATGGGAAATTGTTTAAATTAAAAATATTTTGTAATACTGGTACCATTCTATAAAAATTCTAGAAAGGGTTTTGAAAATTTAAGCAAACATTTTTGAAAGCAAGACAAAATAACCACGTTTAGCCTTAGACTGCTCCAGCAATGATCATGCACATTTAAGTGGACACTCCGCTATAGATGTTGTAGAACTACCTGGAGTTTCTGAGCGCCCACTGTACTCCTTCCTGCCGATCCCCTATGTGCGCAATCTCTCCTAGCTTTACCTTGTATGTATATATATATATATATATATATACATATATATATAAGTAAATTAATATATAAGTATATATATATATATGTATATATATATATTTATTTTCTCATAAAAGAAATGTTCAGAAATATTATCATGTTACATATCAGTTTAATGAACATGAAAATTAGAAGAGAAATGCCATAATTTGAGTTCTGCATCACAAATAGTTTTTATTTGCAGCTAATCAAAATTTTCTAATGTTTTTCAAATACATGAGAATTCTGACATTTTAAAGCACAAAAAAATTAGATATTTCAATTTTTATTAAAAACTCGACAGGCATTACCGTTGCACCAAGAAACAAGTAATTCTGAGTTGTCAAGGTTCTGGTCATTGATTGATTAGTCATAAAGGGATCGTTATGTTTTCATTGTAATGAATTATATACAGAAATTTATTAAATAATCACGTATAAAGCTAGCTTAATAAAAAAAAATATATTTTTAATTCTAAAAGTATATATATGTGAAACTGACAATTTTGAATTGGAAGGGAACTAGGTCGAAAAATATATTATGTCAATTCGTTGGTTTCTTTGAATTTAATTAAATGTTATTTTCCTTCAAACTACTATGAACCCATAATTAGTATTAAAAGCTAGATTTTAAATTATGTGTGAATTAATTGGATGTTAGATATTTGTATTTTAAAAAGACTTTCTGTATTCAAAAATGCACGCTACTTATCCAAAATAATTTTGGAACTGGATTGTTAAAAATTCTCAAATTTTAAAATAACAAGGCAAATTGAACTTAAAAAATAATCTCATTTTCATTAATTAATAAAATTTCATCATATTTTTTTAAATATATATGTAAGAACAATCAAGATTAAGTCAGGTTCTACCTACAAAAACCGCATTAAAAATAAAGCTACAAAGCAACAAACAAACATGCAAACACCCCCACACACATAAATAAAGTCATATTAATTATTTTATTATTATTAATATTCATTTTTCGTGTGTGGTTAAAAAAAAATGTGTTCAGTTATATGTAAAGCTAATAAAAATAAAAATTACTCATTATTAAGAGGACTGGAAAGTAATATCCTTTTTCTTTTTTTAACAATAAATTGAAACAGATAAAATTTTTAACATGTTCTTATTTTTAATAAATGATGTAATCACCTTTGTCATCAACAACCTTTTGCTATCTAGTGTGCAAGTTTACAGTGCTGAATCGATAAAAATCATTTCGTCTTTAAACAAAATATCTGGAGATCGCATATCTGACGTAATTTAAATTTTCAACTTTTTTTACCACTTAGAAAATATTGAAGCAATCAGAATAAATGGAAATACGATTGGACAATGTTGGGCGAGTGGGTTGAGTGAGGCAATACTTTCCACCCCAATTCAGTTTTTCAGTCGTTCATCACACGCAGTATGATCCAACATTATGGTGTTGCAGAATAATACTTCTTCTGTTGACAATCGCTGAAATATTTTTAATTCAAGATTCATTTAGTAGATCCAGTTGTTTGCAGTAAAGGTTTACATTTACAATTTGTTCATGTTCAAAATGAACGATACCGCGAATACTCCCCCAAACGCACAAAAACGTCTTTTCGAGATGTAAACGTGACTTAGCTGCACTTTGTTTTGGATTATCATAATGATCAATTTTTTATCTCTAGTTATCAAACGGTCAAAAAATGCTTCTGTTTTGTACCACTTAAGCAATAAGTTGAATGTGATATGTCGATTAACTCTCCTTCGGGTAGATTATGCGGTACCCAAACATCTGCTCTGCTTACTTTAACAAACTGCTGAATGCTCTCGAATGGACATCAAAAAAGGTTAAGCCTGTTTAACAGTTTTTCGATTGCTTGACATGGATTTGTATCCACTTTCGCCCTAAACATTTCATTGCCTAAAGTTGTTGGTCTTCTTGATTTATACGAGTGAAAATGATCAAAATTACCAGATTTAAACTAACCATCTTTGGCATTTACGAATACTTAATGCACTTGTATAAGCATTTCAAATCTGTTTGGAAGTAACTATTGAATTTTTACCTTTTCGAAACTCATTTAAAAAAAAAAAAAAAAGTACAATGCTGGTTTGTATCTCTTCTGGTTTTTGGCTGGTCATTTCCCCCTGAACTGAAAAAAAAAGAATAATAAGCTTTAATTGTTTGCGAATTAATTATTAATTATTTTGTGTGTGTGTGTGTGTGTGTCATATTTTATTGTAGGGCACTTCTAAATAAAATGTTTTTTGACCTTCATTATGCTGTTATAGCTTACTTTTTGAACGCCCTTAGTAGATTATTATACATGCAAATATTCTTACTTTCTAAAATCTAATAGAGCAAAATTTTGTTGAGAAGCCGTTAATTTTTTTTTTTTTTTTTTTTTTTTCGATAGAAAAATACTTCATCTTCGTAAACATTACACATATAAATTTTAAATTGATAAATATTTTATAAAGATTTATAAACAACTTTATTTAAATTACCCACTTTTATCCACTTTATCCAAATAAATGTAAGATAGTAAAATTATTTTAATGTAAATTTGTCAGACAATTTAATGTGATGTTTTTTTAAATTTGTAAGAACTCCCAATATCCCTGAAGAATAAATATAATTAAATACAGTTGAATTATTCAACCAATTTAAAAATTGTATTTTTCTAATATTCCGAAAGTTCATTATTTGTTATAATAAATAAATTACATTTTTAAAAAATCTAATTAATTACATCTCTTTTTGTTATCAGAGCTTTTATTTCTTAAGAGATATTTTTACCTCAAGTATTATATAAAAATTCTCAATGATATTTACAGCAGCAATAGAATACCTTTTGTTTTCCTTGTGTTCAAATTTTTTTAATTTATTATAAAAAATAATAATAATATTATTATTATTATTATCAAAATCATTTAATCTTTTTTATTATTATTATTTATTATATATATATTAAAAAAAGTTTTTTGATTGGATTTCCTATTCACTAACTTTTAAATATGCTGCAGGAATTCAATATAAGTCGTAAACGCTGAAAGCTTATTATTTTGATTTTTAGTGTTTATCAACGTTTGTTTTAATTTGATTTTTTTTTTCTGTTTGGTTTTATGCACATTTATAACATTTTTCAAAACGTAATTTTATGAATAAGTAAATTTCTAAAATTTTAAAACAAAAATTATTGTTCTAAATAAAAACATGTCGATATTTAGTTAGTTATACACCGTTTTCTCTCTCTCTCTTTTTTTTTTTTTCTTCTTCTTCTTCTTCTTATTATTATATAAATTAAATTATATTGAACACAAGTAATTATGTAAAGACATACATAGTTTTACAAAAAAGAAAAAAAAATCCACATTATACAATATTTTAAGATTTGTATATATAAGAAATAAAAAATTCTCACATTTTTTTAAGAAAAATGTGTCACGACAATAATTAGGTGGTCGAAAAATATTAAGAGAAGAAAAATTATTTCTGATAAACCACTATTATTAAAAGCGTGAAATTATGTGTAATGTAATGAAAATTACTATAAATCCCATAAAACTTTCCAAAGCAGTTGAGAAATACTAATAATATTACAAATAAAAGATTATAAACAATGCTTTAAAATTTTCAAAAAAATCAGTATGTTTTTCATTTTCGATATGCAAAAGTTTCTACCAAATTTACTGGCAATTTCAGATAAATTGAAGAAGTATTATGCTGGAATGTGAATTCAAAAATATTAAATATGTATATAATTTTTTTTTTTTTGTGAATATTGGCAGGGAGCGAAATTTCCGTTCGCCAGCTCGCCATTGGCGAGTGTAATTTTAACTGTGGCGAGTAAAAATTTGGTCTAGTTATAGATTCTTACTAGAATCTTACACGATACGATGACAGAAAATATTCATTTTATAGATTTAAATGTGGAAAAATCTTGCCATCTTATAACCTCATATTTAACCTCTCCTTTTTAGATACTCGGAGAGCCTAGTCTGTGTGTGCGCTGCCCGAGATCGCCCCAGCTTGGGAAAGGAAAAATGCTTAGTGCATGCATAAAAGTTTTCTTCTCATCGGCAGTTTCGTTTCTCCCACTGTTATTTCGTCAAGCATAGTAAGAATAGACGAGCAGAGAACCTCTTTGCCCGCCCCCCACTATCCGAGAGAAGAGATATGCTAAAGTTTATCTATGCGATATTGTCAAATAAAAATGAGCCCAAGCCCGAGCCCCTATTAAGATAATGCCTATGTTTATTTTGTTAAATAATGATCAAAAAACTGTTCATATTTTGCAGTTTTTTTACTGCAAAGGCAATGATTTGCACTTGTAATGATTTGTGAGCAACGATTTTATCGAGAAAGCTATTCCGAAATGGCTATTTCAAATGACAACAATGAACAAGTTATACATATAGACATTCCATCTGATTACAAAAATAAAATGGACGAAAAAGACATTTCAAATATAAAAAGTTAAATAAATAAATCGATAAATAAGGAAGCTTAATCGTTCATAATAAAAAGATTTTCACAGGATATTGTTTGACAAAGGATTTTTCTTCTTCTTTTTTATTACTTTCTCTTACCCATGAGGTAGAGAAAGTATTGTTTTGGGGTGAAATTTTCGAACGCGAGACTTTGTTATATTTATACGTTTTGAGGTGCCCTTAATACGAAAAAAATGTTTTTAGCAAATGGTCTGTGTGTGTGTCTGTGTGTGTGTCTGTGTGTATGTGTGTGTGTGTGTGTCTGTCTGTTATCAGCATATCTCAAGAACAAATAGTAGCAGACATTTCAAACTTGGTATTCTGAATATGTATCATATATAGATGCTACAGTAAGCTTTTCGTTAAGATCAAGCAAATGGTTCGTGTACAGGGACAATCAAGAGAATTCTAATACATTACATCTATGGGGGGGGGGGGGGGCGAATTGCAAGTAAGTAGAGTTTAACGTCTATAGACTGCACTAAACAAAATAAAACGAATATATATATTTTGTAATAGAGATAATCAACTGGAAAAAAAAATTGTGTATGTAGGAGCCTCGCCTCCCACCCTTGGGGGAAGTCCCCCCTCGGGTGGAGTAAATTTTCATGATGGGTATCTTTCAAAAGAGCTCGCCAATACCTTTAAAACGAATCGTTGAACCATCGATCTGCGATAATTTTAAACAAAGTTATCAATTTTTTTCACTTTTAACAAAAAAAAAAAAAAAAAAAAAAAAAAAAAAACTTAGAAAAAAAAATCGTATTTTTTTTTTCTTTTTTCTTTTTCTTTTCTTTTCTTTTTTTAAATATTGAGATAAAATGGATTTTTTTTTTGTATATTTAGTGTTATACTACTTCTTTAATATGGAAATCGTCCGCATTATCATAAAAGATAATTTTTTAAAATAATAATTTTAATAAATTATTTAAAAAAACAGGATTTTGTTTTTAATAATCGAATTAAATTTTATATAAATTTAGGTGCATAAATGAAACGGGGGGTTAAGGGGGGCAGTAGCCCCCCCTCACACAGAATTAATTATCAAATAAAACTCTTCCGAAGCCTATTTTGAATTGTTTAACATAGGTTTACATAACATCGTTATCTTACCTCTTAATCTTCAACCTATATTTATAGTATTAAATTTCAGGGTAAGAGAAAGTCGTGGGAGTGACACACCAGATTATTTCTTTAATGACTCTTTGCATTAAGGCATTAGATACTTTAATCTTTTCCAAATCTCAAATTACAACACATTATAATGATTTTTAATTATAACTGATTATGAAATATGATAATATACGACACACTTTTAATATATATAATTTTAGACACATTTAGCCTTTCATATATTTTCATTTCACATTATAAATAGTTAGGGGAAAATATATATATATGCGTAAAAATATTTTGTGACGTGTAAAACTATTTTTTCGGCGAGTGTAATCTGAGTTGAAATTTCGGGCCCTGATATTGGTATAAAATTAATTTGACTTCAAATAGGAAAATGTAAATTTGTATTTAGTTATTTATTCGCTTTTTGCCTAATACGGTAGTCAAATATGTAAACTAACCTAAAAGCTTTGTCAAATGTCTTTAAAATTATAAAAATGTCCTTTATATGTTATTACATAAAATACATTTTGTTTACTTTAAGGAAATAGCTGTTTGCATTGCAAATCAGTGGATAAATACATTAAAAAATGTTTATTTATTATTAAAAAAAGAATTAATTTAAAAGCATTCCAATATTTTGTTGGTATGTGTGTTGTAATGTGTGATTTAAATACAATATACATAACGTAATTAGCTTTATTTACAAATATGTGCGCTTTTTTAAACCAAAAATACGCTTTCATGTGTACTCTTTGACCTATAATGGGAACTTTGACTTGAGTTTGCAAATTTTCCCTTAAGAATTAAAAATTGTTTATTGTCAGTAAAAAAATAGTGTTTTTTGGAATATCGTTCTGATTTTTTATGATATATGACAAAGCATTTAACATGAATTAGCCATACAAAAACTGCCCTGCAACACAAATAAAAATTCTTTTACCATATGCACACCCACAGTGAAGACAATTTTCATGCACATAGGCATATTTCATACGATATATAATATGTTTGTAATCCGATTACAGTATATAATTTCTGCTTTACTTTATGTGAAAGTGATGCTAAATTTCATTGACAAATCTGTTCATTATGGTTTTTCTTTCTTTCTTTCTTTAAAAAAAATTAAATAATGTTTAATTTTTTTTATTTTAATATGACATTCTATTGTTTCTATTGTTACATTGTCAAAAATTGTATAGATTCTATATTAACATTTTCTAGTATTACAAAATATTTCACTATCCTAGTGATAGAGGATGATCAAAAACACGATTCTTTTTATTATTATTCTGTATGCTTTTAGCTTCGAAATTACTTTTAAAATTTACTTCGAAATTACTTTCTAATTTTCTTTTTACTACACAAAACAAGGGTTATCTTGTTCTATCTAAAGTTTTAAAACGTTAAGCAGGTAGTTAATTTTAAATAGCAATAGTTATAATATTATTAATAATAATAATAAATAATAAATGTGTTTGTAATTCTGTTAAGCTTTCGAACAATTGTGTAAATGTATTTTTAATTATTATTTTTTTTAGTAAAAATTTATTTACTTATTTCTTTATGTACCCATCATTTCATAGAAAATAAGCAACCTTTAATAGAGATTGCTCAGGAAATCTTAATTCAGATCACAAATTCTATAAAGTAAGTGATTTTAATTGTTTGAATTTATATTTTTTTATTTATGACTTCCTACGAATTTTTTCCGGTAGGTTCCATGAATTTTGAAAGAGTTTTTAGCAATAATTTTGTTTTCCGACATATATATATATACATCCCAAGCAAAATTGTTCAGATTAGAATCAATTATGATTAGAAAAAATGACCTCTATTAATGCATAAATATTCAATGAAGATTGCTGTCTGGATGTACTAACTTTAACTATTTAATTTTACTTCGATCCAATACTTTATTTTTCCATTTAAAGCCAACGTTATCCATTTAGAAGGCATCGCATTTTAACTCATACCTGAATGGTGTTATGAGTGTTGTTAAGTTTCGAAACATGAACTTTAAGCGCTTTAAAATTGCACACGAATAACACTGAGGTAAATTAGTATATTCTGTTGGGATAATTTGTGTCAGGAAAACTGGTTCTAAAGGGAGGTGAATCGCCAATACTGAGTATCAATTCACATACTGAAAATTTTCACTATATTTCTGAGACAGAGTTTTCCACTATTACATTTTCTGTTCTTTGTTCTACGTTTACTTCCACTTCTACTAACGGTCTTTAACAACGTATAATGCATTTTTAAACAATATTCTACACAACGAGAATACTTCGTTTGTTTCATGTGAACGTGTTTCTTACATTGAAACTATTTCACCCAATCAAATAATGTACCTTAACATTTCTGTAATGTATTTCAAAACAAACGTCAGATGATAATAATGATAGTATTAATTTTATGAGTTTCATTTCTGATGTTTTTATTATTGTTATTATTGTACTTTTGTTTCTATCATACATATTTCTACTGTCAAATTTTTTTTTTTCTGAAAGATATTTGAAAGTACAACTTAATATAATATGTAAAATGAAATGCTTCTTATTGTGTTACACGATTTTTAATAAATAAGCTATATACAATCATCCCACTGAACTTCTTGGTATACAATTTCGCTAAACAAATCTAGCTAAGCCTGCAATTTGACTGTTACTTTTCCCAGCAGTATCTTTTCTCAGAGAATAACAACGTGATTAATGGGAAAGGAGGATTACAGAAAACGAAACATCTTATGTTTGTGACAGATATATGCCGTGTCCCTCCATTGAACATCTGCGTCTGAAGCTGTTTATTTCTATCTGACGAAATAAGTGACATTTAACTGATAAATTTTCTACCTTGTAATTGTTTATTGCAATTTCAAAGATTAGATAAAGGAAACAGAAGGATTTTTCTGTTAAATAAATAAGATAAAAAATAAAAATTATCTTTTAATAAAATGTGATTTCTTTAGTTTTTTATGTTTACTTACTACTGAAATTAAAAATAAAATAAAATAAAGGAATAAAATGTTTCATAAGTGCTATATATTTATTTTCTTAATAACATCATAATTATATGTCTTGTAGTATGTCCAATTATAGTATATCTGACTCAAATTAACACTTTTTTTTTTCCTTTAAAATTTTATTAGTTTACCGTGGTTAAGATGATTTTTTGCGAAAGAATATTTTAGTGAGAAAAATTAAGTACACTTATACTTGTAAATATGTTTATATATATATATATATTAGAGTTGCAACGTTCGCTATTGTTAGAATAGATTTATATATCAAATACTTTCCCGTATTGTAACAAGCAATTTTCCGGAAACATATGATGTGTTGTTTTTGATTGTAGTATTAAATTGTACAATGAAATACTGTAAATAACTATTTGCCATAATTAACTTAATTCTCGTCACTAATTGGTGTAAGTGATATATTAATTCTCATCAATTTTTCACTACATAAATGATGGACGTTGTATATTTATTTGAAAAAATGAGCTTCTAATCACGAAGAATCTTTACATTTCTAATATTTCTTAAGTTGCTACAAGTAAATATCTTAATGCTTCCGTTATTTAAAAGTCATTTTATAACTTTAATGCTGTCAATAATTTGTTACAGTTTTCGCTGAAGCAATAGCTAGAACGGAAACATAATTCTCAGTAGCATTTTAACAAACCATTTTTGTTATTGATCATCATTGTTTCTCGATTATCAACATTGAAAAAAGTACGTTCATTAAAAATATGTTATTCCGAACCACTGTTGTCTAATCGTCATCTAATTACAAAAGTTTTGAATGTAATTTCTAGATACTAATTAAAGTGGAACTGATGGAAAGTGCTTACTGTAAAGACCAAAAAGCCAATGGGACTACCTGTTGGAAATCAATTGTTTGTCCGATAAGAGCCGTATGCTCAATTATTTAAAGGAATTAAATAAATGATTCATAATGTTATTATACCTATTGCGACATGATTTTGATAATATTATCTTATTTAGGAAATTTGTGATATTTTCGCAAATAAATAAAAAAGAAGCGAAAGAAAATATGGTTAAATACTATACTCTTAGTTCTAAACTTGTGTTTTATGTCATTTCTTTTCAAGAAATTGAAATGTTGTATATAATCCGAATATATATATATATATATATATATATATATATATATATATATATATATATATATACTAGAGTCGCATTTAAAGTATTAAAGCATAAATGCGAAATACTTAAACTCTCTAAATTCAGTAAGGCATCTAATGCATGGGAGTTATTTTAATGTTATTTTTTATCAGTTTATGAAATATACCACATAACTAACTATTCAAAGATAACGCGTTGTGTAACTCTTTGTGTAACTCTGACTTTCTGAACAGTGTATGCGTAACTCCTTCTGTAAGTATGCTTTTCTGTACTGTGTTTGTGTAACTACGTGTGTGACTCTGCCTTTTTACTAACAGTGTGTGTGTAACTCTGTGTGCATTTCTGCCTTTTTGCTAACAGCGTGTTTGTATCTCTACTGTTTTACTGACTCTTAGTGTGCGTGTACCCATTTATTATAAGAGTGTGTATCTCTATGTGTACATTTTACTAATTCTGAGTTTAACTCTGCCTCTTTACTAACAGTGTGTGCTTAACTGTGTTTGCAATAATTTTACTAACAGTGTGTGTGTATCTCTGTGTTATGAAAAAGGTTTAATAAACGTCAAACTAATGTAACCTTTATTAATGTCAAAGGGTTAAAGAAAACAGGAAGATATGTGCATAATAAAACGGATAAGTGCATCATAATAACAATAATAAAAAAAAGTTGAAAATAGTAACCAAAAAGGTGACTTTGAAAAAAGTTCTATTACTTTTCTTGAAAGTTCTTTAAGTTTCCTAGTAAGTTCTATAAGTTTTCAAGAAATGTTCCTCAAATTCTTATGCACTTACTGTCATTCACAACGGTATATTTGTGAATCTGAACATAATTTAATTGTTGCCATTTTTTTTTCGTCAAAAAAAAAAAAAAAAAAACCTACATTTATTTAAAATGAGGAAATAAATTAGAAACATCAGTCATATCGTTACAAATAAGGTACCGAATGAAAGGGAAAATTTTTGTGAATCCAATAGATTAAACAGCTTATCGATCGGACAATTAGATATTTTAATATTACCTAAAGTATGACTTTTAGGTGGAAACAGCACATGATTGTATGGAAACCGTTGGGAGAAAAAAAAAAAAAATTCTGCTTCACATTAAGTCACATATTTTTGAAGTGGGATTAAAAATTGCAGTTTCCAATTTTTTAAAAATTTTCTCTCACGAACACAAAAGTATAATATACAGCCTGTACCCCACAAGACCAACTTGCATTTCAAATTTCATCAATTTTTTTGGTTAATAAACAAAAAAATTATTATTATTATTTTTTTTTTTTTTTTTCAAATTAATTTTTATTCTAACTTCGAAAAGATTTATGTGATACGATACATTAAGAATTTGGGTTTTAAAAGTTTTTTAAATAGATTATTGTTACTTTTCCAGAGGAACAAAAGTTTTTAATTGCAAATAATGTGTGCTTATTTTTGGTAGATACAGTTTAACATCTATAGGCTACACTAAACCAAATGAAATAAACTTATATGTTTCATATGCATAAAAGCATGTTTAGTGTAGAATAGGGTATAAAAATCGTTCATCACTCGTTTACAGACTACCTAAAAGAACTAGAATATAGTGAGATTATTCTTGGAAATGGTTGGAAATGTATTTTACGTTGTGCTGTGTGTTTTTAATGAAGTATTATATTTAATTATACAATGCTGTGTATATGCAATTTATAGATGACATACACGTCTACCAATAATTAAGCAAAAGCATTCTTTTCTGTTGAATGTAACTGGTGGAAGTGCTTTTCTATATTTTACCTTCTCCAGGAAAACTGCTCAGGAATGAAAATTAATTTCTTATACCCGTATGATAAATATATATATACCGGGTGATCCAAAATTCAGGACAAACTTTAAAAATGAAAAATTCGAAAACGAATCAAGATACAAAGATGTTTGTACCAAACGGATGGAAAAGAAACCGGGTTTTGTGTGGCAAAGGAAAGAATTTAGCTCTGTTAGAGACCAACAGATGGCGTTATAGTGTTTTATTTCACCAAAAGATGATTTACAAATGAAAAAAAAATGTTGACAACTTACAAGTCAGCTTAATTACAGTTAATTAGTACTACTACAGTAACTGTTCAATGTCCATCATTCAGAAGTACAGCTGTGAGATGATTCACCACATCGTTCACAGAATTTAGTAGCATTTCTTGCGTTATGGCAGACACATTTTGGTGGATGGCATCTTTCAATGCTGCTAGTGATGCCGGTTGGTCGTGGTACACTTTTGACTTCCAAGAATCCCCACAGCCAAAAGTCACAGGGTGTCAGATCGAGAGATCTTGGAGGCCATGCGTGATTAAAGTAGCGACTGAGAATATTTCGATGCATATAAGCTTCGACTACCATTACCTGCTGTAGTTGTTCCTTTTTATATCTTTTTTACTTTGCATAATCCTACATCAGAAATACGACAGCGCCATCTTTTGGTCGCCAACAGAATTAATTTTTATTTCTTTGCCACACAAAACCAGGCTTCTTTTCCATCCGTTTGGTGCAAACCGTATCTTTGTATCTTGACTCGTTTTTGAATTATTCATTTTTAAAGTTTGTCCTGACTTTTGGGTGGAGGATCAAAATTGTGATGGCCTGTCTCCGGACCACCTCTAGGGGTGTGTCCCAGACCGTCGCCAATTGCCCATCTGCGCAGCACTCGTGCGACGTAAAACCCAACCAACCCAACCCTGACTTTTGGATCACCCGGTATATAAAATTTTTTCGTTTTACTTTTAAGTTAAACTTTAAACGTTTGTTTTTTGCATAATGACGCTCTGTAAGGTTCTTTAAATACTAAAGTCAAGTTTTATAGCGGCTGATTTTTGTGCATGTCTTTTAACGATGTAATTTAAAATAACTTAACAGTCTTGAATTCTATAATGTATTTGTAAGATATGAGATGTGTCGAGCTGGAAGAATGAAGGTCACCAATTGGATCCTGTGCTAGAAATTGGCGGTTTCGGTGATAGTGTTTAGTTGAGTTATAAGTACTAAGCTGGAAAAGTAAACGTCACCAGTCCGATCTAGTGTTTGTGGTGGTTTCAGTGATAGCGTCGATTTGAGTTAAAAGTATTGAGTTGGGAAAGTGAAGGTCACTAGTTGGATCCAGGATTAGGTGGCGATGTTTCGGTTGAAATATCAGGTTGAAAATAGGAATGTTGAGTTGAGATAGGATTGGTATAGAATGTTACTATCTATATGGAATTAGTTTGTCAAGTTGAGAACTTGTTTAAGGGAAGTTGCGAAAGTGGAGGTCAGTTGAATATAAGTAATTTTAAGATTAGTATTTGAGGGAAAATGAAATGAATCGCTTCAACAAATATTTACTATAAATCGACTTCCGAATTAAGGAAGCGTGTGCTTTAGTATTATCCTTAAAAAGTACTCTTCACGATTAATATTCTGAAAATGTGATTAAAGATTTACACGTAAGTAAATTCGAGTGATGGCTACGGAGCACTCATGTGATGAGATCAATTTTCACATAGTTTTAAATTAGTAGTCGTTTTGCAGTTCAATTGAGTTAAGTTTAGCAGTTGCGTCCAAAATTTATTGCCCCTTTTTTCTTTACAAGAAAGATAAAAGTTTGAGTTTTAAAATTTGAGTACTTAATGAATTTTCATCACACACCTTTAACCATGCAAGAGAACAGTTTACAGGTTGAGGCTGAAGCTCGGCCTTCACATATTTACCACACTGAAACAGGTAGATGAAAGGAGCAGTAACCTCCTCTCCTACAGATATATGCCAGCACACAGCTCTTGTTATTTTTCCCTTAATCTGCAATCTGTTGTTGTCGTGTGCCACTCGGAAATTCCGAGCCCCGGTAGTGGAACTAACCAGATTTTTAAGGCATGAGAGGTGCGTCTTCCGTTATTAGGAGCGCCTCATAAGGAGGAAGTACGACTTTAGCTCCAGAAGCTGGTGACAGATTGCAGCACCAGCCAGACAACAGGAACTCGAATTTTGATCCGGATCAAAGCGAGTTAAACCCATCTTCCGGTACCCCCAGAGGTATAATTTTTGATGGGAACTTGGAGGACTTTGCGACCACGACGGAATTTAACGTGCACTAGTCGCCATTAGCGTACACGACGGTCTTCGGCCGGCTCGAGGACCGAACCCGCAATCTTTCGATCACGAACTCGCTGCTCTTACCGACCAGGCTACCGCGGCCAATCTGCAATCTGTCTTTATAATATTGAAATTCAGGGAGTAAAATAAAGTCGTGTGAATACCCCACCAGATTATTTTGTGTGAATTAATTAAAAAAAATAGGTGATGAGTTTCGTTTCTTTAAATTCAGTTTAAGGAGAGGAAGGCGGTTCCAGTGCGTAGCATGATTCTTTGATAAATCGACTCCTATAAAATATCTCCAGAAAATTCGCCTTTGATCACATTTTGTTAATAGCGGAAAATTCCTGAAAACATTTCAAACCTGTACCTATTATTAATATTATTATTATTATTATTTTAAATAATTAAACTAATTTTTTTTTCAGTTATTGTTGAGAAATACATTTCTTATACAGTATTTCATTAATTAGTATATTTTAATAATTGGTAAATTTAAATTATTAAGGTGATTAATATTGAGTCAGTTTAATGTCGCATTAGAACTACGCAGTCGAAAATTCACGATAATTTAACACTCACCTATAGAGGTGTCCGCTGACATGTCAATTTTGATCTTCCCCTGAAGATATGGCTCGCAGCTTTGGTTGTTCTCAGATATTTTACGCAACAAAGAGGATGTTATAATCTGGACTGTCATTATTCCTACCAACCATTATTAATATATCTGTAGGCTAAATATTTATATTTTCTTCTTCCAAGGCAGTAAATTTAAGAGGAGAAATTTTTCCATAAAAACTAATAGCATACAAGTAAGCACACACTAATGCTTAAAATAAATAAATAAATAAATAAATAAAATAAGAATGCTGATTAAAGTTGATTTTTTCCACATACTTTATTCAAATTATTCAAAGAAAAATATCTGGCGAAGAGATTTCTAGATATGTTATTTCCAGGGTACGTATTATAACAAATGGTTTTGTATTTTTAAAAGTGGCGTATATTTTTTGTTTTTCCAGTATAAACAAAAGAAGCTCTATTTAAAACTGCCCATTTTCTTCAAAGAAGGAATATTTCACACAAAATTTACACTTAGAATAAGTCAGTAATAATTCTTACTTTATTTTATTAACAATTTCAGTGCTTATAAAATAGTTACGAAATCGTCAAGAAAAATTTAAGAATTTGAATTAATAAAATATTAAACACTCGCGTTTCTTCGTCATTTGCATAGGTAAATTATGCTATTATCATTTCATAATTGTGAATAATGAAAAAAACTCGGGTAATCCACACATTCCCGACACCCACACTCACACACATGCAGAAAAAAAAAATCTGCATTTTGTTGTCTCCTCAAAAATGTTCAGTTCAAATCAAATTAATTATTTTTTTATCATTAAAAATGTAAATATATTTAGTTAATTACCATTTTATACTTTAATTGAAAAAACAAAATGGTCACTCGAAATTTTTATCAGTCTGTATATAGAAAAAAATATAAATATTTAATAAACATTATAAAGCTGATTTTAAAAATAACAAACATGATAACTTAGAACCATTTTTGAAATGTGGGTGTATCTTTATGATGCACTTGTATACGATGTTTCCATTCGGATTTTCCAAAAAAGGATATTGTCGTATTTGTGTTTTACCGTATTTAGACACATTGACCTTAATACGAATGTACCATAGAATGAGCGATATGTAAGCAATGTCTGATTAAGTAGAACATTTTCATTAAACAAAATCATATTAGTGATCTATTAACTGGTGCAATATTAATCCGGTTAGAAGTACTGGAAACATTATTGTTCACAACACCATGGGCACACAATAAATGAATTTCTAAGAGCAAATAATGTTATTTAAAGAAAAGCACATGTATTGTACTACTCTCCAGACATTTTTTCAGTTGGTTGTGGTTTTTCTTCGTGCTCTAAGGAAACATTTCTGCTTGATTTAAGTGGTGAAAACAAAAATGGTCTAACTTTTCCTTTCAAGCAAAATTTAAATAGCTTCTATCAAAATCCCGTGAACTGATGACCGGCTGATAATGTGAATATCATCGAGAAGGATGAATTTCATCTGGAAATACTTTTCTGAATGAGTATCACACATATGTTTTATAAACTGTTAATTTAACTTTACGAGAAAAAAAAAAGAGAAGCATAATTAAATAATAAAAATTGTATTTTAAGATTAAAATAATTCACTTAATTTATTAAATAAAAATTCCAATTTTTCGCAAATCGAAACTTTTATTATAATGCATTCATAATCTCTTCAATAAAAAATGTACTGTCCTCCTTTTATAATAAAGTAGATTTTATTCTAGGGATTTGAAAAGTAATTTAAATTAATAGACTTTCCCTGAAAAGAATAAATCCGTTATCCTTTGCAATTTATTTAAGATCGTTTACTTTCAAAATAATTATCAACGTAATTTAAAGCATATTTCTATATAAAAAACAAAGAAAGAATTTCTGTTAGCAATTTATAATGCTTCTATTTACATTCAAAAACTATTAATATTTAATAGCTTTTCCGTAAAACGGATGTGTTTCTAAAATTAAATACTTAATGAATTTTTAACTGACTGGCTGTCGCTGCAAAATGTAATTAAATATTGTCGTTTGCATCCGTTCTTTGATTTACAGTTAGCATTTATTTTTCCTGCCAAATTCTTTTGTCTATTTTTTAACGGTTAGATTATTTTCAAATTTTTTGTAATCAAATATACGTGAACAAAGAAGCGGTTTGACGTTCTTTTTGACACGCCAATTCTTGGTTGGCCGGTTTTCTTTCAGTCTTTTGAACGGAATTCGACACACTTCTCCGCCGGCGTTCCATCCGTAAGGGCTGATAAAATCCCTTTTTTTAGACATCCTCCCCTCCATTCCTAAAATTTATCTGGAGTCGTAATAATTTTACTTAACTGCTCCATGTAATGACTATGATGTTTTTTAAAATGGCAACCTCATCTCCATTGTGAAGATATAGTTCGTGATTTTTGGGACACATGACTCTAATAAACCAGTGAATTTCATCCAAAGGAACTTTATGTTTTCCTCGCCAGCAGTGTTCACACCTTTAGAATTACTCACGTACCGTAACTTGCAAATGATATATCGATCAGGCTTAACTAAAAGAAGCTTGAGGTCTCATTTCTCCACCATAACCTTACTAGCGATAGTTGAATCAATTAATTTCAGTATCAAATCGGATCTAATTTCGGTGAAAAGTATGATTTTGAGCGAGTTCAAATTATTTGTTTTTCAGGATCGATATCTGTTTATGGAGGAATTTTCATCATGGAAAACAGTTCTTAGATACTGCTTAAAACATATGCCGATATTAATACTCGAACAATTTTTCAAGAGTCGATGAATGGCCAAGCAAAATAGGATTGATCTTTGCTCCTAGGGATTGATTCAATTTAACGGGTATCGTCTCATGTAACTAGTGATAGTTGCACGAAGCTAGAAGACGTATAGTGTACGTTACTTACTTTAAACAATAAAGTCCGTTTTGTCATATCAATACAAAGTTTCATTTAGAAATGTAACAAACCTTGTGACGAACGAGATGTCGTCGCCATGCTCATTTAACTTTTGCTTGAAGCTGAAACTTACTTAAATATTTAATAAATTTATGAAGAAATGACAGAGACAGATATATAAAACAAATGAGCTTTTGTTTGAGCTTAAATAAAAAGGTGGGCGTTGGACTATAATTATATTTAATATCTTTATAAATTTCAATGAGCAGCCTTCTTAAATACTTTTAACTTTACTTAACCACAAATAATTTTAACTACTACATTTAACTTCATTAACCCTCTCTGCTTAGTGATCTTTCGTATGTGGGAGGATTCCCTGGACACCACGATACTACTCGACTTACTATCTTCAACTATATCCGCCAACAACTAACTCCTCCAACCCCCTACTACTTCTAATTCACCATCTACATCTCACGGCTACCTCTCTACTATCTTACTCTCTTACTCACCTTCCAACTAACTCTCAAAAGCAATCTCCCTTCTCCTTTTATACAGTTTCTTTCCAAAATACTTTATAAAATTAACATATTACAATTTCGTTCAACCCAGGAACTAACTCTAGTGATCAGCTGAATCCTAAATTCTTCACATTCACGTTTTACTCGTAAAGTGCGAATTTTAATTGTAGCTAACTTTGCTATACCTCACAGTTCTTCCCCAAAAGAAAAAAATTCACGTAAAAATCCCCAACGGGTTTTTACCCGTGAAAATTTTAAAGTAAAACAATGCTATGTTAAGTGAAAAATAGCCGCAGTTACTTACTGCTAAAATTAAACTGCATAAGACTTTAGAAAAAAAGAGGGGGGGGGGGAACTTAAAGTAAACTGCCCAACAAGAACTATTGGCTTTTTTAAAAATCTAATAGTGAAAAAAAAAGTAAGAGTGCCGAGCTTAAATCTGTCCACTCAGGAAAAATTTATGATAAAAATATTTTTTAAGCTCTATCTGAGGTGTTTTACGACAGAAAACTCTATGCATTAAACTGAGTTTAAAGTCCAACGATACAGAGGGGAATTACAGATCAACTTTCCTTAAGGCAAATGGAAAGGAAAAAGTTTATGAATTAAAAAAAAAATATTAGTACAAAAAGGATCGCTAAAATAAAAAAATGCGATCAATAATTATTCAAATTAACTTGTAACATTTGTTTCTTGACTTGATTTTTAAGACTTTTAACATAATTTTATTGTAAAAAACTTGTTAATTTCCATCCATCTGAAGGTCAGTCTTGATTCAGAAAACAGCTTGAGAGTGCAAAAAAAATATTTTTCAGTTGTCCACTATGATTTATCTTGAAAAGGCAATCCCCTGCTGGCACGCTTCCAAGAACTTTTTTCGCCTTCAGAAAAGAAAAGTAGCTGGCACCTTCTAATTCAGAGATCCAAAGTCTTTGCCAAACGTCCAAAGATTAAATCCTTCCAAAAATTATCAGTTTTCATTTCGAAAGTAACAGGTGAAAGAAACAGCTTGTACTTCCAGATGAAGGACTGGACATCAGAATTTTTAAAATTAAAACTCTTTTTAACGTATAAATCAAAAAAGAAAGTACACTACAACTTGTATAGAGATAAATGACATAATAATTGTGTAGATAAGCAATATTTTCACCTAGCTATTTGCATACGGAAAAAAACTAAATTGTTAGTGGATTAAGGTTAGTCGTTAAAAGCGAATTTACATGCAAAATAGCTAAAAAAATTCTTTTAACCCCATATTAATATATACATTGACTTTTAGTTGAATACAAGAGTTTTAACAATAGGAAATATTCATTTTATACAATTATAAAATTTCATTTTACACAATTTAGAAGACATTGAGAGAAATATGGGGAAGGAATATATACAAAATATTTCAAAAAGTTTTTTTTTGTTTCAAACTGGCGTGGAATGCTACAAAATAGAAAAAGATTAGAGTATGTACATATATATCATGTCAAAAAACTAGAGAGAAAATTTATATACAAAAGGTAAGAAAATTTATCGTACTAATCACTGCACGTGATGGCTAAAAAACAAAAAACATTAACGTACATACATATAGATTATTCACAAAACTAAAGAGGGGGAAATGTATATAAAGAAGAGAAAAAAAATATCGTACTAATTTCTGCTGCCGATGGCTATGAATAAAAACATTAAAGTACATATATGAATTTATTATATAACAGAAAAAAAATTATGACATGTAATCAAAACATGAAATTTCGCGAAGTGAAAGTTCATGCTCCAAGTTTAAATTTTACATTTTGGAATATTAAAAAGTTCATGGCTTTTAGCTTATGGTTGAAAGTCCAGAAGGCTTTAATACATGTCCTAGATTTTATAACTGCTCTACTAGAAATATACTTTACAATGGAAAAAATAATTAACCATAGCACCTGACAGATTGATTCCTTGATATCAGTTAAATCAGAGATACGGGTCACACTAGTCTGTGGAGTTGTTGCTTGTAGATGCAGGTCAGACGTTGCAAGGTTGCTGTCCTGAGGGGACTTCGAGCCTGGTTCCTGGTCCCTCTCAGGCGGGGGGGGGTTGGACCCGGAACCTTGTCTCCGTTTGGAGGAGGTGTTGCAACCGGAATCTGGTCCTTGTGTTGACGGGGGTTCGAACCTGTCACCTTGGCACTGTTCATCGATGCAACAGAAGACTGCGTTCGCTCCTCCGTGCTTTCGAATGCAGGGCTGCTAGATGGTCTAGAAACCTCAGAGGAGGTTAGTTGCACTTTCGAAATTTCATTCGTTAAAATAACATCATTCACTTTTAGTTTAGTCGGCGGGTCATTCTGACCATTTACGTGCAATTTCTTATTAGCAACAACCGATTCTGTCGGCTGTAAGGATTCAAAACTGTCTTCTAAAGGCGAGTTACAAATATTAACCACATCATGTAATGGTTTTTCACTTTCGCTTAGTTTAACGGTTTCAGCAGCCACAGCTATTTTAATTGGATTTTCTTTTACAATTCCCGTCGCAACATGAGATAATTTTTCGGATTTCTTATCCGTGGCCAAGGGCTGAATAACAGACGTAGATTTGTCTGTAGCGCTGGTTAAAGGAGAAGTTTGCTCGTTTGCTTCAACTTGTATTTGACTTTTGTCACTAGAAATAACGGTTTCATCGCCAGTTTTAGGTTGATCTAAATTAATAGAGCTTGCTTCCTGCGACTTAATAGCTTCTTGTGGTTTTTTCCACTGGCTTTATTACCGCTTCCCACTGACGTTCGTGAGGGTGGAGGAAACGGTCATGTTCTAATCTCAATCTATCATACCGAGTGGCAAAAAGACTTATCACTTTTCTTTTTAAATCGTCATAGGTTGGATTTGGCACAAGTGAATGGCAGGCGATTAATTTATGCCACTGTCTCGGTTCTCCTTTTAAGGAAAATTTTAATGAACCATATTTTTCGGATACATCAATTTTGTAAAAGTTAAAAAAATATTCAAGCTTCTCAAAAAAATTGAAGCACACACTTTTAAGCCAAGAAGGCCGCCCAATAGCATATGCGCCCCGAACGCTTAACGCTGCAGAATTAAATTATCCAGTAACTGAACGTGAATGTTTAGCAGTGCTTTGGGGACTGCAAAAATTTCGTTTATATTTTACGCAACTTCATGTAACAGTTGTTACGGATCATGCGGCATTAACTCGGTTAACAACTGGAAAGAACCTCTCCCCTCGCATGATTCGATAGACTCTTAAATTATCTAACTTTAATATAAATATCGAACACCGACCTGGTTCTGACAATATCGTAGCTGATGTTCTTTCACATACTACTCCAACTCAAAAAATAAGATTGAATCTAATTGTGCAAATCAATCCCCCTGCTTTAAATGAAAAGAATGTTCAGTTAAATTCTTCTGTTCAAGCTTCATATATTCCTCATTCGCATTTAAATGCTGAACCGGTTCAATCCGAAATATTAGCAAACGTAACTGAAACTCGTGTAAAGGAAATTAAAAGTGAGCAAGTAAACCAATGTGCTTCTACAAACCTAGTAACTACTTTAAACGATAATTTCGTATCTGATCAGGAAAAAGTAGCCTTCGCGCTTAAGCCAGCATCTGTGTTAAATTCGAGAGATCAATAAATCCAAAAACAAAAAAATGATCCCGAATTTGGATTAATCTATAAGTACTTAGAAGATCCTGAGTCAGTTTCACTAATTGAATCAGCCATTGCCTTAAACTGGCCCCACGTTGGGCGCCAGTGTGACGAACGAGATGTCGTCGCCATGCTCATTCAACTTTTGCTTGAAGCTGAAACTTACTTAATTACATAATAAATTTATGAAGAAATGACAGAGTCAGATATATAAAACAAATGAGCTTTTATTTGAGCTTAAATAAAAAGGTGGGCGTTGGACTATAATTATATTTAATAACTTTATAAATTTCAATGGGCAGCCTTCTTAAATACTTTTAACTTTACTTAACCACAAATAATTTTAACTACTACATTTAACTTCATTAACCCTCTCTGCTTAGTGATCTTTCGTATGTGGGAGGATTCCCTGGACACCACGATACTACTCGACTTACTATCTTCAACTATATCCGCCAACAACTAACTCCTCCAACCCCCTACTACTTCTAATTCACCATCTACATCTCACGGCTACCTCTCTACTATCTTACTCTCTTACTCACCTTCCAACTAACTCTCAAAAGCAATCTCCCTTCTCCTTTTATACAGTTTCTTTCCAAAATACTTTATAAAATTAACATATTACAATTTCGTTCAACCCAGGAACTAACTCTAGTGATCAGCTGAATCCTAAATTCTTCACATTCACGTTTTACTCGTAAAGTGCGAATTTTAATTGTAGCTAACTTTGCTATACCTCACAGTTCTTCCCCAAAAGAAAAAAATTCACGTAAAAATCCCCAACGGGTTTTTACCCGTGAAAATTTTAAAGTAAAACAATGCTATGTTAAGTGAAAAATAGCCGCAGTTACTTACTGCTAAAATTAAACTGCATAAGACTTTAGAAAAAAAGAGGGGGGGGGGGAACTTAAAGTAAACTGCCCAACAAGAACTATTGGCTTTTTTAAAAATCTAATAGTGAAAAAAAAAGTAAGAGTGCCGAGCTTAAATCTGTCCACTCAGGAAAAATTTATGATAAAAATATTTTTTAAGCTCTATCTGAGGTGTTTTACGACAGAAAACTCTATGCATTAAACTGAGTTTAAAGTCCAACGATACAGAGGGGAATTACAGATCAACTTTCCTTAAGGCAAATGGAAAGGAAAAAGTTTATGAATTAAAAAAAAAATATTAGTACAAAAAGGATCGCTAAAATAAAAAAATGCGATCAATAATTATTCAAATTAACTTGTAACATTTGTTTCTTGACTTGATTTTTAAGACTTTTAACATAATTTTATTGTAAAAAACTTGTTAATTTCCATCCATCTGAAGGTCAGTCTTGATTCAGAAAACAGCTTGAGAGTGCAAAAAAAATATTTTTCAGTTGTCCACTATGATTTATCTTGAAAAGG
Organism: Salticus scenicus; assembly: GCA_963930645.1. Lineage (NCBI taxonomy): Eukaryota > Metazoa > Arthropoda > Arachnida > Araneae > Salticidae > Salticus > Salticus scenicus. The sequence goes on from OZ005654.1 coordinate 324,368,590, forward strand.
CAATCCCCTGCTGGCACGCTTCCAAGAACTTTTTTCGCCTTCAGAAAAGAAAAGTAGCTGGCACCTTCTAATTCAGAGATCCAAAGTCTTTGCCAAACGTCCAAAGATTAAATCCTTCCAAAAATTATCAGTTTTCATTTCGAAAGTAACAGGTGAAAGAAACAGCTTGTACTTCCAGATGAAGGACTGGACATCAGAATTTTTAAAATTAAAACTCTTTTTAACGTATAAATCAAAAAAGAAAGTACACTACAACTTGTATAGAGATAAATGACATAATAATTGTGTAGATAAGCAATATTTTCACCTAGCTATTTGCATACGGAAAAAAACTAAATTGTTAGTGGATTAAGGTTAGTCGTTAAAAGCGAATTTACATGCAAAATAGCTAAAAAAATTCTTTTAACCCCATATTAATATATACATTGACTTTTAGTTGAATACAAGAGTTTTAACAATAGGAAATATTCATTTTATACAATTATAAAATTTCATTTTACACAATTTAGAAGACATTGAGAGAAATATGGGGAAGGAATATATACAAAATATTTCAAAAAGTTTTTTTTTGTTTCAAACTGGCGTGGAATGCTACAAAATAGAAAAAGATTAGAGTATGTACATATATATCATGTCAAAAAACTAGAGAGAAAATTTATATACAAAAGGTAAGAAAATTTATCGTACTAATCACTGCACGTGATGGCTAAAAAACAAAAAACATTAACGTACATACATATAGATTATTCACAAAACTAAAGAGGGGGAAATGTATATAAAGAAGAGAAAAAAAATATCGTACTAATTTCTGCTGCCGATGGCTATGAATAAAAACATTAAAGTACATATATGAATTTATTATATAACAGAAAAAAAATTATGACATGTAATCAAAACATGAAATTTCGCGAAGTGAAAGTTCATGCTCCAAGTTTAAATTTTACATTTTGGAATATTAAAAAGTTCATGGCTTTTAGCTTATGGTTGAAAGTCCAGAAGGCTTTAATACATGTCCTAGATTTTATAACTGCTCTACTAGAAATATACTTTACAATGGAAAAAATAATTAACCATAGCACCTGACAGATTGATTCCTTGATATCAGTTAAATCAGAGATACGGGTCACACTAGTCTGTGGAGTTGTTGCTTGTAGATGCAGGTCAGACGTTGCAAGGTTGCTGTCCTGAGGGGACTTCGAGCCTGGTTCCTGGTCCCTCTCAGGCGGGGGGGGGTTGGACCCGGAACCTTGTCTCCGTTTGGAGGAGGTGTTGCAACCGGAATCTGGTCCTTGTGTTGACGGGGGTTCGAACCTGTCACCTTGGCACTGTTCATCGATGCAACAGAAGACTGCGTTCGCTCCTCCGTGCTTTCGAATGCAGGGCTGCTAGATGGTCTAGAAACCTCAGAGGAGGTTAGTTGCACTTTCGAAATTTCATTCGTTAAAATAACATCATTCACTTTTAGTTTAGTCGGCGGGTCATTCTGACCATTTACGTGCAATTTCTTATTAGCAACAACCGATTCTGTCGGCTGTAAGGATTCAAAACTGTCTTCTAAAGGCGAGTTACAAATATTAACCACATCATGTAATGGTTTTTCACTTTCGCTTAGTTTAACGGTTTCAGCAGCCACAGCTATTTTAATTGGATTTTCTTTTACAATTCCCGTCGCAACATGAGATAATTTTTCGGATTTCTTATCCGTGGCCAAGGGCTGAATAACAGACGTAGATTTGTCTGTAGCGCTGGTTAAAGGAGAAGTTTGCTCGTTTGCTTCAACTTGTATTTGACTTTTGTCACTAGAAATAACGGTTTCATCGCCAGTTTTAGGTTGATCTAAATTAATAGAGCTTGCTTCCTGCGACTTAATAGCTTCTTGTGGTTTTTTCCACTGGCTTTATTACCGCTTCCCACTGACGTTCGTGAGGGTGGAGGAAACGGTCATGTTCTAATCTCAATCTATCATACCGAGTGGCAAAAAGACTTATCACTTTTCTTTTTAAATCGTCATAGGTTGGATTTGGCACAAGTGAATGGCAGGCGATTAATTTATGCCACTGTCTCGGTTCTCCTTTTAAGGAAAATTTTAATGAACCATATTTTTCGGATACATCAATTTTGTAAAAGTTAAAAAAATATTCAAGCTTCTCAAAAAAATTGAAGCACACACTTTTAAGCCAAGAAGGCCGCCCAATAGCATATGCGCCCCGAACGCTTAACGCTGCAGAATTAAATTATCCAGTAACTGAACGTGAATGTTTAGCAGTGCTTTGGGGACTGCAAAAATTTCGTTTATATTTTACGCAACTTCATGTAACAGTTGTTACGGATCATGCGGCATTAACTCGGTTAACAACTGGAAAGAACCTCTCCCCTCGCATGATTCGATAGACTCTTAAATTATCTAACTTTAATATAAATATCGAACACCGACCTGGTTCTGACAATATCGTAGCTGATGTTCTTTCACATACTACTCCAACTCAAAAAATAAGATTGAATCTAATTGTGCAAATCAATCCCCCTGCTTTAAATGAAAAGAATGTTCAGTTAAATTCTTCTGTTCAAGCTTCATATATTCCTCATTCGCATTTAAATGCTGAACCGGTTCAATCCGAAATATTAGCAAACGTAACTGAAACTCGTGTAAAGGAAATTAAAAGTGAGCAAGTAAACCAATGTGCTTCTACAAACCTAGTAACTACTTTAAACGATAATTTCGTATCTGATCAGGAAAAAGTAGCCTTCGCGCTTAAGCCAGCATCTGTGTTAAATTCGAGAGATCAATAAATCCAAAAACAAAAAAATGATCCCGAATTTGGATTAATCTATAAGTACTTAGAAGATCCTGAGTCAGTTTCACTAATTGAATCAGCCATTGCCTTAAACTGGCCCCACGTTGGGCGCCAGTGTGACGAACGAGATGTCGTCGCCATGCTCATTCAACTTTTGCTTGAAGCTGAAACTTACTTAATTACATAATAAATTTATGAAGAAATGACAGAGTCAGATATATAAAACAAATGAGCTTTTATTTGAGCTTAAATAAAAAGGTGGGCGTTGGACTATAATTATATTTAATAACTTTATAAATTTCAATGGGCAGCCTTCTTAAATACTTTTAACTTTACTTAACCACAAATAATTTTAACTACTACATTTAACTTCATTAACCCTCTCTGCTTAGTGATCTTTCGTATGTGGGAGGATTCCCTGGACACCACGATACTACTCGACTTACTATCTTCAACTATATCCGCTAACAACTAACTCCTCCAACCCCCGACTACTTCTAATTCACCATCTACATCTCACGGCTACCTCTCTACTATCTTACTGTCTTACTCTCCTTCCGACTAACTCTCGTACTCTCCTTCCAACTAACTCTCAAAAGCAATCTTCCTTCTCCTTTTATACAGTTTCTTTCCAAAATACTTTATAAAATTAACATATTACAATTTCGTTCAACCCAGGAACTAACTCTAGTGATCAGCCGAATCCTAAATTCTTCACATTCACATTTTACTCGTAAAGAGCGAATTTTAATTGTAGCTAACTTTGCTATACCTCACAACCTTTTCTGTTTTCTCTACATGTTACCCTTTTCAAAAATATCTTTTTATAACTAGTTATATATTTTTTTCTGAGATTTTATGCTATACACACATGTAAGCAAGTTTTTGCATTGATAGGGGAAAAAAAAAAGAGCGTAATTCTGAGAATAACGAAGAAAATCTAATGCATTGCGCTATTACAATTAGTTTTGCAAATTTCCTATCAATTATGTGAATTATATAATTTTTAGAATTCAGATATAATAATGAAGTCGGCCATCGGATTCCACATGATATCATTCAAGTTATAGATCCATTAATCAGAGACATTCTGTCATAAGGTAAATAGTAATACTTAAATGTTAAATCAGGCTCAAAAGTATTTTGAACAACAATTAAATATTAAAGATATCCGTTCCTTTACAAATTAGTAATTATAGACACTATTTCTACGACATCGATCTAAGTAAGGCTATCCAGTAAGATTCTTAACTGTGTTAAAGTGGAGAAAGCTCATTATTTTAAGAGCAATTAGTTGTAGTTTATGCTCAAAGTTTTTGCAGAAATGTATGTAAAATATCTACTGAATTAAAGATGGTCAATGCCAAAATATGGAAAAAACGTTCCTACATTCAACCTATTTCACACTAATTCAGTATAATAAAAATAAAGAGCAAGTATTTTTTGAGCTTTTTGATAACAAAATTTCGATTTAAAAAAGTAAAATTTTATCTACAAAAGCGTAAATGAATAATCCTAACGCTTAAAAATTTCAACATCATTTAACGCATAGTTTCCACAAAGTAATTTGTATGATAAATATACCTATTAAATTTAACTACATCATTAAAACATTTTCGAAACAAATTATACATTTAAAACACTTTTACTGTTGTGTGAAATTTAAAGTGTCTTATCTTAAAAGTTTTTCATTTTTTATATTATTAAAATTTGTTTTTATTATAAAAAATAATGCTATTTGGATGATATAATTTCACTATAGTTTTTTTTATCTGAAAAAAAAACAACCCCTAAAGGAATGTATTTTGAATCTTAAAATACTTTTTTTTATACTACAGGGAAATATACATCATATTGCGTAAATGAACTTTAAAAATTAGTGAATATTTTAAGGCAAATGGAAAAAAAAATTTCATAACAGTAAAATATGTGTTAAAAAAAAAAAAAAAGAAAGAAAAGTAAAAGGTGTGAATTTAATATCTACATAATATTTTGTTTCAAAAAAGTCTTTAAAATTAAAAAAAAAACATGAAAATATTTTGACTTAATTATGTCATACAATTTAACTTTGTTTTCCTGTTTGAGAATAATTTTTAAACTTATAAATATTTATTTATTTATTTTGGATTAGTATCGCTTTTTTTAGAACCATAACATTTAATTTTTTAACAAGATATTCATAGATTTTTTTTTTCTTTTAGTTACTTATTTGTGCATTTATTTCAACTTATGGTAAATGTAACTGAGCAAAAATTACTCTATTTTTTTAAAAGTACATTTAAAAACAAAATTGTTGCTTTGATTTTGTTTTTTAAATGAATATGAGTATTTCTAATATTATTGATTTGCAATATAACAATAACGGTCGATTTTTTTAAAAAAATTCATTTTATATACCTCTATTCTGAAAAAAGAAGGAAAGAAGAAAAGCATCTGCCACCGTTGCTCATTTTGTGTGTCTGTTATCCTATCTCAAGAATAAGAAAAAGACCCCCAGTGTTAAGAGTGTTACCAACTTTTTTAAAATAAGAAAACAAATATATTTTTCTTAGCCTAAAATTAATAAGACATTAACAGTTTTTTTCCCGCTTAACACGATTCTGAAAAAGGGGGTTGTGGGGATTGAGGTCGATTGACTGCACTAGCGTCCTAGGCCTGAGGGTGAGGGCCATCCGAGGGTGGTCTTTCTAAGCGTTTTTTTTTAAATAAAGTAGGGTTTCTATCTAAAAAAAATGAGTTTGTATCACGTTAACCTCCAAAAGCCCACTTGCGGTACTTCATATACCAGATAATTTAAATCCACGAAACTTTTGAAATCATTGTGAATGAATTTGCTTTTCTTCGAGATATTTTGCTGTATTCAGACTTATGAAACACTCTGTATATATATATATATATATATATATATATATATATATATACATACAAGAGGAAAAATAATATGAAAGATTAAACAAAAATTAATTAAATAAGCAATATAAAAGCTAAATTTACAAACTTTTTGCGAAACAAAATGCAGCAAATAAAAGATATGTGAACTTGAATATAATGTAAAACGTGAAATATTTTGAAAATAAATGCAACCGGAAAAACAGCATTAAACCAGACTGATAATATTAAGTAACCCAAAAACCATTAAGTCCATCATCAGGAAGGACCTTAAAAGTACAACACCAACAAGTTAAATGGATATCTTTTTTACATCATCATTTCTATCCGTAACTCTTAAAGTATTGTAAATATTTTATTCCTTTCAAATATCTTGGACTGTGTTTTTTATTTTTGTCTTCTTTGCAAGTGTTTTTCACAATATTTTTATAAATGTTTACATTTGTATGTATTATCATATAATTTTATAATTTTTCCTTTGCATCTAAATATTTGTTCGTTTGACATTTAGAGCTGCAAAAAGTAATTTGTTTCTCTGTGGTAAGATGTAGGAGAGAAAACTACTTTCTGTTTTTGCTAGTAGCTTTTGAAAAGTCTTACTGTGTTTCCACTCCGCCTTGAGGAGTCTTCCTGATGATAGACTTTATGTTTTTGGGATTAATAAATATTATCTGCGAGGTATCATTGTTGTTTAACAGGTTGCATTTTTTTCCAAAATATTTTACAGTTTGCAATATACACACACATATATATATATATATATACACAATGCATTCAAAATTTTAAATTTATAGCAACATACTATGCAAAATTCCAAGTGTTGATTTCAAATTAGTTGGAAAAAAATACAGAAATTAGTTTATAATTTACTTAACGCACTGGTAAAATTGAAGTAACGGATTCGCAACGGAAAAAAAAAATTAAATTGTGAAATTTTAACGTCAAACACGAGAAAGTCATGTCCGCATTACAGTTACGCTTGTTCATTGATGATAAAGATTTTGTAATCGTTAGCTACAATTTTTAAGATGTTAAATTATGTCTTTTTATTATGACTAAAATTGCCATTTATTTTACGGAAATTCAATATTTTATAGATTTAAAATAGTTCAAATTGAATTTAATTTTTTGTCTTTACATCACATTACATTAACAATGTATGAAAAGCTTAAATAGCATGTGCATTTAGATTAGTTTTCAGGAACAGAAAATGAAACAAAATTTTATTAGAACGATTAATTAATGAAAGTAACATTGAAGTAGATAAATCAGAAAAGAAATATTTAAATCCAACAGCAGCCAGTCGAGCACGAAATGCAAAATATGTGAAATCATGAAATCACCAAAATGTGACTTATATTTGCAGATATTGGAAATATCACCTTAAATTTAGAAATATGTATAACTTTTTTACTGCAACTCAGTACTTAATTTTGTCAAGAAATTCGGCAATTAAAACTTGAAAGATTTTCCTAGTTAGTAATAGAAAAATAAAATGTTAAGAAGAAAAATAAAAGCCGCAAATTAATGTTTTCTTGTGTTAAATTTATGTATTCCATTCGATTAGTATTAATTTTAAAAAATGCATTTTTATTTAATTGCAAAGAACATTTTTTAACGATTCTTTACAAAATCTGGACATTTTCCAATGTAATTTACTCCTTTTTACCCATTACATTTAAGATGCATTAATATATCTTCTATTCATCTGTGACAGTGTGCGCTAATAAGACTCTAGAAATTTATTACCAAATTAAATATATTATTCTTTTTTTAAGAAAAACGGTAATTTTAAACTGTAGGTACAATGGAAGCGTAGAAATATATATGTCTTTATCGCGAAGGTTGTTTATTTTTTTCTCTTAAATCACAATGAAACATCGTGTATTACTTTAATAATATAAGTATATTTTTTAAAGAAATTAAATAATATTTATAGTTTTTCATTAGTAATGCCTTTGAACATTTTACTATATAGATATAATTTAGAGATATCTTTCTTACTTTTAACGTTTACTCTGCTCTTTTTATTGCGCCTGACGGTCAAATCTTTTGGAGTTTTCCCGAATTTTTCCAAAACGCGCATCATAATTAGGTGTAACACCATGGAAAGTCACTAACGGAGGACACTACACTCAGGTATGGGTCTCTAGCGCAGGCATTTCATTTAAAACCCTACACCATTATCACTGTTCTGTTTTAATATGTATATCATCTATTTAATTTCTTTTATCAGACACATGTGTTTTAAAATTTAGTTTCATAACGATGTCAAAAAAGTAGATATTAACTGCAAAATTATTGAAAGTATTTTATAATAACCTGAATTTTACTTCCATTCTTATTGCACACCTATTATCATAAATTACCCGAAAAATCTTAAAAACCGTGTGAAATTTAGAGGTAATATAAATCTAGAGTCTGAATTTGTACGGTTTTGTGAATACGTAGACTGGAAACATCTACAATTTAATGTACATAGTTACTTAAAAAAAATTACCAAATTTTAAAAGACTGTAATAAATATATTTTTAACCAGAATCATACAAGGGCGGGTTTAAAAGAAGGATTATTCAAATATTTTCTTTTTCAAACGCCACCTGGAAATTTGTAAATTTATGAAACATGTGATTTCTAAACGTAGAATTGCTCACGCCCGAGCAAATAACCAAGTGATGTTTTCTTGGTGTTCCAGGTCACTAGACATTACTCCGCGATCATTTCTTTGCACGGCTGTATGAAAAACAAAACTGCATGTTTCACTACTGCCCAGAAACTTGGTGTGACTACGAAGACGTACTGGTATTTCTCTGAACACAAGGCAAAGTCAGACACGCTGAAACGAACGTGAGAGGAAATGAATGCACTACCAACCGGACATAAGTCGCGGAAATCATATTAAAAAAATAATTTCATAAAACTATTTGACCTGTTTTTTTCTTTTCAAAATTTTTTTGGAAATATTTGCTTTTCATTGACTTTATTTTAGTATGTTAAAATGTCGTACATTATTTTGAACAACCCTGCAGAAAAAAGTATTTTGATACATGCGGAATGAAAAAAAAAAAATTCTTTAAATTTGTTTTGACAAATAAGGAATACATAAAACATTAATTAATTAAAAATAGGTTTAAAAAACTAATTAAAATCGCGTAATTAAACTATATTATCAAATTACGTGAACTCATCATGCACATATTTTGTTACGATGAGGGTTCACGCAATACTTCTGGCGTTATGTAATTATGTAATAATGTGTAAACATAACATTCAACGCAATTTATTTAACAAGTATTTAACTGAATAAAAAACATATTTAATATGAAGTTCCTATTTCTGCGTATAAAATCTATATTTTTGAAAGCATATTTTAATAAATACATTTAAAAATTTATAAATGTAATTTCAACTTCAATTAAAATTATGAAAGTAATTGGGTTTATCTCCTAGTTACTACTATTATTATTATTATTAAGGAAAGAACAAAGAAAATTACACTAAATTTATCAAATTCACTTTCTCAATTAAAGCGTAAAATTGGTTTATTTTAAATTAAAAAAATTACGTAATAGCAAACATGCTACTAAAAATCTACGACTGAAAAAAAAAAAATATTTATGATTTCACATCAAAATTTTGTTATGTTTATTGTTGTCTTATTTCTGTTACTGAATTTTTTTTTATTAATTGAAAAATGTTTGTTGGCAATTTCAATTTTCTGTTTTTGTTTATTTACATTATTTTCTAACTCTGCAAATCTTACAAATTTTATTAAATTGAAAGTCGATTCAGAAATTATATTTACTTAAAATAATAATAATAATAATAATAATAATAATAATAATAATAATAAAATCTCTATAAAAGAAAACTCAATAAAAAAAAAAAAACTCAATTCTGGAAACATATTTTAACATAAAATTAGTTTAATTATTATCTTTTTCTTTTTTCCACATATAAAAAAAATTATTTCTATTGAACATCTTGCAAATAAAAATTCAAATGGAAATTTCAATTTTAAACCGATGGACACCAACAGATATACATCGCAAATATTGCCAAATTTTATGGCAGTTATTATCTCTCACAGATAACCGTAATTTTGCGTAATTATTTAATATAATGGTTCATAAACGAACATCATGATCCATATTAAATATATATATATTAATCTGAAACTAAACTCAATCACACGAAAAACTTAATAAAACTCTCTCTCTCTCTCTATATATATATATATATGTATATATATATTGTTAAACAAGCAAATTAAAATAAAATTATAAAAAACGTGTTGTATTTGGAATATGATCCGTACTTACAGCTTATGTAAAGAAACAATGGAAATTAAATGAAAAATGCTTTGCATTATTTCAATAATTTGCGTAAAATAATCATTTCAAAAAATCATCAATGGTCACTTTTCAGAAAAATGAAAAAAAAAAAAAAAAAAAAAAAAAAAAAAAGAAATGAAAATATATGTATATATATATATATGCAACAGAAAGTTAAATTATTAAAGAGATGCACATGGCTACAGAAATTTTAGAAATATTGACAAATTTTACAACAATTATTAATTTGTACAGATTACAATAATCTGATATAAAAATTATAAGTTAACGCACATAACTGACATAAGTTTTTATACAAAATACATAGCTAAAATACATACATTTGTGTATACCTCGTGCGTGTCTGTGTGTATGAAAGTGAATGTTTTAATATCTTCTGAAACTTTCATACCAATATTTTGTAAAAGGTCAGACGATTTAACTTTGAAAATTTTTTTTAAAGTGTGCTTCATTATAATTCAAAGTTTCAAGTGAATGTACACCGTACATTCACTAGCAACTGAAATGTACTGAAATTTTTACACCGCTATTTTATAAAATGTCAACTTTGCAATAAAAAAAAATGTTTAATTATAATTCAAAATAATATATTTATATTATTTAGAATAGCTATAAGTTGATTTATTTTTTTAAAAAATGACGTATGTCAGAAGAATAAATTTCCAAGTTACATAAATTCTGAATTGTTTTAATAAATTTTATTAAAATATAAATTTATTTGTGAGTAAAATTCTCATTAAAAGTTACAGATGATATTGCAGTCTAATATTGCAACCAAACATTTAAATATTCATAATTGCTTAAAGGGTATTTAAAAATCAAATCAACACTGTAAAAAATAGGTTCTTAAAAATAAGTATATATTGTCTCGAAATAGCTCCGAAACAAATATATAGTTAAATTTGAAAACCCATGTACTCATTTTTGAGTACATTGACATGTCAAGCATGGGGATATTGGGATTCTTATTGGTCAACACCATTTTTGAGCATGTCAGTATACTCAAAAATAAGTACATGGGTTTTCAAATTTAAGCATATATTGTTTTGGGGCTATTTTGAGACAATATATACTTATTTTTAAGAACCTATTTTATACAGTGAACTCATTTTGACTACGCATAGTATCAGTTTAAGATAAGTTTCCTTAAAATAGGTTTCCCAGTCAAATGAAAAATTTTTTGCTTCTTTATGTGAATTCGACGATGAAAAAGGAAACATGATTTCTCGTTTCTCACCTTGTTTCTTTATGGCGAACTGAAAAACAATTAATCAACAAAATTAGTAATAAAAAAAAAATACTCAATTGTCCTTTTATAAAAGTTATTTGTATAAAAAGAAGTATACTACATTTCTATTTCGAAACAAATTATCTAAACAAACTTGCTTCAAACTTAGCATAAAAATGGCTTTTAAGTGTCTTTTTAAATGCCACAGTTTAAATCTGTGTTTTAATTTGTAAATCTTTTCCAAATAAAATGCAAAATTCATTTCATAATATAATTTGTCAGCAAAACATTCTATATTAAAAAATGGCAGTCTCTAAAATTTGAGATTTAATATTTAAAACGTACCAAATCGTTAAATTCACACAAAAACGTATTCAATTATCTTTTCTCTAGAAACAAATAATTAAATTACAAATGTTAGGGGAATATGCTAATAAAATCAGAATGGCACTTCTTTTAACGAGGTTGTGTTGATATTTTCTTTATCCTAGCATTGTCTGAAAATTTATGAACTCTTTTTAATAAGAGAAACACGTATTTGAAAAGACTCTTTTTTTCTTTTCTTTTATGATAATCTTCATTAATTCAGTACCTTGTTTAAGCAAAACTCAGGATTTAATTTTAAAGAAGTGTTTAATTTGCCTACATTATTTTCCTATTTATTTAATAGTATTTGTCTTAATTAAAAAATATATACACACACACACACACACATATATATATATATATATATATATATAATTTTTTAATAATATTAAATAGTTAATATTAAATAGTTTTATTATGTGTTATAATTAAAACATCTAAAATTATTTTTGTATTTTCTTACTTAAGACATAAAGTTACATGCACATTTCATTCTTTTTAACGAAACTTAAAATAGTTTTTCTTTTATTTTGCTTTCTGAAGAACCCTTTCTTTATTTAAAAAAACATATGATTACAAAATGCAACTGTCAAACACTGTACTAAACTAAATCTCTGCAATTTGTTAAATTTTAGTGCATTTTTTAAATGTATGTAGAAAAATTTATATTGTTAAATCGGTTGGAAATTAGAGATGCTTTTTAATTCTTTTTTTTTTTTTTTTTAACTACAATTTAATCTATAAAAATACTATAAAACTTGGAAGTTCTCGAACTCTTCAAAATACGAATGTAAAGTTATCTTTAAAGAAAAACATTTTATAACTAGTCTTTCCCGCGCAAATCTCAAAAATAAAATTACTGGAAATTTTTAGTGTTTATCTTTATTATTATTATTAAAAGAGAATTAAATATTTGACATTTGCCTTATAATTTCAATTTTACAAAATATTTTTTTTTTCCGCTGCTAAGTTAAAAGTTCTTAAAATTAAATAATTATTATTTACTAAAAAGCAACTATTTTCTAAAATTTCGCGGAGTCAAATTACCATATCACATACGTAACAGAAATTTCATAGTTAATAAATGTATGTACAAAATAAATAAAGAAATAACGTTCATTTTATTTATAATGAATGAAAAATTTAAACAAATACAATAGATGGCGCCATCACACCGTCCTGCTAAATATACACTGTTAAATGGGAGGTTTGTCTTTAAAATTTTACAAAAATTCTTCTAAATATGAGGTTTTGAGCATACGTTTCAACATAATATATATATATATATATATTTATAAAAGAAAAAGAAAGAAATAAAGAAAGAAAATGTGCATTTCAAATATATTAGATTCAGTTTTTTAGCCGAAGTTTCTAACCAAAGCACTTATATTAATTGCTCTCTCTGTAGCAGGCGAATTTATGGTTTGGGTCTGGGTTGATCAACCAGTTTTTGTATCGTTTACAGACAATTTAATCTTAACTTGTCCATGTTAGAAAAATACTTTGTAGATAAAATAATAATAATAATACAAATCTATCAAACAGTTTTTTTCCCCCATACATGGCTAAGAACTATTCCAAATATATCAGCATTCAGTAAAAAAGAACTTCATTAAAGTATTAAAAATTAAAGTGGTGTGTTCGTTTGGGAACTACAGCGCAACGCACATACACGCAGTGGCAGACAATGACTTCTAAAAAACTTCTAATATTCCATTTTTTTTTTTTTTTTTTTTTTTGTATCTGCGGTTAAAAACAAATTAATGTTAAATTGTATGTTAATTTACCTAAAGTTAAAATATGTTTATTTTTTTCTTCTAACATAATTTTATGTACGAAAATAGTGTAAATTTTTAAATTCTAACAATACAAAATTTTTCTAAAAATCATTACAATTTTTTTCCATGAAAAAATACTCTTTCTTTAACATCACAAAATTCAATTATTACTCCTTAGGTATATTACTCTTTATTTATTACTTTTCAAGTGCGTCTATCTTTCTTGAGTATTTAAAATCAAATTTACTTAAAATTATTTATTTTTATTCATTTTATACAAATAAACATAAATGAGAAAATTTCTTTTAAAACAAATTTATCAGGCATTTTCATTCATTGCTTTTTCATTCGTAAAAACTTTTAATATTCCTGAATAATATAATTAACTTCAGTTGAATTATTTAATCAAATTAAAAAGTATATTTTTCTAAAGTCGAATCATTTCATTATCTTTTCGAAGAAAGAAATCCCAAAAATGTTTCAATCTAATTAATTATATCTTCATTTGTTATCTTTGCTTTTACTTACAAACGTAATTTTTTACTGGTAGGATTGAATTAAAATTCTCAATGATATTTAGAATAGCAGTAAAATGTCTTTTGTGGTATTCGTATTCCCTTTAATCAAATTTTTTGAATTTATATATATATTTTTTTTAATCTGAATTGAATTCCTATTTACTAACTTTTAATTATGCGTCAGGAATTAAATTGATACGTAATAACTAAAAGCTGATTATTTTGATTTATTTGCATTAACATTTCTCTTAAATGTTAATGTTTGTCTTAAATTTATTTCGCTATTTCCTCACATTTTCTGCTTTTTTTTTTTTTTTTTTTTAACAGATTTATAAGATTTTTCAGAACTAGTGTTACGGATAAGTAAATTTCTGATATTTAACAACACAAAATATTTATTATGAATAGAAATGTGTATATATTTATTCATTTATATAATATTCCTTATTGTGGTTTTGCTTTTAACGGTTATATTAATTAAGTTAAATACAAGTGGATACATTAAAATGCCCATTATTTTAATTAAAATGCGCTTAATTTTACGAAATGAAGTAAAATAGTTAAGAAACGCTTTTCCTTTTCCTTATAATATTCTTTTTTTTTTCATATAATTTGATGTATTTTTTAAAAAAATATTTTCGAAATTAAAAACTCGTAACATAAAATAATTCAGAAATGTTTTTTTTTTTTTTTTTTTCCCTTATAATATTTTTTCCCCTATATAATTTGATGCATTTTTTAAGAATATTTTCGAATTAAACTCATTAACATTTTTTATAATGAGAATTTTTTAAAATACAACATATATATATATATATATATATATATATATATTAAACATAATATTTAAATTTTTTTCTGATTATTCTGTTACACACACACACACATACATATATATATTCTTGTAAAAGTAGTATATTAAAAATTAAAATTATCAGTATACACGAAGACTCAAGAGTTTATCAAGATTTATAAAAGACTGCATGTATGTTTATATATAGTATATATATATGAAAGGATAAAGAGAGGTAAGTTTTTAAATTATTATTTTATTATTTTAAATTAATAGTGAGCAATAATTTAAAGAAAATCCCATTAGAAAGTCTTAACTTAAAATTAATTCTAAAATTTCCCCTGTAAAGTAAGTTTTAGTACAAGGCGCAAGCATAACGCAAAAATCATGAAAGAGAACCAATTTTAAGATAAGAAAGTGATGAATAAGTGCAACCTGCAGATTTTTGTGGTTAGGAGCTGCATAGTAATTAATCCTAGAAATCTGGACCTCAGCTAAGCTGTCAATCATTAAGTTTATATCCATAAGCATAGGAAGGAGTGGTGTGATTTCCCGCCAAAAATGCCAGTATTTAAGTGAAAACACGGACAGAGGAGCTCTCTCTTCTGGTGTGCTCTTGCTTAGTAAACTTACGTCAAATAACGGCCCGGGAGGAGTCACGGGTATCACATGATGTTTGATCGCGGGCCTCCGGCTACACTGCGCGGCTCCCATTTGCTCAGCCTATAATTATGGATTGTATCTTATGATATGTTCCAGATGGATAAATAAAAACATGTGCTTCAATTTTGGAGTTATTACTGAGTGCCAGCCTCTTTCCTTCATAGCTATTATGTGACTCAAGTAAGGGAAGTCGTCACATTAAAATAAGTCGACAGGCATGGAACACCTGCATAAAATAAAAAATAATGGTCCTCTAGAAGTTATAACTGCAAGAAAATTATGTGTGATCGTGACCCCTCTTGGAGGGACATTAAATTAAATCTATATCAATAAAAGCAGCCTTCTCAAAAGAAAAATATCGTTCCTTATCTTTAATACCTAATGGAGAAAAGAAAATAAAGGAAAATATATTCATTCAATCAGGCAAAATTAGCTTATTCAACAGAGACTGAATTGCATCTCAAAGAAAGTGTGTCAAGTTTGGTTTTTCTCTGCACTCTTCTCTGCATCCATCAAGGTCAGAGCCATGTGTTGATAAAAAGAAGGAAACCAGAGCAGATGTTTCTTCCATTGTCAAATGTGTTATTTCATCAAGGTCAATGGCCTCATTCACTGGATGGAGGAAAATTAGAAACAGATAGATAAACAATCAAAAGTGTTAAAGTCATTTCATTTTGTTTTGTTGACAGAAAAGTAAAATTTTTTTTATTTTTGTTACGACATTCACGGAAGAAAAGTAAGTGAGTAATGATTTATTTATTTTAGAATAAAGAGGAACTTTAATTTAAAAAAAAAATGATATTTTCACAAAGTTGGTATTATTTTTGAATTTTTATTTTTATTTTTATTTGAATTTTTTTATTTAAGGGTTATCTAAATTAGTTTTTGTTTTTAATGTTCTGCACAATTAATTTTAAAAATTGATATTTTCACAAAGTTGGTATTATTTTTGAATTTTTATTTTTATTTGAAATTTGCATATTATTATGTTTAAGAGTTATCTAAATTAGTGGTGGTTTTAATGGCTGCATAATTATTTTTAAAAATTGATATTTTCTCAAAGTTGGTGTTAATTTCTAAATTTTTATTTTTATTTGAATCTTGAATATATTTCATAAAGGTTGAATTTCTTTGACAAAAAAAAAATTGAATTTTCTAAATTTCAAGTTAAAAAATAGAAGTTAAGATGGCCAAGGACCCACCCGCAGATCCAGTGGACCCTGAGAATACAGGTGGAGGTGATTTAGGTGCCATTTCAGAGACAGAGCAGGGTAATTTAACTGAATTAAATAACTCTTCCTCTTCTACAAACACACCGGTAAAAGAGGAAAACGTGCTTATTGAATTTTGCCCTGAAAATGGAATGTTATGGACGGCGTGGTTGCCGTATTTTGACGCGTGGTGTCAGGAGAATAAAAAAGACGCAATTTGGAAGGTTAGGAACATACAAAGGTTTTTTAAGGGGAGAGACCTAACAGTTTATGTTAATAATAGCTTAAATATGATGCACTGGGAAGAAGTAGTAGAAATTTTTAATGAGCAATTTACTACACCTGGAGAGACCTCTTTAAATGATTTTTCAAGTATTGTATTCAAACAGGGTGACAATGTTATAGATTACTACCACAAGAAACTTCAAGTGGGACGAGCTTTAGGTCTAGAACCTAAATTCCTGTTGAACGGATTAACAGACGGATTGCCATTAACATTAAAACAACTTGTGGTGGTTAATTCCCCGAAAAACCTAAATGAATGGAGGGATTTGGTTCATCGCTTAGATAAATTGCAACTATCAGGAAAATCAGCTGATCCCCCTCCCACCTAAGTCGCCTGATCAGTATCCAAAATATAACTATTCGCAAGTATTCAATAGGGTCCCTGTACAATACAACCCCCGTCCACAACCGTGGAGTTATCGATTTCCTAATGTAAATAGACCCCATATGGGATACTCTAATCAAAATTAACCCACTAGGACTCATGATAACCGACCCAATTTACGAGGGCCTAGACCCCAGCAGTCAAACGCAAATGCACGACTACATTTTCAAGGACCTTTACCTCCTTTTCCATGTAAATATTGTACTAAAATTAACATCCCTAACGCGTTTCATTGGCATAGAGAATGCCCGTTCAAGCAGGAACAACCGACTCATACCACAGAAGAGTAGGAAACCACAGTAGGAAACAGTACGACAGAAGGTGTAAATAACACATATTGACAGTTTGCCGCGACCGGTCGCATAATTCAAAATAAGGGTACCCAAAGAAAGAATCAGCAAACAAGTCAAAGTTTTAAAAACCCAAACTCGTACTCTAATCCTATTCATTTAATTTTCGACACAGGCAGCAGTTTAAGTATTCTTCCTCAACATTTTGTTCAGAAATATCGACTTCCCACATAAAATATCTCGCCAATAAATGTTGTACAAACACAAGGGATGTTGAAGATTACCAAAAAATGTTCCCTGTTATTACAAATAGGTAATATTACAAAAAAATATTGATATGTTTATTTTGAATAATAACTTACCGTATGCTCTCCTTAGCTTAGATCATTGTGGACTATTTGAATTAACTTTTGATTGTGTTAAAAAATGTGTAACACAAAATAACAATATTCTACCATTGTTAAAAAATATACCAAGTTGCTCTCAAACCTTACATTTAATTCCTGAAAATGAAAATACAATTAGAAGTGAAAATGTTAATGTTTAATCAAATAATAGGGTAGAGAAGATAGAGTACACTCCTGCCACTGAAGAAAATCCCGTAACTCCTTAGTCTGCTAGAGAAGGAAAACTTCCTACTTTATTATCAAAATATGTCAAAATTTTTGCTAAATCAAAATATGACGTTGGAAGAATTCGTATGGAACCCCAGAGAATTTATTTAACTTCTGATTTACCTATTTCACTCATAGCCTATAGAACTTCCCCTAAGGAAGAATAAGAAATTAAAACCCAAATTCAAAATTTATTACAGGCAGGTATAATAAAAGAAAGTTGTTCCCTTATTCGGCACCTGTAACCCTGGTGTATAAGAAGGAAGAAGGAAAAAAGAGTCGTTTATGTGTTGACTTCCGTAAACTTAATTCGATAACAAAAACCGATGCTGAACCACTTCCCCGAATAGATACTTTATTAGATAAATTAACTAAAGCAAAATTCTTTTCCACCCTCTACTTGGCAAGTGGATATTGGCACATTCCTATCCACCCAAGAGATACTGAAAAATTGGCCTTTGTTACAACTTTTGGATTATATGAATGGAAATACCTGCCCTTTGGCCTCAAGAATGCCCCTGATATCTTCAATCGAACAATTAGAAGAATCTTAAATAAATACAAAATAGATTTTGCATGTAATTATTTTGATGATATTATTGTATTTTCACAGTCAGAAGAACATTTCAAGCACTTAGAGCAACTTTTTGAAATCTGTGTTAAAGAAAACTTAAAATTAAAATTATCAAAATGTAATTTTGTCAAAACAAAAATTAATTTTCTAGGATATGAAATTACTAATGGACTTATTACGCCTGATAATCCCAATATTGAGGTCATAAAAATTTCGAAACCGCCAAAAAATGTCAAGGAATTACAGAGAGTTTTGGGATCCGTAAATGTTTATGCTATATTTATTCCACAATATGCAACAACTAGAGCTCCATTAAATAATTTGCTAAAGAAAAATGTCCCCTATGTTTGGGACCAAAAATGCGAAAATTCCTTCCAAAAATTAAAAAATGCTCTAATAAGTAAACCCATTTTAAGACTCTATGATCCCAAAAGCCCTGTCATTTATTTGTTGATGCATCGAGTCATGGTGTGGGATGTGTTGTTAAGCAGGCAGATGAGAATGGCACTTTACATCCAGTAGCATCATTCTAGAAACTTACGTAATTATGAAAAAAATTATGCCATTACTGAATTAGAATGTTTAGCAATTATTGATGCTTTAGATAAATTTTATCATTATTTACACGATCAAAAATTTGTCATACATACAGATCATGCGGCTCTCACTTGGCTAAAAAATGTGAAAAATTTAAGAGGAAGATTATTCCGCTGGCCCCTTAAACCAACAGCACGATTCACAGCGCGGCCGAGTAGAAGAGTGAGTGAGACGTGACGTAGCCGAAAGGCTCATTTCTACTTCATCGCTGTTCTCGGTAGTAGGAGAAATTGCTATTCCGTGGCCCGTTTTCACTCGCACACGAGTTGTGCCAGCTGATCGATGAAGCAAGCGAGAAGGCGTCCCTAAAATGACGTCAGTTTTACCGATTATGATAGAAAACGTAGCGATATAACCGATAGGAAAGGTTTCATCGGAATATTGTTTGTAATCAAAAGCACGTGCAATGCATACTGCGTAGTTGTAGAAATTCAATTGTAGACATGACAGTCGGTGTTTGCTCTAATTTACATTTTCACATATCTGATAAATAACTTTATTTACATCAAGTTTTTCCAACAAAATTTTAACTATGAATTAAATAAGTTCTTAATTTCGGACTGAAATATTATTGTTTTATGTATGTGAATAATGAATATTTTGTCATATACATAAACATTAATTATTCGGTCATTTGCAAATTGGATTAAAGCATTTCTTCTGAACATCTTATGTGGATCATAAAAATATAATTACAAGTTGTAAATAGGTAAGGAGAGTGATTTATATATTCTTGCTTGATTATTAAATTTCAGTTGAAAATTTGATATATATATATATATATATATATATATGCATTGATATAAAGATTTTTGTTATAAATTGGTATGAATTTTTTTAAATTTACAGTGTTTGCTTACAAAGTTTTTAATTCTGTGTCTTTTTTTACATCAGTTTTTCAATTCATTTTAAAGCTTGGCTTTTATAACAATTAAAAAAGTTGCTTTTTCCTCTGTTCCTCTAAACTGTGTTTTTTCCCAAATATAATTACAACAATGAAAATACCTGAATTTAATAATTTAAATATATTCATCTTCCTATATTTCATGTTTAATTTTCTGAAAACTTGATATTTATAAAACTGGTAGCATTAGTATAACATTTTTTAAGAAAAATTATATGTATACATATACATATAATACTTGCATATAATATATATATACATATAATGCTTGGTGTGGACACTAGATGAAATCATTCTATATACCCATATTTATAACATTTTTATACACAACTCTACATATTACTATATACATGACAAGCCAACAATTTTTCGTCAAATGCAACTCTTTATAGTAATATCTTTACAGTTCAAAATACTAAACAGAAAAATTCTGTTTTAAAATATTTTTTCTCTTTAATCAGATGAAAATTATTAAGTTTTTTCATTATTTAAATTAAAGAAAAGAATTTATTTCAAATATCCCAAATATAATTCTTTATTATTTACTAAAAGTATTCAGTATTATATATTATATTTAGCAATGCTGAAAGCACCGAGTGAAACCATATTTCTCTTAACATAGTTATACAAATTCCGTTAAGCAAAATCTTGTATAGGTTATCAAAATAGAAATAAAAGTCACTAATTTATCAAAGTATATCTTATTATTCTACTATGGTGCTTTACTTTTTTAATACCAAAGCATCACACAAAATATGTCATTTTTAAGACCTGTATTTGAATTTCTTATAGCCATAAAGTAGCTGCGTCACAAACTTTTAACCCATTAAGGGATTTTTGTATTGATTAATAATACAAAAATATATCAGTAATTTTTCTTACCTATTTGCAGCTTAATAAAGTGAATCATAGTTTAGTATTTTTCTTGGATCCAGTTTTTTTTTTATTCATATGAGATTTTAATGATTATTTTCAGATGATTGAATAATGCAGTACATGTGTGTCAAAATATTTAATTCTACATACATAAAATAACTATTAAGTTAAAAAACAATCAAAATAATATTTAAATAGATTGATTACCAGGTTTATTTATGAAATTAATGGCCTTGATCATTTCGACATTTAATGTTTTTCACAAGGGAAGCATTTAAAATAGAATGGAAGTTTATTTAAAAATAAATAAATAGTTAGCTTTGCAGCCTTATTGTGTATTAATAGAAACTAAACACATTAATTTAATTTGAAATTTAAAGTCTCATACACATTTTAATCATTTGGAATTAAAATTAACAAAATCTGTACTTAAAGAGGGAAAAAAGTAAATATACATGTATAAACAAACCTATTATTATTTTTTGAGTAATAAATATGAAATTCTGTACAAGATGGAGTTTAGTTCAGTATGAAGGACTTTTTCAAAGCCTATTCTTCTATACAAAAGCATGAAATAACTCATAACAGTGTTTTGCTCCTTCTAAATAGTTACTATATCCATTTCTTAAAATATTATATTACAATTTTAGTATAGGATAATCTTAGTAACTTTTAAATTTTTGTTGCCATTTTGAGAATAAATTAAAATAGCTGTAACAATTGCATTAGTATAATCTTGTCGAGAAATATTAATTTTCTTAAACCGAATATATATATATATATATATATATATTTCCTTTCACGTAAGAAAAAAATGGATGCATTATTTTGAAAGTGGGAGGAATCAACTTGTTTTAACTTTTTAATAATTTTGAAGTTAAACCTGTGTTTTTTTATTTAATATTGCTTGAACTGAAAAATAAGCATTACTAGAATTTGATACCAACTTTTGTAGTGATCAATTGAGCGGTGTAGTTTTGTATAGAGAATTGAAATTTAACAAAACTTAAAAATTGTTTGATTCAAGGGGAGTAATGCAAATTTCCACAACGCTAAAATCACTGTCTAAAAACAATAGTCGTGTAATGCAGTATCAAGATAACTAATAAATAAATGTTCCAATTTCCATTGACCAAAATGAAATTTCTTCTAGTACTAACATTACCGCTGTGTACAAGTTTGTCAAAAGATTATTGTAGCAACCGTTAAGACAGGTGCCAATACTTAGATATTTATCGCATTTTTTTCTCCCCAGAAAATGATAAATTGCTAAATATTAGCACCTACGTGTATGAAACTACTTAATATTGAAAAGCGCTGAAAACAACTATTTGGGATGCAAAATAAATGACCTACTATAAAAAATATCTATTAAAACCTATAACAATGATATTTAGAGAGTTGTTGTTAAAACATTATAAGGCAAATTAAACATTCAAAATGAGAAAATTCTATAAAAACAAAATAATCTAACGTGAAATTGAGATACAACATAATTTTGAAAATTTGGTTTGCATGATTTACAAAAAATTTGCATGTCTGTTTATCTCTTACAGTCATTGCTTGTATGAAAGTAGTATGTATATGTTTTTATTTAATATCTTGTATCATAATATATATATATATATATATATATATATATTATCTTGTTATGATGGCAAACTTAAAAATTGTTTAAGCATACTGCTGTTTATTTATTTAAACTTTCCAAAAAAGTTAAAGTTGTTTATGACTT
This sequence comes from Salticus scenicus, assembly GCA_963930645.1. Classification (NCBI taxonomy): domain Eukaryota; kingdom Metazoa; phylum Arthropoda; class Arachnida; order Araneae; family Salticidae; genus Salticus; species Salticus scenicus. Next base: position 324,391,446 of record OZ005654.1, read on the forward strand.
GGTTGATTTTTTTAAGATGACAGTAGTTGAAAATTGTTTATTCATAGTTTTTTCACAACTTTTGTCATGTAAATAATAGTTTGTTGGAATATTTCAAGAATATCCATCAAATAAACATCATTCATAAAACATAAACATAACATTCATAACCAACATAATATTCATAAATAACAAACATAACATTCAATATACATAACATATCAAACATCATTCATGCCTTTCTTTGGAAATTTCAATTATAACCAAAACATGGGATCTCTTATCATTATAAAGCAAGCGATTTATCGCCAAATGTGACCTTTCACAACAACCTCAAGATTTTGTTATGCAACATAGTGTTTCATAACAAAAAGTGTGTTTCAAGTTTTGTGTACAAAATCTATTTTAAAACACAATTTTTTCTTTGATTAATTGAAAATTGATAAAGTCTTTTTATTTCTTAAATCTGAAATATGTATAAATTTATGGACAGGTGTAGTATAATACATCATTTAACAAGTTTTCAAAATTGTAACCAAAAGTCACCAAATTGACATTTTAGCATTTTTAAGCCATTTGAAAGTTTGCTATAATTGTGTTTTTCTCTAGATAATTGTCTATGTAAATATTTCTTTAAAGTATAATATATTATCTTTATATATCACAAAACATAATGAAATTTATATATAATTCAGAGGCACAAAACCACGTTTTCTAATGAATAAGGAGTAATCAGCATTAATGATTGATTTACATGTTTATATAAAATTAACCAAGTACATTTTAAAAAATAAGTAGAAAAATTTTAAAGTGTATTTTTTGTTGTTGTTGTATCGAAACAAGGATGAGAAGTTGGAGGTTTAAAAATGTAACAAATGGGTAAAGATGCAAAATGTTTTATAAATCATGCAAACCATCTGTTTTTTTTTTTTTTTTTTTTTTTTTTTTTTTCTTCATCTTTTAATTTATTGAAATTTGAATTTTAAAGCAATAAATTTTGTAAATATCAGTTTTGCAAATAATTTAATGTATGATCGTTCAATAAAATTTGATATAATATGTGTGAAAGGGAGAAGATCCAATTATAAAACAGATTCACAACTAGATTATATTATAAAAATTTATTATTTCATTATTATTGAAAAAAGCTTAAAAAACAAACTTCACAAAAAGGCATTATGGTAATTCAAAAGTCAATAGTTGTTTAACTAATGTATTTCATAAATAGAACTGATAGAAAATAGAATTAGTAAATGAACATTGTTATTACTTAATGCTAAAATATTTACTTCTCCTTACCTATTTACAATTTGGTGATACTTTGGTATATTATTGAATTTTCATCCCAGAAGAGGCATACTTCTTTTAGTATAATATAGTATCCAGTTTGAAGATAAAGGACTGAATTCCTACTGCTTATGAATATGGCAAAATTTTAAATATCCACATTCACAAAACAATAGCCATTCAGTCTAAAAAATGAAATTTCATCTTCATCATTTTCGTTAAAAATAATGTTGAAAACTAACTTTCGATTATAATTTTACAAAATAATACATTTAAAATATAGTTAAAATAAATAAAAAAATAATATGAAAAGATTATTTTCTTAAAAAACGCAGTATAACTTCACAAAATCTGTCGCAAATTTCTTTTTTAAAGAGTCAATACACACTTCTCCATCGCTGCTTCTCGGTTCTCGCCGACATAGAACCAGCCGAGTCCGCGATGCAAACAAACGAGACATTTAACACAACGATGGAGTAGAGAAAATGAGCCCCAGAATTGCTATTTCTCACTCACCGGAAAAGCTGACGTCAAAATGACGTCAGAGATGGGCGTTGTCACTGCCATTTCTCCGCTCGTACGTACTCTGAATCGGCCTGCTAGTATGTTTGACTACCAAATTCAATATCAAAAAGGTTCAACTAATATTGAAGCTGATATGTTATCCCGATTGCCTGTTTTAGAAAATGTGTCACACCATGTACACCTCCTTGACTTAAATGAAATTAAAGACAATCGGAAAAAAGAAAACATAATTATTAATGGTAAGAAAATTATGGAAATTGATGATGTAAGTGTAATTAAAAAGAAAGGTTTGTATAAGATAATAGTCCCTATGTCATTAAGATTATCCCTACTAGAGAAAACCCACACTCAATTTGGACATCCTGGAATTTATAAAATGGTAAATTTAATTACACCCCAGTATTATTGGCCTAATATTAATGAAGATATCGAAAGTTTTGTGAAACATTGTCATATTTGTCAATTAAACAAAAAATGTAAACAAAAAAGATTTGACTTGTTACAACAAGTACCACCAACAGATAAACCTTTTGAATGTTTGTCTTTGGACACTGTTGGTGGACTTAATTATTATAATTCTACAAAAGAGTATTTGCATTTGGTCGTGGACCATGCAACCCGTTATGTGTGGGGATTTCCATCAAAAAGCGTTAGCACTGAAACTTATACAAACTTTTTAAAACAAATATTTCAAATTCAAGTGCCTAAAAAATTGCTAACGGACAGAAATGCAGCATTCACTTCATCCCGTTTTAAAAAATTTCTTCGAAATTATTATGTTAAACACCTATTAACAAGTAGTCATCATCCCGAGTGCAACGGGAAAGTCGAGCGGCTCAATCGGACTATTGTTACGCGTTTAAAGTGTAAAGTTAATTCTTCTTCAAACAAAATTCCCTGGACTAAATTACTTGAAGAAGTTTTAAATCAGTATAACTCAACACCTCATTCAGTAACTCAGTTTCCACCTAAATATTTATTATTAGCAGAATTACCATATGACCCCTTATTGGCAAATAATAATTACTACCCTTGAGTTGATGAAGCTAGAAAAATAGCAAAAGAAAAAACAATACAATATCATAATAAAAACAAAGTCAGATATGATGCTCGATTTCTCCGTGTGGAATTTTCAGTTGGAGATGAATTGATTTATGAGGAATTTCAATATCCAAACACGCGTAAATTGAGTTCACCTTATTCAGGACCATATAAAATCTTAAGACAATTATCTAACGTTAATTCTGAGATAGACAAACTCAGCCTTCATTTTAAGAGAAATTCAGAAATTGTCCATTCATCTAAGTTAAGATACTATAATAATCCTAAAAATTTCAAATTAAGTCATGAATAAATTAGTTAGGTATCAGCTTCCAATCCCATGTTTTTTTTTTTTTTTTTTTTTTTGCTTTCCTATTTCCCCATACGTGTTGGATGAGGATCCTAGCTGAGTTAAGGAAATCGGAGGGATGTCGGGAGACATATCTTCTTTCCTTTGACTCAGTGGCACTAGCGTGCCCTTAACTTTTCTTTTTTACAAATATACCTTTTCGGTTTATTTAATTTTTTTTCTTAAATATCATGTAGATGGTTTCGTGAAATGAGGATCCTCCGCTCCTGAGCCCCTTTTCTATAAGCAGTCTGTTTTCTCATGGTCTCCTGATCTTCACCATTGTGATGTGTTCGGAGAACACGGGAAAACTGATTTGTTTCCCCTCTCTGTAGAAGCTAGCCAGTTTCCAACTTTATCCCAAATTACTTTTTTAGAAAGGCTTGACCTTCTCAGAGTTTCAAGTTTCAAGGGTTAATGTACCCACCATATAATTTTTTTTAGAGTGCCAAACTTGAAGTTTATAGCAGTCGGAAATACTTTGAAAACAAATAATTACTCAGAAAAAGTAATTAACTTGGTTTTATGTGTAAATAATTTGTAAAATATTTTTGCTATTATTAATATTATTATTGTTTGTATCTTTAGTAAGTATTTTTATATAATTGTTTGAAAATGTGTTTTACATTAACCAGGAAAAAGTGTCAATGATCTGAAATGATAGAAAAGTATTCATAGTGTCATTTTTTCAGAGATGTGGACTTGTGAGAAAACTGCAAGTTCCGTATATATATTTTTTAAATAGATTCCTTGCAGATGTGTAATATTTTGTTCAACGTCATTATATTTTTATGTAATTTTAAAGACTCTGTGCAAAACCCAAAGGACTTCTTCGCCAAAGAAATGAACTATTTTTCCTACTGATCAGTTACAAAACTTATTTACAGGACCTTGTTATAATGGTTCATTATATATGAACACAAAACTATTATAAGACTATAAGCGTCACCAACTCGTTGGGAGCTAGAAATTTCTGCTTTAATATTTTCTGCTATATATAATATTGTATACGAGAGCTACATTATGTTTTATTTTATATTTTTATATTACTCCTATGAAACTATTGTATACATAGGGTTGAGCACTAGGAACGTGCAGGACTACAGGAAAAAAAATTCAATAAACAGGATTAAAGTAGTAATTAAAGAGACAATATACGCACTTCTCCTTCTACACAGTAATATAGACCATCTTTTCCTGGACTATCTGCCGTCTCTGATTGAGTTCCCATGGACTTGCAGGCAAGCCATGGGGAACGTTGTCTTGGAGGGGGGGGGATATGAAAGGATAAAGAGAGGTAAGTTTTTAAATTATTATTTTATTATTTTAAATTAATAGTGAGCTATAATTTAAAGAAAATCCCATTAGAAAGTCTTAACTTAAAATGAATTCTAAAATTTCCCCTGTAAAGTAAGTTTTAGTACAAGGCGCAAGCATAACGCAAAAATCATAAAAGAGAACCAATTTTAAGGTAAGAAAGTGATGAATAAGTGCAACCTGCAGCTTTTTGTGGTTAGGAGCTGCATAGTAATTAATCCTAGAAATCTGGACCTCAGCTAAGCTGTCAATCATTAAGTTAATATCCAATAAGCATAGGAAGGAGTGGTGTGATTTCCCGCCAAAAATGCCAGTATTTAAGTGAAAACACGGACAGAGGAGCTCTCTCTTCTGGTGTGCTCTTGCTTAGTAAACTTACGTCAAATAACGGCCCGGGAGGAGTCACGGGTATCACATGATGTTTGATCGCGGGCCTCCGGCTACACTGCGCGGCTCCCATTTGCTCAGCCTATAATTATGGATTGTATCTTATGATATGTTCCAGATGGATAAATAAAAACATGTGCTGCAATTTTGGAGTTATTACTTAGTGCCAGCCTCTTTCCTTCATAGCTATTATGTGACTCAAGTAAGGGAATTCGTCACATATATATATATATATATATAGATAGATAGATAGATAGACAGATAGATAGATATCCATATATATATTAAAATTATATTCAAGTGATGATTTAAAAAAAACTCTTAAACTTTGCATACATCAAGAACAATGTTAAGCCTCGTGTTTTACAATTAATACGGAATTACGACAATAGTTAGGGCCGACAAACTTTCAGTAAAAAATATTATTTATGACCACATATTATTAGTAAAAGCGTTCTGAGCGTTCATAGACACAATTTTTCAGAAATGTCGAATTTTTTTAGAATTAATTGCTTAGATAAAATTGTTCTGTTGCTTGAAACACAGTATTGATTGGAGTTTGATCGTTATAAATAATATGCTATTGTAAACGCAAAAAGAGTTGTAAGGTAAAATGACAAATCCGTATGAGTTGTTTAAGCAGTGATAGTTTTAAGATGGGGAAGAATTCGTTGCAGAAAGTTGAAACATAGATTTTTTTCTTATCGAAGTGTTGTACGATTTCATAAAAGCTTTTTTGCAAGTATGTTGGGGGCACTTGGAATTAAAGATAGAGAGGTATTATGTAATTTTGTTTTACATAATAAAAAATACTTTTGACCAGCTAGTTTAGGCGCATATACGTTCCACTCATTTCTTCATTATATACTGTATCTGAATATATGTAGTGTTTTAGTGTAGTGATATTTTCTTTCCCTAATGAACTATAAATGTATTTTTTTTAAATTGGTATTTCTTCATCTTTAATTTTCCACCTCTCATGCTTCCATCAGCAACATGTTTAATCCGTGTGTTAAAGGTAACGCAACAGTAGCGCCAAATAAATTTCGATATTCCCCTCAAAAGTCTATTTTACAGTATTATGTAATTTAAAGAATATTTTGAACAACTTAATGAGTATATGAGTATTTAATTTAAATAAATATAAGGAATCTGAAAAATTTGGCATTAAAGTAGAGTCTCCAAGAAAAATAATTTTCTTTTTTCTTTCTTTTTTTTTTTTTTTTTTTATTATTGCTTTACTTTGTTTGGGATAAAAATTCACTTATGCTCATTTAGAACGTCATATTAAAAATATATTTCCAAATACCGCAGATAAAGCAAAGTTAAATCGAAAAATGAGTCGTAAAGAAATGTCACATTTTCGAAAAACACTATAATGCAAGTTAGAAATCGGGACAGGTAACAGTTGGAAATTAATTTATCGTTCACAGCAATTTCAGATATAATTTCGCCTCTATCCACAATTCCAAATGCAAACAGCATATTATTATGTCGCAGCGTGGTTGTGCTGTTAAGTTGTGTCATCTTAGGTAGCAGAAAATAAAGCTGTACTTAGTTGACAGTTAAAAAGTGAAGTAATAGTCTCATATTTACAAAATAAATAGTTAAAAGCTTCTTTCAAACTTGTAGCAAGTCGGCAAGATTATTCTTTCGTTGATAGGTATCTGTAAGTGCTCACATTCCACAATTTCACAAAGCTGTCAAAAGTTGCGAAGGTTAGAGAATGATTTACTTGTATAATTATTATATATAACAATGTATAACTATTTACTTAGTTCAATTCGTATTGTTTTGTTTGAAGTAAGATATTAATTGGGGGGAGGAGGTGAGTGAGACAGTGGGTTTATCTCTGCACTAATGCAACACTGTGAGCAACTGGCGACAGATATTAGTTGAAATCGAATCGTTTTAACAAATGTTGTGGTGATAGTTTCAGTGGGTATTCAGAAGTCTAGCTTTCGGAGAAGCTTTAGAGAATTTTTTAATAAGAAAGTATTTCTTAAAGAAGATTGTTATGGTAGATATTTAAAGATACACTCCATGGTGAAAAAAAATAGATGTATGTTAATATTTATTATGACAAGCAAACTAATTTGATAATTTATTTATTTATTTATTTATTTTAATTACGTTTTTACATTTGTCATACATATTAATTAGGTCGTTGCGAAAGTTCGTGCGGACGCGGATCATTTTATTGCCTCCAAAGACGAGAGCTTCTATCGCCGTGGTATACATTTGTTACCCGAAAAATGGGCAAAGGTTGTAGAAAGTAATGGAGAGTATTATAATTAAAAATTGTCATTCGATTTGGTGTATTTTTATTAAATGAAGCAATAAAAAACCGCACGAATTTATGCAAAGACCTAATATAATGACTTAAATTCTTTTTTGAATATTCTTTTTAACTAATATTAAATAAAACTTACCATCCATGTAATATATGAAATGAAATGCCTCTTATTAATGTTACACAATTTTTAATACATTTTTCTACAATCATTCCACTAAACGTCCTGATATACAATTTCGCTAAACAAATCTAGCTAAACTTGCAATCTGGCTGTCACCTTTCCCAGCAGTATCTTTTCTCAGAGAATAACGTCGTGATTAATGGTAAAGGAGGATTACAGGAAAAAAAATCTTATGTTTGTGACAGATATATGTCATGTTCATTCATTGAACATCTGCGTCTGAAGCCGTTTCTTTCTATCTGAGGAAATAAGTAACATTTAACTGATCAATTTTCTTCCGTATAGTTATTTATTGTGATTGTAAAGATTAAATAAAAAATTCAGGAGAATTTTTTTTTGTTAAATAAAAATGGTAACAATTAATAAAAAATATTTTCATAAGATGTAATTATTATATGTATTATTTTACTCTTTAGCAAATAAGATGTTTCCTCTTTACTGCAGTTGAAACATAAGATAGAAAAAATAATAAATTTTAATAAAAATTTTAAAATAATATAAATTAAATGTGAAAAATAAAAAATAAAATTTTATTTCTCTTACAAAAGAGTAAAGGAACAGTTGTAATGGTTAAAAAATTTTATTTGGTTTTGTAGGAGATTTAATATGTTTCATCATTTTATTTTTTATATACATATAATTTATATCGTGAATATTTACTTATTTTTACAAAAAAAATGCATGTTGATATTTGCGAATGCTACTTACAATAGCAAAATTTCAATAAATTGTTTATTTGAATATATAAGGGAATGTCTCCGGCTGTGGGCACAGTTGGCAAATTCGAAGACAAATTAATAAAACCTTTTTTTTTTTTTTTTTTTTTTTTTTTTTTAAATAATTGTATGCACTATAATTGAACGGAAGTTTAAGGGGAGCGTTAGCCCCCTCATACAGAATTACATGCCAAATAAAACTGTTCCTAAACCTATTTTAGATTATTTGAAGTTTTTCAAAGCGCTATTGATCTTAAAACTTAATATGCAATCTATCTTTATAGTATTGAAATGTAGGGTAAGAGGAAGTCGAGTGAGTGACACACCAGATTATTTTTCCTATTTCAAAATACATGAAAAATGAATTTAAAATTCATTTTTTTTTTAATGAAAGAGAGAACCTCTAGTAATGTTCATTTGACTTTAGTTGTGTTCAACTAACTTTAAATATAGTTTTTTTTTTTTTTTTTTTTTTTTAATAATTTAAAAAAATGTAATTTTTTTTCTTTTTCTACAAAAAAAAAAAAAAAAAAAGAAAGAAAGAAAGAGATACAAAGAAATACTTCCTCCGTTGTTTATTTTGAGTGTCTATTATTCTATCTCAAAATTAAAGAGAGGTTCTTCAAGGTCTTAAAAATTACCGGCATTTACAAAATACAAAATTTATGTACGATTTTCTGAGTCTTGAATTTATACGATTTTGTTAACTATGTAATAAATAAAACAACTATATTTAAAATTATGTTTCATTTCTAACTATCAATAAGTTTCCTGTGACTTTTTTTTTTTTTTTTTTTTGAGGGGGAGGGGAAAACAAACCACGACTGAATACTAACAAAATCAGACAATTTAGGCTTTAAGTATTCTGATGGTTTATTTTTGAAAACACATTTTTACTATTTCTTTTTTATTTCTTTTTTTAAATTTGCATTTCCGTATTTTATTATTCTTTCAGAGTTTTTGTTGAATGTTCCTGCATCTATCAGTAATTAATCTTTCTATTTTTTTATTACTGTTTTCAAAAATAAAATCAGTTGACTTATAAAACAATCTCAAATGCGTTTTAGCTCTTCCAAAGAAGTGTAACTGTTTGAAATTCCAATTAATGTGGTTTCAATGGCTTGGAATTAAAAATAATTACTTATTATCAATTGTGAACTTTCTATTGTGTTTTTCAAAAGCGATAGACGTTAAGGTTTTTGTATTGCTTTCTAGTATTTAATAATAACGCATGATACTGATGATTTCTTTTATTTAATTTTTAACATGCATATCTTATTTCGCTATGCATTTTAATAGGAAAACACTTTTTTTAACAACCAAGCATTCTTAAACCATGCTGTCAGGTGGAAGGTGGATAATTTTATGATTTATTTTTTCCTAGGCATACTATAATTGGGCTGCATAATGTATAATAAGTAGAATAATATTATAGTTTTAAAAAATTAAAGAACACACGCTTTTATAGAAATGTGAACTAAAACGCACAAAATATCTATCTTAGTATTAAAATTCAGGGTAAGAAAAAATCATGTGAGTGACGCACCGTAATATTTACATACATGTAAATCTTTAATTAAAATAACTTATGATTAAAGAAAAACCATTTTTAAAAAATCTCCCCTGACGGGGATCGAACGCTGGACCTTTAGATTCGTAGCGTGGCGCCTTACCTCAACACCACATCGTTCACGCGGAGAAAGTATTTTTTTTACAATATAAATTTTTTTATTGCTCCCAGAGAAGTTACAAACATACATACAAACATACATTCATACATGCATACTGTCCGTTTTCGTAAACCATGTCTACCTCTCGCGGAACGATCCTACTCGGAAAAGGGGTGATGCGTTGAATGAGATGGGCACTTAGCCAAATGCGCTTTTCGTTCTACACGTGTTCGTTTTCTTTTTATGAGTCTTCAATATTTATTTTACCTTTTTACGCGAATTTAAAGTTATTTAAAATAAAAGGTGTAAAATAATCATGATAAAAAAATCTAATGATTTGATTTAAATACGATTTTCTGTAAATTTCTGTAAAATAGAGATCCAAAAATATGGTATTTTTATTTTAGCAGTATAATTTAAAAGAAAAAAATATATTACTTTTACTACAGGTAAAGTCTACTGTAAACGTTGTTCTTTTTCTCTTCTTTTATTAATGAATTATGTAAATTTTACCTAATTTAAGTCATTTTTAATTAATTTACTACTATAATCAGTGCATGAAACAAGTGTTCAGGTATGACAGATATAGTACGAATTTAGAGATCAAGTAAGCAAATAAAAATAATTTTAACTGAAAAAAAAAAAAAAAAAAGAAGAAGAAGAAAGAAAACAGGCTTTTACTTTTAAGTTTACGGATTTTATTTTGCATCGAAGAATAAAACTGATCTTCTACACTTATTTAAAAATTACAAGGGGGAAAAATCAGCATTTTGCCTTTATACGAATATAACGAAGAAGTATCGCCTCAAAATTCAATAATGTCCTGAAAAGAAAAAAAAAAGAAAAAAGAAACCGCAACTTATCTCTCACTCGTAAAATGTAAACATTCTCTCATCTTCTACGCTTCTACCCTATTTTAACAAAATCAATGCAGACCTCACGCATGCGCATAGGTGAGCAGGGTCACAGCTAACGAAAACAAACAATACAGGTGAAGCTAATAAAAGCGTGTTAAAAAAGAAAAGCTCAACTAATGTAATAAGTTGCATAGTATATTGTATATACATTGCATATGTATGATACGGTTTTCTTAATTTAACTACACAGTATACAAAACTGTCTGACACTTCATAAAGTTAATTTCAAGTAGTTTATAACCATACCTACTTTTTAAATTAAAATAATTTGTGTTGCCTTGTGAATAAATGGTACATGCTTTCCATACAACATTTTATGGGAAAAATGTTTTTGTGTGTATAAAAGATGTGTGTTAATATTATTTCTTAGTGTTGTTTAAAGATATTAATATATTCGACAGAAAAATCCAACACATACATTATAACTGAAGTCTTCCCAATATGACTGATGTTTGATAATGAGTATTGAAATGTTTTAATTTATAGCACCGTACTGCACATATTTATACTACGAATTACTGTTAACATGTAATTTTTAATTATGCTAATTATCAACAGACATACATGTACAAACAGTTAAATTCTGATATTTGGACTTAGGTTACTCTAAACATAGAAAGCAAAAACTAAGTTTAGACTATTCAACTCCAAAACAATTCTCTTTCTTCTACACATGGCTAAAGAGAAGTAAAAATAAATTTTATCTAAAATAGTCAATAATATTAATTGACTCTATTGGTTAAACTTCCATATCAGCGTGAAATATTTGTTCACCAGTTTCTGTATGAAAATAATGTGTAAAAATTCAGAACACAGACCATGCATTTGAATTTGTATTTTTTAAAAGAATAGGTTTAAAAATATATATATATATGAAACATAATGCAAAATATTTTTTTTTCTCCACGTTTTTAGATGTTCATAATTATAGGGACAATCAAGATATTTTCGTTTCATTTAACTTACTAGCGGATAAATTACAGTTAACATGCGAATATTTTAACTACTGGGCTAGATTAATTCATATATAAGCTTTCAATTTTTCTTGGACTGACAATACTGATAATTCCTCGAAAAAAAAAAAAAAATCATGTAATGAAGTATGTTAAATGTGTTTTTTAAGTGGAAGGATAATTTCAATCTGCCGAATTTCTAATGAGATTCGAAAATCTAAAATTGCTGAAGAAAAGTGATCAAACGTTGAACTGCTGGTTCGATAGGAGAGAGATCTGATGCAAAATCAAAGTTGTTTTACAGAGATCGAAGTGTCATAATTCCTCTTACTGTTCTACTCATAATGACTGCTGCTGAATTTGCTCATAATATTTAACGAAAGGTTGGGGTCCACATTTATGCATGTTTAAAATAACTAATAATATGTTAAAATGAATAAAAAACCTGTAATAATCAATATGCATTTAATGGGGGAAATGACGTCTGTGTTAAATTTGAATAAAGACAATATTAAATGGTAAAATGTAGCATTTTCGGATGAAAAACATTTTATTCTTGATTAACCAAATGGTTTTAACAGTTACTGGCACGATCTGAAGATAGCGAAAGACAGAGAAGATATTTTTAAAGGCAGATATGAATCGGACATTTTAAAGGTGGATATATTGTGCTCTGGGTAGCTGTTTCTACTGAAGGCAGAATGACTTTAGTAATTTTTTTTCTATTATTATAAACATCAAGAAAATATCCGCAAATTTTAAACGTGGAATTCTCAGATTTTTGTTAGATTTTTGGGGGTTAATAATATTTTTTTCAACAAGACTTGCATTTTTCCTCTACTTCTAGAGCAATAGGAAATAGTTTGAAGTAAGAAACTTCCGTATTATTGACTTTTCCGTGGCCTAAAAGTTGAAAAAACCTTAACTTATCATATTAGGAAAGTGCATGCAAGTGAAAAGCAATTTTAAATAGTTTAAATGTATTCAGAATATTATCTATGCTGTATGAAATGGTATTGAAACTGAATATTAATATATATATATATATATATATATATATATATATATATATATATCAGAGAATGTATGACTGTTTCCCCCTTAAAAGAGGCCCCATAAAATATTAATTTAAAGAATAGCTAAAAAAAAAAAAAAAAATATTAAGATTCGAGCTCTCCTTATAATTGTGAACACCTTAAAAATCATCTTTTTGACCGTATTTAAAGTTTTTTTTTAGGATAGAAAAATGATAAAACTTTTTAAATATAGTCAATTAATGAAATTCAGATTAATATAAAATATATTTGTTTAAATAATAGTATTCAGTGTTTAGTTAATATAGAAAAACAGGTGTCCTTATACTTATGAGAATATGTGTACATCGCAATTTAAGAAGATTTTTCTATTCATTCACGCTTTTAATGGTATACTGAAACGTGACTTTACTTTCTGTCATAATCAATTTTTAGTAGAGATGTTAATACTGAAAAGTGCAATTAATTTTCTTTTTCATGACCAATAGGTTTATACTGTCAAATAAAATTAGCTTGATTTCATAGCAAGGATATTCATATGATTTAAGCCATCGGATAATTTGTGCCAAGAATGTGTAATGGATTTATTCAAGCAATCAAAAAATTTAAAACATAAGCTTTTTTTCCAGTACTTTAAACCTGACTTGCTTTCTATTATAATTCAAATGCTCATCATAAAAAAATAATAATAATAATAATAATTAAAAAAAAAAAAAAAAAAAAAACAGAATTTCTGCTTTTTAAATCTAACAGAAAATGTTTTGAAATTTTTAAACAAACGTTTAGAAAATTGTACTGTGTAACAGAATTATATGAAATGGTAAAAAAGTATGGTTCCAGGATAACGGATAAGACATTTTTATTTGGTTTAATAAAAAAAAACAGTTCAAGCAGTTACTTCTTCGGATGACAAGCATTCTTCATACTAATGTAAATATTTCTTTATGAATACACAAACGGGAAATAACGAAAATGTTTTAAAAGAGTGTTTTTATTCATTTATTTATTTATTTATTTTTTTATTTAATCAAAGATATAATTTATTAAGAAAAAAAATTCAAGACATTGATTATATATGTATATTTATATGTTCTATTTTTTTTTTAGGACTGAGGGCCTATTAGTCTCAATCTGGGATTTTTGCGTTTTCGATAGTTGGACATTTGTCGAAATCTAAAATTTATCGAAAATATAATTGAATAATTTGAAAGCGATGTTGTAATTTGAAAAATGAAAAAAAAAAAAAAAACTAATAGTCCTCCGTCCTAATCTAAATTCTACTTAATTTTTTTTTTTTTTTTTAATCAAAGATATAATTTATTAAGAAAAAAAAATTCAAGACATTGATTATATATGTATATTTATATATTCTATTTTTTTTTTTTAGGACTGAGGGCCTATTAGTCTCAATCTGGGATTTTTGCGTTGTCGATTTCGATAGTTGGACATTTGTCGAAATCTAAAATTTATCGAAAATATAATTGAATAATTTGAAAGCGATGTTATAATTTGAAAAAAGAAAAAAAAAAATCTAATAGTCCTCCGTCCTAAACTAAATTCTGCTTTCCCCAGAATTTCATCAAAATCTTTTATTATTATTATTATTATTATTATTGAAAGAAAAAGAAAAGAAAATTAATAATAATCAGTATCGTTACAAGCGATATCGAAAAAGTTTTTTTTTAATAATTTTGAATTAGGAAATAAAATGTGCGCGTGAAGTAATATGAAATAAAAATAAGTAAGAAAATGAATTTAATGATTTGTTTTTCGGGGGCTGCTCATGCATATAAAAAATGCGTATTAAAACGAGTCGAAGAAGGAAGCGAAATAAGTTATATTACGAGTTAGTTTTATTACGAGTTATTGAGTTATATTACGATAAATACGATATATAATATGATACGATATATTAGACCTATCGTCCAAGATTAGTAGGCATTTTCGTCGAGAGAAATAGTTTGTTCGTTCGGTGCAACTTGTAAATTAGTCCCGTGAGGTACAACTTTCACATTAGTCCCTTGAGGTACAACTTTCACTTTTGTCCCGTCAGGTACAACTTGCACATTAGTCCCCTTTATTTTATTTTATTTTATTTTTTTTTTTAGGACTGAGTACTATTAGTCTCAATTTACGGATTTTTACGATACCAGTTTTTTTTTTTTTTTTTTCGTTTATACTTTTCAGCTTAGAATATTTAAAATAAAGAAGTTTCACAGCATACGCTGTATGTTTATAAAACATTTAAAAAAGAAAATTTGTTCGTTTTTTATTAAACGGTTATTTGTTTTCTTCATTTCAAGCTGTTATTGAATGTTGGGAAATTATTTCGAGTTTTATTCGTAAGTTCGAATACAAAATATTTTTATACAGAACTAATTGTTTATTTCGTGACTTTCACCAAAGGATTGATTATCATAAATTATATAATATGAAAATCAGTGATGATAGATGCGGTAAATGTTGAATTTCGGAGAAGAAAACAATTTATATTTAAGTATTAATTTGCATTGTACTGTGTGATGCAAATGATTCAACAATGTAAATTTTGAAATTATATCGTTGCTCTTTTTTCTTCATCTTTTTCTTTCAGTAAGAAATTATAATTTCTGCTGTTTTCAGTTATCTTCTTAGGTTAATTTTCCCTTACTTCTCCCTACACCATTTTCCTATATTACGACGTAGTGCCTTCGATTAGCTTGAAATAATTCCAAAAATTACTTTATGTTGCACTCAATGCATACTTGCCAACATCCTAAATAATATTCCGTAGTGTTATTAGTTCCACCCTAATTTCACACCAGTAAATTTTTAGAGTAATATTTTGAAAATGCAATTGCAATTTAATAAGAAGAAAAATGCTCTAAAAACGATACTGTTGTGAAAAAGAAGGCGTGGCTAACAATACTAGGGAATATTAATTAGTATGTTGGCAAGTATGTTAATGCACCAGTAAAATCAGCTGATGTATCGCAATACAAAATGACTTTTACATTTTGTATTTTGAATTGCCAAATAAGAAAAAAATACCCAACTAAAATACAATTACTTATTATTATTATTATTTAATTTATTTATTTATTGTGTGAGTGAATACTAAGGGATTTAAATTATGGATAGCTTTATGAATAGCTTTAATTATTAAAATCTGATGTCGTATGTATATTAATCGTATATCTAAAAATGTAATGTGTTTAATTGTAGGTTTAAAAAGAAATGAAAATCAAATTTTACATTTTCTTTTGGATTACATTACATTTACTATACGATAACTTAACTTTTTATGTACATTTACATTTGTTTGCAGGTGATAAAAATAAAATGAAATCTTATTAGACAATCTCATTAAATGAAAATAGCATTGAAGTAAATAAATCAAAACAAAAATATTTAAACCTAATTAATATGGACAATCAAAATTAGAATCATAAAATAACCAAATATAGCTTTTACTTGGAGATATTGCAAATATCAACTCACTCTTAGTAATTTTTTTTATATATTTTTTACTTTTACTATTCTCCTAATATTTCTGTACGATATAATTCTTGATTATGTTTTATTCTGATGATTTTTTTCGTTGAAATCAGCGATTAGCACTTCAATGAAATCCCTAGTTAGTAATGAAAAGAAGAGAAAAAAGTCACAAATTACAAGTTTTCTAGTGTTAAACATAAATTTGTGCATTTCACTGTAATTCTACTGACTAAATGAATGCATTTTTATTTTAATTGCATAGAACAATTTTCAACGCTTTTCACTAAAGCTGGAAACTTTCCAATGTAATTTTTCCCCTTTCACCCATTACATTTAAAATGCATTAATATATCTTCTATTCATCCGTTACAGTGCGCATTAATAAGGCTTTAAAAATTTATTACCGAATTAAATAAATTAGTTTTTTCTTAAAAAATACAATTTAAATTTTATATAGGAAAGAAGCTTAGAAGTATAAAAATATATTTTAATATGTACGTAATTTAACTTCTTACTTTATGTCACCATGCTGCCTCGAGTTTTATTTTAATTACACAGATATATTTTTTTAAATAAATTTAGGAATAGTTGTATTTCATTATTATTATTTTTATCATTATTAAAAATTTTCAGATATAGTTAAAAATTAAAAAGATGGCCTTCATTTTTTAATTTTTTGATTATATTTTCATTTAAGGTAAACGCACCAGTAGTGGACCATGTACCAGTAGTGGACACTTTTAATTTTTAACGCGGAAAACCTAAAAATTCTGAAGATTCGAGCAATGTTCAGGAAGGGAGTTCTAGTACTTTACTGTTAATCCCTTTAACAAAAAATAATTCCTGGCCATTAGTTTTAAAATAATGTTAGTTTAACTTAAAAAAAAATTGCACTTTTTTTGATTTTGCCGTTTTCTTCTTATCACTTTGAATAAGGAAATGAAATTTTATTTGCTCGCTCTCTGCTTATTTTTAACTGATTTCTTCTACCTTTTGCTTTCATATGACTAAAATAAGTATGCAGAATTCATTTATTGTGCTATTTTTAAATATTTTATTAACACATAGTATTTTATGGTTGTCCACTACTGGTGCCAAAAAAATTTCACTATGACAAATAGTGGACAGCCCTGTCCACTACTGGTGCCAAAAAAAAATTCACTATGACAAATAGTGGACAGCCCTGTCCACTACTGGCTCACGTGACTTTTAATGCCAGATCCAGTAGTGGATTTAATTCTGTAATCTAGCAAATTTAGAGTTGAATTTTAAAGCAAAAATTCAAAGGGATCCACTACTGGACCAAAAAAGGTCCACTACTGGGGTTTTAGTATATGCACTACTGGCTCATTTTAAGCTCTTCAGGTATTTGATTTTTTATATATATAAATGCTACAATTAGCAATTTTCATAATACAGACGTGTTACGAAAGAGTTATTAAAGGTCTGAAATATTAAGTATTTTTTGAAACTCTAAAATTTAGGAAATTAGACAAAAAATAGCCGGAAAAATGTCCTTAAAGTGTCCACTACTGGTGCGTTTACCTTGATATGAAATTCATTTATTTTTTGTTTAATATTTGATGAATATGCAGCTTTCAGATGTTACGTGGACTGCGTTTTCGGCACCACTTTTTTTTATTTAGAAATATTTATCGTATTTTTACATTAATATTTTCTTTTCGAATAGGGTACTCTTCAAAACTACTGGGGGAAAAGTTTCGTCTTTTGACGGAAATCTTTCACACCTGACAACAGATGGAAACTTTTAAATGAAAATTTAATTTTCTAAATCATTGGACATTAATATATGTCAATTTGAACCATAATATTACAAAATTATTATTTTACACGGATTACCATAATTATCTGTAATAATATTAAATTACTCCCTCGAAGAATTAATGATTATAAACGAACATAATGAAACTTGTTTAAAAGATTAAATTAAATATTTAAAAAAAATAATAAATTAATTAAAGACTTTTTCTATTAGCTTAATTCGCAGTAAAATGTATGAAAAGTTTAAAATGAAGTGCTTCCACCTAAATTTATTGCTTTAGTTAATTTTAAAAACTCTAATTGTCGGTTGGAAAAACTGTTTGTGCCCCTGGATTCATAAAAATCGCCCCTTTCACTTGGTACCGAATTTGTAACGAGCCACGTACTTTTTAAAATGACTGAAAGGAATTAAAATGAAGTGTTGCCACCTAAATTTAATACTTTAGCTAATTAAAAAAATCTAATTGTCGTGTCAAAAACCTATTTGCTGCCCTGGATTCAGAAAAATCTCTTTCATTTAGCATTGAATTTGTAACGATATAAATTATATTTCTAATTTATTTGCCCATTTTTCCGTTTTTAACCCGAATTTGGCAGAAGGTTTATGACAGAGAATGTAAGCTAAAAAAAAAGTATTTAATAATAATAATAATAATAATAAAAACCTCAACTACATTAAAAAAACATACAGTCAAATTAAACACACACACATATATATGTATGTGTGTGTGTGTGTGTGTGTGTTCCGTATTAAAACAGACAACAATTATCAGAAAAGAATCGACTAATTTGATGCAGTCGTGAAATCATAGTTCTCTAATAAATTCAAGGTTTTACTCAGCATATTGAGAAGATGAGGCATTCAAAAACAAAACAAAGCTATCCTAAGTTATGTTGCCGCTGCGAGTTACATGTTACATCAACTTCGTTCTAAAAACTGAACTTCTCTTTTCAGCTAAGGTCACGTGATCGCGACTGCTCCGATTGGCTTAGGGGATGTCATACGATATACGGAAGAAAGAGACAGAAGATTCTAGATTAAAATTACGTTTGAATCGTATAATATGATAAAAAAAACGATTTTGTTTCATCGGAAAGTAAAATAAAATAGATTTCAGAATTGAGAATTGAGAAGAAATTAATGAATTTGCAATTACTGAAATATTTCAAAAAGTAACTTAATAAAAATGTAATTGAAGCGTTATCAGTGGAATAGTGAAAGGAAGAATCATTTAAGTTTGAGAAATATAACTTTAATTTCAAAGAGGATTTTAATTATAATTCATATTTTAAAAGATTTTATTACTGTTATCTTACATGGATTACTATATCCCTCTATAAGAATCATAAATTAATCGTCGTTAAAGATCTGGCATAATATGCAAGTGTTTATATAAAACGCAGATTCAATGATGGTTATTGAAAATAAGTAAAATATTTTTGTGTATCTGATGTGTGTTCGTGTATTGACACTGAATTAAATGGTGTGATATCTTTTGTAATGAAAAATAATTCGCGGTTCAGTGGTATTTACATTTTAAAAACATAAAGAATCAAAAATTAAAATGTTGGATTGCTTTGAAAGAAGAGAATGAATAAAATAGAAAGATGCATACTTTTTCTGAAGGTTTAATGATTATAACAAAATAAAAATTCTGTTTACACTTTAATGCATATTATTTACAAAAAATAATACTTAAAGGAACGTAGTTCCGAATCTAATTAACTCTCATATTGAAGATCGAATAATTCTATCTTCGAACACAGCCGAAGAATCCAAAATCTAAAACTTAACTAAAACTTTTATTGGCTGTTGCCAAAATCTAAAACAAAATATATAAGTTCTTCTTTTTTCTCTCTGTGGCGATGCAGCGCCGTCAAATGGAATTGTTTTTACTACAGTAATCTTAATGCCGATATTTAATATAATGTCAAATACTTAACGTTGAAAAATTAATTTTAAAATATGCTTGATTATAATTTTAAATAATAAATATATTTTGTTTAGAATAACTTCGAATTTAATTACAACAAAATTGTACCAAGAGATTAAATCTTGTGACTACATAATTTCTTAATCTGAAATAATTTACATAAAAATATGTTTTTTAAATATAAAACTGAAAATGTCATCCAAGTATCATATTGCTATGAAACTTTTAAAAGTTCATAATTTTTTAAGATAAAAATAGATTATTTCGTGTATACATACCTTAAAATAAAATTCTCAATCAAATGATTTTTTTTTATTCTCTTTATGAATGTTAGAAGATAAAGACAGTATGTTTTATCATTTCCATGGTTTATTTATAGTATATATATTAATACTATTAAATTAAGAACACAACTTTCTTTTTATAAAAATTACCGAAATAAAGAGAAGAATACTACATTTCTATTTCGAGACAAATTATTTAAAGAAACTTACTCCGATTTTAAGATAAAAATTGTGTTAAAAGTTCTTTTTGAATGTCACAGTTCACATCTATGTTTTAATTGAAATATCTTTTCCAAAATAAAATGCACAATTTCTTTTGATAATTTAATTTGTTAGCAAAATCTTCTATATTGAAAAAAATGCCTGTTTCAAAAATCTAAGATTCAATTTTTAAAACGTATCGAATCGTCGAATTCATATAAAAAGTTATTTAATTATCCCGTTTCAAGAAACACAAAATTAAATTTACAAGTATTATAGTGAATATGATAATAGCATAAGAATGACAAGTCTTTGAATTATCTTATGTTGATATTTTCTTTTACTTTCCGTTATTTCAAAATTTAGGAACTATTTTTAAAAAGAAAAACATATTTGAAAAGACATATCATTTAAAATAGTTTTCATTAATTCAGTACGGTGTTAACGCATATCTCAAGAGTTTACTTTAAAATACGAATTTATTTTGATTATAATATTGCTTTAATTTAGCTAATAAAATAAGCCATGCTTTAAAAACTTATATCATATTTTAGATATGTTTAACAAAGTTTCAATAGGGTTAATAAGTGAAATAATTCTATTATCAAATAGTTTTTTTTTAATTTGTTATTTAAGTTGTGTGAAGATTTTATTCTTTGTAGCCAATTCCAACACATTTTCATTATATATATGTTTACTTACCTTTTTCCTGCATCAAATGTGCAGAAGTTGTAAAACAATTCAAGAAAAAGTGAAATACATTCACTCCCGTTAAGGTTGGTTTAAGCGACAAACTAGTAAATTTGTCTAGAATTAAAATGTTGAAAATATAGATTGTTATAAATGAACACACAAAAAAAAAAAAAAAAAAAAAAAAAATTAAATATATTTATAATTTGAATTTTTAAAAGGATTTTTTTCGTGCTGTAAGCTATTCCTTATTTAAAATCTTTAGAAAAATTTTAAACAATAAAATAAGTTTATAAAATTAAATAAAAAGAAAATTTTTCACCATCATCAGCTTTGCTTTTATATAATAATTTACAAATTCGTCATTTAATCACGAGCTCTTCTTATATACTAACAGACTTTTTATTGTTACTGTTATTATTTGTTAAAATTATTAAACACTTTTATACTTTTGTAGATTTATACTTAATACAAGGTAAGGCTTTGGAGAAAAAACAATAAAATCTTCACTTACCTTGTATACAGTAATGCAGCAGGTAGCTTCATCTCCTGGCCTCAAATTATGTCCCAATTGGTACAATTAAGGCTGATGAATTTTCCATTGTTTGGATTTTATCATTATGCTCTAATAAGCTTATATTTGTACTCTGATAATGTAAAATTAAATATCTAAATTAGTTGAAGTGATTGTGCAAATAATTCAATGGTTTAATTTGCTTTATTATAAAATATTTTAAGGAATGCATTCTTATGCATCCTTTCTTGTTGAAAACTTATTACAGACTGCAAGAAGGAGTTTAAATTACAATTTTGACTATATTATTATACATCATAAATTATTAGATTAGATTAAAATTATATTATGACATTTGATGAGAAAAATAATTTGACTAATGCTATATATTGTTTGAGCGTGGTCAATACCTCCCTTTTATGTTTTAAGAGATAAATCATGCAGAATCTGGTGTAGTCATCAATGAATGTCAAAAAATATGTTTTTCCCCCAATGGAGGATGTTTAAAATGGCCCACCGATGTCCGTATCTATTAATTCAAGTACTCTATTAGTCCGGTATTTAAATAGCTATGGTAAATCTGTTAGTTTTCTTTTAATACATGTTTCGCATGTTTTGTCATGTTTGCAGAAATTTATATTAATCCCCACTGCTAGTTGTTTATCCATAATGACTTTTATATCTGCGCAATTTCTATGCCCAAGTCGCTTGTTCCAAAGCGTGATTTCTTATTGTTACATTCGTGAGTTAAATTACTATATTCATTTGAACTGTTTTTGGGTTGTTTTACTTCATATAAGTTTCACTTTAGTTCACCCTCAAGGAAGGTTTTTTCGAATTTTTGCATTACACATTTATCATTTTTGAAAATTAACGTGCAACCGTTTTGAGTAGCCTTAAATTTCTTTCAAGGTGAGGTACATAAAGTACGTCCAGTAACTTATTTTGTTTATTTCCCCTCAATTACACCGGCTGAGCCCTGTGATGATAAAATGTTTCCGTTTGCTATAACCACGTTTGAAGTGACATAATTTTCAATTTCAGTGAATAGTTTCTTACCATTTGCGATACGCGAGCAGGAGCCGATATCGACGATCCAATTGTTTTTATTTTCATTTCAGGCAATAAATGGTAAGTTTTGTATCAATTATTAGTATTGTTGTATCAGTTTCATCGTCGCAGGCATTCATTTCATCCCTGTCATGTTTCATAGTTGGTTCAGTTACAGTTTCGAAACACAGAGATGAGTTTTTTTTTTTCTTCTTTTTTATTGCAATAACCTTCCGATGAACAATTAGGTTTTTTATTTTTGTCTTTTCTGAACCAACAGTTGTTGGTATTATGATTTTTCATCTTGTAGTATGCGCAGAATTTATTAGCTCGTTTTTTCTGAAAACTGTTTTTGTGTTTTTTTATTTGATATGCTGCAGCATTTTCATCATATCGTGACGGAGTATTATTACTTATTCTTGTGTTATACTCGTCTATCAACTTGCTTTGAATATAACTTGGTGTAAGATCCTCGTCACATTTTGCTTCTAAAGCAGTAATAAGAGGATCATATGAAGGAGGCAGTGAACACAGCAATAATGCTGATAAACGAGAATCGTTAATGTTTTCACCTATAGCTGTAAGTTTTTCTTTTATTTCTAAAATATTAGTTATGTGTTTTATTATATTACCTCCTTCAGCTAATTTGCAGCTGTATAATTTTTTTAACAAATATAGCTTGCTAGAAAGGTTAGTACGTTCGGGTAAATTTTTTAAGTCATGTCTCCTTTGCATTGGACAAACCCTTAACATGTACAATTTGATCATACTTAGAAACAAATTTATCATTGCCTTTGCTTTTTATCTTTTTTGGACTACTCTGCGGTGATAATATCTGGTGGAATTTCTGTGATGACATCAAGAAGATCTTGTTTAATTAATAGCATCTCTAATTTAAAAGGCCAGGTGGCATTTAGCTTATCTATAATTGTATTTTTTTTATACGATGCAATCGTTAAATTTAATTTAAATTTGTAATAATTACTTCCACCATTAAGAGCTTATGTAATATGAATTTAATTATTTCACTAGTTATATATTAATTATGATGCCAGAGATATTTTCATTCAGATCTCATAATCAATATGTTAAAATTATTAAACACTTTTATACCTTTGTAAATTTACACTTAATACAAGGTAAGATTTTGGAGAAAAAACAACAAAATGTGCGCTTACCTTGTATACAGTAGTGCAGTAGGTAGCTTCATCTCCTGGCATAAAATTATGTCCCAATTGGTCCAATTAAGGCTGATGAATTTTCCGTTGTTTGGATTTTATCATTATTCTCTATTAAGCTTATATTTGTATTCTGATAATGTAAAAATTAATTATCTATATTAGTTGAAATGATTGTGCAAATAATTCAATGGTTTAATTTTTTTTATTAGAAAATATTTTACGGAATGCATTCTTATGCATCCTTTCTTGTTTAAAACTTATTACAGACTGCAAGAATGAATTTAAATTACAATTTTGACTATATTATTATACATCATAAATTATTAGATTAGATTAACATTATATTATGACATTTGATAGAAAAGTAATATCTTATTTTATACAATCATTAAATAATATTGTTGAATGAAATAAAACAATAATTTAGATATTAACATTTATAATAATATGATTCAACGTAAACATAAAGTTAGATTTAATGAGTTCTTTTAAGTAAATTATAGTCTGTAAATGTTTATTTAGAGATAAATGGTGATTAAAGTCATTTTTCAGTCTATAATTCTTTTCGCCTACGCGTGTTTCAGAATACTTATTCGATGTTCAAGGTTACATTTTAGTACGGCGAAATTAGTTTGTTTATATTTCCGGAATAGATGATTTGGACAAAAAAAGAATGAAAAAGTTTGTGCAGATGATAAAATATGTATCGTTATTATTATTATTATTATTATTATTATTATTATTATTATTTCAATTAAAGTTAACATGAGTCATCCTGTGCACCTCTTTTCTGAAGGATCTTTAGAAACTAAACCACACCCGCTAAATTTTTCAAAACTTATTATGAAAATTTAGAATATTTATAATATTTGAAACATAAAGAAAATGTGTTTTGTTTTAGCCTTTATAACCCTTGTAACCCTTTAAAAAGAATGTATGTTAAATCTGTAATTATAATGAGAATACGCAACACAAACTGTAAGTATCTAAGAGAGTTAAAACAATTCGAAGTATCCAAAATTTTTATATGTGACATATATTCTTTTAATTAAAGATAGGCATTTTAACAGTAACGTAAGAATGTACCTAAAATCTCATAAAATTAGTCAACGTAAGGTTATATATATACGTATATATTTCACTCAATAAAAGATAAAATATCATTTAATATTATTTAAAACCTATTTAAAACGCCCGATATGCTAAAAAAAGTGAATATCTCGCTAAAATAATGTGCGGGTTTGAAAAACCGAGAAAAAATATAGAGCAACAATAAATAATATAAAATCTTCATTAGTCGGAAATTTTTATTGTTTATACAATTTCTACACGAAATGATTCTGTGAATTTAACAGATATTCTTTTGGTATTGTATTTATGTTTTCAAATTACGCTTATTACTAATTTTAGTTGTTAACAGTTTGTGATTTACAAAAATTAACAGAAATATGTCTAAACTAAGAGGAAAATCAATTTTTTTTTTTTTTTACTAGACGCGTTTCATTTAAGCAACATAAACTGAGTTTTTTTTTTTTTAAATAAATTTGCAAATTACGTAAATTCTGTCAGATTTCTCTCACATATGATTTCTCAACATGAAATAATAGTTTATTACATAATGAAATGAGAATTTCATATTTATTTTCTTTAGTGTAATTTGAAATTGGGAATATCATGAATTTAATAATATTGCGCTATTCATATTTCAATATGTTTCATAAAACTTTCTCTAGTATAGAGAAAATAAGTTTTAAATGGTTACATTAGAAATAGTTTTTATCTATTTACATGACATGATACTTGAATTTTATCATCTTTAAACGATGTAATATAAGATATACATAAAGGACTGCGTTACATAATGCAGGAGTAAGAAACAGATATTCTTCTATATTGGGAGTTTATTTTTTCTTCAGATAAAATATAACTTTGTTGTTTAAAAATAGTAATTTAAAAGTTAGTTTAGAGAGTATGTTTTTGATAAATATTTAAAAATACTTATTAAAAATCATCTGAAAATGCAAGCTTAAAAATATAATAAAAAATGATTATTCAAATTATAAATTATTTGGATATTTTTTTAAAAAATATCTGTAATGTAAAAGGTGGTATGTCACTATATACAAGAAAATTCTGAAAGGAAAAAATAATGCTAATAATAAAAGAACATGAATGGGTTCTTATTGAAAGAACTTTCATTCTAAAACTCTCGGATTTGGAAGCTGCATATGAAGAAATAAAAATATTTTATTAAATTTCTGATTTTAATTTGAATTCAATATGAATTTTTGCTGACAGAACTTTGTGGAATAGTTTTGGGAATATTCAAAGGATTTTAATCTTGCTTTCATCCCAATAATCAGTTTTAACCGAATAAAGTAAAAATATATCGAATAAGTTTCAGACATTTTTCACAGACAGTTTTTTGATTTTATCAGTCATAGTTGTTAAATATTTTTATTTCAGATTTTTAAAACAAGCATGAAGATAAAATAAAAATACATTTGTTGATCGTTTCCAAACGTGATATAGCATGTTTTCAGAATGCGTCTTCACAGCTCTTTTCAATTTTGTTGAAATGTATTAGATAACTACATTAAACTTTTGGTCAAGCTGTAACTTCCGTAAATATTTTTACAACGCTTTGAAAAATGTTAAATATCAAATCTTCCCCTCCAGTGTGTAAAAGTGTAATTTTTATTTTCCGTACTTGCTTGAGATATCGATTTTCGCGGTCTTAATTTACGTAGGCCAGAGTTTGTAAAATAGTATGAGAGGTTGGACAACGGGAAAAAAAAATGGTTCGATTTTCGTACTCTCTGGATTGGAGCCGAATGTTATGCTTGGAACATTTATCGGCTAATTGATATGGAACATTATTTTGATATTCTGTCGTTGTCTGTTTTTGAGTTTAGTAAAACAGACCGCTATGAATGCCCGAAACGTTATTTTGAAATAATCCCCAGATGATTACCGACCATTATTCAGCAATTCTGATATACGGCCGACATGATGCCGAGATCCTTTGCTGTCTTGAACATACCCAAAATCAAAACTTCACATATATTCCTGAAATTTCTTACAATTTTTTTTTTCATATCTATGTTAATGGCACCTGTGTCTTTTAAATGACAAAGGTAGCACTAAGACAATAAGACAAAAAATTAAAATTATGCATTACTTAAAATTCTAAAACACTTTCCTTTATTACTAGATAAAAATAGGAATGAGAGAAAGACTGAATGAAGACTATTCAGAAACAACAAAGCAAAACCATGCATAGTTCATACATGATAATATAATAAACACTATTATAAGTATGTTTATTTACACATAGAAACATATTTTCCCATATTACGGAATATATTATAGAAAGTGAAAATGAAGAATTTTATTGTGGATATATCTGCATGTGAATAAAATATTCGCGTTATAGTGAGTGGAATGAGAGTGTGATTGAATGAATTTTAACCTTAAACAAGGAAGTAAAATCATTTACAACTTATAAATTATTAAACCATCTCCTATTTTTACATAATATAGTTATACTAAAAGTGAGAGTGAATCCAAAATGATTGAGTGAATGTTATTTAATATATATAAGAAAAATAATAATATAACAAGAAATTAAAATCATGTATCACACACAGATATTGAAAGAATTTCGATAATCACGGTATATACAAAAACAGAGGGAACGAAACAGTAAATTTCCGAATAAATTCTGATTGAAAAAAAAACTGGTGTGTGACTCACACGACTTTCTGTTACCCTGAAATTTAATACTGTAATTACAGGTTAGAGATTAAGAGGTAAGATAATGAGTACTATTATGTAAACCTACGTTAAAACGATTCAAATTAGCCTTCGACATAGTTTTATATGATAATTAGTTGTGTGAGCGGAGCTACCGCCCCCCTCAATCACCCGTTTCATTACTGCACCTACATTTATATAGAATTTAAATCTGTTTTTAAAATTAAAAGTACACTTAAAATTATTCAGAAAACTTTCACACTCAATATTTCTTGAAATTTATCAATCTTGATCAAACTTTTCCAGCAACAAACTTATATTAGCTTGAAAATACTACTTTTGGATCTCCTGAAATTATTCGTTTTTAAGTTACTCTAAGTGACACAGACAAAGATTAAACATTAAAAAACTTGACTTCAGTAACCAAGAAGCCTCAAAACGTGTAAATGTACAAAAACAAGCAAAATATATTTAGCTTAAAAACATACATTATTTACCATATGTTTATGAGGAATTTGTTTCAATTCCTGAGCAGCTTTCCTAAACATGGTAAAATATTTTAACAGAGCAGTTCCACTAACAATAAAAAAGAACGTTATCGCTTAAATATTTGCTATCCGGTATATCTTTTGAAGATTATGTACAGACCATCAGGTACACCTAAATACGATACGATAGTAATAATAAATGGCGCAATCTAAAATACACTTCCATCAATTTTCAGTTATTAATCTAGTTTTTTTGTGTAGCCCTGTAAATAAACAGTGAATGTTTCCCTACCATATGTTACATGAAACATTTTTTTACGCATATAAATAATACACATTCATTTCATTTAGTTTAGTGCAGTCTATTTATGTTAAACTCTAGTTACCTGCAATTTCCCCATAGACGTAATGTATTTGAATATCTTGGGCGTCCCTGTACACGAACCATTTGCTTCATCTCAACGAAAAACTTAGCGTAGCATCCCTATATTATACACATTTAGAATTACAAGTTAAGCTTTTTGCTACCATTTGTTCTTGAGATACGAGGTCTGTCCAATTAATACGCGAACTGGTGCCATCTGTCGGCCATGATGCGGATTATAGCCTCGCTCACGAGCGGTGCTAGTTGCCTGAGACCCAATGAACCATCAGTGCATGGCGGATCGTCGAGCTGTGCGTATTGTGCCAGTTGTGTTAGTTTCTGTTGTCCTTGTTATTACAGTTTGTCGAAAATGGAAATTGACGAAAATAATAAATTATTTTTCTTACAGTTCTCAAACGTTTGAGAGTTCGCGTGCGTCGTGTGCAACGAAATTTGACTCAAGGCGATGGATGGATCCTTCACCATGAGAATGCACCTGCACATTCAGCATTGATTGTTCGCCAGTTTCTGGCAAAAAATTCAATCACCATCCTTGATCCTCCTCTTTTATCGCCAGATCTCGCCCCATGCGTCTTTTTTTTAATTCCCAAAATCCAAAAATGTGATGAGGGAACATCACTGGGAAGATGTGGACATAATAAAGCAAGAAACAACGAGAAAACTAAAAGGCTTGACAGCCGAGGACTTCCTAGGGTGCTTTAAACAGTGGAAAAGAAGATGAAATAAGTGCATGGCAACGAATGGAGAGTACTTTGAAGGGGACAAAATCGATGCAGACTAAATTTTGCAAAATAAACTTTTTATGGCCTTAGTTCGCGTATTTATTGGACAGACCTCGCATGCTGGTAACAGACAGACACACACACACACACACACACACACACACACAGACATACTGCTAAAAACATGATTTTCGGATTCAGGGGATCTCAAAACATGTAAATATAACAAAAACTCACTTTCGAATGTTTGATCCTTAAACAAAATTTCTTAATAAAAATCATTCCCAGTTTCAGATAAACTGAAAAAAACACTTTTGATACAATATGCTGCAATCGGAATACAAATAGTGCCGGCAAAAAAAAATCTTTACACGTGAGCGGCCAAGTTAATTGTCGTTTCCGCCATAAAAATGTATCGAAACCCAGTGATGACACGTGGTGTTAGTCAATCCCAGACTACCTTTCCCTTTTTACATTTTATTGCCAACTGCAGCCGTTTAGTTATGGATCTGACCCACTGTGTGGAGTGGAAATACCGATGTAGGATCTCAAACTTTTAACAAATGAACAAAATTCTGGCTGTCGGGAGAAAAAGACCATACAACTTTACTCTTAAAGACTGCGAGCCGAACTAAGTGATAATACTACAGGGAAAGGTCGTCTGTAATTGCCTAACAACACGTGCCATCCCTGTAGTTCGGCACATTTTTATGGCGAGAACGGTAACTAGCACGTAGATTTTTTTTTCTTGCTGCTCAAGTGTAAAGATTTTTTTTTAGTGTAACTGTATCTTATAAAATATGAAACATGTTTTCTCTGCATATGTGCGAAAGATAGAAAACATTTTATTATATAAATTAAAAGTTAGATATATTGGACAACTTTTGTCAAAAGTTCATTTGATTAGAGTGAAAATTGACCCTTTACCTGCCGGGGAAAGTCTACGAAATTCGCTTCCCAGTTCCACCGTTCCCTCTCAGCTCTGAAATGAGTAAATCCTTCGAAATCACTGCCAAGTCAAGATAGTTATGTCACTGCATTGTCAAGCCGTGTCAGTATTCTCACTGGTAGAAGTACAATACAAAAGATCGTTCTTTAGAAAAACGTATATATACGCCCGGCGCAGTTAAGGGGTTAAGCAAATTATCTGTAAAAGAACGAGCTACAGTTTAGATGTTTTCCATGATTTGAAATTTCATAAAGGGTTTTTCCCATGCTACGTAATTAATTTGAAGATCCAATACTTTGCAAAAATTCATTTTTATGAAAAACCTCTTATCATCTCACAAATCTTAGTAAATAAATAAAAATATGTTAGAGTTACAAGCTTCTAAGGGATTTTTCATAAAAAGTACTTTTGGAACATGGTTGAAATAACTGGATCTTCAAATTAATCATCCAGCATGTGAAAAACCCTTTATGAAATTTCAACTCTTGGAAAATATGTGAAATCTAGCTCGGTTTTTTTTTCCGACAATTTCTTAATTTTTACTCTATTCAAATGCACTTTGAAAGAATGTTCCCAAGATATCTAGCTTTCAACCTATGCAATAACAGTTTTTTATCTTTCTCACATGCGCAGTGAAAACGTTTTTTATAAAAATGCTCATATTTCATGAGATATTTAAGATATTTGTATTCCGTTGAAATATATTGTTTCAAAAATGTTTTTTGAATATATCTGAAAGTGGGAATAATTTTCGTTTAAAACTCTGTACATTATAAATAGAAAAGTGTTTTTTTTTTTTTTTTTTTTTTTTTTTTTTAAGTTTTAAAATTAATGCTTATATCTCCGTTATTTAACATGCTATCGTCACGCAAATTCATCTACAAATTGTAGCGCGTCTGTATTAATATATCCTCAAGTTACAGATCATTTCGTTCGCTTAACGATACAGGGTGATCGCAACCATTCTTGATTTTGCTCTATTTGTTACCGGCCCCCTAAATGTTGTCTGAAACCAGTCTTACTGAAAATCATGAGGAAGACCCAGTTCTTTGAATAGCTAACGTTTGAAAACATTTCATCGAGAGTTAAGTTTTTAAATTGAAAAAATCTGATCGTTTGCAAATCTTGCTAAACTTTTGAGCCGTACTATATCTTTGCTAATGGTTTTAATGATTACACCTTTTCCTTAATTTAAAAGAGTACCTCAAACTCTGTTTATATATTTTCTATTCCGCTGGATAGAAAATAGTGTTTTTAGAAATAAATCTTGTATTTTTAAAAGTGTATATTTGTTCTCAATTAAATGTAGCTTTTGATTAGTGATTTCTTTTTATTTATTTTTTTATCGGTTCAGTAGTTCCCGAGATTATTCTATTAATAGATTGTTATTATTATTATAATTCATTTTTGTTTTATAATGTGATAGTACTCTGTTGCATTAACCAAGTTTTTATTAATCCTCTATTTTTAAAATTACCCTATATGCCTGTGCAAAATAATCACATTTTCTACGCTTTGATCATATTATTACTCTGTTAATTAACTAAATTTATTTTCATTTTGGCTTTTACTTCTTTTTTTATTGTCATTAATTTTGCAAAGTATTTGGGGAAAGTTTGGTAACAGCCAAGCTGGTTGAATCCGCTAATCTCATTTTAAGCTATGGTGACCTCTGATATTTCTTCGGATTAACACTTTTTTGTTATTATTATACAATTTTCATATTTGTTAGATACGATCTCATCTATCAATTTCTCACACACAACGCATATTGAAGTTTCAATATCTTTTGATATGTATAAGGCTTCACTTCCCTATATGGTTGATTAGTTGCTATTTCATGTCTTCCTTCGTGGTGTTTGATCATTCCAATGATGAATTATTATTATTAGATATGCATATATAATTATTATATCTTTTTATTATATGCATACATCAAACTATGTACTTATATACAGATAGACATAATATACGCATAAGTGATATTGTGAAATTTACTTAGATCGTTATACTTTTATGTTAAATTTTAAGTCTGAAGTATATGTAATTTTGTATTCTAATTTTAACATCTAAGAAAACTTTTTTTCTAATAAGATAGTCTAAACATAATAATATTTAAATTATAATTCATATAAAAATATTTGATAAAGTTTCTTACATTATGTTTGCAGAATCTTTTGAAAAATGTTTGCTATTATTTAATATAAGTTTAATTCAAATTAAAAACATTTTGCTTTAATACACTTTCTAGAATATCCCATAATATTAGAAGAAATATCAATAAATTTCCACCTCAGTACGATATTTTCATATTACATATTTTATAAGCATATTCATTGAACTTGAAATGGAATGCAATAACGCAACGACATTTATCTTATTTTTTCGTGTGAGAGATTATCTACAGCTTCTGCTTATTCGAAAGAATTGAGAAAACCCATAGTGAAAAAGAAATTCGTTCAACTTATTGATATATTGACAGCTAAAACGATATGCCAAAAGTTTTGCAAAAACTTTTATTGACAAATAAAACGCAATGCATATATTCTAAGCTAATACTGCCTTTTGAGTTTTAGCATTATTTACAACTTTTAAGCTAGACAGATTTAGTTTAATGATACGGTTTCAACTACCTTTGCGTTTTTATTGTTATTTTTCAAGGTTCAATTAAAAAATAATAAAGAGTTACTGGTATAGCCTTTTTTTTTTTTTATGTTTATGCGGATTAAAAATAAGTCACGGTGCTTAAGGCAGAAATAAGATTATTTAAGAGTAATTTAATGTTTACCAACCTTTTTTTTTTTTTTTTTTTTTTTTTTTTTGACACGGTTTATTTAATCTTTGTTTTTTAATTTATATCGTTTATTTTGTACTTTATTTATTTGTATATCCAACACTTGTCGGAACAAAAGTGTCAAATAAATCCTTGTCGAATCCTGTTGTTACACTGACTAAGAACATGATTCGACAAGGATTTATTTAACAAAACCGTATGAAGTGTACATTTTTTTACATAGGAATTTGTGCTAGTGTTCGGACACTTTTGTTACCGTCTGTATATATATGTATATATAATGTTAATCCAAATTGCACACACATTATTTACTTACATGTGTTCAATAATAAATTGAACATACATTACTTACTCACGAAAAAATATCAACGATTATACTAGAAACTTTTAATGTACAGTCGGTAACAAAAGTGTCCGAACACTAGCAAAAATCCTTATGTAAAAAAAGTACACTTCATACGGTTTTGTTAAATAAATCCTTGTCGAATCCTGTTCTTAGTCAGTCTAAGAACCTGATTCGATAAGGATTTATTTAAAAAAAACGTATTAAGTGTACTTTTTTTTATTAGGAACTTTTGCTGGTGTTCGGACACTTTTGTTACCGACTGTATATGATGTATATAATGGGACAGAGGCTTAAGCTAATAAATAGTTTCAAATATCTTCAATAGCTCTCAATATTGATAATTTTGAGTATGACGCTGATTTATTTTTAATGAAAAAGATGGTGCTCTGCCGCCTAATGCAGATGAAAATGAATTTTGTTATGCAAATAATAAATGGGCGTTCTTTTTTGTTTAAAAGCATGTCCGGGTAAATGATTTGTTCTGACATCAGAAATCACTGTTATAGGAAAATGCAAATGCATTTTACTTACTTATATCTGTTTTTGTCCGTAAATTGATGTCTGTAAGAGAAAAGTAAATCAAATGTTCTTCCCATACATTTCGGTAACATCAGTTGCATTACGAACATTTGAAGTTTCATTTCCACATTCGCCTACTTTCTGCTATATAGAAAGGTTGTGCTGCTAATTGTTTATGCATCTTTTCAGATGATTGTACTTAACTTTTACTAGTGAAAATTGCACCAAATAGCATATGTAAAATATAATTTTCACGAAATATATTGGTTAAATATTTGTTCATTTTAACCGATGTTATATAAAATGTTGTAGAAGAAAGTATTGAATTCATGGAAATATTCGACTTTCGGTTTCGATGAACTTACGCGTTCTGAAATGTCTTAAACATGATTCGCCCATTTTTTTAAAAAAAATGAGTATTTGTCTGTGTGTTTGCATGATGTGTTAATTTTGTATCTCATGAACCAATAGACGGAATTTGAGCACGACAGCACAAAATAGGTGACGTTACTGTGCTCTGATTCTCCTATTTCAGTGAAGGCTGTATTTTAATTTCTGTAGTGCATAAGCACATTAAACATGGTATATGAGATGGATATTATGTAAATCTCTGCTACTTTAATCTGGGTTAATAGCGACCGAGAGCTAGCTCTGCTGTGCCGCAATTTATTTAGTTTACCAGTAAGCAACATCTCAGTTTCTATTATGTATAAATGCTCCAAACTTGATATGTGCGATGGATAACATGTAAAATCTATGCTGATTCAATTTCAGACGCTACTATTCTACAATTAATTTCCATTTACGGAACGTCTATATCTCATCTTTTATGTAATATGTGTGCAACAAACCAATATGTATTTTATTTGTTTGCTACTTATTTATTTATTTATTTATTTTATTTATTTGTTATATTTTGTTTTTGAAAAAATACTTTATCATAATGATTTAATTTTCGGTAAATTAATTAACGATAAATGCATGGAGTTTTAGAACATTGTACAGTTTTAATAGATATGGCTTTTCACCTTTGATTTGGTGCTCCTTCTGTAAAAAAAAATCGTGTAAATGAAATAAATCTTACGAAATTTTAATATGTTATGTATTTGACTGCATTTTTTTTTAGATATTTATGGAAT
Organism: Salticus scenicus; assembly: GCA_963930645.1. Classification (NCBI taxonomy): domain Eukaryota; kingdom Metazoa; phylum Arthropoda; class Arachnida; order Araneae; family Salticidae; genus Salticus; species Salticus scenicus. Next base: position 324,426,309 of record OZ005654.1, read on the forward strand.
TATTTAAATATGTAATCACAAGCTTAATATATTTCTTTAAAAATATATCGATAGAGTACACGTTTGTAATTTTCTATTGCTATTATTATTAATTCCTCTTTAAAAATACTTTATTAAAACATTTAAAAAAAATTTTTTTTCGTAAAACATTTAATTATATGTTTATTATTCCTAATCAAGATTTTTATAGCTAATATAATATTTTCAAGCATTTAACGTGATAATACATACAATTCCTAAAATGAAAATATATTTCGGTTAGAGTAAGAGAATTTAAAATATGTGTATAAATCTTTTTATACTAATGACAAGTAAATTAGTTATCACTTTTCTTTCTACTGCAAAAGCTTTACTGATTTTATGTGACGCAAAGTAATAATGTTTTATAACGACGATTAATTTTTCATCAAAAAGTATTTCAACAGAATGGGTATTCAACATAACATAGCTTTTCAGAATGTATTTTATGAGCTGCGATTTAATTAAACATAGAACGATGCGATAAACCATAAGTCTCATTAATGGTCTTCGGGCAGCGTTATATCTCTATCGATAATGGATCTAGAATGTTTTCTCTTAAATTAGTATAATCATGGCATATCATTATATATTCTGTGAAGTACTAAGTAGATTGTCATTTTAAGTACCTGAACATTCAAAATCAGAATGAGAATAACGAAGCACTAGTTATAATAAATAACTGCAATAAATGATAATTTTATATAACTATTTAACTAATTTGGAAGTTAGGTATATAAACTATATCCTAATAATGTGCTGTTTTTATCAGACTTCGTTTATGTAATTGTAATTTTAGAATTATAAACATTGCAATAATTAATGATACGGTTTTCCTTTTTCTTTTATTATGCAACCGTTTTTGACATAAATTAAATGACTCTTTCTAATTTAAAGTTTATATTTTTAACACACCCCATTTATACACATAGTCTTTCAGTCTTGATTATGTTAATATAATTTTAAAATGTATTGATTTAAAATCAATAAAGTCTAATGGTATTGAGTTTCGCAACATTTATATTTTTTATCATCTTATAAAAATGATAATTTATGATTTTCTTGTAAAAGTCAAGTGACTCTTAATAAATGGTCCTTACTCCAAATTTAACAGAATATTGCTACAAATACGGTTATTGAACCATTTTCTCAAATAGAGGAGCTGGCAGCTTAATTTAATGGTCAACTATCTGATTTTTTCAAAAATTTCTTAGAGTGTAGCCGTTTTTGCTTAAGAAAGGAATTTATAGAGTTTTATCTCGGTGTTCATTGACATTTTTACGATCTTCACGTGTGCTATAATTAATTACTATTTTACCTCATGAATATACCACTAACCGTATCAAAAATATAAGGAACATAAAAAGAAAATACTATTGACTCTTTTTAAAGGTTAATATATCTTTTTCGTTCTTTATGTACCAATAGTACGCTAAAGTACCTCCTCAGTAAGTCCTCATTAATTTACTAGAGATGATATGCATAGTTTTTATTGCATAAATCTCTAAAATGTACTTCTAAGTAACTAAAAAGTAAGTTTCAAATACGTTTATTGTCTATTTTATATTGCAGTAGGTAGATAAAGGATCAAAGAAAGCTCGACTCAATGAATCAAAAATAATTTTAAACATTTTTAATTATTCACAACCTCAACAACAACAACAACAACAACAACAAGAACGACAGCAAAAATGTCAACATGTCAAATATTATTTAAGAAATAAATTCTGTTTTAAATCATCTAAATAAGTACTGAAATACAGCAGTTTTTTTTCATCGAAAGTGTTTTAAAATTAAGTAAATTCTTTAAATGTGTTCAATATTTCCTTTGGCTTTATTTCAAACTGAAAACTGTTGATAATATAAAATTGAATTTATGATTAAATTTTTATATCTTAAACCCAAAAAATTCTTCCGTGAGTTTTTTTTTTTTTTTTTTTTTTTCCAATAGATACTACTTTTTCGAAACGAACGGAGAGATTCGATTTCAGTTGTTTTGTGAAATATCTCAAAAAATTCTTTATGAATTATCTCGAAATATTAAGCATATACAGAGCATGATAAAATTCATGCTTTTCAGTAAAAGTTTTATCTCGAAAGCTAAAAGTGGAGAAGTAAAAAAAAAAAAAAAAAAAAAAAAAAAGAAATACTTGTGATTATCCTGCAAAAAGTAAAGCTTGAAATGTATTCTGGCTGCTATATTCTGTCTAATGTATAATAATCAGCTACAGAATACATTCTGGCTAATGTATTCTGTCGCTGTGATTATAAAGCGACTTCTTATTATTTATATTTCTTTTTATGTGACTGACGTATATAGTCATGGAAATACATATAAAGGTTTCTTTTTAAAAAAACTGGGAAATAAATAAATAATTAAACAAAGAAAGAATTTAAATAATTTGATTTAAATAAAAATATCACTGTTAAATTAAAACATGCAACGTATTAAACCAAATTCAATACCATTTTCGTAAACTTTACATTCACGTTAGACACAACATACTGCAATCAGAATATGAAAATCTTAAATATTCCTAATAAAATATGAGCATTTTTACTAAATAATATTTAACCATACATGTGCAAGATTTAAAAAAGAAGTTCAATGGCATAATTTATCAGCTAAATTTAATGAGCTACTTGTGTGAAAATCTCAAGCAAATATTATTAATATATCTCCTCTCTCTCTCCAGAAAATAAAAGACAGAGAGAGGTAATAGAGAGTTTTATCAATATTTATTTACAATTAAAATACCACTATTAACATTGATCGAATCAAAATAAAATTTGGTAAATCACCTTATAATTTTGGCATTTTGGGGAGAAGGGGAAGAGGTTGAATTCCTTTCATTCTGTCAATGATACCTTTTTTGAAATTTTACGATTTTTGCATGGGGTTTTCATACTTGCATCTCATTACATTTTTCTAATAATTGATGCAAATGAGAATTCGTTTCTCCTGCATAAGGAGTTAAAAATTGTTCAGTGAAATTGGTTATATTTCCCTAAACATTTAACACTTTTATATCCTGGTTCAGGAAATTGTATTTTATGTAGTATGCAAACTTTCAAAAAAATGCCATTGAATTTTTTTTTTTAACAGGGGAGCAGCCCCGGCTCACCGCTCGAAGAGCGGTGTTGAGCTGTACAAGGACCGAAGTCCAAGTAGGGCTGTCCCGAATATTTAATGAAGCAAAAAAAAAAAAAAAAAAAAAAAAAGATTGTACATTGTTCATCGGCAGGCTAGACGCCTACTCGCAACACGGGGCGATGAGGTGTAGCATAAGAATATATTTACATGTTTTTGATCAGTATGCCGGGCCCAGCCGGCCCCCCGCGACAAGTGGCATGCTGATTGGTCTGTGGCATTGATTGGTTGACTCCAGCAGTTGAGGTTTGACTCTTAAACATTTCTGGAAACTGGATCTTGTGATTTTGCACTGTTGGCTAGGCTTTTGCTGTATTGCTTGTCTTGGTGATCTTTGCTGTGCTGCTGACGCCACAAGGAGGGAAGGGGGGGAGGAAAAAGTTGAAAAAGAAACAAAAAGAAACAAAAAGAAACAAAACTAAACTAAAAAGAATAGGTATTAATTGGTTCGATTAGAGATGTCATTTAAGAGGGAGTAAATTTTATTAAGTTTATGAATTAGTGTTTCCTGGATAAAATATTGGGCAGCCAGATTATTGGCCTTGGATTAGGATTCCTTAGATGGAAATTTACTGTGAGGGGGCAGGATAAGTAATAATGAGCCGGAGTTCCCCCCTCTCCACATGGACACAGAGGCGAGCGCCGGCAATGAAATCTGTTAAGGTACGATGGGAATGGACCGTGACCACTTAAGAAGGCGGTGATAGGGGGTGTCAGGGTCAATGTGTTGGAGCTTGCAATTGGAATCAAATCGAAAGTGTGCCTTCCTTTTTCAGAGGTTGACCATAGGTCTTGCCATTTTTGCTGAAATAAATTTTTGATTTTTCTTTTGACGATAGAGGGGGGAGCGGGGAGGGAGACGGCTATCTCTTCCGACTCCGTCGGAAGAGATAGCCGAGAGATAGCTGGGCTTTGTCAGCGAATCAGCTATTTCATGGCCAGTCACACCCCTGTGGGCTGAAACGTGAGCCAGGGAGCAGTTACAGTTTAGAGCACTTAGGGAATTTTTGATGGCAATCACCTGGGGGTGTCGGCTCCTGAGGCGGGCTATGGCGAGCAAGCCTGAGAGACTGTCACTGTATATTTTGATGTCTGCATGTGTAGCTGTGGCTATCCAGTCGAGGCCTTTTTGAATTGCGAGTAGTTCTGCTTGGAATACTGAATTATAGTCTTCCAGCTTGCCCGCCCACTGATGGGTTACGACGCCCGAGGCTAGAACGCAGAAAGCTGCGCCCACCCCAGCATCCGTCTTAGATCCATCCGTGTAGACCACCACTGGAGCTGACGGGGAGAAGCTATTCTTAGAAGTATTGGTTATTAAGGGGGCAACATCCTTTCCAGGGTGGAGGGATCAACTGCAGGTAAGATGTTGTATTGGAGTGTTGGGGAAAATTATCGAGCTTAATTCTGTATCTTTTAATTGGAGAATTTTAGACTTGATGTGTATTTGGGAGACCTGCAGATGGGCATGAGGTATCCCTGTGATGACGGTGATAGCGTCAGTTGAAATAGTTTTATAGCCCCTTGCTATTTGAAGGAGAAAGGGACGTTGGGCTGAATTGAGTTGGGAGATCGCGTCCGACCTGAGATGACCGCCCCAAATGGATGCCCCGTAGGTAAGGATTTTCTCTATTATGGTATGGTATCAAGTTTTGAGAAAGAAGGTGGAGATACCCCACCTCTTTCCAACCATTTTTATTGAATTATGGTAGATTTTTTGGGTTTTAATTTTGAGATCTTTTACGTGGGGTAGCCAGTTGAGGCGTCGGTCAAAAGTGATGCCTAGAATTTTCAGATGTTCTACATGATTTACGCTGACGCCATCAATCCGCATCTGGGATATCTCCTACTGCTGAGGGCTTTTGGAAATGCAAGGGTAAGTGCTTTTGTTTTTGAAGGGGACAGTTTGAGATTCAGATCTTTTAGTATTCCGCTAAAAAGGGAAAGGGCAACCTGAGCCTGGTTTTCCAAATCCTTCCTTATGCGGCCAGAGAGAATCAGGGAGAAGTCATCCGCGTAAGCGAAAATCTCAAAACCCGCGGAGCTCATTCCCTGTAGGATGCTGTTGGCTATTAAGTTCCAGAGTAAGGGACCCAAACAGGAGCCCTGCGGGCAGCCTTTGGATTGGGGAAGTTCTGTAGTACCTTCCCCCCAGTTAACTATGATTTTCCGCTTGGAAAGGTAGGAGCGGATGCCAGATTCTTCGGGCAGCCAAGGTCCTGGAGTGCTTGGAAGATATGGGACCACTCTATATTATCGAAAGCTCCCTGAATGTCGAGTGAGACGATGGTGGTGTATTTCTGGGCGTTGCAGCTAACGGCGCAGGAACTTTTTATGGCTTGCATTGCTTGTTCACATGATCTGCCCTCTCTGAACCCGAATTGGTTAGGGTGAAGCAGGTTGTTGGATTCTAGGTAAAAGTTTATTCGTGTAACTATCAGTTTCTCCAATAATTTTCCTAGAGTTGGGAGGAGGCAGATCGGTCTGTAGGAGGAGGGTTCAGAGGGAAGTTTCCCTTGCTTCAGAAAGTACACCACTTCGCCACGGCGGAGAATTTCTGGGAAGTAGTGTTGGTTGAGACAGAGGTTTGACCATTTGTGAAGAACGTGTGGAATTGTGATGTAAACATTACGGAGGATTTTGAAGTCGATGTTGTCAGGTCCGGGAGCTTTCTTTACATTAAAACTAAAGAGAGTGGCTTTGATTTCGGCCTCCGTGAAGCCGAAAAGACTGGTTCTTGAAAGTGAGTAATGAGAGATTCTGGGAAGAGAGTGCTTGTAAGGTGTACCAGGTTATTCCGTTTGGAAGAGAGCGCCGGAGGGCGCTCCAGTTTCAGTTCTGTTGGAGTGAAGAATTTGTGACTGTAAAATTTTTGCGCAGTTCCGAAAATCTTGGTCTGTGAGGAGCAAAATTTTTTCCATGCGTAGTGCTTGGCTGTGTTGATGTGTTTTTTGAATAATGCAGAATGGAGTTTGATTGCTTGTTTGTGCTGAGGAATTAATGATGGGTCTATGTATTTAAGTTGTCTTTTTAGTGCTGTTAGACGATTACGCATGGATCGAAACTGGGGAGTCCAGAAGGAGTAGGTGAACCACCGTCCCGACTTTTTGAGTCTGAATGCCGAAGTTGCTGCTGTGTAGATTGTAGCTATGAGGTGTTGTGTGAAGGTTTCTAGTTGATGCTATTGAATTGGGTTTATTACTCTTTGTGTTAATAAAAAAGTGTATTTTTTTTCATTTTCTTTAAGAAACCTTTATATCTCCATGAATATATGCGCCGGTCTCATATAAATTAATACCGATAATTTCAAGAAGCCTTATAATCATACTCTACAGCCAAAACGCGTTTCAAGCACTATATTTTACAGGATGGTGATAAGTATTTTAATTTTTCTTTATTTTTTTTATTGCCCTCTTTTTATATTTTTCTTTCGAAGCAAAACTGCTGTTGAAATAAATAATGTATGAAATGTTCTTTTCATGCCCAAAGTTTCATGATTTTACTTTTATTTATTTACAATTTACAATTACAACGTCATTGTTGACATACATTATTGACAATTATAAAGTCTGAAATTGAAAATGCCAAGTCATTCATAGATAGGCAGTGTATGATAAAAAAAAAAAAAAAGAGAGAGAGAGATTTAAATACAAACAATAATATATGAAATATTAAGGTTTTATTACTAAAATACAAAAATAAGAATGCTTAACTGAAGGATATGATCAGTTTTTAGAATGCTTAAGAATGCTTTGATAAAGAGAAACAATTTTAAGAACACTGGAATATTTCTTTTCAAATGTGATTATGAATATGAGCGTTGGTTTAATGCCTGAAGTCAATAAGGTATACTAGTTCATAGTCTTGAAATTTATGACGTCTATAGAGGTTTTTATAAAGGATACTATCACATATTCACGTGATCTTCCGAGTAAAACAATGCAAATTCTGGTCAGACAGGTAGATGAATGCGCCCTGTGTACAAACGCGGCACCCCCGGCCCCGGTCTAAATTCGAGAATAAGATATTTGGGTCGCTGGTTTAAGTATCGAAATATTCATATAAGAATTTGTAAATGGGAATTGAATAAAAATATATGAGAAATATTCTTTTTAATTGTGACCATTTTTTGGAAATTTATCACTTATTTCTAAACAAAATTAATTAGAAAATAATAATTCAACTGAATGTATCTGCTTTTAATTTAGAAATTGTTACAAAAAAGTATATTCCATAAATATAAAATTAACAAGGTTTCTTTCATCAATAATTTAATCTTAACTAACTCAAAACTTTATTTTATTCATATGTATATAAATGGGGTTTCATTCCTAATTATTTTAACAAAGCATATAAAATTACAGAGCTATTTACTAATTACCTCATTATGCATAAAACATTATATAATACAGTATGGTTGCTGTACTCAAAGATTTCTTTAATAAGGAAATTATCTGTTATTTAAAAAATGTTACTTTACATTTTTATGTTTCAATAAATTATCTAGAAGGGAAAAATGTTTCATCGCTATTTATGCATCATAAAAAAAAATATCTGTCAGTTATTATCCATCGTTCATTTTATGGTTGAAGATAACAATAAAAAAGGAGCATATATGTATCTATAAATAGCATTCGTTAATTACTATGCAATTACATATTCATATTCGAGCCAAATTATTTTCATATCATGAAACATTTGTGATATGTTACTAACAACATTTAACGTATTCATTAAAATAACATACAAAAATGTTTCAGCAGTTTAATATTATTAAAAATTTCGAGGAGTAATACATAATTAAATGTTTCAAATATAAACATACTGTGTATGGTGCGTTTTCTTTACCCATGATTATTTATTTTTATTACACAATAAATGAGTTAAGATGTTTAAGGTGTTAATCTATAAAAATGCGTATATTTTACAAGAACTAATAATTTTAATTTTATGATCAAATTAATTGTGGAGGTGATTGAAAATTTAAATTCAAAACTTTTAACTCAAAATTTTAATAGGTTTTTAAAAATGCAGAATTTATTAACCATTGTATACCAGCATTTCATCTTTCTTTAAATTTATTAAGGATGTCTTCAGTTTTATACAAAACTTTATTTCAATAACAAAAATGCTATTTAATATACATTGTTCTACAAATATGCAGCTTTTAGCATAATTTCAAATTTGGAATATCTTAGAGGTTTTTGAAAAAAAAAAATTACAATATAAGTTAACAAATTTAAGTCATTTATTATATCGCAACTGTTTTAATTCAATTAAAGTTTTACTTATTTGGTCTACATGTATTTTTGTTGAAAGTATTATCTGTTGAAATTTTTTTATCACACAGTATGATGAAAAAAAATTCTTTGACATTTATATATATATATATATATATATATATATATATATATATTATAAAAAATTCTTTTATAATTTTGATAAAGAAAATTACAGACAATTTTTTCCAAAATTCTTATGTACTTACTGTCATTCACTACGGTATGTTTGTGAATCTCAACCAAATAAAAAATGCGCCTCTATTTTAAGGCAAATACAAGCTTTTTCATTTGTCTCTCCGTGGTTCAGGTTGTTAGAGCGCCATGTTAGTAATCCGGTGGTCACGCGTTAGGAACCCTGAAGATCCGAAGTATTAGTTTTTGCAGACAATTGGTAGAAAAGATGATAATAATTAAAATAGATTAATCTAATTGATAATCTAATTGATAATATATTTGATTCTGTAATTGATAATTTAATCAAAATTTTAAAAGTTTTATTTATATATATATATATATATATATATACATAAAATTACAATTTTAATTACATTATTAACTAATATAACATATATGTTAATTTATAATCTAATATATACATATATATATATATATATACTTATGTATTTTTCATATTTCTATATCTATAACCCGCAACTGTTAAGTTAATTGCGCATAATATATTTATTTATTTATTTATTAGTTAAAAAGTTTCTTTTATATGTGGAATTATTTTCTTGCATTAATTAAATATTTAAATATTTAATAAATTTATATAAAAGTAATATTCAGAACGATTTGGAAAATATTTGCAATCATTATTATTATTATTAAAATTGCAAAACGTAAATCAAACACTCCTAAAATTATTTTTATAAATTCCAAACTAAAATAAATGTCCTATCAAATGGCAATAGATTAAACACACAATGAACATTTTTTTTTTTTTTTTTTTAATATTTATCTAGTGAATAAACTTTTTTTTTCTAGTTAAATACACAACTACATTAATGATCATGCTCATAAAGTTTTCAATCTTGGTGTAGTATTCATTTTAATGCAATTATCGGATTGTTTAATTTAAATTTTGCAAAAAACTATCGCATTTTTAAAGAAATATTTTAGTCCTATTTAAATTGATATAATTTCACATAACTCTTTTTACTTTCTCTTACCCATAAGGTAGAGAAAGTATTGTGTTTGAAAGTAAAATTTTCGAAATTGAGTTTTTGTTAAATTTACACGTTTTGAGGTCACGTGAATCCAAAAATCATATTTTTTGAGGTTGGTCTCTGTGTGTGTCTGTGTGTGTATCAGTGTGCCTGTCTGCGTGTGAAACTGTTATCAGCATATCTCAAAAACAAATTATAGCAGAAAGTCCAAACTTGATATTCTAAATGTGCATGATACAGGGACGCTACTCTATACCTTTCGTTGAGATCAAGCAAATAATTCGTGTACAGGTACAGCCAAGAGAATTCAAATACATTACATCTATAAGGTAAAATGCAGGTAATATAGAGTGCACTAAACCAAATAAAACGAATATATATTTTTACTTTCATTACCCATAAGGTAGAGAAAGTATTGTTTTCGTGTCAAATTTTCGAAAGTGGGTTTTGTTATATTTACACGTGTTGAGGTCCCCTGAATCCAAAAATCAGGTTTTTAGCGGTTGGTATGTGTGTGTGTCTGTCTGTGAGCCTGTGTGCGTGTCTGTTATCAGCATATCTCAAAAACAAATTATAGCAGAAAGTTCAAACTTGGTATTATAAATGTGTACGATATAGGAATGTTACAGTAAACTTTTCGTTGAGTCAAGCAAAAGGTCCGTGTATAGGGACACCCAAGAGAATTTAAATACATTACGTCTGTGAAGGAAATTGTAGGTAAGTAGAGTTTAACATCTATAGACTGCACTAAACCAAATGAAACGAATTTATATATATATATATATATATATATATATATATATATATATTATATACGTAAAAACATGTCTCATGTAGAATATGGTAGGGAAATCATTCACTGTTCGTTTACAGAGCTACACAAAAGAACTAGATAAAATCACGATAATAGTTGCAAATTGATGAAAGTGCATTTCAAGCTAGGCCGTGTATTATTACTATAGGATTATATATAGGTGCACCATGAGGTCTGTATATAATCTTCAAAAGATATACAGGGCTGCACATATTTAAGCGATAGCATTCTTTTTTGTTGTTAGTGGATGTGCTTTACTATAATATTTTACTATTTCCAGGAAAGCTGTTCAGGAATTGAAGTGAGTTCCTCATAGAGATATGGTAAATAATGCATGTTTTTAAGCTAAATATTCATCGCTTGTTTTTTGTATATTTACACGTTTTGAGGCTTCCTGATTACCGAAGTCAAATTTTGTAACGTTTGATCTTTGTTTATGTCTTTTAGAGTAACTTAAAAACGAATAATTTTAGGAGATCCAAATGTTGTATTTTGAAGTTAATATAAGTTAGTTTCTGGAAAAGTTTGATGAAGATTGAAAAGTTTCAAGGAATATTGCGTGTGAAAGTTGTCTGAATAATTTTAACCGAACTTTTAATTTTAATAACAGATTTAAATTCTACATAAATATAAGTGTAGTAATGCATCGGGGGTTTGAGGGGGCGGTACCCCCCCCCCCTCACACAGAACTAATTAGCATATAAAACTCTTCCGAAGACTAATTTAAATTGTTTTAACATAGGTTTACATAACAGAACTCGTTATCTTACCCCTTAATCTCCAAACCTGTATTTATTGTATTAAATTTTAGGGTAAGAGAAAGTCGTGTGTGTGACACACCAGATTATTTTAAATAAATATGTTAACAAAGGCAATTCCAATAAAGTTTGGAATTTATAAATCAAACATTCTAAAATTCTAGTATTATAAATAAGGTTGTTATTAAAAATACATTCAAAGCAATAATTTAAACACGTAATAATACAATTAGTTTTATAAAAATAGTAAATAAATTTATATGAAAATTTTATTGAAAAAAAAGGGGGGGGGGGGGTAGGAAATGAGTACTACCAGTCTTTACCTTATTTCTTATTCTAAACTTATTTTGGCATAAACAAACTCTAAAACAAAAATACATCATAAAGCAATAGCTTAAATATACAATTATCAAATGCAGTAGAGAGTTTAATAAAATTCCCATTTATAATAGTTTCTGATTATACGAAGCACTATGTATTATCATGCTAATTTTGAATGTTCAGGTACTTAAAATGACAATCGGTTTAGAGCCTCACCGAATGTATAATACTATACGATGATCATACTAATTTAACAGAAAACATTCTAGATCCATTATCACTAGAGTTATAACGTTGTCCGAAGAACATTAATTGGCCTTATGGGATATCGCGATGTTGTTTGCTTAATTAAATCGCATCTCATAAAGCATATTCATTCTGATAAGCTATGTTATGTTAAATGCCCATTTAGTTAAAATAACTTTTAAAGAATGATTCATCATCGATATAAAACATTATTTCTCTATGTTTCCTAAAACCACGGTTATTTAATAAAATTCTATGCTTAACTAAAAGCAAGTAAGTAAGGTCTTACAATTAAAATGTAATCCGCAATGTACTTATTATTATAATAAAACATCTTTTAAAAATTTCATTATTGTGAACCACAGTGTATTTTTAATTTGCTATTTATTTGCTTTACTATTTTATAATTTTTTGAGCAATATAAAATTATCGATAGAAGCTTGATTATGAGAAAAAATAATACTGCATAATGTAATTAAATGTGGAATTAAAAAAAAAAAAAAAAAAAAAAAGAAGTTGATTTAAAAATTTTATAAGTTATTTTTAAGGAGAAATAAATAAATAAATTATTAAAAATAAAAGTTTAAAAAAAATCTACTTATATATTTTCAGTTTTATATATGCAGTGAAGATTTAACAGGGAGAAGCCCTACTCGTAGAGCGGTGTCGAGTGCTTATCCAGTGAGGATTACTGTTATAATACATGAAAAAATGCAGTTATACTTTCGTATACTTTCTCTCATTAAAATTGACTTGACACTATTGAAGGTCTCACGAATTAACTTAAATTTCCATTTAATATTTATAAATCGAACTATATTAGCTTTTGTTTGATAGTATATATATATATATTCAGTCAACAAATCTAATAATGTTTAATGTATTCTTTACGGATTTGAAAACTTTAAGTTGCATTTTTTCATTTTGTATTTTTTCATGAACTAATGATCTTCAAAATGCTGAAATTTCTACGGACATTTAAGAAAAGACTTTTGTTTGGATGTTTAATTGAATCTATTTAAAAGAATTAGGGATGGATTTTGCAATATCTTTAAAAGAAAAAATATTTAAAATAAAAGTATAAAAAAAAAAATTATCATTATTATTATTTTATTTTAATTTTTAATTTTACATAGACATGCACTTTTAATTTTTTTTAAAGAAAAACTAATTAATATATTTCAAAATTCATCCCTAATTCTTTTAAGTAGGTTCTATTAAATATCGAAAAAAAAATATTAAGCCTTTTCTTAAATATCTGTAGAAGTTTAAGCATTTTAAAGATCATGAATTGTTGAAAAAATGAAAAGTGAGAAAACAAAATGTAAAGATTTTAAATCTGTAAAATTATATTAAAAATCATTAGAATTCTTGAGTGAATGTATATTTTATCGAACAAAATCTAATAAAGTTCAATTTATTAATATTAAACAGAAATATAAGCTTTTCTATGGCAAATCAACTTAGTACACATTTCGAAATGAACATCTCATTTTCCGAAACAGGAATAATATTTTTGATGAAAGTTTTGAGTTTAAAATGTTTATGAGTCAAAAAAATCAATTTAATTTCTCATCATCTTCAGAAAAATTCTCATTTGGTGTTGATCCTCCGGATGAAAAATGTTACAGACATTGAAAACTTGACATAAAATATCGTCTTTCAATATTTGTTGTGGTTTCATGAAAAAATGGTGTGCTATACTGGTATTATTCCCAGGTCCAAGTTAATATTCCAGTTTTTATTTTGCATAATTGCACAAAACGTGATGATTTAGAGTTCCTATACTCATTCATTTTGGGTACATAACACAAGAAAGGATTCTCTGTTATAAGCAGTTTTTCCCACGTTACGTAAAGACTATATCACAGTTTCAGTAGTGTAAAAAAGCACCGGAATTGATATGTGAGTTAATTAGTAGGAAAAACAATGCTGAATAAATTTCGGTATATATCAACCTCAGGTAGAGTTGCTATTTATCACCATTTGTGATTGTTCATATGACTCTGTCATAGTATCTATAATATTTATTAAATTTGCATTGAATTGCCTAGTTGATTTTTGGACGAATCTAGTATTAAATATGTGTTCATGTTAAATATGTATGGGGATGACATGTATAATAATATAGAAGAATGTTTTGTGATTTCCACAACAGGCTAGTTTCATTTCAGAGAATAACAAAACAAGTTAATGTTTGGTATAAATTCGTGCGTAATATTTTTGAAATTACTATTGTTAAAATTATATATATTTTTTGCAGTTAATTTAACACTTTAAATTATATATATATATTGATTGTAATAAATAAACCTATAATATTAATACTAATAATTAAATATTTCTCTTTCATTCTGGGCGACATATATATATATATATATATATATATATAAACAAACACATCACTCTACAAAATCAAAATGTACTTTCTTACAATTTTTCCTTACAGGAACTATTTATCTGTAATATACCATTAAAATTAAAGATTAAAAATTTAAACATTTCATTTACTAACTTGTAAAATATGATTTCTAGAAGCTAGAAAGATATTTTAAATGCCCCTTTTGAAATGTGTGGATTATGTTTTCTATCTAAAAGATAATGATCCTGGAAGAAAGATAAAAAAATACTAAATTATGTTGATACCTAAAGCCATCATTGAGTTAATTACAAATTTCGTTTTGAAAGAAATCTTACATCATTATTCCTAAAACATTCTAGGAGTGATGTAAAAAATCTTTTCAGTGTAATTGGTTTAAAAAAAAACAAATGAACGACAAGTATTTAAAAATTTATAGGTTATTAAAATAGATTTATTTTGAAAAAATATTTAAATACTGCCTTTACTATTTGCAGTCTACGAAATAAATGGATAAGCACAGTTTTATATAAGAAAACATGAATAACATATAAATAAATAATATAAATAAATAAATATGTTTTTCTGAGCAAACAAAATTAACTCATAATTATGTCACAAAATAATTGTGAATAATTCAATAAGGATGAGACTTGATAATTGCCGAGTCATCAGGAAAGACAGACATGTGAAGACTCAAAATGTTTATGGGTTATATCTATTTGTGTGTCTGTCTGTATGTCTCATTATAGAGGCCGAAATAATCCTCCTATTTATTTGCAAATCGGTACACATATTCAAGAACTTCACAGAATTAGTTGTACAGCTTTAGGTGTATATTCTACGTTTACAGGGACACTTAAAAGTTTTTTTTATCATTACGGTCGATGGACCGAATTTGTATGTACCATAACAGCAGCCGCAAAAATCTCACGATTGAATTGCAAATTGGTACAATTAGGCACTATACAGAAATAGCTGTATATATTTTGGTGTTTATATTCTTTATGGTTCGAGTATAGGTGAAACGTGTTTTTTTTATCATTATGTCCAATAAGAATAATTTCGTTTACATGTATTTTAACGAAGTTACACTGCATTCAACAAAATTACATTAACATAATTTTTTAGATGCATCAACCCTTTATCTTCCACATTAAAGAGTAGAACAAAAATGTATTTGAAACATATTTGTTTAGTTACTGTAGAGTTTTTTTTTTTTTTTCTTTTTTTTAAAGATATCTGTAATATATATTAGGCATATCACCTTATCATAATAATTAATAAGTATTTTGTGAGGTGGTTCTTTTGCTTACTACTTGTCCACAGAAGTCGAAAAAAGGAAGTGGCCCTTCAAAAAGAATAAAAACGTACATTCTTTTTTTGTTCCTTATATTTTTTCTTACATTGATGGGAGATTCTTGAAGTTTATAGCACACGCGAAGTTCGTGAAATATGTTAAGCAAAAAGAGCAATAACACTCTATAAAATCCTTTCTGGAACAAAAAATAGCTACATATAGAATTTAGTGCCTCATAGTCAGGTTATAGTGAGGTATGTACGTTTTATTCTTATAAGTACGTTTGACATTTCTTCATAAAGTGGTCTTTACACGCTTTTTAAACTAATTGTACTTTAAAGTACAGTCAATAGATAAAGAGTTAAAAGCATGTTTTCTGTATAAAATGTGTGCCTAGACTTAATCTACAAGACTTTACAAAAGCGTTTCGAAAATGTTACGTAAGTAAACAAATTATGTCGAATTTCGAGTAAGTGTTCTTGAGCTACGTAGAATATGTGTATATAACAATGGTGTATTGTATAGGTGTATTTTGTATTGGTGTATATAACATTTATGACTCTTTTACAGGATCACAGAAAGCATTTCGTGATATTAGAGCCTACGGACAGGTTTTTTTTTTTTTTTTTTTTTTTTTTTTTGAAGCGCAGTTTAACGGTTTATGCTCCATTCAGAATAATGGAATTAACATTATTGAGAAGTTAAAAAACATATTTTCTCTAGAAAAAAGAAAAAAATGGATGAATAGACTAAATAATTTATTTCTAGGACCGCACAAAAGAATTTCAGTTACATTCTGTATACGTATCATGTATGATGTGAAAATTGGTTCAAATATTAATTAATTCCAAGGAATTAGTTGCATAATTTTTGTGGGTGTACATAACAACTCTGACTCGTGTACAGATACAAATAAAAGAATTTCTTATCATTACTATCTATAAACGGTATTTTTAAGTTCATTTTAAAACGGTTACATCCTATTAAATGTAATGAAATAAACATATGTTATAAGAATGTTTTCAAGCATGATTTTTTTAAATAAATGGTAAGCATAGAATTGGTAATTAATTTACAGGACTACAAAAAAGAATCCCAATAGTTTATGCAATCATTTGTCATACATTTTGGTACGAGATTTATGAGTTACAAGTAGTTATCTCAAGGCTATGATTAACAAATATATTTACAAAGATAGTTCTAGTCAGACAGATACAACAGGAGTCGATGGGGGCATCAACGCTCTCATAAAAGAACTTGGTTATGTAGTGATTTAACACTATATGTATAGATTTATTCATTGTTTTAAATAATATAGATTAAATAAAAATTATCTACTGAGTAATGAGTGATTGAAAGACGACGTTAAGGTCCTGATCTGCAGATCCACTAATTTAATTGCATTGCTACAAATTTTGTTTAATATTAGGAATTTACATAAAACATTTTATTAACATAAGAACGATTTAAAGTATCGTAAAGAATAATATTCTATCTTTAAATTTGATTAAAAACTTTAGTATAATGTTATGTTAATTTAAAATACCCTAATTTTAAAAGTATCTTTATTTAAAATTTTCGAATCTATTTATGCTAAATTCAGAGTAACCTTAGCTATTTGAAAATTTCTATCATTTTTCCTACTAAATGTTTGCTCCATGAAAACTAAATTAAATTTTGATCGATTCAGGGGTTGTGGATACATATGGCGAACTGAACATAGGATCAAATGTAAATAAATATATATATATATATATATTCACCATCCGGAAAACATTATAGAAAAAAAAAAGTTGAAAATGCAGCAAATTGTAATAGGTAACAGCAAAATGTAAGAGCAGAAAATGCGTTTTCCTAGCCCTTAATTACCAAATTTATAACAAAATAGCGAAACATGTTGTTATTCATGAATAAAAGTACACCCCTTCTCGCTTCTTTACTGCAATTCATAGCGCGCCAGTGGCACAATCTTTGATAATTGAATATTCTAAAATTATGATTTATGTTTTAATCTTTAATTTAACGTTACATAATTTTCTATTATAAAAATATTGAAGTTTTTTTACTTGGGGGGGGGGGGGCAAACAAATATTTCAAATTTAAACGTTTTTGTTTGGGTTTATAGTACGTTTTCTGCACCACTAACATAAAAGTTTCACTGCATCGACATTTTTTACTAGTATTTAAAATAAAGTAAAATAAAGTATTCTTTTAAGAAGCATATAAATTATAAAGCTAAAGAATAATGCAGCTATTTAATTCACAAATTTCTTAAAAAGTTTAAATATGTTTTATTTTTATAATAATTATTAAAACTTCACACATAAAAGTAAAGAAAAAAAATAGCAGTATTATTCTTCTAATGATTGGAAAACAGCAAGTGTCATATAGATAAAACTACGAAGCACATACTGTGTTTTCAACTGATTCAAGAAATACTGAAGTTTTGTGTCAAAGTTTAACTATTTTTCTAAATATAATTACTTATGCAGAATTCAGTTCTAAAGTGCTTTCGAATTTCTGCTTATCAACCTCACGTTTTCCAATGTCTGTCATCATTTAAAAATATTTGTATTATTTGTGATATCTGTTGTAATAAAATACGTAATATGTTATCATAAAATGCGTAAATAATAAGATTCATCCTATTTGAAACCGATTAAAACCGTTTAACTACCAGTCTATACTTATCTAAAACAAGCTTCTACTTTTAAATTGTAGAACAATAAAGAGCGCAACGGTCTTACACCCAGGTAAGGTATTTTCAATTCCAGCAGCACGCATTTGGCATAACGTACGTTATTATATATTTATAATAGACATTCACACAATCTGATATTTTCATGCGGAGTTCGACCTTCTTTCCCTCTCATAATACATATTGAATGACACATTATTTCTTGAGATTTCCTGTTAGAAAATTTTTCGAACGCGTTTATCTGATAACCACCTTCTGTTGTGTTTGATCTTCTTATCCATAGCGGCCTAATTCGAGCCATGTTTTACTCATTCATCGCCTTAAAATAAAACTTTTCAGGCTGAGTGACTTTTTATTAAATAATTGAGCTGATGTAAACAGCTCAGATTTAAGTTACCTAAAACAATTTTTATTTAGTAAACAGTAGTAGATTTAAATAACAGTGAAAACACATGAAATTGTTTTATTCAGGAATAGAAATTCGCAAATAATTACTGATAAAAACTTAAATCTTTATCGGATACAAAAAATTTTGTATGAATTACTATAATTTAAAAAAAAAATGTTTATTCCTAGATCTTTAATTTTGCATAAAAATTTAATTTCATGGGAATTTCTCGCAATTCATTACTTTTTTAAAAGGTACTTATACCTTCACGTTTATGCAAACGTAGCAATTAAATTTGTCTAGCGAAATTTAAAAACTTTTGCCCTGTTATCTAAACAATTAGAAAAATATACACTGTAACAAATTTCTGTAAATTTATTGAAATGTTTTTAAAGAGTCTCTGTAAATTTACAATAATTCTTAGTTCGAAGTAAATGATCGAGAATATCAAGCCTGTATTTTTATTTCATCTATCAAAAAGATAAAAATGAATGTTTCTACTTAAAAAAAAAAAAAAAAAAAGGGGGGGGGGGATTCTATGTTACGAATATAATCTCGCCAATAATTAATTTAAACAATATTTGTCATTTAAATGCATATAAATAATAGATTTCTTTTTTATGTTTCCGTTTATTTTTTTTTTTCTGTTATTTTACGTAAGACAAATGATTTACAGCATTTCAATAAGAAAATGAACTTTGAAAATACAAGTGCAAATAATAGTCGTAGTCTTGAATAAACTATATGAGTTCTATGCATATTTATAGCAAATCGGAGAAAGAAGAAGTTTATGAATTGCTGGTGTTTTTTCGAAATCTTTTTCTGGATTAAAGTATAATAAATTTTACATTTAAAAAAAAAAAGAAGAAGAAGAAGAAAACTGTTATGACTTAATAAACATACATAAAATCATCATTTTCTGTAATAGAGGATATGTAAAATCCTTTCTCGTAAATGTTTCTAATCATACTGGAAAAGAAGTAGCATCAATATTACTCTGCGACTCAAACTGAGAAGCTTCTTAATTTAATTTATGCATGTGAAAAAAAAAATACCTTTTTTTTTTCAAATTAAGGAGCTAAATGAAATGAAGCACTTTTGATTTCGTTTTGCGATGTTAAACAGCAATATTTTAGGAAAAAATCTTTCGTGATTTGCAGTGTACTTTACTGCATTATCTAGGTAGATAAAACTTTATTCTTGGCATTTAAGTTATCGGCATTCCTAGTTTAATTTCGTTAAAAAATTTAATTGTCTCTTAATTTTACTACACTTCAAAAGTTAAATAAAACAACACTCTTTTTTCTATCATTAATATTCAAAATTTTAAGCAAAATATTCGATTCTACATAATTGCCTTAAATAAATACTCTCCCATACTTTTCTCTCTTTATACACTTTTAAATATTCTTTTGTAGCCAGAAATGATTTCATTATTAATCCGTTTTTACATTTTATTTTGAAATAAAATCCTAAGGATAAAACATTTTATCTTTTCGATTGGCTATATTAACTGTAATATTTTAAAGGGGGGGGGGGGATATCATTCATAATTTACATTTTTTTTTTTTTTTTTCATTTTAGGCTTTTGATTGAACCTTTTTTATTTTTTTTTTTTTATTTTTTTTTTTAGTAAATCCATTTTACTCTCATTTCGCTTTACTTGAAAAGTTGACAATAACAACGTCATCATTTCTATAATGCGTTTATTTCTAAGCATATTGATTGGTATGAGGTAACTGTCATAATAAATCTTTTTAATTTTTCCTTCACATGTTCTTACAAGTATCTTTCTCAAAAGGAAAGTGGCTGCTTTCTAAAACTATGATTATTGATTTTATTATATAATTGTCCTATTATTTCGAGTGATTTTTTTTTGTTTATATATATATATATATATATATATATATATATATATATATATACATGCATACATACCAGCCAAATTATGAAACGCAAAATTTTTAGTACCCGCTGTGGTATTGATTCTTGAAATTCCAGTATAGGCGCATGATCTGTAGTGATGCAGGTTCGTAATGTACAATCAAACATCATATAAAATAAATAACAGCAGAGATAATGAGGTGACTAAGTGAAGTATTTATTTTAAATACAATATTTAGTTCAACAGATATCGAATTCCAATTAAATATGAAAGCAAATATTTAAGTACTTGATTGTACATAATTAATCTTAGGGATATGCCTTAAAAAGGAGGTGAGAGAGAGGTAAACTTTTAACGTCTATTTTAGATCAGATATTATCGTAAAAGTGTTCGGGGAGAGAGAAGCTAGCGCACGACTTGCCCAGCCAAATCTGGCAAGCCTGCCAATCACCTGATCCTGGCGTCGCCAAATAAGCGCCAAGTATTACTCTTTGTTCGTGCATTGAAATATATATAAACTTTTTAAATTTTGAGAAGCGGTTGGAAAATATTAACCCTATCGTTGGCGCGCTTGTGTAGAGCCAAGAGAATGAGGTGATTTATGAGTATTGTGAAACAGGAAATAGATAATTACTTTAATATGAGTCATTTAAAATCTATTGCATCAGGTTAAGTAGAGAATGACCGTTATTAAACTGAAATCATTAATATTGCGTAAACACAAATAAATTATTACATCCGATGTTCAAATACATATAATTTGAGAGTCTTTTTGTTTAGGAAAATCTGAGAACACTTTTATTTATAAGAATATTAAGCTAATTTATATCTCTCAAATGATAAGTTATTAATAAAGTATTACATTTAAAATCCAAATAAAAAAACGAAATCTTTAATTTATGAGTTCTATTAATGTGATTCCAAAATGAATGAAGTTTAGATTTAATAAAGTTTTATCTTAATCTGGTTTACGTAATTAACTATATAATACAATTAATTTATTTTATTTTATGAATCAAAAAGTAAACTTCATTAGGATTCGGAAAACTAATATGAAATAAAATTAATTTTAAAACGAAATTTTCTCCTGAAAAATGAAATAATTTAATTATTCAAAATTTCAAAGTAAATAAATTAAAAAGTGAAAGAATGTGTGAAAACTCCTTCACACATATCCTCCCCCACAACCAGAAAAAGAAAAATTACCTCTCGCTCACTTAACACAGATGATATATATCATAATAACAATAAAATATCCCTTAATTTTTCATCAGAATTATTATGAATAATATAATGCTATACAAAAATACTAAATAATGTTTACATAAAAATGAGATATTCTTAATTTGAATCTTTATAGATGTGGTATACAGAATTTACTTATTATTAAACATTTCTTTTCTCATGAAGTGCACAGACAATAAAAAAGTGTAAAAAAATCTTGAATGTTACATCAGGTGACAACAATGCTTGCAACAATTAAGACTTTTGTTGACAAAGTCCTCTGTAAGAAAAACTAATTAACATTCATATCAATATACAAAATATGCAGTGATGTAGATTAATAAATTTAGAAATTTATTTAGCATAAAATTATATGTTTTTAGAAAAGAAAATAATTCAACAAAGTTTTTAATTTTAATCAAATTTCATAGAATTACCACTATTTTATCAACATCTATTCTTCATTAACTAAAAGAAAAATTTAAAATATTGAGAACATCAAAAGTACTTGTCCAAATCCAGAGGGAATGTGTATCTCAGTAGACAGTGAAATTGCCAACTGGTTTGTGAGGCCATGACAAGATCACATACCGAGAAAAGTGTAAGAAAAGTCAGAAGAGGCTCACAGGTTGTGCAAACACAAGTGTCACAACAAGCATTCTGACAAGACATATTTATGTCGTGTGTATGTGAAAAATGACTATGGAAGAAAATTTTGTAAAAATTGAGAAAAACTCATGCCAAAAGATTTAAGGATCTAGAAATGGAACAAGCACTGACATACTATAAAATATCACTTTTATCATAAAAGAAAAGGTAAGTGTTATTGATTGCAACAAGCTTTGAATAATTGCAAGAAAAAATTTAAATCAATTTTTAATAATAAGATCTATATTTGTATTTACCCTAAATAAACATTTGGGGAGAAATCAAAATCTATTAAGTTAGTAAAAAAAAATATGAATAGGTTACTTCTGTTTAATTAAATGACATAATTAAAATTAATATCAACAACCCCCTTTTTTTTTTTTTTTTTTTTTTATTTACCCAAAAATATAAATTTCTATTTCTTTATATTTTATTAAAATTATAAGGCATAAAATCTTAATCTTGAAAAGAAAATATACCCATTGTCATGAGATGTAAGATAAACAACTGTTAACCCAGTGGTGGCCAACCACCAAGCCAACTAATCCACCATCTCATAACCTCACCATTGCATTTAGTCGTCACCAAATGCAAGGGTGGTAGTTAAAATAAGCATTCATAAAATACAAAATTTAAAAGAATGAAAATTAAAAATTTTAATACTTGTGGTCCTTAAAAGTATCTGTAGGTCTTGTTGATAATTTACATGTCACAGCAAAAATTTACATTCTGAAAAATAAATGATGTTAGTCAAATGCACACATTCAATATGATACAAAAAAAATATTCCATGTCTTATTTATTCGTTAAAAGTTTTGTCTGTTTATTTTTAAACAACATAAAAGAATGTCCATTATTAATATCATTTTTCTCTTTTTACTATAGTCACCCCAAAAAAAAAAAAATTTTATATAAAAAAAACTACAGATCTGTATGTAAAAAAATGTAAAATAAAAAATGTCGACAAAATAAAAATAATAATCTACAAAATGTAGAAAGCCAACAGGCATTGAGAAAAATAAAGGAAGGGCCCTTAAATAATACAAAAGCAGGAATTTTTTTTTTATATCCATTTTTTATATAACCATAGCATAAATAGCCATGTATATCCTGCATATACCTGCTTCATTAAAATGTGATACAGCTAGACCACATAGGGGAACTGCACACATTAAATAATAATAAACTGATCAGTAAAATAAAAGCAAAAATATTGCTACAAGCAGGAAGTGCACTTATTATTATTATATATATTTTTAAAGTTTCTGTCGATCAAAGAAGTGTCACATAGCACATCAGTAAACATATAAAATTGAATAAATGTGCTAAATATTTTAAGACAAAGTACCCGTTTATATTTCAATTAAACAAGTAGATAATAGAGCAGCAAAAGCAATGTAACAATATCATAAAATAAAAATCTTTTTATCTCTTTTTTTTTTATATGTGCATGTACCAACATTCTTTGAAACAGGGCAATTTTTTTTTTTTTTTTTTTTTTTTTTTTTGTTCTTAAGTAACAAAGTTCTTCGAATAAGGTGGTTAATCATTCCATGAATTTTATAGTGTTGTATCAGTAAAAAAAACTACTAATACAGACATTAATTTTCTTAGTTAATTAAAAATATGTATGAGCAACTTATACTGTGTGTGTGTGTGTGTGTGATATAAAATAAATGAAAGTATAGCTAAATCAAGACTATAAATAAATATAGATTTACATGAAACTTCATTTATGTAAGTATTTAAAGATTGTATATAAACATGTGTTGTAAATTAAATGTTATATTTCCTAGAGATTAAAACAACAAAAATAAACTTTCAAATCTCATAAAGTATAAACAAGTGTTCAGGTAAAAATGAATATTTTAAATTGCATAAAAATACTGAAAATAAAATAGGTTTTGTAAATTAAATACCATCACATTTTGTATTATCACGATTAAAACTTAAAAATTTGATGAACAAGAATACCAAAATTAATAGGTTGTGTACTATTAAATTGATGTAACTTTTTCTTAAAAGTACTCCTAAAATTTCAAACATTGTGTAAGTGAGTAAAATTGTGAATATGAAACAAAAAAAAATTCCATGTATAAATTTAGACTGATAATTTAAATCAGCTTTACAAAATTTTTCATATACATGCAAAAATATAAATAAAAATTAAAAAATATACGTGTCATTTAAAGAATAAAAATTAAAATATTGCAATTTCTCAAACAAAAATTATTAGAGTGAGAAATGTTTAATTATATGGTGTAAAAAAATGTGTGTGTGTAATTCTTGTAAATAGCAGAAATATTTCAAATACACGGCTAGCATATAAGCTAGATTTACATGAGAAAATTTCAAAAAAATTGTGAATATGTGTAGATATTTCATATTGAAAATAGTCCCAATTGAGAATATTGTATTTTGTGATAAGACGGAAAAAAATGCATCAATTCCATGATTTGGTTATAATAGAGAATATAAATTCCTATCTATGTTTGTGTGCATCTCATATATTTTAAAAATAAAAATTAGAAAATAAATATTGTATAACATATAGAAGTGAAAAAGTGGCCATAAAATAGAATACAAAAATAATTGTATGTAAGAGTAAAAATTGTGTAAAAAGAAAAATGTATATGTGAGAAAATTATATGACTATGAAGTTATATATTCCATACAGTCACATAATCAATAAAATTATTAAGTGTCATGTAAAAATTCTTTTCCCATTGGTTATTAATGTTGCAAGTTTTTTTTTTAAATAATACTGCATTTGAATTAAAAATGATAAATTATATGCTGAAAATGTGTGTGTGAAGTGCACCTATGTGCATTTAACAAAAGTAACCCTATAGCAAGGCTAGAGTGACTAGACCTACATGCAAGGTTACCCAAAAAGTATTTATATTATAGTGTATAAAATTGAATAGTTCCTTTTTTTTATAAGGATTTTACATTAAGAATGGACAATAATATTAAACAAAAAAATGAAGCATTTGTGAAACTTATTTATGCAACCTTTTGTAATAAATTGTGCATGTGGTATTGTGTATGTACTAAATTAAATAAAATATAAGTGTATATATGTACAGTTACCAAAACATCTGTATCTCGAAAAATACACATTCATGTGAATCCTTAAAAATGATTGAAAAAAAAAATCACTATAGCAAAAATTGAAAAAAAATCAAATACGCAGATTGAAAAAAAAAACACTATAGAAAGAAAATAAAAAAAATATGTTCAAGTGGAATAATAATTTTCCTTCTTTTTTTTTTTTTTTTTTTTTTTTTTTTTTTTATCCATAATATGAAAGAACAAGAAATTTGTAATCAACATTCTGCATCATTGATTAAAAAAATGATAAAGACTCTTTAACTTTATTTGTTTTCTCGTGTATATGTGAACAAAATCATTATTTGAAAACAAAATTCAATAACTAATACATAATGGCATATGATTTCCTTTTTAGCTTGAAACCCTTATGATTAAATATGTTACCATGAAGTGGCACAAGTTTAAAAATTTTTTTTTGTTTGTTTTTGTATAAATATCTATATTACCTTAAATAATTCATTGCCATTACTACTTTTAAAGATGTATCAAAAAGCAATTTATCTAATTAAAGTAAATTTTAATCATAAGGCCAAAAATAATTAATTGAAAAAATTTTTGAAAGAAACTGCAATGTTTCACAAAAATGTTCCCTTACCCACTGTCCTTAAACTAAAAAAAAATCGGTCCAGCCGAAAAGAAATGTCTGGACAATGGATAATAAAACAGTAAAAACTCATGTAACACTATGAGGTGCATGGATGTGCATGCTGCTTCACAGGAGCTCAAAGCACATAAATTCCTCCGCAAAACATTACAACTTCACAAGAATAAAAAAACTTATCTTAAATTTTGACTAACCAAATGAAATATGTGCATTAAAATTTAAGAATTTATCAGATTAATGAAAAATATTCAATAAGTAGAATTATGAGAAGACCCCTAGCAAGTCTGTGAAAAAAAAATATAAATAAATAAAATATGTATATGATAAAAAAAAAAAAAAATGAGATACAAGTGCATATCACTGCATTGATGTGTTAAAAATACCACAGGAAAGATAATTTCGTTTTATGTGTCCATTCTTCCTTTTGTGTGCTATGTGTAAGTGTAAGAGAAAATTAAAGGTCATATTTCATAATTACAATAAACCTAGAATTATAGAACATATTACATGACCGTAAAAATTATATTAATGTTGTGTTTTGTGTAAAAGGATAAAACTGATAATGAAAATGTAAACAAAAGAATTCCGTTTTTTTTTTTTTTTTTTTTTTTTTTTTTTTTTTTTTTTATATACACCAGCATGTCATATTTTATGTGAAATAGGAAATTGTCAATATCTACCCTAACCAAAAATCTCACCAAGGGAAAAATTAATTATTATTTCAATAAATATTTCAAATAAAATCCCTTTAAAATATGCAATAAACATAAGTAAAGAAAAATAAATAAAGAAACAGTATTATTAATATATAAATAAAATTTAACACATAATTCGAAAACTTATTTTGTTAATTTTAAGGAAAAATGAATGTCATTGCCAACAGAATAATAAAAAATTGTGAAAAAGAAAAATGTATTTGTGAGAAAATTTTGAGAAAATAAAGTGTAAATGATACATTTGTTAGTATCCACAAGTTCTTTAAGCAACTACACTATTCTAAAAAAAAAAAATATATGTATTATGTGTATTGATATCTACCAGCAATGACACTATACAGTTAAGAGTCAAATGAGGGTATAATCCAAACTATTATTATTATTATTACTATAAATTACACCTAATAATGTAAGTTCAATTTTTTTTTTTTTTTTTTTTTTTTTTTTTTTTAAATAAACCCTCATGAAAATATCATTATAATAACATATGTAAATTTGAACCATCATGGGTTAAAAATATTTTTATAACCACCCCATCATCATAAAAGAATTAATTGTGTAAACATGCACCATCAAGGATAAACATTAAATTACCCTAGAATTATTCTACTAAAAATATGACCACATATTCAAAAATTCTGTCAATAATTCTATCCTTGAGTACCTAATATTCGAAAATATATACGTATTTAAAAATAACATAAAACACACTGAAATATATATACATGTACACCAATATATTTTAAAACAACTGTTTTAAATAATATTCGTTAAAATTTTAAAAACACGCTATGAAAAAAAAAATATATATATATAAATATAAACGAATATATCATTATTCATTTAAAACACACATTTTAAATAAATGAAACGAAAAATTACTAAGGAGTTAATAGATATTTAAAAATGTTCAATACAATCAAATGAAAAAAAATTACGCAGTCTATATTGCTCTATATTCTGAAATAAAAAAATCAATGTACTCACACTACCTGCTACTGGAGGATAATAAAAAATGTTTAAGAATACGATCACTGATGAGTTTTTAATCGACGAATCCTAGATTGTTTTTAGCAGTCTGTACACGTTCTTTGAGTCACATTAATTTTATAAAAATAATCCCTGTTCAAACGTTTCAGCAGTCTTTAAACTCAATCATTGAAATTTCCAGAAATTAAGAGGCCTATAGCTGCACATATGAAGAATTCTCATTTTAAAAACAAAGCTGTTTTCCAAATCAAGGATCGCTAATCATCAGAATTCGGGGTGAAAGTAGCACGGCAGACGCGATGAGTCAGCATGTCCATCTCTTCTTCTTCCAACTGGCCTGAGTGAAGCATCGTAAAAAAAGGGCTGCGTTATCTTAAAGAGAATCGCATTAGATGAGAACTTTTCTCCTTTGCTATTCAAAAGTGAAGCAGGCGGAATGGAGGTCATTAGCCTTTCCTCTACAGCTGACACGGAGTTCCGATATCTTATGAGGCCTTTCTCATCCAAAAGACGAACTCGGACAAGAGATAAGACCTCCAGATGGGTTTTGATTCGACATTTTTCAAAAGCTGGCAAGCGAAGTCTGTACACGCAGGTGCATCTCAACACAAGAAAAATATAATGTCGATTACTTAGTCCTTTCTTCCGTATTTTATAAGGTCATTGAAGTTCAACTTATTAACTCTTTGATGTACAATGTCCATTACAATATATTCAATCTTGCACTAAGAAACACTTGACTATTAAAAACAATTCTTTCGGATGAAACAAAATTATAAATAAACAGTTTATATCATTAAAAAACATACCCTCTCTCTCACCAAAGGCAGTGATCCCCAAGAATTGGTAGCTAGCACCAGTATTATGTGAGGACGTTTTATCGTCAATATTGATGAAGGTAGTGGTAGTACATTCCAGATTCAAATAAAGGCAAATTCAAAGCAGAATTAAAAAACTAGATGTTGAGATGACAATTTTATTTTATTAAGATTTTCAAAATTAGGTCAATTGTATCATGAAATAATATAAATCACTATTATCCAAAAACTATTAAAATGGTCTCGGGGATATACTCCAATTAAAAATACTGTGAGAGAGAGGTAACCTTTTTAACTTATATTCAAGTCAAGAGATAATCGTAAAGTGTTTTGGGAGAGTGAAGCTAGCGCACGACTTGCCCAGCCAAATCTGGCAAGCCTGCCAATCACCTGATCCTGGCGTCGCCAAATAAGCGCCAAGTATTACTCTTTGTTCGTGCATTGAAATATATATAAACTTTTTAAATTTTGAGAAGCGGTTGGAAAATATTAACCCTATCGTTGGCGCGCTTGTGTAGAGCCAAGAGAATGAGGTGATTTATGAGTATTGTGAAACAGGAAATAGATAATTACTTTAATATGAGTCATTTAAAATCTATTGCATCAGGTTAAGTAGAGAATGACCGTTATTAAACTGAAATCATTAATATTGCGTAAACACAAATAAATTATTACATCCGATGTTGAAATACATATAATTTGAGAGTCTTTTTGTTTAGGAAAATCTGAGAACACTTTTATTTATAAGAATATTAAGCTAATTTATATCTCTCAAATGATAAGTTATTAATAAAGTATTACATTTAAAATCCAAATAAAAAAACGAAATCTTTAATTTATGAGTTCTATTAATGTGATTCCAAAATGAATGAAGTTTAGATTTAATAAAGTTTTATCTTAATCTGGTTTACGTAATTAACTATATAATACAATTAATTTATTTTATTTTATGAATCAAAAAGTAAACTTCATTAGGATTCGGAAAACTAATATGAAATAAAATTAATTTTAAAACGAAATTTTCTCCTGAAAAATGAAATAATTTAATTATTCAAAATTTCAAAGTAAATAAATTAAAAAGTGAAAGAATGTGTGAAAACTCCTTCACACCCGCCGTTTTTTTCACACAGGTCATTTTTTAGATTAATTTTATTTTTATTTAATCGTAAAAGCACTTGGAGAATTACTCAAAAAAAAAAAAAAAAAAAAAAAAAGTGGTGTAGAAAAAGGAACGTTTTTTCAAGGAGAGTTAACAATTTTACGCTTAATAATGAGACGGTTGGCAGTATGTATATATATATATGTATACGTACATATATATCTTAAATCTCTTGCCTTCATTTAGTAAATATGATCTTTTTATCAGTGGATATTCTTATCGTGAATAACCTTGAATGATCGGTGTATTACCAGTCAAAACTTGCCCTTATATTGGCATGTTATTATTGTTGATTTCACAAGTCTATAAATAAAACTTTGATTTGATAATTTTTGTTGACTTACATGGTTTTTGGTGCGCGTGCTAAAACAAAACTGAACCGAAACTGAAGTCTAAATTTCTCTATTGCTTGTAGATTTTGTCAATACAGTCTGTCTATCGAATTTTGCTTTCCGTGACTCTTCCACCAATATAAATATATGCCAACTTTTATAGCATACTTCCATCATTAATTATGATTAATCAAGAAAATATACTAGAAATTAATAAAAATGAAGAAACTCTGTCGGTAGACTCTCTTATTGGCGAAAATGTATGTGTGATAGAGAAAAAAAAAATTCCTTCATTTTCGGTTTCAGCACAGCAAAAATCATATGTATCAATTAAATTTTCAATAAAAATAAAAGGAATAAATAAAAGAATAAGTTTTCTTTTTGAGATCCTATTTCTTCGGAAATCTGGTGTATTTTCTAATTTATCGTTTCTATTTTTGCAACCTAAATTATAATTTCAGAACTATTAAAGGCCTGAAAAACAAGCATAGCCAACACCGTTCTAATGCACTTATTGAAGTTATTTTTAAAAGCTTTTATTGTTTCAGACTACTAATTGATTAGTCGCAGTGTTTTAATTTTCCTAAGGCTAATATTATTTTTTATTTTTTACCTTCTTTTCATTCAACTTTTCTTAACGATTATACAACTTCAAACATCTGAAAAATTGTGTGAGATTCTTTTCTAAAATCTTTCATATCTCATGTCAATAAATTTCTCATAATTGTTTTCCATTTTTATTGTTATTACTTCTTTTATTTCATAATTTTTTTCTTGTTATATCATTCTTTTTAACATTTTACTTCATTTAATGTAATATATATATATATATATATATATATATTTAAATTTTCTTTTTTTCTTTTCTTTTTTTTTTTTTTTTACGTTTTGTTGTATCTATTCTGTATCGTGCATTGTGTATTCTGTATCGCTCTATGATCTATTGTGCCGATTACTTTCATTGAAGAAATAGAAGCAATGCTGTATTATATATTTCTATTTTAAAAATTTATTCCATATTTGTGACATTTATTGTGTTTGTTTTTAATGTTTTTAGAGAACATACGTGATTATCTCAAGTTGTTTTTTACCTATAGATGGTTCATGATGATGGTTCACTCCTTCATATAATGAAGGTGTAAACCAAGTCGGCAAGACAATAGGGAAAAGTTTGAAACTTATAGAATTACGAAAACTTTTAAGGTCTATTACGAAATATTTCACCGACCGTATACGAATTGTATTATGTAGTAGTATTGTAATTTTTTATTTAAAGAAAAGAAACACGTTATATGTTTTATTATTTACTGATTTCAATGAGATTTTCGCAATAGTAAAAGTTTATGAAAAAATACATATAAAAGTTTTTACTTTCATTACCCGACTATCGTTGGAAAGACTATAAATTCAACAACAATAATCCATTACGTTTTCGGGGTTAAAATACTGATCGTTCTCTTTACCAATTCGATGTTAATTTCTGAAAAAAAAAACCCATATTTTTAATAGCTTTTAGAGAAAACTTTTTTTTTACTGCTATTACCAGACTAACGTATGTAATGGAATTATTCTAGTCTGACAAAAATTTTGTAGCCTACATTTCTCATGGTTTACTTGTTTTAAAGTCTCCCAATTCCAAAAAAGGAAAAACAAGATAAATAAAAATAAATAAATAAGTTTTTGCCAGTTATCCAATGTGTCTATGTGTGTATGTTTTGTTTGGGAAATAATCTGTATTTTAAATCTCGAAAATTTGATAAAAATTAAAGAAATGTAAATTGGACATAAAAAATATTTTAATTAAATTCTGTATTTCCAAACTGCCTCTAATGGATTTTCTACCAAATACTTTATGTAAATTCTCATTTAGATGTCATTTCTTATGTTGATTACTCTGTGAAAATTTATAACTGTCTAATTTTTAGGAAGCGATCGTCCTACAAAACGGTTCTAGGTTTTTTTTTTTTTTTTTTTTTTTTCAAATTTGCTAAAACTCCTCTTATATGTCATTTCGTACGTATTAGTAGGTTTCTGGTGTACCGATGAGTTTTGGATCTTTTATTGAAAATCAGACTTGAGGCCAAAAGTCAGTATCTTATATACGACTCTAACGATATTTTTCAAATTTACCACATAAAACTTCTTTCAGATGTCATTTTGCATGCACTAGTTGGTTAATACAGGGAAATAAATAAGTGTCTTGATTGCATAGACTGTTTTTAGAACTTAGATTTGGCTGCCTCAAAAAATAACTTTACTGAATTATTTTTTAGTTTTGATCTATACACTATCTTTTAGATGTCTATTTGACGTTTGTAGAAATCGATATCACTCCAAGAACATTGTAGATATTTGTTTAATTAGGCCTTTCTCCTGTTTTTTGACCTCATTATAGCTAAATAGAATGTATGATAATTGTAGTATTAGGCTATGGAAGTCGCATGGTTGTTAACCCCAGAATTTTACATTTGTAAGTTTTTACAAAATAAATATATGATCTTCAATGAATTTAACAGATAAGATTCGCAACAACACAAATTCATGTTTAGGATAATTGCAACTGTGATTTCATTGATGTTTTTGTTTTTTTATTTTTTTATTCTATGCTTAAATTCTAAAGTAATAATTTAAAATAATGATCATGTACACAAAATTTCAATTAAAAAAAAAAAAAAAAAAAAAAAAAAAAAACTAATACTCGATGGAATAGAATTAAGTTAGATGTTTTTATTTCAAAATATCTATAAAATGAATTTATCATTACAAATATACATATATATATATATATATGTGTGTGTGTACAATATATTGCAAGAATAAGAGGGTAATTATTAATAAATATTTAAAAATGTATTGAAATATTATTTAGTAATAACACTAAGCAATATATTTTTAACTTTTTATTACTGATATCTAATCTAAAATTTAGAGCATGTAATTAGTTTTATTTTGAATTTTGAATTTTAAATTCTTTAAATAAGACACCATGATATGATTATATTTTTGAATAATGAATAAAAAACAATTAAATCAGAAAAGTGAAAAAGACTCAGTTCTCGTACTTTTGTTAATTACGTTTCATTTATTTATTTTGTTCTATTCTTTTCTTTCGGTAACAACTTCGTTAAAGCCAAACAATGCAATTTGATTTTGAATTTAAATTGAATTTGCATTTTCCGAATACAAGTATTTTGCAGAAATTTCAATTGGTTGCAATATGCGTGTTAAAATTGTATCATTTCACTTTAGAATAGATACTTTGAATTTAAATTAACATACACATCATCTTTTCAACTATTCTATGTTCTGGTAAAATAAATATATAAATAAAAAAATTATTAAAAATAATTGAGGCTTATTTTATTGCACAAAAGTGTTAGTTGTTTCTTTATAATATATATATATATAATAATGAATTATTAATAATGAATTATTAAACGTAGTTAAACCCAAGCAACAGATAGAAGATCACTGAAGCCACATAGACGAATAAGAATGAATTTTTTTTCCTATATGAGAAGCTCAGAAAGGTAAAAAAATTCTTCAGAAGAGACCTTTTTCACCCTTGAGCACCAATGTACGATTTCATTCACTAGCGGACTCCCTATCGTACATGAAAATAACTGAAGTGAAATTTAAAGTGAAATAATCAATTAAGTACAAAATAACAGAGAATCTCACCAGAAAACAGCCATAATAAATAAACAATACTCACAGGAGGATACATTAGGGGTCATATGGTTTAAAAAAAAAGCAAAATAATTCAGGGGTTTAGTTGTTCATCGAGTAAAACAAGCAAAGTTCAAGGTTTATTGGTTCATAGCTCGCGAAAAATAATGAAACTATACAGTAACATGGATACTTATTGATTGCTTACTATGTGTGTAAGAGTATGATTAGATTTTAAGAATAGTCGACAACTCAACAATGAAGAAACTGAAAATTTAAAGGAAAAAGGACGAATGCGTATTAATACAAAGTAAAGTACTTCTTCTTTTTTCTTTTTTTTAAAATATATATATATATAATTTTACATTCCCACCCAACCATCCAGCCAAACAACACGACCCATCTTCCGTAATCAAACATCGGCCCACTCAAACGCCACCTTTTTTATTGTCTTTTATTATTTTATAATTTTTTTGCTTAAGATACACAAAAGTGCACTTTTTTTTTTAAGTGTAATGATATAGACATGGTTATGGATATAAAATAGAAAATACAAAGTTTTTAGGAAAACCCATTTTAGCAGTGACTATGATCAGTTTATTAATATTCTTGTTTTTATACTTCGGAGAGCATAAATTATTAATTCGAAATAAATGGTTAATTATGATGTTTCTAAGTACCGAAAGATGCAGACAGGAATTGAAATGTGTAAATAAGTTTACTTTAAAATTGAAACCTTGCAGTTTGTCATAGATATCTGTGTAAATTTTATTACCATTAAAGACTATTTTTAGATCTAAAAAGTTAATTGATTGATTATTTAGAGTATTTTGATTTAGCTTTAAGTTTGATGGATAATTTAAGGAAAAGGTATTTTGTGATTTCTTGTTAAGATAAAATACAATAATATCATCCATGTAACGAAAAAGCCGGACATCATCGTAACAAAAGTGCTTTTCATAATAATAAAGATAAAGATCTGCCAAAATACTGGAGCTACTAGCCCCTTGTGGGATTCCTACTTATTTCAAATAAATATTGTTGTTGTGGAAGATATAATTATTATGAATGACAAAGTTTAGAAATGTTTTGAATTTTTCTGTTTTAAAATTGCGATGAAGATTAATTTGAGTTTTGTATTTGTTAAAAAGACTGTAAATGATGTTACTAATTCATGATAACTCAATATTATTGAAAGGAGCTTGAAAGTCAAAAGTCATAATATTGTCTACTGAATCGAGTGATTTAATGCATTGAATTAATTGAAAGCTATTTTTAAGACAGTGTAAATTATTAACTTTGCAAGTACAATTGTAAATTTGTTTAAGAATATCCAGTAGAGTTTTATTAGCATTGTTGTTATAAGTGTTACATCCAATAGTGACAGTTCGAAATTTATTTGAAGATTTGTCAAACTTAGGTACTATATAAGTGATGAGAACTATATAAGGATAATTAAAGTTATTGAAAGGAAACTGAAGTAGTTTATAGTAATTATGTATTTTTCGGTTATCAGTAATAAGGTTATTATTAGTTATACTAAATATGTTACTATTAGTTACTAAAGAGTTTTAAATAGATAGTAGGATTTACCTTACAATGGCATGATTATTAGGTGATTTGTCAACATAAGTTACCACAAAGTCATCCTGTAGTCATTTGATTGAGTTAAGAAGTACAGATATCTTAAAATACATCAGATTTGAATATTTGAGATATAAAGCATTTTCACCATGTTTTTATTAACTTCTATTCTTTTTTTTTTTTTTTTTTTTGTTCGGTACAAATCTTGCAATCGAATTGTAACTAACTTCTCTACTAGCTAGACATTTAAAACTTTCACAGTAGCTTAGAACCCGGTGACAACACAATATTTCGAAGTCCAATTTTCGAATTTTTTATTAGTTTTCTTATAATTAATTTAAATATGAAAATAATAACATCCTAATAGCGTTAAAATAGCCATTAAAATATTAACTATAATTTAATTGTCCCCACCTCCCGCCCCCCCCAAAAAAAGAGTTAATTTCCTTTCGACATAAAAATAAATACATTTAATTAAACGTGAACGTTAAAAAATTATAAAAAGTTAAATTATGCATCTCACAAAACTTGACGGCATTATCACTTTAAAAATTTTATGCACATTGTTAAGAGCTCTACCATTCATCAGAAATTTTAAAACATGCCACATATTTTTTTTTCCTTATACTTATTAATTTTTTGTAACACTAAAACTTTCCATTGAGTGAAGAAGGCAATATGTTTATTATAAGTAATAGAAATTTTATAA
This sequence comes from Salticus scenicus, assembly GCA_963930645.1. Lineage (NCBI taxonomy): Eukaryota > Metazoa > Arthropoda > Arachnida > Araneae > Salticidae > Salticus > Salticus scenicus. The sequence goes on from OZ005654.1 coordinate 324,462,265, forward strand.
ATAAATAAATTTAGGTCATAAGAAAACTGTTGAAAGATTTGGGGGGAATGCTAGTTTTATTTGGAGGTCTAAATTTGGTGCCGAATTCCATGAATTTTTTCATCAATAATATTGAGATTACCAGTGATAATGTGTCCAAGGTCTCTGTCAATATATTTTGACATAGAAGGATCATTGCATTTACATGTTACAGTGTTAGTAAAAGAGGTAGACTTAGATACTGAATTATAATTGAATACCTTTATGCCACGAGGAAGAGGATATTTGAAGGTACGAGATAAATTTAAATCTTTAATTGGAAATAAACAGTCTTTGCCATTTGTGTTATATGTAATGTTAATACTATTCAATATTTGATTTGTAAAAGTCACAATGAATTGAGTATTTGTTTTAATTTTGTTGAGCTCTTTATTAATTTTTAAATTAAATTGTTTGATTTAATACATTATAATATCATAAAAAATGTATGAAAAAAGGTTTATTATATGATTGGCTTTGAAAGACATTCAGAAAATTCACTAAGTATTTCTTTTTAATTGCAAAAGTAAATTTTTGAATAATGAACCAGTTATATAAACAATTAGTCTGTAGGTCCAAAATAAGTTTAAGAATGACGCTTTTAGAAAATATTAAATCTGTTTTTTATTACCTCTTTTAGTTCTAGGAGTTTCATTGTTAATTTTGTGATTGAGTTGTGCATAAATAGTCGAATAATTATAAAGAGGATTGATGTTAGAATATGCTTTAACAATTTTATTAAAGTATTCAAAATTTAGACCATATGGAGAAATATTATTGTAATATTGCATAAATTGTGTTTCTAGAAATAGTCGCTTACTTTTATTTTTATGAATTTTGATAATCTCTATGGTACATGAATTAAAATTATGTAATTTAAAGTGTTGTAGTTCTATAGTTGATTTAGAGGATGCTGCAGAAGATAAAAGTTTTTTTTTTTTTTTTTTTTTTTTAATCAGATTGATGCTGATTAATTCGTAGATGTAGGGGTGGGGATGTTTCCCAAATATAATTGAGTTTACAAAGTCCACAACTTATATTATAAATAACATTGTAATCCTGACAAAATGTAACCAAAGAATGGTCATTATTTAATTGTGTCTGAGAGGGCAAGTTTCACAGCGATTAGAACCACATGTTCGAAATTTAAGTAAAGAAGGAGGAGAAGATAGGTAACAGGCTGTCGATCCAAGGATATCCCTATAAATATTCTTGTACCGGGCAATATACTGCTGTACAGCTATTTTTTGCCAGGATCTAAAAATTTACTAAATAGAGTTATTGTAGAGTAATAATAATGTTTTTGAATAATCATAAATTAAAATCAAGGAACTAATAATAGTAGTAAGAATTTAGAAATTGAAGTGCACAATGCAAGTAAATATTTACATTTTTTTTTTTTTTTACATTGAAAGTTTGCTTAACCAAATTCAATAACTTAATTAAGTTGATTTATGATTAATTAGTTTCTGGATTAATTATAAGATAGGAAAAATATATATATTTACGTATTTACACAAAACCTCCCATAATTAAAACTATTAATATGATTCCAATTCCAATTTAAATGCCGCCCATTTTATAAGTAAAGTAAAAAAACAAACCCTCATATTAGTTCACAAAGTGTAAGGCATAAAACGTTAAAAATAAATAAATAAATAAGTAAAAATAAACAAAAATAAAAAAATAAAAAACAACAACAATAAAAAATAAAACAACTTCTTAAATCATGATATAAGATGGAACTTTTTTATTTTAAATTATATTCTAAATTAAATTACCTAATTAAAGACTTGAATCTTAATGTAAGTTGCCGACTATACAGTTTTTTATATATAAGATTTCTAAATGATCCAGATTCAGTCACATAATACATTATCGCAAAACTTACAATGCTACAAGAATACATAATTTAAATAATTAAATAGTAAATTACATTTTTAAAAAATCAGAGAAATAATACAAATTGCAAGAGCGCAAATGCAGGTAAACAAAGCGTATAATACAGAAAAATAGTGTTAATGCCATTATTAGGCAAATCTAAATATATGAAACTCATATATTTAGATTTGAAATGACATAAATCAATAAGTATTATTAAATTCAAAATACATTCAAAATTTATGCGCAATCTCAGCAGTTTTAATTTTAAATGTAAATATAATAATGAATTATTAAACGTAGTAAAAACCAAGCGATAGATACAAGATCTCTGAAACCACATAGACGAATAAAAATGAATTATTTTTCATGTATGAGAAGCTCAGAAAGGTGAAAAAAATTCTTCAGCGGAAACATTTTTCACCCTTGAGCACCAATGTACGATTTCGTTCACTAGCAGCTATAATAGCGAATGACTAGCGGGCTACATGAAAATAAGTAAAGTGAAATTTAAAGTGGAATAATCAATTAAGTACAAAGTAACAGAGAATCTAACAGAAAACAACCATAATAAACAAACATTACTCACATGAAGATACATTAGGAGACATATGGATTAAAAAAACCCAAAATAATTCAGGGGTTTAGCTGATCATGGAGTAAAACAAGCCAAGTTCAAGGTTTATTGGTTCATAGCTGACAAAGAATAATGAAACTGGACAGCAACATGGATATTTATTGATTGATTACTATGTGTGTAAGAGTATGATTAGATTTTCAGAAGAAACTGAAAATTTAAAGGAAAAAGAAAGAATGCATATTAATACAAAGTAAATGCAACATTCCTTCTTATATATATACATATATATAAGAAATATATATATATAATTATATATATAATTATATATATATATATATATATAATTTCACATTTCAACCCAACCATCCAGACGTAAAACGCCACCCATCCTCCGTAAGCAAACATCTTTCCACCCAACCGTCGTCTTTTTTATCGTTTTTTATTATTTTATAATTTATTTGATTAAGACACACGAAAATGCACCTTTTCTTATGTACTGACAGAGACATGGTTATGGATTTAAAATAGAAAATACAAAGTTTTTAGGAAAACCCATTTTAGCAGTGGCTGTGACCAGTTAATTAATATTCTTGTTGTTATACTTCAGAGAGCATAATATACATAATCGTCAAATGAAACATTTTTTAGAATTTTAAATTTTTATTTTAGTAGACTTATTTGCTTATTTTTAGCCGTAGAATAAATCGAGAGAACTGGCTTTGAATTAAAAATAATTTTTCAATAAGCAATAAAATTAGTTTAATTTTATAGCGAAAATATAGGTTGGGTGAAACATTCTGTAAAAGTAGAAAAATATAATTTTCATAATAAACGGTGTTGGCTAATAAAATAATTTAATATACTATTTAAAACACCATTGATAAATAAATGTTCTTACTAATGATATTCCATTGTGCTCTTAATAATGATGTTCTATTATTTACATAGGTCATAAACTGTAGCCAAAGAAAATCAGAGAGGAGCAATTATAGAATTATCGATCAATAATAAAAATTATACCAGAGCTAAAAAAAAAAAAAAAAAAAAAAAAAAAAAAAAAAAACGAAAGAGTCCAGCACATCTTTGAAGGACTTATTATTTCACTGAGAGAATGAAGCAAAGCAGTCTAGGAAGATGTGTCAAGCTGTTCACTCTAGCTTTTCAAAATGCTCACACAACAATCTTTTCTGTGGTGAATCTCTTTTAAACAAAATGAATCAACAAACAAAATGACAAAATCCTTATCCACAACATCAAACTAAAAGTGAATGATGAAGAATTGTACCGAGGAGCACATCTACAACCTGAAAAGGTGTCCAGAGATTTACCTTTCTAACGAACGATATTTTTCGTTTTTATTCCTTAAAAGGAAAAAAGTGGATGCAGAGACATACCGAAAGCGAGTTCTTGAACATCTATGAGATCACTGGGCTTCTACTCTCTCCCAAGGCTACTCTGGGATATTTCAGAAGGATTGTGTGTCTACAAAAAGCACGAATAAATTGGAAGTATTGTGCAGACCATTTTTCTGCCTTAGCTGCATCCACAGAATGATCTACAAATTCCCGAAATATAAACATCGAATGAATTACTTACATTTGGTCAATTTTAAAGGTAAAATATTGTTCAAAAACGCGAAGAATTTTCGAGGCTGTCAAACAATCGCTAAAATTTGCATGGTGTTAAGTGGAAGCAAATGTGCTGAGACTTGTTATTAATGTATTTCCTAAGAGATTAAGAGCCTCTCTATTAAAGCGAAAAGTGGTCGTTTCGAAATTGTTTAAGTTTATTTTGTCAACATTAAATATTGATGTACAATACAGTTTTTTGTATATGATTTGTTTCTACCAAACCTTTTATTGTCTGTCATTCCTGTGTTACAGAATTTTGTTACAGAATGTACATTTGATACGAATAACTTTATAGCATCATGACAAAATTGTTACCTCAGTTAGAATTCCTTGTTTGGCACTCCTAGTGGAGAATTCGAGACCTTCGCTAATTGCCAATTGCTAAGATCTGTTGTGACGTTAAACCCAATCAAAACTCTATGTTCTTTAAATAAGGAAATATGAAAATTACAGGCAATAGCAACATTTATAGTAAAGTTAATTTAATATGTCATGAATTTCCCTTTATCCTTTGCATAAATATATGTCATAAGTGAAATTTTATAGGATTGATCCAAAATCTATTTTTTACATGCAGTTATACAAAATAAAAAAATAAAAATAAATACTAATGTATGCTTTTGATATGTTTAATAAATTGTATTAAACAAGATTGTATTCCGTTTTACTCAAGAAATAATCTAGATGCTAAAATGAAAATCCTGGTACTTTAAAAAAGTAATTGAATCATTACGTTCTAATTCCATTAAATCTTTTGAATTCTAAATTTAACATTTTCAATTAAGTTTAAAAAATAGAAGACATGTTTTCAATTATGCATTTCAGTTTGAATGAATCCCCGCTTTTGTTGCTATTGAAACCAAAATGACTTTAGTGCATTTGAAGAAGATTTTAAATGTCAAATGAATCCAGTTCTCTATTTTATGTCTGAAATGTAAATAAGATATATTTTTTTTATTCGAAGAACAGTAATGGCATAGTTTTTTTTTCGTCCATTGTAAAATAAATCGAAATAGGTCGAATAAATATTCTGAAAAAATAATTTTTTGTATGTTTTGTTTCTTTTTATATGACACTAGTACATTCGAAATTCAATTTCTTAGTTTAATTTCATTATAAAAATCTCTCAGAATTTAAATAAAGAATATAGTTAAAGCAATTTTAAATAAATTAGTCTTGTAGAAAGAGCTCATTTATTTTAAAAGAGAACAACAAATTTACTTAAGATTTATTTTACGTAATAAAAGAAGGTTTATATGTATAAAAAATAATAAACATCAGCAGTGTTGTCAGCTTGTAGAGACTTTCTTATTTAATAATTACCACTAATTTTAAATAATGATGTTTGATATATATGATCGTCTATTAGATATACATATTATTGGTTAAATATTACAGTTAAAAATTTGTGATTGATATTAAATATAATGTCCCTACAACTCAGCAACACTGTACCTCAGAAATATTTTCTGTTAGGGTTCGTAAAAAAATGTTTCTAAATTGAATGTTTCTAAATTGTTAATTATCCATTGAAGATAATTAACTAAAAATAATTTCGTATATTTAAGGATATCACAAAAACTGAAAAAACTGGGAAATCGTAGGCTTTTAGTAAAGCCATAATTTAAAAATTAAAAATTGAAAATTAAATTATTTGTAACTAATCAGTATTATAATGCTTTTAATGTAAGAAAGAAAATTTAGTTTTGCTAGTAATAATTATTTCATAATTAATGCACATAAGTAAAATTACATTTGGATAAAAATAAATAAATAAATAAATAAAATTATGCATAAAAGTCTAACGTATCTGTGATTGTTTTAAAATGAACAAAATTCATGCTTCTGAATGACAAAAAAAAAAAAAAAAAAAAAAAATTGATTTAGTAGGAAAACATTCCAAACTATATAAAAATAAAGTAATGATTATTTCCGATCAAAATAATTTTAAATAATCTTTATCAGAAATTAAAAAAAAAAAAAAGAAAAAAAAAAAAAAAGAAATGTAGAACATGTAAACAGGGATGGACCAATAATTCCGATCCGAAACAATTGTTATGTACTTTTGGGAATCTTTGTGATTGTTTACAATCCCCGAATCGATTCTAGCAATAATGTTTATTTCTTGAAAATAAGTTTCAAAAAAAAGCACCGCAAAAACGTGCCGAGTGTAAATACTTTAGCCTACTGCATGCTTTTGACTTTTTGAAAGTAATCATCTGCTTGTGGGCGTTATTCTTTTAAGTTACAGTATTTTAGAAAAACGTTTTATGTATTCATATTTATATTAAAAATGAGTATATATTTATAATGATACATTTTATAGTATATATATATACTAATTTACAGTATACTGACTGCACAAATACAAATATTGAGTACATTCTGAAAAAAAAAAAAAAAAAAAAAAAAAAAAAAAAACATATAAATTTCAAAAGAAATGCCTATTGATGGTTTTGCAGATTTCCAAATGTATTGAATTCCCTTCAGCAGTCACGAGAGTGTTAAGCGCTTCGCCTTGAAAGTGTTAATAATATATTTTATGGGAAAATATCAAACTAATCCTGACAATTGAAATATCGGCATCTCATAATTGTAGTTTTATACCAAGGGTCTAATCCCTAGTCGGATCACTTTTTTTTCTTGTTCAACTTATAATCTCCTTTTAATTTGAGATTTTCCATCTTAAAAAGGCTATGCTTTAAGTTATAAATCCTGACAATTACTTGTCATCCAGCATCCAATCAAGAATATGTTTCAATTTTTTAAGAGAGAGATTAGTGTCCACCAGGTGTTCTCAAGATAGCTCAGTTGTTAGGGTATTGTTTTCCCATGCTAAGGACAAAGATTCAATCATTTGCTAGTCTACACATCGTGCATTTAAGGAAGACAGAAAAACGTATTGACAAACCGAATTTAAGATTTTTACATATTTAAAACTATAATGGCATTATGTAAATTTAATATTACATTACCTGTACGATAAACCCCCACTAATGCATGTATCATTAAAAATTTACTAATACAAATTATTATTAAAAATATAAAGAACACCGAACAAAATTTTCATTTGTTTTTTCGAAGAAATGCGAACAACACTTTTACAACTGCTATTTCTTTTTCTTTCTTTCTTTTCATTTTTTTTATGACAACTATTATACAATGTAAAAAATATGTGGAAGCATAAGATGCTTATATGTTATGTGATAAAGAGATACAGAGATCAAATCACTGAAAATTTAATTTTTCTTGCTTATAAAATTATAAACAAATACAACATATATTCATAAGAAATTATGTTTCAAAATTAAAATATCAACGTCTTTGGTGAAAACTTTCGACAACTTTACCATGAAATAAATACAAGAACATAGATATTTTCTTTTCTTATGTTATTAAATAAAAAATTCTCACTTTTCTTAGTGAGTACAAAAAATGTTTACTATTATTTCTTCTGGGATGAATGGTTTAAAAATATTCTTAATGTATTTAAATAGGATAAGATATAACCTTTCATATCAAAATCTCTGTAGATACTATTTACACATATGACTTCTAGTAGCCTATGACTTTTTAAGCTTAAGACTTTTATGACTTTATTTGTTTATGAATTTTTCTATTTCTCTGAACGTATGGTCACTAGAGATGTCGCATAGAGATGTCAGACGTCCGAAATCCATGAATAGTTCGCTCATGTGGCGATAGTTTCGGCGAATAGTTAAAAGTATTTGGTACAAAGTTCTGGAAGTTGTGAGGTTCGGATATCTCAGTAGTATTGTGAAGGCGTTCCTTCACATATATGAGTTTTAATTATAACTTTAAATAAAGGCAATAAGTAATTATTATATTTTCAATAAATTAAATGGCTAATAAAAATAGATAACGAAATTCTAAATTACTTTTATTTATTCGCTTTTGTCTATAATAAATATCTTAATTCTAATAATACTTTATCCCTTATGCTATTAATAAATCGTCTGAGAACAAAAACATATTCCTTTTAAATGACATCTCGCAAAATTATAAGCTCTTCTAAATCATTTAATAACTAAATATAAAAAAAATATTAATTCCATGTTATAAACCGTTGGATACATAATTATATTTTCATTCTTTTAAATTGCGTATGTTCATTTATTCGAAGCTAAATTAAGCAATACATTTCCGTTATGATATCAATAAAGAGTAATTTATATTTTTTAATGATAGGATATGCAATAAATCGCAGACATGATGTCTCGCTTATTTAACGGTCTTCTGGCGATAAAACTTGGCATAGATGTTTGGCGTTGTTTCTTCAACGGACGTGCTAAATTCAAAATATTTATATTAAATTATTCTAGAAACGATGGAATATCTTTGGCTATAAAATTTGGCTCTTTTTTAAAATTCTTGGCGTAATTCAGCAGTCTGATCTTAATTACAATAGAGTCAACTTCAGAATTCGCTCTACATCTGTTGATACGATAACATGTGACCCCGTAGCTCTCTCTCTCACCTCTACCTTTTTGCATTCTCGCAACGTATGGTCATGATGAACTTCCACTGTAAAGGAACTGTTGATTACTAAAATAAATACATTATGCAGCGAACAAGTTGTCTTCTTTTATTTTCACGGCAGTCTTTTCAACGGTATGGACCTGGAAGATTAATTGTAACGTTCTACTGTAGAATCCCGGAATTCTACTTGACACACTTTGGTGCTAGACCAGCGACCAACCAGTTCGAGATGCATTGGTGAGAGAGAGGGGCATTTCTTTCAAATGACTTTATGAGTTAATATAAAATCATAACTGTTTTTTTTTTTCAAGAAGATGTCACTGATTGGAGCACGCTGTGGATTGGACGCAATGTGTCGGCAGTTTATCCTCTTATGATACTCTCTTCGGGAAATACTGTTTGCAGTGTATGGGACAATACGCCGAGAATGGCAGCCTGTGTTTCTAAGTTACGCTCGACCCATCTGCTCTCCAATCTTTCGCTCTGTAACGCAATGAGTTTGCGAGTGCCAGCCGTAGTTTCTTTCTGCTTTCATCAAGAGATTTCCAGATGCGCTTCTCCAATTCCCGTCTCTGGCTCATGTGAAGTAATTATTTATTATTGCTCCGGAGTTAGTTTTATTTAATAATGTCAGTTACAATTACTGAACGATATTTTCGTACTTTCCTTGGGATATCGTTTTTATGTTTCACTCATCTTGAAACAATGGATCAAATATTATTCTCCGTAAATAGATAATAAAGAACATGTGAATGAAAATTTTATATATCGAGTGAGAAACAGAGAAGAAGAAAGAATTTCGTCTAATATGCGTGTGAATTTGTGACGACGTTATTGAATATAAAAATGTGTAAACATACTTCTTGCCGCGCATTTCGGACAATGAAGAAAAAAACATTAGTTACGCTGGTGATAAATTATGTTACTTTCTTTTACAGTGGTTCTCTTTTACATCGTTCTACAAAAAAAAAAAAAAAAAAAAAAAAAAAAGAAAGCCCGAAAAAATTATTATTTTGTTGTGTCTTATTTTCATGGAATATAATTTCATTTTCAGATTAAAAATCTTGCCAAGGTATGGTAAGTGTTTTCCATATTTTTACTCTTAAGAGACTTGCTTTTTTTAAATTTTATGTGTAATATATATATATATAAATTTGCATGTTATAGTATTTTATATTTTTCATATTCATATTTTCCTTTTTATGCTAATACCGATATACAATGCGCGATGATAAACTTTTAGAAATTTCTTGATTTTTCATTCATAATGCAAAAAAAAAAAAAAAAAAAAAAAAAAAAAAAAAGAATGAGAGAAGAGAAAAAAGGGAAAATAATAATAATAATAATTTTTTTTATTGTTTTTTTTTTATGTGTAATTTTTATACAAATTTGCATTACCTTTCAGTATATTTTTTATTTTCATATTCAGATTTTCCTTTTGAAAAATGTGTATTATTCTGTTTATTGTCAATAATTGAATTGAATTAATTTTTTTTAATTTAAGAACTAAACTCGAAGTTATTTCTCATGTTGGCGTTTTCCGGGCAGGTTGGAAATACACATACTTTTTTTTATATACCTTTTAGAGATGTGTCAGCGAAAATTCGTTTTTGATATCAGTTGATATCTAGACACTTATTTCTCATCTTTTCACACACATATTTTTTTGTTCACTTATTTTAACCTGCTTGGAACTGCCATTGCATAACGAATTAATAAATAAATAAAATAATTAGAGTGATAATTTCAGGTATTCCCATACCTTTCTTTCATAAATTCATATTTTTCATTATTTTTAAGTTCATATTTTGAAGCAAAATTAAAAAAATATATTTTAGAGAATTTAGTTGATTTTTTTTCTTTCGTTTTTTTTTTACTCAGCGTGTTACATGTATAACTTTCACACCTTTACATAAATGATTGATATTCATTTTTTAATTTTAAAGATAATAGTTTTTTTATTCTTATCATGGTTATATTAAATCAAGGATAGTTATAGTTAGTTTCTTAAAATAAAGGTCTGTGTAATTTTGTGCATCACTGTGTTTTGGATGCTAGCTCCAATGCACAAGTGACTGGTTCGATGTTCAGCACCATGTTCCTTCATCTTGAATTCTTGGCCAAATTTTTTTTTCTTGATGAAGGGGCCTGTGTTGTATGCCTTACCTTGCAAGATTTTGCATTGAGTTACATAATATTTTGAGGTTACAATAATTCATTTACGTAATATTTTTTTACTATTTAAATTTTACATAAATTTAATATTATTTTACAGAATAGAATAGAATGGCTTGTATTTAGGGTATTTTTTTTCTCGTTCTTTACTAATATTGTTACTATAAAAAGATCTTTCTCACAACGCATAGGTACATACTCACGCACACATTGACAGAATAAATAAATAAAATAAAATATTGAGGATAGATATTAATTAATTGATTGTATATCCAACAATTTTCTTTTTTTAACACTATATGTATTCAGGACAATATGTAAATTCAGTACATAATATATTTTATGAATCTATACTGGCCGTATCTTGTTGCATGCAAGTGTCCTAAATAAATTTAACACACAATTTTCCAAATTTACATTTTTTTTCTCATGTTTTCGGATATTATGTACATTGACTTTCATGTAAACCTAACAAATTTGTTAGTCTTGAACATAAGGTTCAATGTTTTATTTATTATACTTACCAGGCATTCTTAAATAATCATGTACAATCACTTATACAGAAAGGGAGTTGGTTGTATATCTTAAATACCTAAACACATAAACATAATTTTATTCTAATATTATTTTTGGTTGTCGTATATTTTTCAAGTTTTAATTTTTATAATAACATAACACAGTATTTTCTTTGCCCATTTTAACTAAAATGTTACATTTTGACACAAGTGTTTTAATTATTATTTTTTCTAATTTCATAAACTTTGAGAAATTTTATAACACATTCTATATTTTTGTCGGTTAGATGATATCGCGTAAACCCAGATATTATTATGCTGGTCGTGAAATTTGACATCTAATTTAATTTTACATTTCACACATTTCTTTTCACATTCATTCAACTTTGTAAGATGACACCTATCATCATCTTCTAAAATTTTAATTCTTAATTACCTTTCATACGAAATTTATTTTATATGCATAATAGATTTATTTCGTTCATTTTTCGTGCAAAAAAAATTAAAGAGCAATCGTGATATGATAAAAAAAAAAAAAAAAAAAAGAGAGAGAGAGAAAAAGGAAGTCTGCTTGATTTTTTTTTTTTTTTTTTTTTGTAACAGAAATAAACATCTCGCCGTTCTGAGTTTTATTTATGTTTTAATAACAATAATAGTTTTTTTTTCCTCATTCAGTTCAAATACGTTGATTGCAGAGGAGAAATTTTTTTTATTTTTTACTGTACATATGATATATTTTATCGCATTTATTCGATATTTCATGTTTGTTTATTGGTGTTTATATTCAATATGTCTATCATATATATATAGGAATATTTCTCTTCTATTGCTAGAAAATAATTATGACACTAAGATATATAGTAAGCTTACTTTAACATCGAATTGGGCCCACTGCTGAATAATTGCAGTTAAAAAAAAAAAAAAAAAAAAAAAAAAAAAAAACATTTTATGGCACATGTGTGAACAGATTTATTTTACTGTTCTTTTTATCAGCTGATTTGGTGAATTTTTTTTTTTTTTTTATTCACCTTTTTGAAGTGAGATTACACTTCTTGTACTCGAGTCTTTTTATTATTTTACTGAGCAATTTATATAGCCTTTGAAGCTATTTATATATCTACTTTATGCGCATTTTTAATTTTTGAGGCCTCAGCTCAGCTCAGGTCAGCTCAGCTCATTTCAGTTCATATATGCTCAGTTCAGTAGATAATACTGTTATTTTAGTCATGACTTTTTGCTTCTACTTTTTGTTTATAATTTTCTGTGCACGTTAAATTCGCAATTTTAGCGCTTTCATCTGCGGCAATGGAAATTTATTTTTGTGGAATTTTTTTTTTTTTTTTTAATTTTTTCAATTTTAATATTTCTTGGAACACTTACAGACATATACTAAATTTTTAATAGTTCAAATTATTTCAGTTGATATTCATTTTTTACAATATTGTTTAAATATTATAACATATCACCCGTTTGATTATATTTTTAATTTTCACATATACACATTTACCCTCTAAGCACAATTGTGTTGCTCTGGTTGTCAGTATATTAATGACTTCTATAATCTACGGATTTTGACCATTATATTGGTTTCAACACTTGTAATTGTGTAGGGGATTTCACACTTTCACAACAATTTTTGAAGGTTATGTTGTATTGGCTTTCAAGTACACTTATAATTCATGAACACATGTTCTATAAATATTTCGGGTGACAAAATAGATAATTAAAATAATGAAAAAAATAATAAATAAAAAGATATTGATATAAAATTACTTACTAAATTTTAAATAAATAACATGAGGATGTATGTGACTTTTGGAAATATTTGGATTGTATATTTTTCCTAATTATATTTTCATTGTTTGTCAAAGTTTCAAGGATTCTTTGCGTGAACACATCACCTGTTTCATAAGATGCATTTTTTAACAAATTCACACTATTTTTTTTATCTCATTTGAATAACATGATCAGTTATTTTAACGTTTGCAAACACTTTATAATTAATAATTCACACACACACACACCAAAAAGAATATATCTTTTTTTCTTTCCTATGTTTCTACATGTGTTCCTGTATATGTTTTCTTTTGGGTCGGAATTTCATTGTATTATTGGCTGGTTTCTCAGTTTGTCAGTCATAATGCAAATTTATCCAATAATATTCCATTATCTTTCACATGCATGTTTTTCATGCTTTTCTTCATTATTCTCAAACTTGGCCTCACAACCCAAAGTTTGACACACACACACTCACAAAATTTTATCTGACCTATTTAGTTGCTATTTAATTGGTTCACATGTGGAGATAATTACATTTTCTTTTATTAAATTTTCACACGATTTTTTACAAAAGACTAGTTACAATAATAATACACACATACACAAAAGTAAATAAATATATTTTTGTCAACTTGCAGTAAATTCTGATATGTTTTTGAGCCATTTAAAAGAATTACATAGATGGTGAAATTTCCGTACATAGTTTGTACGTTTTAAAATTTTTATTTTTATCAACAAAAAAAAAAAGTTTTTTTATTCTTGTTTAAAGAGTAAAACTCTTGCAGAAAATTTTCTGACAGCTTAAATTAAATATTTAATTATTTAAAATTTCTTAATTAAAATAATTCCTTTTTGTAAGGTTTGCACCACAGATGTATTTTAAATGGCCTTGAAATCATCTGTGCGTTGTAAGAACTAGTCTGTGCAGAAGTATGTGGCTGGTTCACTCTTCTTCTTTTTTTCTTAAGACTATTTCTTGCTGAGCAGTATTATGGAATTATCTGTATAACATACAGTATACTTTTTAAAAAAGATATTGAATATTAATTGGGCTCGATAAAATAATAGTTCAACTGTAATTAAAAAAACAATAGTGTATTTAGATTTTTTTTTGCTGTTTTTGACAATTTTTATGAGGTATTCTTATCACCTTTGTCAGGTCTACTCAGAGTTAATGCATTAAAAATTAAATTTTTATTGAGATCATTTTTTTTTTTTTTGAGAAATTCAAATGCTAATTCATATATTAAAATTTTGTTCAGGAAAAGGAAATTATTTCATACGAGTAAATTTTAATATTTTTTTTTTTTTTTTTTTTTGAACAACAGAAGCTATTGAAATAAAGTTGGTTCATAAATTTATGCAAAAGAAAATAAATTAGAAGGCATAAAAATAGACAAAAGTTAAAATAAAATAAAATAAATAATTTTTCTTGAACTCTTACATGTGCGCTTTTATTGTGACATAGGGCTAGATTTTTTTTTTTTATTACACATTTTTTTACACATACAAGGAACATTTCATTATGTCACTTTGCAGAATGCTGGTTGTCATTTTTGCACAACATGAAGCCTCTTCTGCTTCACACATATTGTTCAGTACGCTATGTTCAGTTAGGCATCACAAAACCATCATAGCTGTCATAGCTATTGTTCCATTATACACTCTCTGGCTTACTTTGTTAGAATTTAATTTTCACGTGTACGATAATGGTCTTTTTAATCAAAAATGTTTGATTTTTTTTTTCATATTAATGCAATATTACATTTTTTTTGAAAATTAACAAAATACAAAAATTATTTGTTTTTCATACTTCTTGTTACTGATTTCCTTTTCCTTAGTATCAACCATACATACACTGTAATGAATGATTATTTTTAATATTTTACCCATGTTATATATCATATTTATATAATTTATTGATTATGTGATTTGTTTCAGAATGTCACTTTAGCATCACGATGATTGAATATGTCTCATTGTTCCATAACTCATTATTATTGATTTTTTTTCAAATTTATTGTTATATGCCACAATTTTTTTATTGTTTAACAAAAGATTACTTTACATGTTCCACAATGGTATGCAGAAATTTTTTGAATTGTATTACATTGTTGTGAAGGTGAGAGAGAGCGTTTTATTTTTTATACTTTTCGTCCATTTTGACGATTCTTTTTTTTTCCTTGTCGATGGGGAGAAATATGTGAAGTCGTTCCTTCACATATATGAGTTTTAATTATAACTTTAAATAAAGGTAATAAGTAATTATTACATTTTCAATAAATTAAATGGCTAATAAAAATAGATAACGAAATTCTAAATTACTTTTATTTATTCGCTTTTGTCTATAATAAATATCTTAATTCTAATAATACTTTATCCCTTATGCTATTAATAAATCGTCTGAGAACAAAAACATATTCCTTTTAAATGACATCTCTCAAAATTATAAGCTCTTCTAAATCATTTAATAACTAAATATAAAAAAATATTATTTCCATGTTATAAACCGTTGGATACATAATTACATTTTCATTTATTTAAATTGCGTATGTTTATTTATTCGAAGCTAAATTAAGCAATACATTTCCGTTATGATATCAATAAAGAGTAATTTATATTTTTTAATGATAGGATATGCAATAAATCGCAGATTTGATGTCTCGCTTATTTAACGGTCTTCTGGCGATAAAACTTGGCATAGATGTTTGGCGTTGTTTCTTCAACGGACGTGCTAAATTCAAAATATTTATATTAAATTATTCTAGAAGCAATGGAATATCTTTGGCTATGAAATTTGGCTCTTTTTTAAAATTCTTGGCGTAATTCAGCAGTCTGATCTTAATTGCAATAGAGTCAACTTCAGAATTCGCTCTACATCTGTTGATACGATAACATGTGACCCCGTAGCTCTCTCTCTCACCTCTACCTTTTTGCATTCTCGCAACGTATGGTCATGATGAACTTCCACTGTAAAGGAACTGTTGATTACTAAAATAAATACATTATGCAGCGAACAAGTTGTCTTCTTTTATTTTCACGGCAGTCTTTTCAGCGGTATGGACCTGGAAGATTAATTGTAACGTTCTACTGTAGAATCCCGGAATTCTACTGGACAAGTATGTATTTTTGTAAAAGTGGTTTAAGGTAAAGATTGTGAAGTATTTCTCCAGTCCATGCTGTTTAGGTAGCGCGTTTTTAATGCCTCGGTGTGCCTATGACAGAGATTCTAGCACGAATCGACGATGTTTCTTCAGAAGTTCAACAAGTCAAACCACATGTTTAGAGCTGGTTTTTAGTATTGTTAGTTTATACGCTTAACACTACACTAACTACAATAGATTAGACATACATTTTTTTCATTACAAATTACACGCAAACAAATTCCAGTGGGTAGAATTTGTTTAACTATACTCTGCCTCTCTTTTTTTAAATAAGAGTTCAAATAAAAGATTGAATTTAATATTTGTTTTTTTCTTCAACGTTTACTGCATCCATAGCAGTTAAAATGAGTATTCAACTGGATTATGGAAAAATGCAACCGTTGAATAATAGCGGAATTTCAGTAACATTAATTTTGCATATTCACGTATAATTTGTTTTTTATTTAGTAAAAGTTTCAAATTCATTTGTTATCGCTTTCATAGATTAACATTATGATGGAATAAAAAATGGAATTGTTACATCGTCATTAACATTTAGCTATTTGAGATTACCGTATTAAAGAATTTCTGTAACTTTTGAAATCATAATTTATTAAGAATATGTTTTCGTTATATATTATAAAACATTTGGTATTCAGATATAATCAAAACAATAATTAAAAATGAAATCCATATTCTATGGAAAACAAAATGGTTTGATAAAACAATACATATTAAAGTGTATAATGTTATACTTAAAATAATAATAATAATAATAATTTTGTCAAGCAGTTTCTGACTAAAAAAAATACATTTAATACATTTTATTTAAAAAAAAAAAGAAAGAAAGAAAAGAAAAGCCCCAAAAGAATATTTATTGAAGACTGAAATGTAGTTTGTTTAGAAAAATTCACAAGGGCATGATAAAATTTTTATTGGTAATTTAAATGTGATGTTTTCCCTAGGATGGGATACATATATTTTTTATTTTTAAGAATATTTTATTCATATATGAAGCTCATTATCTAAATATATCTTTCATTAAGTTGCAGTTTCAAGAAAATATTTTCAATAATGAAAGGCTTATAATGCAAATTTTACCACAAGGGAGACATTGTAGAAACAAATCATTTTATAATTCAATAATACGTATTTAAAACAGAATGTCATTTTATATGTTTTACAAAATTTATTTTTCGGTGAAAACATGACATTTTTTCCTTAAGGAAGTATTTTTATAAATATTTAGAACAACTTTCTTCAGCATTAATTAAACAAGGTTATTTATTATTATTATTTAAAAGTATAAAATATTAAAATGTTATCTTAATTGGGGTATATATTAACAATCACAATTAACGTAAATATTAAAATCACAATGTGATAATAAGATATATTCTGAGTATCTGTATAGCTTTTTTATTTTAAAGCTAAGCCTTTGAATATTCTGCGCATTTTTATAGCGTAAGGATTTTTCGAAAATTTTAAGCCTTCAAAATTGTCTTAAATTTAATTCAAAGAAAAAAAAAAGATAATCATAAAATTAAAGAGTTTTAACAGCTGTGTATATAGCATGTTTTAAACTTATTTACAAGTTTTCAATTCCTCTATGTCAAAAAAAAAAAAAAAAAAAAGGAAGTGGCAAGTATATGTGTGTGAGAAATATTCTGACTAATATAACTCGGAAACAATGAAAAAAAAATGATAGAACAGCTAAACATTTTTATTAAGTCAGGTCTTTTGTATACATAAATTAAGTGAAAAGAAGAACAAGGAATTACACAAAATTCAGTATTTCAAAAACAATAGTGTCGATTTATCTGCTATATAAACCTTCTTTCAGATGTCTTTTGTATGTATTAGTAAATTAATGCACGTTGATTGATAGGCACAGGTATCGAAGTAGATTAGGTCACAGATTAGGCAGTATTTTGCAGTGCATCCCCCTCCCATACTTAAAAAAAAAAAAAAAAAAAAAAAAAAAAAAAAAAAAAAATCCATCGATATTTTTTAAACTAGATGTATAATTTCCGTTTTTGATATCCTTTTGAAAAAAAGCTGAAACTGTTTTCTTCAAATTATCTGCAGAAAAAAATCAATCCCTTAGTTTTCCTTTTACTTGCATTAGTTTCCTACTATAGGAAAAATTTATAAGCGTAGTGATTAGACGGGTTAATTTTATGTCTCTGAAATATACATATATGAAAAATTGCTCTGCAGAACATGTTCAAAATTAAGGTCTACTAAACTCACTTTTAGATATCGTAATGACATACGTATTTGATGGTTACAGCAGGAAAATTTATTATATAAATTAAATAATAAGGAAAAATGTATATCTTCTAAGCACAGTATATCCAACAAACGCTTATAATATGCATAGTAAAAGATAATGGAAATCGTATCGTTGTTACACGCCAGAATTGTTTTTCTTTTAAGTAATTGCTTATGCACTGTAAAAAATAGTGGTGTAGATAAAATTAAATAAGTAAAGATGAAATAGCTCATAATAATACAACTGAAAATATTCTTTAATCATTATTGTTTTATATTACACAATACAGTGCGTTATTACACAATAAATGCTGCTTTCACGATTTTTTTTTTTTTTTTTTTTTTTTTTTTTAGTATGAAGGTAGTAGGAAACAGTGGGTGATCTAATTATTAAAATTTCATTTTTTTTTTCATGTTTCTTTCTTAAAAAAAAAAAAAAAAAAAAAAAAAAAGAAAAAGAAAAAAAATACTGTGCGAAATGGCCTCGAATTTCAGATACGCAAAGAATATTTCGAAACTCACCCTTTCCAGCAATTATTTAATTAATCAGAAAAAAAAAAAAATGGTGAAATATGAAGAATACTTTATATTACCTTGTATCATCAAAAGCTGCAAATGTTTTGTAATTTTAACACACGATTTCATTTATTATTAACAATACTTTCATGATTTATTCTTGGAATATAAGGAAAATTTGGTCATATATAAAATATTTTTCTAAACTTCATCTTTTTTTTTTTTTTTTTTTTTTTTTTTTTTTTTCTTTCTTTTTCAAGTTTTCAGCATATAATAATGAATTTCAACAAAATTTGCGAAATTTACAGAAAAGTTGAAAAAAACTATTAGAAAAATATTGTTCTGAAACAAAAAAAAAAAAAAAAAAAATGCAACTGTCTAATTTTCAATGAAATATGAGTATTATTTATTTATTTTTAACGCGCATGCGAAAAGGTAGTATATATTTGTTACATATGTTAAAAACTTAATAGATACGGCAACATATGTCAAAAATATTTTAATCAAATAAAAACTAATAAAGTTATCGTAAAAAGAATGAGCTAGATTTTGTATTTTTCCATGTGTTACGAGCTCGCAGGGAAATTTTCTGGGAAATAACTTTTTTAAATATGAGTAAAATAACATGGTCTTTAAGAGAAATACTTCATTCCTGGAAAACCTGTTATGAACCACTGGCTCTAACATAATTTTAATAATTATTAAAAATTTTGTGTTAATAAGGGTTTATTTGTTTTTCCAATATGGCTGAAAATATAAAATCTCCAAATTAGATATATGGCATGTGGAAAACCCAATGTATAATTGTAACTCTGGAAAATTTCTAAAATAAAATTTATTCTTTTTTTGTGAATTTTCTTAATTTTTATTCGATTCAGATGAACTTTTGACTTACGTGTCCGTATATACCTAGCTTTTACATCACAAGTGAAAATTCAACTCTAAGATTTCCGTATTATGCTGAATATTTTTGCGCGGCACTACCATACCTGCACAATCTTGCCCTATTCTATAGAAAACATGTTGTAGTGTATTAAATATTAAATGTTGATTTTATTCCGTTTTATTTGTTAGATAGTTTAAAAATATGTTTTATAGACATTCCACCCCATACAATGTAATGGATTGGAACGTTTTTCCGTGTCTTTGTACACAAACAAAGCGTCTAATTTATATTATTTTCCATAGAGAATATACCATCGCAATGCTCGATAACGTATAACAGTGTGAAGACATTCTAAAAATATTTGCGAAGGTTATTGCACAAAGAGTTAGAGAGAAAACAAATTAAAATTATAAGGTATATAAGGAACTTGTGAGGTTGAGACTACAGAACGTCTCCACAGTTGTTTGAATTAAAGCTGGATCCAGTAAAGTAGAAAGTGGGGACGGATAAAATCGCTTCGACGCCAGTGACTCGGCGAAAGTTTTGATCGGGTTAGTTTTGTCTCGGCAGGGTGCTGCAACGAAGGACTTAGGCAGTGAGAGGTAGATGAATTAGAAGTGATTTTAAAAGTATTTATTGAAATGAAGAGAAAGGAGGTTAGTAGGAGGAAGTATAAGATGAAGATGGTTTTATTAGATTAGTGTGGATGTTGGAGTATATTATAGTGGATGGTGGTGTATATTATAGTGGATGGTGATGTATATTATAGTGGATTTGTGGAGAATCTTATTTTGGCGAGTATTGAGAAGTGGAGTGGTGGAAATTTAGTTGTATGAAGATTAAGTTGTGATGAGTGTTGGTACGAGTATCTACTAGCATTTGTAAAAGTAAAGTTGGATCCGAAGGGAATCCTCTGATCCAAAGTGAAGTCTCAGTAGCGGAGTATACGAGTGCAACCGTCTCTACACCTTCGACTATTTGCTGGGGTGAGATATTTAAGATTATTTAATTTAATTTCTGATACATATATTTTGATTAATTAAATACGCTGACTGGCCTAGCTTGATTGCCAGACCACCCTCCTGTTAATCTGTTCAAATAAACTCTTATTTATTGTTTAATTCAAGTCTTGTAATCTCTTACTTACCATTTAGCTATCTAATTAAGTTATTATGATGGAGTTTGCATCAACGCCGTCATCAGTGCAAAAAGGATGGTGAATCCTTTTTGCACTGATGACGGCACGCTTAAGGCTGACGAAACAGCTGTATGCATTTCCAATGTTTTTCTTTGGCGTTTCTGACGTAGTAGTTCATTCGGGTTTTAATCTTACTCACGTACGCTAGTTTCATTTTCTTCATTGCAAAGTAATGATATTAAAATGCGTTTAAACGAAATTCACCCCATACGCCGTAATGTTAAGAATTTTGGCGTGTCCCTGTACACAGTCTATAAAAAATATAGCAATGAAAATTATACAGCTACTTATATGGAAAGCTGGAATGTGTGCGCTAATTTGCAAGTCAATCGAAGGATTTTTGTGGCCGCTATTGCGGTACATACAAATTCTTCACATAGGCCGTAAGGATAAGAAAAATTTTGGCGTGTCCCTGTACACGAACAACAAAAGGAATACACACCTAACACTATACAGCTAATTCCGTTGGGCTCGTGAATATGTGTACCAAATTGCAAGTCTATAGAGTTATTTTTGGGGCCGCTATCGCGGTACATACAAATTCTTCCCATAGCCCGTATTGATAAAAAAAACTTTGGCGTGTCCCTGTACACGAACTACAAATGGAATGCACACCCAAAACTATACAGCTAATTTCGTGGGGATCATGAACATGTGTACAATGTTTCAAGTCAATAGCGTGGTTTTTACGGCCGCTATCGCACGACAGACAGACAGACGGACGGACCGACGGAACTCAAAATCCTTTTGAGTCTCAACAGAGGGCCTCCACTGACGTTTCGGCAAAAATTGAAGTTAATAGCTTGATTTTTGCGGCGGCTATCGCGGTACATACAGATTCTTCCCATAGGCCGTAATGATAGAAAATCTTTGGCGTGTCCCTGTACACGAACTACAAATGGAATACACACCTAAAACTATACAGCTGATTCCGTTGGACTTATGAACATGTGTACCAAATTGCAAGTCGAAAGCGTGATTTTTGTGGCTGCTATCGCGGTACATACAAATTCCTCCCATAGGCCGTAATGATAAGAAAAACTTTGGCGTGTCCCTGTACACGAATTACAAATGGAATACACACCCAAAACTGTACAGCTGATTTCGTGGGGCACATGAACACGTGTACCAAATTGCAAGTCAATAGCATGATTTTTGTGGCCGCTATCGCGATACATACAAATTCCTCCAATAGGCCGTAATGATAAGAAAAAGTTTGGCGTGTCCCTGTATACGAACTACAAGTGCAGTACATACCAAAAACTATACAGCTGATTTCGTGGGGCTCATGAACACGTGTACCAAATTTCAAGTCAATAGCGCTATTTTTGCGGCCGGTATCGCGCGACAGACAGACAGACAGACACAGCCCAAAACCGTTTTGAGTCTCAACAGAGGGCCTCCACTGACGTTTCGGCAATGATATTGTAATTCTGGTATTAGCTCCGACAGGGTCCCGGAGTTTCTCGGTGTAAAAGAGCGCAATTTATTTAAAAGTTTATTTTATTTTTTATTTATTTAGTTTTTTTTTTTTTTTTTTTTTTTTTACGTTCCCGAAATTTTCTCTCAGGGATTTAACGAATTTTTTTTTTTTTTTTAAGTTACTCTCACCCGGTTAAAGTCGCGTCTGCACTCGCACTTCCGAAATATCAGATATGAGATAGTTACATGTGGAATTGAGATATTTAAAATTACTCGATAAAACACGTTGGGGATTTTCCCCGACTAATTTTTTTTCATGGAGGGGAACTGTGAGGTTGAGACTACAGAACGTCTCCACAGTTGTTTGAATTAAAGCTGGATCCAGCAAAGTAGAAAGTGGGGACGGATAAAATCGCTTCGACGCCAGTGACTCGGCGAAAGTTTTGATCGGGTTAGTTTTGTCTCGGCAGGGTGCTGCAACGAAGGACTTAGGCAGTGAGAGGTAGATGAATTAGAAGTGATTTTAAAAGTATTGATTGAAATGAAGAGAAAAGAGGTTAGTAGGAGGAAGTATAAGATGGAGATGGTTTTATTAAATTAGATGTTGGAGTATATTATAGTGGATGGTGGTGTATATTATAGTGGATGGTGATGTATATTATAGTGGATTGTGGGGAATCTTATTTTAGCGAGTACTGAGAAGTGGAGTGGTGGAGATTTAGTTGTATGAAGATTAAGTTGTGATGAGTGTTGGTACGAGTATCTACTAGCATTCGTAAAAGTAAAGTTGGATCCGAAGGGAATCCTCTGATTCAAAGTGAAGTCGCAGTAGCGAAGTATACGAGTGCAACCGTCTCTACACCTTCGACTATTTGCTGGGGTGAGATATTTAAGCTTATCTAATTTAATTTGATACATATATTTTGATTAATTAAATACGCTGACTGAGCTAGCCTGATTGCCAGACCGCCCTCCCGTTAATCTGTTGAAATAATTTCTTATTTATTGTTTAATTCAAGTCTTGTACTCTTTTACTTACCATTTAGCTATCTAATTAAATTATTATGATGGAGTTTGCATCAACGCAAACTTCACAACCTGTTATTAACGCTTCACTCATAGGAAATATTAAGCTTTAATTAATTATCATAATGATGCGAGATATCAATATGTACAGATTAGATACTATGTACAATTTACATTAAAATAATAATAATTATAATAATAATAATATTTCACTTCAGATGCGTTCCACATATTCATCGTAATTGGCTGTGAGACAAACCCTCGGTAACAAATGCAACATGCTATCCCTATTCAAAGCTCAAAATACTACTACACTCATGATTAAAGTCCTTACTTTATCGAAAAATCATGAAAAAAAATGGAAAAAATAAAACAATACCTATTTAATTCCATGGAATTTCTTGTAAAGCTACTCACAAATGTCCCAAAAATTCAAAATCCATCCGTACATTCAGAAAATATTGCAAAAAATCTCGACACGTGGAACGAATCCCTACAGTTGCCAAATCAGATTTAATGCTCAACTAACTATCAAAATATAGTGCGACCACGTTTCCTACGATTAGCAGTGAGGCCGAGTCCAAAAGTTTGGAGGGATGCAAAATTAGCCGAGAGATAGTTATTTGGCAAGCATCCAGTTATTCGGTGGTCCCTTATCGATTGTTTTCTTTCAGTCACCCCTACTTTAGCACTAGACTCGTTCAATCCGCACTTGCGCAGAGGCTTCCATGGTCGCAAGAAATGTGGTTAAAGAATACCTTCTCCCACTCACATAAGCTCAGAATGGAAGGATGGATGAGTGAGCAAAAATGAAGAGACGAAAGAGGAGTACTCGGTTGTATGACAAAGTCAGTAACCGTGTCAGTCATTCATGTTTCTATTACAACGTTAAAAATAATTGTACATTTTTTATTTTATTTAATTTTATTTTTCTTAAAAGTGTCAGAGGTTTTCATTTTATTTAGTTTTTGTAGGTATACAATCGGTAATAAATGTGCCCGAACACTAGCCAAAATTCCTATGTAAAAAAACGACACTTCATACGGTTTTGTTAAATAAATCCTTTTTGAATTCTGTTCTTAGTCAGTGTAAGAACATAATTCGATAAGGATTTATTTAACAAAACCGTATGAAGTGTTCTTTTTTTACATATGAATTTTTGCTAGCGTTCGGACATTTTTATTACCGACTGTACGTGTTGCACCAGACCAATAATTATATGCACAGGCTACATTGCATAAACATGAAAAGTTATATACATGGAAAAATACTCTATAATTAAATATATGGAAAATAATTTTGATAAAGCACTTCATTATTTTGAAAAAAAAAAAAAAAATACAAAATGTATCACTTTTTCTGGTGTAGATATTCTTATAACTGCAAATGGTTTAATGGTAATAGGCTAAGTAGTTCCTGATTTTATATATTTAAATATTAAACTGAATTTGTTTTAATTTTCATGACAATCTTTCTCATATTGGATATCTAATATCGAATAATATAATAACATCGGAAATAAAAGATTTCTTATATTTTTATGATAATAATAAAAAAAAAAAAAAAAAAAAAAAGAGGAAAAAGTACAATTATTCTGAAGACTCTAATACGTAAATAAAACGTGTTAAAATATATAAGTTTTGAAAAAGAAAAATATTTCAATTTATAACAAAAATTATGGCCATTTTTTATGATCATTTATCCGTTCAAAGGTATCTGATTCCATAATCCCTAGGCGTAGATGGTTCCTCGTCCGTAATATCCTCCCATCTTCATGAAAACAGCACACCATGTTTATGTATTAGAATACTCAATTTGTTTCTTTATTACAGAAATGAATCAAACTAGAGTTAATTATTAAAGGGAGGAAAAAAGAATATGTCGGGAATCAAACTCATTAATGAAACCTTAAAGAATCCAATTCAAAAAGATAAGGTAGCAGATTTATAAAAATTACTCAGCTGTATTGGAACACACCTTATTAAAACACATTTAGTTCATTAGTACTGTAAAATTTGCATTCATTATTGAAATATTATGAATATGATAGCTATCTAATGGTTAATAAATGAAATAAAAATTATTTTGAGATAATTGCTTCTGATCCAATATGTCCCCAACTCTTTTATATATAAAATCAGAAATTGTTTCCTCGATTTTCTCGAAACAAGCTATATATGACAATTTCTTTTTCAATTCAAGAGAAAAAAGTTTTGTATATATGTATATATATGAATATTCTGGCTCAGAATTAGTTTGCCAGAATACCAATAATAAAGCACAGTAAAAGTAAAAAAATACATTGCAGAATAAAGAATCGATATTCCGTTTTTCGCATTAAAAATAATATTAAATATATGAATAAATACATATTTTCTATCAATTATATTTATCAAAAATACCAAGAAAATATTCATGTTATTGAAAGGGAATTTTATTAACCTATATACATATATTTGTACATCTATCCAATCTAAATTTTCGATATCATGTTCGCGTTTGTTAACAATGTATTCTTGCAAAACTGATAACCTATTACGACCTGAAAATCATATTTCACATATGTAACAAGGTACTCCTTATATATTAGAATATTTTGTATTTCGATATCAGTACAAAAAACCCTTAACGGCTTAAAAGTTTGTGACGCCGCTACTTTGTGGCTATAAGAATTTGAAATATGAGTCTTAAAAATAATGATATTAAATTTTAAGTGACGCTTTGCAATTAGTTAAAATATACATAGATTTTCTTATTTGATCATTCACTTTTATCTTTTATTTATATTTATAATGCAAACGTAATATTTTTAACTCCAAGATCAGACAGATATTTAAAATACACTCACTGATGCTTTTTCATTCGCATTTCAAATTCAAAATAACAGTTTTAAAAGGAATGATATAAAAATTCCAGTGGCGCCTCGGTGTTATTTTAAAAGATTTGTTTTTAGATTCCATTAAAATTACTTTTGTTTTGCTAATAAAATATATTTACACATTTAAACAGTGCTTTTAATTTTCAAATATACTGTCAAATAATTATACTTTCACTGAGTTAGCATTATAAAGTAAAATTATTTATTTCAATAAATTGATTTATCTTTTGCATCACGCTATCCAAAACATAGTATCATAGTGTCCAACTAAGTGAAAATTTGCTCAAAGAGGTAGTGTGACGTAAAGAAAACATTTACACAAATTTTACTTGCAGTTTTGGATAGCGTGACGCAAAGGATAAATCAATTTATTGAAATAAATAATTTTACTTTATAATGCTAACTCAGTGAAAGAATAATTATTTGACAGTATATTTGAAAATTAAAAGCACTGTTTAAATGTGTAAATATATTTTATTAGCAAAACAAAAGTAATTTTAATGGAATCTAAAAACAAATCTTTTAAAATAACACCGAGGCGCCACTGGAATTTTTATATCATTCCTTTTAAAACTGTTATTTTGAATTTGAAATGCGAATGAAAAAGCATCAGTGAGTGTATTTTAAATATCTGTCTTATCTTGAAGTTAAAAATATTACGTTTGCATTATAAATATAAATAAAAGATAAAAGTGAATGATCAAATAAGAAAATCTATGTATATTTTAACTAATTGCAAAGCGTCACTTAAAATTTAATATCATTATTTTTAAGACTCATATTTCAAATTCTTATAGCCACAAAGTAGCGGCGTCACAAACTTTTAAGCCGTTAAGGGTTTTTTGTACTGATATCATTACTTTTTAGTGGTTATTGATCAAAAAATTAAAACAAGTCCTTCTGGCTCCTAGGAAGGGTAAACTAATTTATCTTTTCGTATGAAGTTGCCACCATTTTTTTTTTCAAAATGGCAGCTACAATTTATTAATGAACTTAGTGGATTTATAAATGAAGGCTATTTATATATGGAGTTTTAAGCAAATCGGTTCATAAAACCTTTCTAATGTAAATTTGAAATTTTCAGTGTGTTGGCACAGGGAAACAAGAGGGTGGATTAAGTTGGCAAATGAACATATCAAATACATTTCTGAGATAAATCCACACTACAAATTTAGTGTGAATTAATTCAGTATTTCAAACGTTATCATACTCACAAATTTTCAAGTAGCCTGCCACTTGGAAACAAAATGGAGAAGCTTCGCACTAGAAAAATTTATTGACTGGGATTCTCGAACTCTTAAAAAAAAAAAAAAAAAAAAAAAAAAAAAAGTAAGTGAAAATTTTCAAATTTAAGTTAGAATTACGTAATTTACATTTTGCAAGTTTCTTTTTAGAGAATTACAAATTAAACAATTAAAAAAATATATCAAGTAAATATTAAAAATGGAATTTTATATATTTTCTTTCCCCTTTTGAGGCTAAGTATACTGCTCCAATATTCACAATTTAAATTTTCATCAAAAGTGCAGGTAAAAATTACTTCCTATATATTTTCATATAAAACGTTTGGGGGGAAAAATAGACAAAATATAAATTAAGCTTTACATTTCTATAATTTTAAAAATAAGATAAAATCACCTGGAGAAAAATTTTATGGAAAATATAAGTTAAGTTTTAAAAAAAATGAAATTTCTGCGTAAAAATGCTATTTCATAAATATATTTACAACTACAATAAACAAAAAACGCTCCTTTAATTTTAAATAATTATTTCTACATGTTTCGAAGCTATTAAAAGTTTTTTTCTTTCTTTCTTTTTTTTTTTTTTTTTTTTAAGAAAAATAAATTAAATGTAGTGGCGCCATCTAGTAGTTTTTTTTTTAAATATATACATACAGATTTAATTTTTTTTTTCATTAAAAAAAAAAAAAAAAAAAAAAAAAAAAAAACTTGTTTAGAAACAGGTAGAAATAGTTATTTAAAAATAAAGGAGAATTTTTTGTTTACTGTAATAGTAAATTATGAAATAGAATTTTTCATGCACAAGTTAATTAATTAAAAAAAGAAAAGAAAGAATAATTTTTTTAAAATAAATTATTATGGGTTTCAAAGTAAAGATGTTATTTATTTATTTTGACGTGTTTTTTAATAATTGCTATTTGACACATTTTTCATGAATTTTACTGAAATTCATGAAAAATGAATTTTATTAAAACACTGCTTAAACACTGTTTATTAAAACACTGTTTTTCTAATAAACAGTGCAAACACTGTTTCATCCTCTAGTCATTGCTTTGAATAATAATAATAAAAAAAATTGATTATGTTAATATTTAAAATATGTATCATTTTAAAGTCTGAAAAATAAATAAATGAATAAACACTAACTGTATTTTCAAAAGAGATTTTTAATTTTTAAAAAGAAATATATATATATATATATGTATTTACGAAAGAGTATGTTTTAAATAAAAACGATAGATGGCGCCAAAACTGTATTTGCTGTTTTTTTCCATTCCCGGAGCGTAAGGATACATGAATAGGAATCGCAAATCATTGAGTTATTATAAAATCGATTTTCATGAATGATTAAAAAAATTTTCGCTTTAAAAAATTGTAAATTCATCATTATTATGATAAAATGGAATATCTAAAATTACAAAATACTTCCTTATTTAAAATATTATCTAAATATTTTTTTGACTAAATATGAAATTTTGAAATCAAAAATATTTTTTTCATAACAGAAGAGAAAATATATTTAAGTGAATTTGACTTAGTATATATACAATAAATATTTTAAACATGTAATAAAGTACTTTTGCGTTAAAAAAAATTCTAAATAATTCATTGGCTGCATTCAAGTCGGTCAACAAACCAACCCACATACCTTACAAGTAAGAACCGCACAACAGCGTTTTCACCCGAAGAAACATATGTAATTGGCGGAGTAATATAGTTCCATATTTAAAGCGATTTATATAAAAACCAAGAGTTTTCCTGAAAAAAACAAAAACGTTACTAGATTCAGAAAGATCCCATTAACAACATATATTAATTAAATTAAAATCGTTCGTGCGGTTTTAGATATATTTTTATTACATCCTTACATCGTTACACCACACATTTTCCCTTTTTCGCTTTAAATTGAGATTCAGATCTCAAAACATACTGCATGTAGAAATGTAAAATTTTCAGGATAGATTAAGACCGAAGATAAAAGACTATTTTGAAAAAATCAGAACAAAATATGGCTTATTTGCTGAGATATTAAGTGTCGGCTTTTACAAATCTCTTTGATGTCAAACTAGGCGTATATATGAGTTCGCAGCTTTCCGTCCGTTTGTCCTTCCGCTTGCGTCACTCGAAAAACTGCCGTTTTTCATGATTATGTATACGGTCAGTTGCATGTAACAAGTATTATTTTTATGAAAATATGCATTTATATTATGAGAATAATACTAATTAATGTCTGACAGGCCGATGTATTTTTGTATACGTATTTTTAATAACATATAAAATACTGCATTACTTACTTAATATTTAATTTGTTTTACTTGTTATTTATTTATTAAAAATTTTATTTTTAGATAGACAAAAAGTTGTGAATCAAATCCTCTACTCAATAGCCTTTATTACATGCAAATAGGTGTTATCGAATGTAATAAAGGCTAAATTAGAAATTCCCTTTAAACTTTTTATATTTTTACATTTTTTATATTAATTAAAGAACAAAATCACTATTTAATAAGATCCTCCATGTTAATAGTAAAGAAGTTTCTACAACAAGGTCGATTGATTCAGCAGATACTACTGAATAATTCAACAGATATGTGTACGAAAGCTTTGTTGTATAAAATGTACTTCATATTTTAATAAAGCGATGTACAAAGAGTCAGCACAATATTAAAAGTACATTAGGAATATGATAAGTCTTAAATAAACTGCTTATATAAGGCTCCACACAGCTTCTCCGGAGAAAAATAAATTCAGCACATTGAATTTTAGAGGTTTTAAAAAAATTTTGAAAGGAATCATAACGAAATAAATAAACACAATAGCTTTATTTTTTCTAACGAATTCTTTTGAAAACTTTCAAAAAATAACTCAGATTTTTAAAAATATAATCTAGAAATGTTGTAGCTGAAGTTGTAATTGTTTAAATTAATTGAAAAAAATAATCTTCAACGTTAAGCAGTGGGTTAAACGACAAATATTAAATTTCTATTTCGTAATTATTTAATATATTAATTACTTTTTTTTTTCTAATGTAAGATTCGTAAGTATCGCAAACATATGCAGCTTCGATGTTTATTTTAGATATAATCTTTTTTTGTAAATTATCGTTTCTTTTTTTCATTTTACTTATTTAAACCATGTTTATATTTTATTCATTTATTTATTTATTTTTTAACACACTGTTAGATTTATAATATGGCTGTCTTGATCACAGTGGTTCAGACTGGAGCTGAAATCGACGTAAAAAGAAGATTAATTTACGTTGAAAATGGGAATAAATTTTTCCTGCTTTGAACTTTTTTTTTTTTCTTAACTTATCAGTTGGAAATTTGTTGCATGTACAAAATCTTAATTTACATAATCCGAAATCCTAAGTTTATGATTTTTGATATCTGTGTTATTTGTTACTGCGATTATAAATTATTGTTATTGTGACACATCTATTTACACACTTACACGGTAATTTTTATAACCCCATTTTAAAACCTATGCTTGCATTTTTATTAATTTACATATTGTAACTAAAAAAAAAAATAAAAAAAAATATGGCATTTGACGCATTTTAAGCCTAATTATGTTTTCGAAAAGCTTTTACCGTTAATGCACTTTCAGTTTCTAGCAGAATTATAAATATGTATAAATAATTCATGCGCAAATGTAAAAATAATGATTTTGAGATGGAATAAAAAATATTTTTATTTTGCTTAGTAATGAAACAATTTTTAAAAAATAAAGTGGAGTTTAAAACATAATAATGAGGCACTTATAGAAAAAAAATAATTGGTTTCGATCATTTTTACGTAAATATGTTTTACTGATATGCCATAAAATATTTAAAAACAATATGTTTTTTACACACATTCATAAAATGCTCGCTTTCTTTTATTGTATTTTAAATAAATATATAAAATCTAACATAATTTTAGAATGAAAGAGAGGCATATGATAAAATACAAAATTTATTCTTAAGATTAAAAAATATATATCCAAGTATAACTAAAAGAAATATTAAAGAAACCACAACACTCACGCTTTAATCAATAAGCAATTATATACGAAAAGTGAAGCCTTATATTAAGACACATATATGGAAAAAATAATAGTTGTTTCTGTGACTTTGAGAGCTTATATAACAAATATGAAAGGTTTAACAGCAATAATATAAAATAAAATAAAATGAAAATTAGTAATTTTACGAAGGTGCAGTATTATATGTATATACATATTTATATTTATAATATAGTCGTTAATTGTAACTTTCTTTATAAATAGTATATAAACAATTAAACTACCATTTCCTACTCACCAACATTTAAACTAATTCCGGAGTATTATTGGTACTTGCTATCTTCACCACCACTTTTGTTGAAGTGCGTTTTTTTTTTTCTTATTTAATCGTAATTGCATACTATAGAAAATTTCATTACAAATAAAGTGGTAGTAAAAAGGTACAGGGAACTAACAGTGCTCCGGAATACATTAAAATGATGGCATGCCTGATAGTATATTCATAGCCTAAAAAAAAAAAAAAAAAATGATAACACCTAATAGCTTTTAAGATGTAATTTTAGTTCCCCATCATACTATAGGTATGGGGAACTTAGGTAATCGTGAAAATTTTCGACCTCGGTTTTTTGACTTTTCTACACGTTTTCAGGTGGGAGGAATCCGAAAATGACAAAATTTCTATGGTGTCTGTCTGTAGGGTGTCTGTTAGTGTGTTAGTGTGTTAGTGGTTCAGTCCGTTGGTGTGTTAGTCCGTTAGTTTGTTAGTCTGTTAACACGATATCTCAGGAACAAATAATCGCAGAGAGGTCAGATCAGTTTTAAAATATTACTTTCGATACTGGCAAGAACCCTATTTATTTGGAACATTCGAATTAAAAAACTTCGCAAGTTATTAGAAATTTACGATTTTCTTAGCATGGGAAAATAGAACAAAAATTCACTTAAACGTGCATTAAATGGAAACTTTTTACTGTAAAAATGTCAGACTAGTTTTAAAATATCAGTTTTGATGCCGGAATGAACATCAGTAACTATAAATATGCTACTTTGAAAATTTCGCAAGTTATTGGAAATTTACGAATTTCTTAACATGGCAGTATAGGGTAAAATTTCACATAAACGTCAGTTTTTAGCGACATTTTCATGGTAAAGATGTAGAACTACTTTTGAAATATTATTTAGGACACTGGCATGAATATTAATGACTATGAATTTTCCAATATAAAAATTTCGTAAGTTATTGGTAATTTACGAATTTCTTAACATGGCAGTATAGGGGAAAATTTCACATAAACGTCAATTTTGAGGGATATTTTCATCGTAAAGTTGTCAAACCACTTTCGAAATATTATTTAGGATACTGGCATGAATATCATAGACTATGGTTTTTCCATTTGAAAAAATTCGTAAGTTTTTTGGAATTTACGATTTACTTAACATGTCAGAATAAAGCAAAATTGAGCATAAATTTCCATTTTGAGGATCATAAATACATTAGACAACGTCAAAATTACATTTATGATATTTGTTTGAACATGATTGAATACAAATATTCTAATAGGAAAATTTCGTAAATTATTCGTAATTTACGATTTTATCAACATAGCGAAATTGTAAATTTTTCATATAAATATGAATTTTGAGGATTATTGCATTGGAAATAGTAGCATGAAAACTAAACAACGGAATTGACCCTGATAAAATAAATTAATAGATTAGAATGAGATAAATATATCGAAGTGAACGGTGGATAGCCTATTAGACGGGGATTTCGTTCTGTCACTGTACCAAGCTTTGGTCAAATTCATTTCTTTTAATAAGGTTATAATATGTCTCGCACTAGAAATTTATGAGAATATATATATGATGGGGAACTGAGCAGAGTCCACCTATGCCAACTAGTTTAGTTATTATTTTCTTTAAAGAAAACATTTTTAATCTTGTCGTACATATTAATACTTATTAAAAGGTTAATTGTAACTTACCTCCAATAAGAAGACATATTATTTTAAAATAAAACATATGATTGATTGAATAACTAGTTTATAAAAAAAAAATAATAATATTTATAATACTCTGTTATACATTTTGCCTTATAAAGCATATGTGATAGTAATACATAGTTTTTATTAAATTTTGATTTTAAATTTTCATCGAACCTATATTAAAAATTCTAATTTTCATTTGGCTTAAAAAAATATATAAAATAAAATAAAAAAAATAAAAAAAATCTCAACATTTCAGTTTGAAATTAGGATTATTTTTTAGATGTATAGTTCTAGTACCCAATACTTACGACGGCGTCTTTACGGCATGCACTATGGCCTTTCTCGGTGCTTGGGGTAGTGCCAATCCTACGCGTACAGCACGCCAACCTATGTCTATCCATTTTTATTGCACAAGCCCGAAATTAAGTGCAATCAATGTACAGACCCCAAACCCAACTCAGGCACGAAGAATCTCCTTCCTGGGTAATTAGGAATAGTTTTTTTGCTTGGTCACGTATTTTTTGCCCCCTCCCTACAAAGGGGGGAAGGAATGAATTTCACTAAATCCCTTTGTAATGTGCGTTTAGTATATATAATTAAACCAAACACAAAAAATTGCTTTCCTGAGATAATTTAGAGCATAGTTACTCTTCGAAACATATTTTTTAAATCTCGACCCAAGGCAGGAAGGATTCTTTTAACGTCTGGTGTGTTCAGTACGCATAAACATCCAATATACTGAAAATCGAATTTCGGGGATAATTTGAAGCAAAACTATGCTTGGAGATATGCTTATTGGTTTTACTCTATCCCCAAAAAAGGGTAGGGGGATTTTCGAAAAATCATTTATATTGTTTTTTGCGCACATAAAACAAATTTACATACCAAAAGCCCCCTTTATCAGATAATTCAGCGCAGTGTTACGCTTCGAAACGAGATTTTGGTCCTAAGAGATATTTCGCAAAATCGCTTGGTTTTCATGACCCACACGCACATGAATCAGAGTTACGTGTGTAAAATGATTTTCTCCCTCATCCCAACTTTTAAAAAGGGGAAGGGATGAAATTTCAGAAAACCCCATCATAGTGTGTTGGAAGCATATAACGAATTCACACACTAAAATAGTGACTCTAGCTCCTATAGATAACTCAGGAGAAATTTAATGCAAATGGGGATTGTCAAATTTGCCCTCATCCTCATGCCTCCCTCCTAAAATAGCAAATTGCAAAATTACAAAACGTATATTTCGAATAATTCTGTACAAGGTGCAATGCTACTTTCAACCTCTTTTTTTTTTTTTTTTGTAGAATTCTACTCAAAACCCAGATTTTGAAAATTTTTCCTCAAAAAATCAATTTCCCTCCTTTCTCTTTTAAAACTGGAAATTACAAAACTGCCGAAAATCATCTTTTGTACTTAAGTCTACTTTCCCCATGCTCGAATTCTTCACACTGAAATAAATTAGAGCCCAGTTTTGCTCACAAACGTATTTTTGCTTCCAGTCCTGTCAGGCGGAAAAGGGGCATATTCCGCAAAATCTTATTCGGCTTCAGAAGACCAATTCATACCTTCACACCAAAATTCAAGACAGTCTTCCATAGAATCGACACAGACAAGTTAAAACTGTTGACGCACTCGTTTTCCATTAACTTGGTTATAAGCTATCGGTTTTTGTTATAACAGGTGCGGCAGTGAAACGGGCGATTTTGAAACCATGGAAATAGTAAGTTACGTTAGGAATCAGAAAATGAGAGTGGGGCCATCTGGAAAACAAACCTTTGCCATTGATCGGTGTTTAATGGCGTCGTGGACTGGTGAACAATGCGCTTCTGCTGTGAAGGCGTTTTATGAAAAACGACAGCTACGTGGCTGCACAGCATGTATTTAGTGCTCATTACAATCTCCCACTTCATGCCCCAGTTCCGTCAGCGCATGCTATCAAATTGTGGGTACAGAGCTTTAAGGAAACGGGTAATGTGATGAGAAAGAGGGGTGTGTGTGAAGGAAAAAGGGGGCACCTGCGTGATGTCATTTTCATGTGATGGACATTTTGTGTCGTGACATGTCTGTGCAAGATCTGCAAGTTGTTCAGAAACATGCCTCACCAATTGCAAGCATCGTAAATTCATGTTGTAATTCTTTTATATCGCTATGAATGAATTTGTATCGTTGGTCAAGGTTTCAAAATCGCCCGTTTCACTACCCCATCTGTTATTATAAAAGAAAACGAGGGGAACGGAAAAGGGCTATATGAAATTAGGTTTTATTCACTGTCTTCTTTCTTTACGAGTCGAATTAAAAACAATTACAGACACAGGTTTTGTGCATACATACGTGTATGCATTGACATAGGTATTTGTAGTTGTTCTATTTTATCGTAAAAATCTAATGAATATTTCATTTTTACTTTCTTCTATCTTCAATAGAAGAAAGTATTGGATTCGTAAAAATTTTCGATTTCGGGTTTTTGATGGATTTACACGTTTTGAGAGCTGTAGAACACGATTTGACCATTTTTAGAAAATGTCTGTGTGTGTGTGACAAAATTTTGTGGCAACTGTACCTCAGGAACTACTGAACAGAATTTCATACAAATTGGTATGTAGTTGCACCTTGACATAAATTAGTGCCTATCAACTTTTGGTAAAAATCGTCTTACAGGTTGCGTTGCTATCCCGATTTTTCTGAATTTTTAACATGGTGTTATAGGGTAAAAATTTTCAAGATGGGTATCTTTCGAAAGGTCTCGTCAGTACCTTTAAAATGAATGGCTGAACTATAAATCTGTGATAATTTAAAACAAAGTTATCGATTTTTTTTTTTTTTTTTTACTTTTTATAAAAAAAAAAAAAAATCTTACAAAAAAAATCTTTTTTTTTTTTTTTTTTTTTTTAACGAAATTATCAAAACTTGGTATCTATTTGGCTCCTGACATAAACTGGTGCTGATTAGATTTGGGGATCAATCGCACAACAGGAGGCGCTGGGATCCTATTTCTTCTAAATTTTTAACACGGTAGTATAGGACAAAATTTCGTATAAATGTACATAATGAGAGTTATTCTTAACCTGTGATTGTAAAATTAATATGAATTATTGTTAATAGTAGTAGTTAATTAGGAAAAAAATGTGCATGTGGGGTCATCGCTTCCCCCCCCCTGGGGGGGAAGTACCCTCTGGGGTGGGGTAAATTTTCAAGATGGGTATCTTTCGAAAGGTCTCATCAATACCTTTAAAACGAATGGTTGAACTATAAATAGGTGGTAATTTAAAACAAAGTTATCGATTTTTTTTTTACTTTTAACGAAAAAAAAAAAACTTGGATTTTTGTCTTTTGTTTTTACTTTCTTCTATATGTAATATAGAGAAAGTATTGGATTCGCGAAAATTTTCGAAGTCCACTTTTTGATGGATTTACATGTTTTGGGATATGGAGAACACGAATTAATAGTTTTTAAAAAATGTCTGTCTGTCTGTCTGTCTGTCTGTCTGTCTGTCTGTCTGTCTGTCTGTCTGTCTGTCTGTATCATTTTTTTGTGGACGCTGTATCTCACGAACCAATGAATGAAACTTAACCAAACTTGGTATTTAGTTGCACCCTGACATAAACTGGTGCTGATTAGATTTTGGGATCACTCGCTCAATAGGTGGCGTTGTAATCGCATTTTATGCAAATTTTTAACATGGCAGCATAGGACAAAATTCCGTATAAATGGGCATAAAGAGAGTTATTTTACACTTGTGATTGTAAAATTAATAGGAATTATTGATAATAGTAGTAGTTAGCTAGGAAAAAAATTTTGTGCATGGGGGGCATCGGTTCCCCCCCTGGGGGGGAAATCCCCCCCCGGGGAAGTAAATTTTCAAGATGGGTATCTTTCGAAAGGTCTCGTTGATAATAGTAATAGTTAACTTGGAAAAAATTTTTGTGCATGTGGGGGCATCGGTTGCCCCCCCACCGGGGGGGGAAGTTCCCACCCGGGGGGGCAAAATTTCAAGATGGGTATCTTTCGAAAGATCTCGTCAATACCTTTAAAACGAATGGTTGAACGATAAATCTGTGATAATTTAAACCAAAGTTATCGATTTTTTTTACTTTTAACAAAAAAAAACTTAGAAAAATATCGCAATTTTTTTTTTTTTTTTTTTTTAACGAAATTTAACCAAACTTGGTATTTAGTTGGTCCCCGACATAAACTGGTGCTGATTATGTTTGGGGATCAATAGCTCAACAGGTGGCGCTGTGATAGCATTTTATCTAAATTTTTAACATGGCAGCATAGGACAAAAATTCGTATAAATGTGCATAATTAGAGTTGTTTTAAACATGTGATTGTAAAATTAATATGAATTATTGATAATAGTAGTATGTAACTAGGAAAAAAATTTTCTGCATGGGGGGGCATCGCTTCCCCCCCCTAGGGGAAAAATACCCCCCCAGGGGGGGTAAATTTTCACATTGGGTATCTTTCGAAAGATCAGGTTGATAATAGTAGTAGTTAACTAGGAAAAAATTTTTGTGCATGTGGGGGCATCGGTTGCCCCCCCACCGGGGGGGGGGAAGTTCCCACCCGGGGGGGCAAAATTTCAAGATGGGTATCTTTCGAAAGATCTCGTCAATACCTTTAAAACGAATGGTTGAACGATAAATCTGTGATAATTTAAACCAAAGTTATCGATTTTTTTTACTTTTAACAAAAAAAAACTTAGAAAAATATCGCAATTTTTTTTTTTTTTTTTTTTTTTTAACGAAATTTAACCAAACTTGGTATTTAGTTGGTCCGCGACATAAACTGGTGCTGATTATGTTTGGGGATCAATAGCTCAACAGGTGGCGCTGTGATAGCATTTTATCTAAATTTTTAACATGGCAGCATAGGACAAAAATTCGTATAAATGTGCATAATTAGAGTTGTTTTAAACTTGTGATTGTAAAATTAATATGAATTATTGATAATAGTAGTATGTAACTAGGAAAAAAAATTTCTGCATGGGGGGGGGCATCGCTTCCCCCCCTGGGGGGGAAGTACCCCCCCGGGGGGGATAAATTTTCAAGATGGGTATCTTTCGAAAGGTCTCGTCAATACCTTTAAAACGAATGGTTGAACTATAAATCTGTGATAATTTAAAACAAAGTTATCGATTTTTTTCACTTTTAACAAAAAAAAAAAAAAAAAAACTTAGAAAAAAAAATCGTACTTTTTTTTTTTTTTTTTTTTTTTTTTTAAATATTGTTACTGATTGAATATGTATAGGTAAATATAGAAGAAAGTCTTGTGGTGGCCACAACATACTAGTTTTTATTGTTACTGAGTGAATTTGTATAGGAAAATATAGAAGAAAGTCTCGTGGTGGCCACAACATACTAGTTTCTTTAAGATATAAAATATTTTGTAAACTTCTGTTCCACCCTCCCACCAATGTGGTGAATATTGTAATATAAATTCTAAATGAGTGTCTAGATCATAGAATGTAAAATTTCACGAAAAGTCATGATTTTTAGTGCAGGTGTTTGTTTCTATATATGTATAGTTTGCAATAAAATAAAATATTTATCAAAGGATACGTTTAGTCCCGTTGATCATAAAACCAAATAACAAAAATCTTATGTATAATCATTAGGGAGTTTTATATGCTTGAACATTTTCAAACATACAGAGTTTTTTTTTATTTTTTCAACAAATGCAGTTGAATTGGTTTTCCTTTTCTGAAAAAATATCAGTTAAAACTTCTTAAAAATTCTGTATTATAGAATTACACTATACGTTTTAAATTTTATTGTTTATTTTAGACAGAAAAATTGTTTTGATTTTAAAAATAGAACGTTACGTTTATGAATACTAGCCAAGCGAGTTATATTTTATTATGCTAGAACCCATTAATTTTGAAGTTTTCTGAAGGAAGTTTAAATTAAAATTAATGCTTTTATGAGCAAAGCCTTTTTTTTCTCACGTATTATGTATGGAGAATATTGTAATATAGGGTATTAACTTCATTTACTTAACTAAATTTTCTTCAAGGTGCGCTTTTGAAGTAAAAATTTCTTTTCTTTTAGAAGTTTTAATGGATTTTCTTTTACAAGTAAACCAAAAAATAACAAGTTTCACAACCAAAAGTTGTGAAGTATAAGATAATTTTTACCTTGTTCTACTAAAAACTATAATGTCAGTAAACAGTATTAAAAAAAATATTATTCCTTATATACATACATAATAATTAATAAAAACACACACACACATATATATATATATATATATATATATACTAGCTGACCCGACAAACGTTGTTTTGTCATATAAATTATTTCTAGAGAATATTTTGCTAGAAAAAAATAACTAACTTATTGTAAGTGTGTTAGTATGTGGTATATAAGTGGAAGATGTATGGAGCGCTGTGAACGGTGAAAGAATATAAAAATAACAAAACACCAATCATTTATTTTTTTAATTTATTAAAATTGATTCTTTAAAATTATATACATATCGCTACTTATAACAATATTACTAAAAAACAATATCATTCCCTTAATGCAACAGAGTGTACAATATTTTTTGTTATCCCATCTTTCGCCTGGATGGTTTGCCCACTCGAGAGCCACGTATAATTGTCCGTGTGAAAAACATGATGTGCTCAAATCTAAGCCACAGACAGACATCGTTTGGCCCTGAGACTTATTGATAGTCATTGCAAATGCCAATCTAATTGGAAATTGAGGGCGTTTAAACTGAATTGGCACATCTGTGGGTATAATAGGAATTCGCAGTAGTAATATATTTTCACCTCGGAATTTGTCATTTAAAATGATGGCTTCGATAACATTTTTCATTAATTTTTTTATGACTAATCGCGTGCCGTTGCACAACCGTGGTGGGTTCAAATTACGAAGCAAAATAACCGTAGATCCAACTTTCAGTTGTAAAATATGCGGTGGCATGCCTGGTAAATCCAATGAGTTTAAAAACTTTGTTGGATAATTTACAGCTTCGGTGGCATCGCAAACTGTATCATTAGATATGTATGACACCAAGCCTCCTGGTAACAAATGTTGTATCTTGAGATTCAATTCGTTGACGTCCACATTTTTTGCTGCTAAAATTGCTCTTTCTGCCAGCCACTCATGATTTGTGTATCGTCTGTGTACATCGGGAAATATCTGGTCAATAAGAGCATCTTGAGAATCAATGATATCTAACAATTGTTTTGAGAATGTTTCAGCAGATGGATCTTGAAGCTTTTGAACGCACAAATTTACTTTCAGTTGTACTTTTTCAACATTAAGCCACAATGACGATGATTTTAAGCACGCGTTGATCTCATCAGCGTATGTTGAACACGGAATAACGGGAAATGCTTGTCTGAAATCACCTGAAAAGAGTAACAGAGTGCCGCCAAATAGTTTTTCGTTGTTTTTTATATCTTTGAATGTCCTG
Organism: Salticus scenicus; assembly: GCA_963930645.1. Lineage (NCBI taxonomy): Eukaryota > Metazoa > Arthropoda > Arachnida > Araneae > Salticidae > Salticus > Salticus scenicus. The sequence continues at coordinate 324,503,350 of OZ005654.1, forward strand.
TTCGACGCCTTAATCGAATGTTTGTGTTCCATAGTGCATTCATCCCAGATAAGAATTTTACACTATTTCAGCACTGTGGCCATGGACGATTGTTTTTTTATGTTGCACACTGCGTCTGGGTTATTTTAAATATTTAGTGGCAGTTTAAATAATGAATGAGCTGTTCTGCATCCATCCAATAAAGTTTCCGCAATGCCAGATGATGCAACAGCCAATGCGAAGCCATTATTTGATCGTATTTCGGCGAGAATTAGCGAAATAAGGAATGTTTTGCCAGTTCCACCTGGTGCACCCCCCCCCCCCCCAAAAAAAAAAAAAAAAAAAAAAGAATCCACCTTGTCCTGCCAAAACTGCGAGCATGATGCGGTCGTAAATGGTTCTTTGTTCTTCATTCATTAGTGGGACATTGCGAGCAACAATCGCTGCCATTTCTACAGTATTGTATTGTAGTTCACGATTCAATTCAGTGCTTATTAAATCAGATGCATTTCGATTTGTTGAATGCATACCGAAATGACTGAGTGGTAAGTTGGCAATGATAATGCAAAGATCTTCAATAGCAATCAATGCTTCATTGTACATAGCGTCACTGAATACTATCGTTAGATCGTTGCACCGTGAACGATGTTGATGCAATGTATCATTAGTCATTGAATATTTGTGATTATCCCATAATGTCTCTTCTTTGGCCGAGAAACATGTAGTCAACACAATAGCGAATAGTAGACGAATTTGTTTTGCTGTACAGTTCAGTCCTACTTCAGCAAGCATACACTCCCACTGGTTGTTGTCTTCCAGCAAGCCGTGTGCAAGGCATGCATTTTTATACGTTGGATACTGTTGTCCATTCACTTTACGTAAATCTTGAAATGACAAAGGGCCGATGACATTAACCAATAACAGTCGAAGATAAAAGCACTCAGCCTGCCTTGGATTCACCGTAAATACTCGTTCCAAGGTGTTTGATTTGAATAAACCGGGACATGCATCAATCGGCGTGCCTTGCTTGCGGGGCATCCATTTTTTTGTTGGAGCCCATGTGAAATAGCGTGGTACTTCTGAATAGAGTAATGTCCGTGCAACACCAAAAGCATCCGCACGATTACACAATTCAAAAAATTCGGTGAGTGTAGTTTTTGGTGGATTTATAGCACGATCATTCGCTGTCTCGCTCGTAAAATATACGCGCTGGCCATTTTCAAGATGGGCGGCTAAATGAAGAACTGCTGGATCCCGTTCATGAATTGGGAAACCAAAGATACGCCAAACAGTTTCATTGGAGCTCACGTACCGGCCAGTTTGGTAAAGTGTTATTTCATCGTTGTTATTCACCAGAGGAGCATTCACATTGGTATTTTCAACTCGAAATACAGCCATATCACTGCCTTTATTCACATACTTGCAAATGTATTTGATGCTCTTCACTGAACTGCAGAACTGAACATTAATATGAGCATTTAATGTTTTGCTCAGCAGAGGCGAATATGGGACCACCCATCGGTTATCAATAAGAATATCTATGTTGTTGACATAGCTGACCGCCATAGATGATAAGATTGTCCGCCATTATCGGGAATTCTTCGACGATATATTGGATATCCGTCAACATTTGTGATCGTGAAATTTTTCGGAAAACTTTTAGTACATTTTCCATCTGCACAAATAATAATGGCCTAAAAATTCATTTTTCATTTTAACATAAAATAACTCCGTCGGATATTGACGAATATTTTAAAAGAATATACCATTTTAACTAATTTTAACATTTTAACAATATTAACGTTGAAAAATATTTTAAACACTTACGGTTAAAAATTCATTTTTCATTTCAACATTAAATAAATTCTGACATCGTGTTTACGATTCTAAAATATTAACTTTGAAAAAAATATTTTAAACACTTCGTAAGATACGGTTACGATTCTAAAAATATTAATTTTGAAAAAATATTTTAAACACTTCGTAAGATACGGTTAAAAATTCATTTTTAACACGCTTTTATTAGCTTCACCTGTATATATGTATGTATGTATGTTTGTTTGTAACTTCTCTGGGAGCAAACAAAAAATTTATATTGTAAAAAAAATACTTTCCCTACGTGAACGATGCGGCGTCGAGGTAAGGCGCTGCGCTACGATTCTAAAGGTCCAGCGTTCGATCCCCGTTAGGGGAGATTTTTTAAAAAATGTTTTTTGTTAATTCTAAGTTATTTTAATTAAAGATTTAAATGTATGTAAATATTACGGTGTGTCACTCACACGATTTTCTCTTACCCTGAATTTTAATACTAAGATAGATATTTCGTGCTTTTTAGTTCACATTTCTATAAAAGCGTGTTCTTTAATTTTTTAAAACTATAATATTATTCATTTCAACATTAAATAAATTCTGACATCGTGTTTACGACAACTCACGCCATCTAGGTGGAAAAGTTGTTGAAAGAGTTGGTTAAAAATTAATTAACAAAGAACTAATTAAGTTACAACTTTCATTTGTAAATCTAAACCATTCTCGAACCCACCTGAAGACACACAAAAAATTTCATTAAACTCAGTCCAGCCGTTTAGGAGGAGTTCAGTGACATACACACGCACAAAAGAAATATATATATAAAGATTGCATAAATTAATATTTTTTTGTCATTTTAATTTCGTCAAATAAAAACTTAGATGTTCATATAAGTTCATTTAAATCATAGTATCATTATTATTATTATTATTATTATTATTTTTTTTTTTTGGTTTCTGTAAAAGAGCTATAAATAATAGTAACATATTTTCATGTCCTGAGCAAAGTTTTTATACATATAATTAAGTTGTAAAAGTATGAAAAAAATCAATTCATATATATATATATATATATATATATATATATATACGCAATTATCTACTTTAATAAAATTTTGTCTGTAAATTTCTCAGAATCAAAAAAATTTCGCGATATCTTCATGTTTCACACATCCTGAAAGCCAAAAATGACTTCAAATAATTTTCTGTGTGTGCCCATCGTTGTTCCTGTATGTCTGTAACACTATTTTTGACCGGATATCACGTGAGAATGGCTGGCCGGTATTCAACGACACTTAGCAGGAATTTAGGTTTTAATAAACTTAAAATTATATCTATAACTTTTTCAAAATTCTTCCCCTTTCCTCCGGAGGGGGGCAGAAAGCAAATACCCGTTTGTAAGCATAACTCGGCTTCAAATTACTTAAAGGTAAAAAAATTGCGCATGACGAGATTAGAATTCATTACACATAAAGCATTATCTGCTATTTAGGCATTATCGATGTTTAAAGGGAGAGAGGGGGGAAATCGATTTTTGGCGGGAAATTATGCATATTCCGGATTTTTGGGTAGAACCCTACTAAAAGTGGAACGAAGATGTTGGAATAAAAACATGTGTTTTCTTTAGGATATTCCAAAAACCCATTTTTTGTTTTTTTGTAATTTTTTTTTATTTATGTTTTTTTCTTGGTGGGGGGGGGGGCGGGGAAAGGGGGGAGGATTACTAAGGGGCAATTTCGAGAAACCATTTTAGTGATAAATTTGTCCTAGAAAATCTATGGGAACTCCGGTAAAGAGTTTTGGTGCGTAGATTGTTTATATGTAACTGACACGTAAAGTAACGGAATTAATCGAAATTCCTCCCCTTACACCCCTGGGGGGAGATCAGGAGGTAAAGAAATATTTGTAAGTATACCTCGGCGGAAAATTACTCCACCTAGAAGAAATTGCACATGAGGAGACTAGACTTGAGTACAAATAAAACATTACATACGATTTTGGAATTTTTGATTATTAATGGTGGGAGGGAAAATATCTTTTTCGGGAGGAAATTTCACAAATTCCGCGTTTTTTAGTAGCGCTCCGCTAAAAGTAGTACAAAGATACTGAAAACAGCTATGTGTCTTCTTTAGAATATTTCCCAAAACCCATTTTCATTTTTACTTTATTATTTATTTTTTTCTTGTGTTTTTTAGAATTTTGGGGGAGCAGCATTATGAGGGAGAATTTCAGGATCCCCATTTTAGTGCTAAATTTCTATTTGGAATTCTATGCGATCTGAGGTCACGAAATTTGGTGTGAAACTTGTTTCTGACACCTATCTATCTGAGTATCTGACACCTTTTGAAACGGGATTTTACGAAATTCGCCCCATTCCCTTCTTGGGGTCTGGGGCAATAAATACGCAACATTTCTCTAAATTATCGCAGTAAGATTATTTTTTATGTCTGGCTTGGTTATGCGTACCCACCACGCACTATAAATGAATTTTGTGAAACTTGCTCTACCGCCTTCTAAAGTTTGACATCACCATATTCTGGACTAGGTGTTTTAGACGCCATTTTCCAATATGGTAGACACTGATTTTATTTTTTATATGTTTATGCTCCTGTAACAGTCATAATCACAATTTAGATGTCTAAATGTATGTTTTTAAGAACAAGGAATCAATTAAGATGGTTCGCAAACTTACCTGACTGCTATTTATTAAAGAAAATCAGTTATTTTGGATTGTAAAAAAAAAGTGGATTACACTGTTTTATTTGGAACGTAATACTTACACTACAAACTATAATATAAAATATAATTAAATTTGCACATTTCCATAAACACAGAAGTAAGTTTTATTATGGAAAACAAAGCGTAAAACTAGCATTTTTTTCACTGTTTATCTTTTCATTTTTTACCAAATTTGCAATACTCTGTGCATATCAAATATTACAATTTACTTTTAGACCTACTAGTGGCGCATGCTGTGTAACTACACTGTACTAATAATTCAGAAGGCATTTTATTAAGTCACAGGTCAGATTTTAGCACACCATTTGCATCTTTGCACCATCCATAATTTGTCGGCTGTATTTTTGTGTCAGGAAAGTAGCTTTGTTATAGATTCAAGCATTCCTGTAAAACAAAAATTACCTCACCCTGTTTCTTATCGAAAATGGTGAGGGTGGTAACTCTGATATGTATTTTTGCTGTTGCAATGAATAACGAAGTTCGTCTTATGTCTTATACTTTGAAGATGGGTGTAAAACTTGATGAAGGTATTCCTCTACTCCTCAAGTATTTCTTTAGAAAGACTGTTATCTTCTACAAATCGAAGTAGGAAAGTTTCTGGCGATGCTTTTAATGCAGATGGTTTTGTTCCAGTCTTACTTGGGAAGTAAGACTGTAAACTGTAAGTATGTGGGCCTTAATTAAAGTGTTGCAAAGTGCAGGTCCCAATTAATTCCCAAGTGTATGTAGAGGCACATAACGTATTTTATCACCCATTCCACTTTGATACACCATTTTTACTATCCGATATTGAATAGTTCAGATATATATCGAAAGATGAGAATCAATGTTATTTGATAACAGTATGAGGCACTTTATGCCTGACTGTACAGCATGGAAAGATGAATTATAATTCTGCTATCTGCTTCTTCAACAAAGGTTTGAAGGTCCGAGCAAATTTGAACTTCTTCGTTTTTTACTATATATCAATGCATCCCTGAAGTCATTGCTGTCCATCTGTATAGGAATAAGTGTCTCTTGTTAGACTTTTACCATTTCGATTGGATCAGCATTTCTTCGTCTTTAAGTGACAGCTCAATGTAGCTCTCAAAGACAAAGTCTACTCTTTTAATTCTTTTGTATTTTTATGTATTACTCAACAATTGATCAAATATATTTCTAAAAGTTAGCATATCCTTATTTTTGAGTTGTTGAATTTGTGACATAAAATCAACTATGACAGCAGTATCCACGACAGCACGCTGCTGAAAGCAGTATTGCGCCTGATCGAGTTTTTTCTCCAATTTAGTGAATAGTACATGCTTTACAGGCCTACTTGTGTAGCCACTACTATCAAACTGCATACAAGTAAGCAACAGATCATATTGCAAATATCTTTCATAGTTTCTCCTCTTTCATAGTTTCTCTCTTTCATAGTTTCTCCATAGTTTCTCTCAGTTGCTACAATACTCTATTTTTGGGAAGCTATTGTTATCTTTGATTTTATAGTTGGGACTATAGTAAAAAACTTTTAAGAAATGAACATCTCAGTTTTTAGGATGTATCAGCATAAATATTACAATAATGCAGACCAGTTTTTAAATTGCGGGTTACAATAACAGAAGAGTCCTTTAAAACTTTTAGTACTGATTTTCTTTAATCTCTTACCTGTCGATAAAAACTTACAATATTCGCTTCCCAGTTCTAACGTTTTACACACAAGCTCGGGTAGTTATGTTTTCAGTGTTCTTATAACATTTCCTTTCAGATTCCCCCCACACTCCTCTTCTCTGAAATAAGTAAATCTATCAAAAACATCCTCAAGGTTACATTCAAGGTCATTTTATTGCATTCAAAAGCCGTGGACTAGTTTCACAGGTAGCAGTGCAATACAAAGGGAAAGCGTATATATACACCGGGCAGTTAAGGTGTTAATAAATAGCAGTCAGGTGACTTTTGCAAACCATCTTAATAGATTCCCTACCCTTAAAACATATATTTGGACATCTAAAGGATGACTATGACTGTCACAGAAGCAGAAATGTATAAAAAATAAAGTCAGTGCCGGCCAATTTAAAAATTCCGTCTAATAACACCCTGTTTAGAATATGGTTATACGTACTCAATTTTTTTCTGACTCTCCTAAATGTACTTAACTCGATTCTGTTGGCTAGACAAATCAGTACTAATATTTTTACGGGACTCCATTACACGGACTGTATTAGAGCGGGTGGAGCAAAAACACATTCACAAATATCACTCAGCTCCAAATTATCTCAGGAGAGGGATTTTTTCATGTGTCGGTTGGTTATGTGTGGGCAACACGCTCTCTAAAGAAATTTTACAAATTTAGCTCCCCTCCTTGGGGCAGGCGGAGCAAAAAACATATTTTCACGTTTGAATTCGCTTCAAGTTATCTTAGAATGACGAATTTTGGTGTCTGGGTGTTGATTATGTCTACGCAATATGCACTTTGGTGGGATTTTGCGAAACGTCTAACTTACCAGCTGAAGAAAGGTGAGTAAAAAGCGGGTAAGTCGCTGCCAAAAATAGTGGGGATCCGGATAAATCACATTGCCAACGGGAAAACCTCTATTGAACACAGCATTAACTTTAACTTAGGTTTTCACTGATTTCAGTGATTTATTTATTTTTATTTTTAAGTTTTTATTAATACTGATATGGAATTTCGAGAAATAATTTAAATACATTGACCAGCAAAGCGGGCAAAGCGTGCTAGTATATATATATATATATATATATATATATACAATCCTTCTCACATTTCTAAGGACACTTTATGTTTTTAAATAACTAATGTGAAAATAATTGTGAATAAGATTATACTAAGTGCACTTAATATATCTAGTATTCTAAAAACCAAAACTGCCATTATTTTTTTAATATGAAGCAAAATTAATAAAAAATAATGCAAAATGTTTTTTTCTCCACGTTTTTAGATGTTCATACTTATAGGGACAATCAAGATTTTTTCGTTTTATTTAACTTACATGCGAATTTTTTAACTACTGGGTTAGATTAATTCATATATAAACCTTCAATTTTTCTTCGACGGACATTACTGATAATTCCTCGAAAAAATGAACGTTCATGTAGTGAAGTATGATAAATGTGCTTTTTAAGTGAAAGAATAATTTCAATCTGCCGAATTTCTAATGAAATTCGAAGATCTAAAATTGCTGAAAGAAATGTGATCAAACGTTGAACTGCTGGTTCGATAGGAGAGAGATCTGATGCAAAATCAGAGTTGTTTTACAGAGATCGAAGACTCATAATTACTCTTACGGTTCTACTCATAATGCCTACTGCTGAATTTGCACGTAATTTTTAACGAAAGGTTGGGATCCACGTTTATGCATGTCATGCATGTTTAAAATAATTAATAACATGTTAAAATGAATAAAAAAACCTGTAATAATCAATAAGCAATTAATGGGGGAAAGAACGTCTATGTTAAAGTTGAATAAAAACAATATTAAATGATAAAATGTTGCATTTTCGGAGGAAAAACATTTTATTCTTGATTAACCAAATGGTTTCAACAGCTACTGGCACGATCTCAAGATAGCGAAAGAGAGAGCAGATTTTTTAAAGCCAGATATGAATCGGGCATTTTAAAGGTCTATGGTGCTTTGACGAGCTGTTTCTACTGAAGGCAGAATGAATTTAATATTTTGTTCTATTATTGTGAACATCAAGAGAATATCCACAAATTTTTAAACGTGGAATTCTCAGATTTTTGTTAGATTTTGGGGTGTAATAATTTTTTTTTCAACAAGACTTACATTTTTGCTCTACTTCTAGAGCAATAGGAAATAGTTTGAAGAAAGAAACTTCTATATTATTGCTTTTCCCGTGGCCTAAAAGTTGAAAAAACCTTAACTTATCGTATTAGAAAAGTGCATACAAGTGTAAAGCAATTTTAAATAGTTTAAGTGTATTCAGAATATCATTTATGCTGTATGAAATGGCATTGAAACTGAATATTAAAAAAAGTATATATATATATATATATATATATATACCACAGAGAATGTCTGACTATTTCACCCTAAAAAGAGACTTCATAAAATATTAATTTAACGAATAACTGAAAAAAAATGCTAGAGATTCGAGCTGTCCTTATAATTGTGGACACCTGAAAAATCATCTTTTTGACCGTATTTAAAGATTTTAAGATAGAAAAACGAAGAAACTTTTTAAATCTAGTCTATTAATGAAATTCAAATTAATAAAAAATATATTCGTTTAAATAATAGTGTTCAGTGTCTAGTTAATATAGAAAAACGGGTGTCGTTATAATTATGAGAACCAGTGCATATATATATATGCATGTGTGTGTGTTTGGACAATCTGTTTATGAACAAATTCTTAAGTTGCTTTATTGTTCATGAATATACGGTTAGAGAATGCATTCATTTCAATAGAGCATCTGCATTTTTTAATTTATAAACGGTAATATTAATTAAAAATTTTAAGTTTGTACTTTCATATTTAGCTTAAACAAGAAAAAAAAACTATTTGCAAATCACATATCATAAACTTTATGAAAATTGTAAACCGTTTTACTTAAATATCAACCGAGATTTTTATTTGTAACAAGGAAAATAAGTTTTTGGAGTAAAATAACACACACGCAATCACGCATTTTTATATTAATGTAAAAAAGTATATTTGCAAGAAGTTTGGGGATTCAATTTTTATATATAAAGAGTAGATTTGGTATGGTATTTCTTTTATGCTGTATAAATTTACCAATGCTAAGTATCTTTATCTTCTGAATTTTAAGAGAGAAAAAACTCTAAAGTAAACTGTAAGTGTTTCTAACACATTATTTAAAAAATTGCATTATAAAAGAAATTTTGTGCATTTTTATTTTAGTACCATATAAAGTTTATTTTGTTCGGGAATATATACTATTCGAAATTACCATTATAAAATTCTATTAGTAAAATAGTTATTATAATAATGATGTATGTTTTAACTGGAGTTCGTTGAAAATGAATAGTTTCTAAATTGTCAAAAAGATGACGAAACAATTGAAACTTAAAAATAGTATCGGTAGGAGCTACTTCAGGCAAAATGCAGGGATGGAACACGGGCGCAGAATTCATACCACTATCAACGTAAGAAAATTTTCTACTTCTTAAATCAACGATATTATAGGTAGAGAAATTTCTTAAACGGATTCCGGTATGAATTCTGCGCCCGTGTTCCATCCCTGAAAATGCTTTCATAAAAAAATAAATCTATGGAAATTTAATCCACATATACACTCATATATATAATTAATAAATTCGTATTAATAATATATATATATATATATGCACACATAACATATACGCACAAATGCCAATATTTTACTTTATTCCGGAGTAATTTAAGCCCATTATTTCATGCCACTAAATTTTTAAGAGTAGCTTTTTCTTACTTTATTGGAGTTATATATTGGAGAAAATTTTTCTGTAAATAAAATAATGCGAAAAAATGGCGGGGTTAAAAATACTCCGGAATAAATTGAAATGTTGGCATCCATGCACATAATATATATAATAAGTCTTGTATAATAATTATCACTGCATATACACTCATGTTTCTGAAAATTGCAACACCATGAAAGAATTGTCAGAAATTAATGAAATTTATTCTACATATTACTGATAATGGTATAAATAAATGATCAAATGTACAAGACAAAAATACAAAAGGAACGTCTGAAATTAGTACATTGTGTGTCCGCCACACTGGGGTGAGAGCCTATGCACATCGTGGGAACGAATCATACAGGTTCTGAATGTAATCCTAGGGAATGGCATTCCAGATGGCTTCAACATGATGCCAAAGTTCAGTCATATTGTGCGCCCCACCAGTTGTATGAGCTAGTCGCCGACCAATGAAATGCCAGACATGCTCGATGGGCGACATATCCGATAAATATGCAGGCCTGCACTGACGAAGGCTTGTGCAATCTGAGAAACATGTGCATGAACATCATCCTGAAATACAGCACCTGGAATTTGTCGAAGAATGGGAAGGCCTCTGGCTCCAAAATTTCGCTTATGTCGGGATCACTGTTGAGGTTGCCCGCAATGTGCACTAGATGGAACCGACAATTAAACCCAATAGCTCCCCACACCCTGATGCTAGGCATTTGTGCAGTATGACGCTGGATAACACACTGTTGGAGCAGACGTTCCCCACTGTAACGTTTGACGCGTACTCTTCCATCATTGTACTCCAGATTGTAGCGTGATCCATAGGAGAAAACAATTTGTTGCCACTGGGCACGCCATATGCTCTGTTGCTGAGTCCACTGAAGTCGGAGGCGACTGTGATTCAGCGAGAGAGGTATCCTGCGTAGAGGAACCCTTGCATGCAGTTCATGCTGCAGCAAGCGGCGACGAACTGTGGAGCTAGACAACAAAACACCTGTAGCCATGCTCCAACGTTGTGCTAACACACGAGAGGACGCTGTACGTTCTGTCACAGCCATCCGTATGTGGTGCCTGTCGTTTGTGCCATTGTTCTAATGCGTGTCCCGCTGCCTGGTTTTCAGCTTGTTTGATTTTCCTCTGTCCATTTCTTTCAAACACGCATCACTGCTGTGGCATTACATTGCGAGCGGAATGCGATTTCTCGGTACGAAAATCCACCCTCTCGCATACCAACGACGCAGCCTCGTACGAACTCCGTTATTTGTTGGTATGGCACGCTCCGCTTTTGACGAGGCATATTGACCGCCAATGTAACGTTTACCACAGACAGAGGACGATAAACAGATTTCAACGCGCCTTTACAGTGCTTTATATATCTGAAACAATCGACTGATAAGGAGTCGGCTCTCGTTCCACGCACGCGCAATCGCTTTGTAATTCTAAACATTTGCATGCCTTACCACACTTTGCATTTCCTGTAAGTTTGGTTTAATTTGCATATTCCCTTCGTGTTCCAATTTTCACAAACATGACTGTATATAATGAAATTATCAAATTTAACCCTTCAATTTTTTTTTTTTTTTTTTTTTTTTTTTTTTTTAAGAGAAGGCTAAACATTTTTAAAACTATTTCATACAGGGAAAAATCAATGATATGTTTATATGTTTATAAAGGTGAGTCAAAAAATTATTCTCTGTAGGCTATACTATGTTGCTAATAACTCAATACGAAATAAAATGAGGCTGTACTTTAGCAGAAAGAAGTAAAACCCTTTATGTAAAATGAAACGAGTTTATTACAATAACAAAATGATATTTATATATTTCTAATCTAGACAAAATTTATTAGAAATATATATGTGTTATTTCACATATTAAATATTTTCCATTTTAAACAAATATTATAATTATTTATTAAAATTATATCAATAGAAATTAGGAATGCAATTTGTTAGTAACGATTTCAATTTCTTTACTATTCTCAAACGAATGGATTTATCCATGATTTATGCCACCATAATGTATGGATTACCACTAAAAGGATTACCGAGAAACTAAATATTGGTAAGTCTATTGTAGTCTTTATTTAAAGAACTTAGATAAACTTTGTAACCAACTATTTTGGTTAGACATGTTACGACAAAAGTGAACAAACTGAACCTTGTTTCCAATATTTTTCTATTTGCTGGATAAAATGAACCTTTCTATAATAATTTCCTAACTTAGAATGAAATATTTTTCTGTAATAACAACAGGAAAAGAAGATGGAAGAGCAGTATTTATGGCAAAGATTGAGTTGTATCCTAAGAACATTTTTCTCGTAGAATTGCAGAGAATATTGGTTTAATATTATATGCCATAATTGTTAAATGATAGAAACCAAAAGAATTATAAATATTTAGTCTCTCAGAACATTTTTTAAATGTAGTAAAAAATATATTGTTGTACTAAACTTGTATTTAATTGAATCACAGTTAAATATGGCAAGATGTATAGAATTAATCGATTAATAATAATTATTTAAAAAAAAATGAAAAATTGTAATATCTTATTTTCGAAAATCATTTTTTTCCCTTTAATGTTCATTATACGTATGTCTTTGAAAAAATTTAAACAAATTTCAAAATCGGTTGTTACACATACAGTCGGTAACAAAAGTGTCCGAACAATAGCAAAAATTACTATGAAAAAAATTCACTTCATACGGTTTCGTTAAATAAATCCTTATCGAATCATGTTCTTAGACTAACTAAGAACAGGATTCGACAAGGATTTATTTAACAAAACCGTATGAAGTGTACTTCTTTTACATAGTAATTTTGGTAGAGTTCGGACACTTTTGTTATCGACTGTACAGTGCATAATAATAATAATAATAATAATAATAATAATAAATAAATAATATAGCATTTTTTGTTTTCCAGAAATTTTCAGTCTGCACCATCAATATGTTTACCTAATTACATTCAAATAAGTGTAAAATAAAATTATAAATTTGTTTATGTATTCTATAAATTAATTAACTCACAACAGTATTTTCAGATCAAAACAATACAGCCTTTCATCAAGGTGTAAAAAAAAAAAAAAAATAGGTACGATTGTCTTATGAAAGCAGTAAGATGCACACACGGCTTCTACGAAATTTAAAATAACTCCTGCATATGACTCCTTGTGAAACATTACATGTTAAATTTCGGTTGGTTGGTTAGTTAGTTTAACGTCGCACTAGTACGGAGCTATGGGTAATTGGTGATGGTCTGGGACACACCCATAAGGTTAATCCGGGGACATGCAATCACAAATATGATCTTCCATGGAAAGGATAGCTCCCCGGTTTTGGTAGCCCCCAGAGGTGTAATTTTGATTGGAACAGAGAGAACATTGCGGCCAAGACGGATTTTACATGCACCAGCCCCCATTAGTGTAAACAATTCATATTAGGATTATGTTAAACAATTCATATTAGGATTCTGAAGTATTTTATATGATAATTAGTTCTGTGTGAGGGGTGCTACCGCCCCTCTCAATCCCCCGTTTCATTAATGCACCTACATTTATATAGAATTTAATTTGGTTATTAAAAAATAATTCTGTTTTAAAAAAATAATTTATTAAAATTATTAATTATTATTTTAAAAAATATCTTTTATGATAAGGCAGACGATTTCCATATTAGAGAATTAGTATAACACCAAATATCCCTAAAAAAGTCCATTCTATTCTCAATATTTAAAAAAAAAAAAAAAAAAAGTACGATTTTTTTTTTTTTTTTTTTTTTTTTGGTTAAAAGTAAAAAAAAATCGATAACTTTGTTTTAAATTATCGCAGATCCATGGTTCAACCATTCGTTTTAAAGGTATTGGCGAGCTCTTTTGAAAGATACCCATCATCAAAATTTACTCCCCTCGAGGGGGGACGCGAGGCTCCTACATACACAAAAATTTTTTCCCAGTTAACTATCTCTATTACAAAAAATATATATTCGTTTCATTTGGTTTAGTGCAACGACAAACTAGTCATGGTCCCAAAATTAACTTAAATAAATTAAATAATTTTCTTTATATATCTATTCCATTAAATGTTTATTTTATTCCTTTTTTTTTTCTCTCCAAGTTGTCTAATATGCTTCTCGGTAACCAGCAAAACGCTAACTTTCCCCACTACCCCATTACCCTCCTGTAGCGTCAGAAGTGCAGCAAAGGTCAACCTGAAACCAAATAATGCAGCAGAAATAAATTCACCCCTGCAAACAAGCAACTATGACGCCTTCGGAAGAAAAGTCAAAAGATCAAAAAATGTGAAACGTAACAGCAAGAAGCACTGCGGACAACACCCAAGAAATATCAGCATGCCACTTGTCGCGTGGAGCCGGCTGGGCTCGGCATGCCGATCAAAAATGCTTGTAATCCTCACTGAAAAATCTCGTCGCCCAATGTCGCGAGTAGGCTTTCAGCCTGGCGATGAAAAATGTAAATACTTGAACTATTTTTAAAATAAACGTTCGGCAGGGCTGGTGACGGCTCCATGTTCCTCCTGCGTGCAGGGGGTTCTTCTCGGGACGGCCTTACGCGGATTTCGGTCCGCGTCTTGATAAACACCGCTCTTCGAGCGGTTAGCAGGGGGCTGCTCCCCTGTTCAGTCTATAGACGTTAAACTCTACTTTCCTGCAAATTCCTAAATAGACGTAATGTATTAGAATTCTCTTGATTGTCCCTGTACACGAACCATTTGCTTGATCTTAACGAAAAGCTTACTGTAGCATCCCTATATGATACGCATTTAGAATACCAAGTTTGAACTTTCTGCCATAATTTGTTTTTGAGATATGCTGATAACAGGCAGACACACAGACACACACACAGACAGACACACAGACATACACACAGACCATTTGCTAAAAACATGATTTTCGTATTCAGGGGACCTCAAAATTTGTAAATATAACACAATCTCGCGTTCAAAAATTTGACCCAAAAACAATATTTTCTCTCCCTACCTTATGGGTAAGAGAAAGTAAAAATTGAAAATTTGTTTCATAAAATTTTTTCTCTGTTTCGTTTCAGTGTGAAACCGATGAATATTAAAAAGCTTTTCAAGGTCATTTTCATGAGTTACTTAAACAATACCAAATAATAATAAAATGCTACGAAACGATTGATTCTGAAGGTTCTTTTTTTTTTTAGTGCTAGAGGCCTATTTCAGTCGGTACAGTTGCCGAATTTTTATAATACACTCTTAATTAGTGCTAAGGGCCTATTTCAGTCGGTTTATTGAATGGGGATTTATTGAATGGAGTCCCCCCAAGGCACAACTTTGACATGAGTCCCCCCCAGGCCCAACTTTGACAGGAGTCCCCCCCCAAGGTACCCCTATTTCAGTCGGTACAGCGTTGTCGAATTTTTATACGTCACTCTTAATTAGTGCTAAGGGCCTATTTCAGTCGGTTTATTGAATGGGGATTTATTGAATGAAGTCCCCTCAAGGCACAACTTTGACATGAGACCCCCCAGGCCCAACTTTGACATGAGTCCCCCCCAAGGTACCCCTATTTCAGTCGGTACAGCGTTGTCGAATTTTTATAATACACATTTAATAGTGCTAAGGGCCTATTTCAGTCGGTTTATTGAATGGGGATTTATTGAATGAAGTCCCCCCCCAAGGCACAACTTTGACATGAGTCCCCCCCAGGCCCAACTTTGACATGAGTCCCCCCCAAGGTACCCCTATTTCAGTGGGTACAGCGTTGTCGAATTTTTATAATACACTCTTAATAGTGCTGAGGGCCTATTTCAGTCGGTTTATTGAATGGGGATTTATTGAATGAAGTCCCCCCAAGGCACAACTTTGACATGAGTCCCCCCGCAGGCCCAACTTTGACATGAGTCCCCCCTAGGCACTACTTTGACATGAGTCCCCCCCCAGGCCCAACTTTGATATGAGTCCCCCCCCCAAGGTACCCCTATTTCAGTCGGTACAGCGTTGTCGAATTTTTATAATACGCTCTTAATAGTGCTAAGGGCCTATTTCAGTCGGTTTATTGAATGGGGATTTATTGAATGAAGTCCCCCCAAGGCACAACTTTGACATGAGTCCCCCCCCAGGCACAACTTTGACATGATTCCCCCCAAGGCCCAACTTTGACATGAGTCCCCCCAAAGGTCCAACTTTGACATGAGTCCTCCCCAAGGCACAACTGTGACATGAGTCCCCCTTCGGCCAAACTTTGACATGAGTCCCCCCAAGGTACAACTTTGACATGAGTCTCCCCAAGGCCCAACTTTGATATGAGTCCCCTTATAGGCCCAACTTTGACATTAGTCCCCCCAAGGCCCAACTTTGACATGAAACCCCCCAAGGTACAACTTTGACATGAGTCCCCCGCCAAGACACACCTTTGACATGAGTCCCCTCCAAGGCACACCTCCCCCTCATTGGGAAAAAGAGAAAAAACGTTGTTTTGGACAATTTGGCACTTCCAAGTTTAGACAGTTGGGACTTCCAACGTTATTTGTTACAGTACCTGCAGCTGAAACACATTGGTTTGATTTAATGAAAACTTTATCATGGAATTTAGATCGTCACGAATTAACTAAAGAAGAATTTGTCGATATTAACAAGTTTAGCAGTAGGCCTCTTCCACTAAATTAAAATCTGTCAATGTCAGATTTTCATGTTTTAAATAATAAAATAATGTCGTGTCTGTATAATTATTTTTTGTATGCTTAGAGAAACAAAAATCCATGCTTACAAATATAGAACACAGCAGTCATTATGAATTAAAAAAAAATATTTATCATTACTTTCTTTTTCAGAAAAAATGTGACAGTATTATTTTACTTTCTTCATTCCTTTATATATATCTCATGAAAGCAAAATATGCACATGCGCCTACTATGAAATTTAAAGTAACTTCTGCATACGATTTCCTGTGAAACATTGCATGTTAAATTTCTAAATACAGCTTTCCTCTCCAGAACTGATAAAGAAAAAATAAATTTAGAAATTGATTAAAACACTAAACAAATATTGAAAATTTGTTCTATAATTATTTTTTAACTGTTTACTTTCAGTCAGAAACCAATTCAAATGTAAAGGGTTACGTTAAAGGAAATAAAATGATAATAATGAAAATAAAAATGAAATTTCTGCATTTTCCATTATAAAAAATTTTATTTTTTAGTTGAAGTAAATCTTCATTTAAAATTATCAATTGACTCCAAAAATCAATACATATATATATATATATATATATATATATACAGTCGGCGGCAAAATTATTAAAGCACATATCCACATTTTTCATATACATATATTATATTTAGTTCCATCGCTAATTTTTATCCTCAACTTACTTTTTACACTTTCCAACAAGATTGAAAAGTGTTTATGACTTCGGTTTGTCTGTCTGTCTGTCTGTCTGTCCGCGCTCTAACTCCCGTAAATATTTATGGAATTTCTTGAAACTGATATATGTCATTCAGGTTCACTATCGTACGTTCCCTTATCGAAAATGGAGTTTATACCTCTACTGGTTTGTGTACAGGGACACCCGAAAGTATTTCAAAGCAATGTGTTCTATGAGAGGTATTTCTATAAACCATATTTTCATATGTTTGCTGAGGACATATCTTTATGAATTGAAATATGTTATTCAAGTTCACTATCAGACTTTCCCTATTGAAAATGGAGTTTATACCTCA
This sequence comes from Salticus scenicus, assembly GCA_963930645.1. Classification (NCBI taxonomy): domain Eukaryota; kingdom Metazoa; phylum Arthropoda; class Arachnida; order Araneae; family Salticidae; genus Salticus; species Salticus scenicus. The sequence continues at coordinate 324,521,010 of OZ005654.1, forward strand.
ACTGGTTTGTGTACAGGGACACCCGAAAGTATTTCAAAGCATTGTGTTCTATGAGAGGTATTTTTATAAACCATATTTTCATACCTTTACTGTAGACATATCTTGAATGAAATTGAAATATGTTATTCAAGTTCACTATCGCACGTTCCCTATTGAAAATGGAGTTTATGCCTCTGGTTTGTGTACATGTATTTCAAAGCATTGTGTTCTATGAGAGGTATTTCTATAAACCATATTTTCATATGTTTACTGAGGACATATCTTTATGAAATTGAAATATGTTATTCAAGTTCACTATCAGACTTTCCCTATTGAAAATGGAGTTTATACCTCAACTGGTTTGTGTACAGGGACACCCGAAAGTATTTCAAAGCATTGTGTTCTATGACAGGTATTTCTATAAACCATATTTTCATACCATCACTGTAGACATATCTGAATGAAATTGCAATATGTTATTCAAGTTCACTATTGGATGTTTTCTGTATAAAACGTAGGAAATACCACCATCGGTTTATGGACAGGGACACTCAAAATTATTCCAAAGCATTGCGTTCTAGGGAGATATTTCTATAAATCAAATTTTAATAACTTAACTTTCAACGAAGTTTTTGGAAATTGAAATATGTTATTTATATGCACAAAAGAATGCTTTGCACAGAATATAGCATGAGGAGCATTAGATTTACAGGGTGGCACAAAAATATCCAGTTACATTAAGAGCTATTAATCAAAAATTGCTAGAATTGTTATTTCGTTTGCGTTAAGCGTTTTTAACACTTTCTAACATTTTTAACACTTTTCAATAAAGTTGAAAAGTGTTTATGACTTCGGTTTGTCTGTCTGTCTGTCCGTCCGTCTGTCTGTCCGCGCTCTAACTCCCGTAAATATTTATGGAATTTCTTGAAACTGATATATGTTATTCAAGTTCACTATCGGACGTTCCCTGTTGAAAATAGAGTTTATACCTCTACTGTTTTGTGTACAGGGACACTCGAAAGTATTTGAAAGCATTGAGTTCTACGAGAGGTATTTTTATGAACCATATTTTCATACCATCACTGTAGACATATCTGAATGAAATTGAAGTATGTTATTCAAGTTCTCTATTGGATGTTTCCTGTGTAAAATGGAGGAAATACCACCATTGGTTTATGTACAGGGACACTGAAAATTATTCCAAAGCATTGTGTTCTATGAGAGATATTTCTATAAATTAAATTTTAATAACGGTACTTTCCACAAAGTTTTAGAAAATTAAAATATGTTATTTATATGCACAAAATAATGTTTTGAATAGAATATAGCATGATTAGCATTAAATTTACAGGGTGGCACAAAAATATCCAGTTATATTAAGAGCTATTAATAAAAAATTGCTAGAATTGTACTTTCGTTTACGTTAGGCGTTTTTAACACTTTCTAACATTTTTTAAGTGTGAATATGATTTCAGTTTTGTGTATCTGCATGTCCGTCTGTCTGTCTGCCTGACTGTGTGTCTGCCTGACTGTGTGTCCGATCTCTAACTCCCGTAAATATTTATGGAATTTCTTTAAACTGATATATGTTATTCCATTTCACTATCGGATGTTCCCTATTGAAAATGGAGTTTATACATCTACTGGTTTGTGTACAGGGACCCCCGAAAGTATTTCAAAATCATTGTGTTCTGTGAGAGGTATTTCTATAAACCATATTTTCATACCTTTACTCTAGACATATCTGAATGAAATAGAAATATGTTATTCAAGTTCACTATTTTATGTTTCCTGTATAAAATTTAGGAAATACCACCACCGATTTATGAACAGGGACACTTAGAAGTATTCCAAAGCATTGCGTTCTATGAGAGATATTCCTATAAATCAAATTTTAATAACTTTACTTTCCACAAAGTTTTAGGAAACTGAAATATGTTATTTATATGCACAGAAAAATGCTTTGCATAGAATATAGCATGATTAGAATTAGATTTACAGGGTGACACAAAAATATCCATTTATACGAGGGTAAGTACTTAAGTTTTTAGAATCTGGCAACGAAAACACAGCTACTTTCAGCGCAGACGATTTTTGTCAAAATTCAAATATTTATGTGATCGTCTGCATTTATAGAACATCAAAAGCTGTGAAATTCTATTTACTGAGATCTTCCAAAAATCATAAGTACTAAGTAATTATGGAGTTATGTCGAAGGGATTTCAGAGCCATGATTTTTTATGACTTTCGACAAGGTTTGACACAGAAACAGTGTTGCGATAGAATGAAATCAACGTTCGGTAGTGAAGCACCATCCAAGGCAACGATTTACAACTGGTTTAAAGAATTTTCCCGCGGTCGTAAGAATCTCAGTGACGATGTTCGAGAGGGTCGACCAAAAAGTGCTGTGACTCCCGAAAACATTGATGCGGTAAGAAAACTAATTGCTACTGATCGTCACGTGACATATGATGAAATAGAAACGTCTTTGAACATTTCGAGGACCCGCGTACATTCAATTTTACATGACCATTTAAAGGTGAAAAAGGTGTGTTCCCGGTGGATCCCCCACAATTTATCTCAAGCTGAAAAGGACGCTCGTGTGAAATGGTGCCAGGAAAATTTAAAAAAATTCAACTCAGGTACTCAAAACATGTGTACGATATCATAACATGTGACGAAACCTGGATTTATTCCTATGAACCGGAAACAAAGCAACAATCCTGTGTTTAGGTGTTTCCAGATGACATTAGGCCGACAAAAGTTGTTCGTTCAAGGAGTGCTTCCAAAAAGATGATTGCTTCTTTTTTCGGTAAATCTGGCCATATTGCAACCGTTTCTTTGGAGGATAGTAGAACAGTCACTGCTCTTTGGTATACCACAATTTGCTTGCCGAAGGTAATTGCAGAAGTAAGAAAAAATAATTCAAAACGTCGCATCATTTTGCACCAAGACAACGCAAGCTCACACAAAGCTTCACTCACTATGGATTATCTGAAGAGCGAAAAAATTGAGTTGATGACTCATTGTCCGTATTCACCGGACTTAGCACCAAATGACTTCTTTTTGTTTCTGTTAATCAAAAATAAAATGTGTGGTCAACGTTTTAACAACCCGGAAGAGGCAATTGAAGCTTACAATATCATGTTTCTGCTGTGTCACTTTCAGAGTGGCACAGATGTTTTGAAAATTGGTTTATTCGAATGCAAAAATGTATCGATGCTTCAGGAGAATACTTTGAAAAGCAATAAATCATAAACTTTTGGTAAGAAATTATTTTTTGTATTACTTTCTAAAAACTTAAGTACTGCCCCTCGTATTAAGAGCTATTAATAAAAAATTGCTAGAATTGTACTTTCGTTTACATTAAGCATTTTTAACACTTTCAAACATTTTTAAGCGTGAATAATGATTTCAGTTTGTGTATCTGTCCATCTGTCTGTCTATCTGTCTGCCCGCGCTCTAACTCCTGTAAATATTTATGGAATTTCCCGAAACTGATATACTTTATTGAAGTTCACTATCGGATGTTCCATATTGAAAATGGAGTGAATATCTCATCTGGTTTGTGTTCAGGGACAACCAAAAGCATTTTAAAGCATTGTGTTTTATGAGTGTTATTTTTCTAAATATTTTCCCTATAGAATGTTCCCCATTAATGACTTTAATTGGTTCTGTACAACCATTTTGCTTACAGGGACAACAACAACAAAAAAAAAATGCCAATGCATTACGTTTTCGGACAGAATTTTTAGAAAGTTATATTTAAAAATCTTTCTACTGTAAAAATCATAAAAATATTGAAATGTATTGTTAATATTCTAAAATAATGTTTTGTATAGAATATGATATGATTAACTTTTTGATTTACAGGGTTACACTAAAATATTCAGAGAGATCAAAAGATGTAATTATAATCTAATAGCTGAGCTGCATTTTCCTTCTGTCTGTTGTGTGATAACGTAGGCATAGAATATTAAAAGTTATTCGATACATCAATTACGTACAGTTGGAAAGTGTTACTAATCTATGCGTTCTGCATGATTTTTCTTTCTTGTTTATAATCAGAATGAAGGCTAAGATCATGAATCGAAAAATATTTACTTAACAAAATAATAGTATTAGTTCAACTTCTGTTAAATACGAATTATTGCAGCGATTTAATAATTTTGCTGAAATGCATGTGTATATATATATATATATATATATATATTATTTTGATATTTTAAATTCAAACATAATAGTATGTATTAAATGTTTGGTTGTTTTAAGTATTTGTGCTGCATTAATTATTTAAAATCAAAGCTGCAAGATTAAACAGAATTTCCAATTTTCGTTTCACACAATCATCTTTGCCAATTAATACCTTAAAAACAAAAAAAACTTCAGTATCATAATATTTGTAGTATTCTAACTTTCTAAAAAATGTCTATAGTAATAAACTTATAAGAACAATCTACGTTATTTTTACCGTACCTATTTTCTTTTATATTCAAAGGAATTTCTCTGATCGATATGTGTGCGCCATACGTTTATGACATGTGCTAAAAGGAGTTGTTTATTTATTTATTTTTTCACTACTTGTCGTTTTATGTGACAAGCCATGGTGAAAACTCTTGGTTCGATAAGTTTTTGAAAAGCAGTTTATGTTCACCCTGATTTATGATTTTTAGAATTTAAGAAATTCGATCATACGTACTATATTTTATTTTTCGACAAATGACTTGCACTTCTTAAAATTTTGTAATTCTTTTAACTAAAGTACTCTTAAATACATTGATATTACATATTTAGCATCATTGTATTTAGTTTAGGAATATTTTGACTTTCTACATCCTTATTTATAAATTTAGTAGATTATCGATACCGTTGTATAAATAAATATCACTATGTCATGTTTTTGCAAAATAATACATGTCGTCAAATACTCTGACATCTTAGAATTTATGTGAAACACATTTTCTTATTTATACTAGTATATTACCAGTACTTAGCTTTTAAATGTTCTTTTTTAAATTATTATTATGTATGTATAAACTTATAATTAAATTATCTTCCTTAAAAAAAATATCTTTTTTTTTTTTTTTTTTTTTTGTTAAAAGTTCAGTTAATGACACGACTAATGTTTAGCAGAATTTAACTTCTCTATTTATGAATTTTCGAAATATTATACGTCATAAAAGTTTCTCAAATATATCTTGATAATGCGTATTATTATTTATGCCAGACTTCGCTCACGACGATGCACTGGCCCTAGGTTTTAAATGACACACGAATAAAAAATTAATCTTAAACAATAATTTTTCAAGTTACTAAATATTTAAAACGGATTTGGTGTTTGAAAAATTGTGGTTATATTAAACACTGTCTTGAAAGGGTTTAGTTGTGTCATTAATCGCATGCAGCGCCACCTGTTGAAATCAACAGCATTATCAATCCTATCTCGAACACGGGACATGATAAGAGAAAAAATTAATTAAAGAATTGTACAACATCATCGCTTTTGTAGGACACCTAGTAGTCTGAATGCTAAAAGTAATACACTTAAAATGAGCATTTTTTTTAATGTGAATTTACCTTCGCTGTGGCGTAATAAAACGATCGCTAAAAAACAAAAGACTAGCTTTTGCAAAATACAGTTATCTTGATTTTCAAACTTCTGCCCATCAACTGAAATGCACATCTGGAACCTTGTTTGGACTTTATGTAGCATACGTGATGCCCGTTACACTAAAACATAAGCAACATTGCGTTCAAACAAGGGTCGAAATATGCAATGCAGCTGACGAAAATTACAATAATTCTAATTAGATTCAAAATATTACCACAAATGTCTTAGATGGCACCATTCCTACATGCTAAAGAGGGAAATGCTACTTATATTGATTTTTTTTTATTTTTTATTAAAATAACATTATTAAAATATGTGTAATATCATTCATAATTTGATAGTTGTTATTGTTGCATCGTTTTTTATAATACTTGCAGACTTTGCTCGCTTTATTGTTCATAATATTTAAATGAATTTTTTAAACAATTTAAATAACTGAAATATTTCAATAAATATATTTCGATTGACAACTAGTTTTAGCAAATCAAAGTCTGGTCAAATATCGTGATAAATAGCCGTTAATGAAAAGTAAAAGCTACTTATTTTTATTTCATTATACTAATAAGAATCAAGGTTAATTTAAAATAAATTAAATATGCATTTATTCGTCATTCCAGATGTCTTTAGAAAACTATTTCATTTTTTACGATCTAAATTTTATATCTGGCAGTGGAAAATAGTAGGCGGCGTAAACATAAATCAAATTTAAACAATAAAATTTTATTAACACTAACTAAAATACTAAAATTTCGTTCTTTTTCACATATTAACTGAAACTTAAAAATCAAATTATAACACTTATTGAAACAGCCTGTTAGACTGACAGCTTCGATATTCAAAGAATAAATCCTCTGATGCCGAACTGGTAACTGGGCTGTTTCTGCTGTCTGAGAAACTCCGAAAGTGGCAAGTGTAAGCTGTTACCAGACACCACAAGCAGGTTTGTCAGATAAATACGACAATTTATTTTTTAACACCACTAAATTTTCAGGGTATCGGTTCAGACACACTTTTTTAAATAAAGCTGCTGTTTGATACAAAATTAGTGGTGTTAAAAAACAAAACTGTAGTATTCATCTGTGAACCCTGACCACAGGACTACCCCTCCAGTCCAGTCTTCCAGTCAACACTTATTCTGAAAATTTATCTTTTTTTTTTTTTTTTTTTTTTTTTCGGATCTCAGGACGATTCTTTTATTAGTTTCCTGCCCTTTTTCTGGTTCTGATTCATGATTCATCAGAAACGCTTTTTTCAATGTGTTAATCAAAACTATCTTTTCTGTGCCTCGAACAAGCATCTTGAAGTGTTTAAGGTGACGAGCAAGCATTTTGAACGGTCCTCGTAGGGTTGCTGCAAAGATCTGCGAAAGAAAAAGTACGTGTCATTTTTTTTTCTGCACTTCACGCATTGAAAGAGAAAGAAAATTTCTTTCATTTGTATAGATATCTACGTATATGTGTGTGTATGTATTTACAATTTGATTTATAGTTTATGTAATTATTGTACTTTTCTTATTCATATGACATGGCCAAGTATGCCCACATTGTATTAAACCATGTGATGACAGTAAATTTCATTACATTTTTTGCTATGGTTAAAATATTGTCAAATAGATTTGTCAAAACCTAAAGTAAAATAAAAATGCAGTTATAATTTAAATACCGCATATGTTATGATGATCACATTGCACATATTCTATATCCTTTTCCATTTTTAAATTATGCCAATTAATTTTGCGCGTTTGAAACATATACATTTATAACTTCATGCATTTATACACATAAAAAAAATGTTTGAGATGTATTTTTTTTTTTAATTCAATAAATATTCCTTAATCCATTATTCTTATTATTCTTATTCTTATTCTTATTTTTTTTTTTTTTATTCCTTATAATTTTTTCAGCTCTTTAATCATATATTTAAATGAAAATTAATTAATAATATGTATTTGTTTTACATTTTTTAATTATGTGTTTAGGAATTTAAATTACTGAAAAGCAAATAGTTATGTGGATTTTCTTTACAATTAAAGTCTTTAATATTCGTAAGATGCTCATTATACTCAAATTCCACAACCTAATTAGTTAAATTCCTTTGGAATAACTGAAATTCAACGAATATCTGCGATCTCTAATCATAATGAATGTTCATGAATTATAAAGCTTTAAATAGCATTTTTTAAACTAATATTTCTTTTGTTTTTCTTTTCAGTAGCAGTATCGTACTTCTTTTAAAAATGTATAAAAAGGATCTAGGATTAATTTAAAAATTTGAATAATGATTCTTTTACTCAATAATTTAACTTTTTGTTTAATCAAGTATTTCAAAATGTTTAAAAAAAAAATCTTCCAGCTTAGTCGTAAATATAAGTTACTTTCACTGTTCTATTGGAGCGAATGTCATTTCGAAATATGATGGCAGTACGAGTTAATTTATAAAACTTGGTTTATGAGGGAATTAATAAGGTCTCTGTACCTACAGATTATCTTGTATATTGGTTCAAACATGAGTTTATCTCCGAAATTCAAACATTTAATTGGCAGTTATTTTGAAACAAAGAAGCGAATCTATTTAATTAATAAACACCAATTAGACCAATATCGACCAAACACCAATATCGAATTTTAAGCAACCTGATTTAAAATTGCATTAATAAGTGTGTGATATTATAATTTGCAATTTGCAACTGTATGGCTGTTTGGGAATACGATGATGGTTCAAGTTGTCTAAAGATGACTCCGAAATTTAGTTGGAATTCATTAAGTATTGCAAAGGTTAGTCTATCCAGAGTTTTCCATTATATTTATATAAACATGGATGCACAGAGAGAGAGAGAAAGAAAGATATACACAGACTAAGAAACAAAATGTCTGAAATAATTTAATTTATAAATAAATTAACCTCAAATTAAATGCAGTTTTAAATTTTGATCTAGATCATTTAAAATAGCTTCATTATATAACATATGCAAAATACACTACACCACTATCACTGTCGTATCACTTGATATATATATCATCATCATCATGATCATCATCATCAAGTTCAGCTTTTGACAATCCACTGCAGGATAAAGTCCTCTCCTAGGTGATTCCAAATTGCCCTGTTTTCTGGAATTCTTCTCCATTCTGCTTGTCCAAACTTCAGAATTTCATCTCTCCAACGACATAGTGGTCTCTTCCTAGGACTTTTGTTATCTCTTGTTATCCAAAATAGAACTTTGGTGGTCCATTTATCATCATTTCTTCTCACAAGGTCCATTTTAACTTTTTGACTCAGTAACTTCGGTTTGTTTTCTAACCTAAGTGTTTCGCTTTCTATATCTTCGAATGAATCCTAACATACTCCTCTCCATCCTTCTTTGGGGTTGTTTGAAGTTTTTGTACAGCTTTACATGTTAATATTCTGAAGCATAAGTTAAAACAGGCAAAATGCACTGACCAAAACCTTTTGTTTTAAAACAAATTGGGAAGTCGCTTTTGAATATAGCACTATTTCTTCCAAATGCTCTCCATGCAAGTTTAACTCTGTTGTTAATTTCTTCCATTATGTTCCCGTTCATCTTAAGGACTTGTCGGATATAAGTATAACTGCATATCGTTTCTAATTTATCCATATCAACAATGATCTTCAGTGGAGAAACAAAGGAATTTTACATAACTTTTGTCTTTCTACGTCTCATTTTTAATCCAATGAGCTTGCTTTCTTTGTTTAATTTCTGAAGTATTTCTTCCAAATCCTCAAATGAGGAGTCAATCAGTACAATATCATCAGCAAATCTCAAATGGTTTATAAATGCTCCATCAATTTTTATGCCTTTCTATTCCCAATTTAATTTTTTTTAACTTTTTAAAGTACTGCATTGAAGAGTTCGGGTAAAATTGTGTCCATTTGTATTTCTCCCTTTCTAATTTTGAATGCATTACTCGTATTGTGGAGTTTTAATTTTGACTAATGTTTCTTTACAAATGTTTCCAATATGGTGAATGTATCCCGAATTATTATTAGCATTCCTTAATGCATCCATAACTGCTAGTGATGATACGGAGTCAAAAGCTTTTTCGTAGTCCACAAAAGCCACGAACAGAAGGAGTCCGTATTCATTATTTCTTTCAATAATTTCTGTAACTGTATGAATATGGTCGATGGTACTAAAACCACTTCGAAATCCTGCTTGTTCTTTAGGTAGCGCTGCATCTAATTGTTTCTGTATGCGGTTTGTCAGAACTTTCACCAGAATTTTGTACAAAATTGAGAACAGGCTGATTGGATGATAGTTTCTAATATCTTCTTTTTCTGCTTTTTTAAAGAGTAAGAATATGATGGCATTTTTCCAGTACTTTGGAACATCACATAATATTATACATTTGTTGAATAGTTCAATAAGAACGTCAATGGCTTCATTCCATTCTTCTTTTAAGATATCCACAGAGTTTTTGTCTTCTCCTGAAGCTTTTTCATTTTTCATTACTTTAATTGCTATAGCTACTTTTTCCTTCAAGATTGCAGGTATAGCATCGCTTGTATTTGATGAGGTAGGTGAACCACTGAGTTTTTCTGGTGAGCTGTACAATTCTGAATAAAAATTTGCTGCCGCTTTTAGAATTTGCTCTTGATTTCAAGTGAAATTTCCACTCTTTGTTTTCAAAGCTATAATTCTTTTCCTACCAAGCATCAGATTTCTCTTTTCAGTCTTCAAACCTTTATTTTCTTCAATGAGTTGCTGATTCATATTACAATTGTTAATTTCCTGATGTTTTCTACAATCTTTTCCCCAGTGGTTTACATAGTTTTGAATATTGAACTTTTGCAGTAATACTTTCCTTGTTTTATTTCATTTTTCTTCTCTTTTCCATAAGTTGTCGTGTCTCATCCGAGAGTTTTTTAGCAAGTTTATCCTCTTCTGAACCAGCAATATTTTTTGCTGATTCCAGAACAACATTGACAAAATTCAAATCCCGCTCTGGGCAGCAAGCAAGAAAGCAAGCGAGAAGAGGATGCGAAGAATCACCGGGTCAACTGCCAAGCAATGAATATATGTACTTTAAATTGCGGTCATTGAGCTCCGAAGATCGACTCATTGAGCTTGAAGAAGAATTAATACATATTACATGGGATATTGTAGGTGTCAGTGAAGTAAGAAGGAAAGGGGAAGATTTTCTAGATATGAAGTGTGAAAATAGGCTTTATTATCAAGGAACTGATAATGGAAGACGCAGCGGAGTAGAATTTTTGGTTAACAATAACTTGAAAAACTGAGTAATATAAACTACAGGCTTTTCTGATAGAGTTGCAACACCCACCATCAAGCTCTATAAGCGTTACAACGCTGAAATAATCCAAGTACATGCTTCAACCAGCACATGTGAAGACCAAATTATTGAAAATTTTTTTGAGGATGTTACGAAAGCTCTCAGCGTGTCCACAATCTTATAATGATTATGGGAGATTTTAATGCTCGGATCGGTAGCAAACATTCAGATGAACGTGCAGTTGGGGGCATTTGGAAAGTGAACTAGAGATGAAAGAGGATATAGACTGATTGAATTTGCAGAATGTGAAAAAGTTTATGTCATGAGTTCATTTTTTAAAAAGAAACCAATGAAGAAATGGACATGGAGGAGTCCCAATGGAGGAACAAGGGAAATAGACTACATTCTAACTGTCAAGAAGTACACTTTTACAGATTGAGCCGTGATAAATATGTTTAACTCTGGTAGTGATCACAGACTGGTGCATTGAAAGGTAAAGTTACAGGTTGCATTGGAAAGACAGAAGCTGGTACAAATTCTAAACAAGGGTATTCAACCGCAGCTTCTGAAGCTAAAAAACAAGGACATACACACACACACACACACACACACACATATATATATATATATATATATATATATATATATATATAAATAAATATATATATATATATATATATATATGTACATTTATTTACACTGTATTTTTTATTTAAAAGTAGCAATAATTAACTTTATGTGATTAAAAAATAATACATTAAATCCCTTAATTATTTATATTTCGGAAATTATATATTAATGTCAAAATTTTTACGTACTAATATTATTGCCATATTATTGATATTATTCATATATTATTGCATGTCGTGGCCGCAGTGTCCTCCATGTTCCCATCAAAATTATACCTCTAGGAGTCACCGAAGCGGGTGAGCCATCCCTTCAGATGAGGATCAAAATTGTCATGACATGCCTCCGGACCACCTCTAGGGGTGAGTCCCAGACCGTCGCCAATTGACTATTGCACAGAAGTAGTGCGACGTAAAACCCCACCAACCAACCCACCATACATTATTGCAATATTTTTTAATTACAAGAGATAGTTTTCATATCTCTCATTTATATAAATTATAAAACTTTTCAGCATTAATTTATAAATAAATGTCAAATAATTAAACAGTGTAAAAAAAAAAAATAATTTAATATAAAAAATAATTTAGTAATTTAAAATAATATAATTTCAAAATAATAAACCTGTAATGAAATTCAATATCAGCATTAATGATTTTTTCTCTATCTTACCTATATGTATGGTAAAGGAAGTTTTGCTTTTGAGAAAAATGTAAAAATTCAATTTTTGTTATGCTTACACGTTTTAATATCCCCTTACGAAAAACATGTTTTTAGTGGTTGGTGTCTATGTTTGTGTGCATGTCTGTCTGTGTTATTAGCAAATCACAAGAACAAATCACAGCAGGATTTTCAAATAATGTGTTTTGTATATTCGTAAAATTCGTTCGTTTCATGTAGAATATGGTATAAGAATCAGTCACAGTTCGTTTACTACACAAAAGAACTAAAATATGGAATAATGCCTGAAAATTGATGGAAGCGTATTTCAGACTGTGCTGTGTGTTATCAATATTGGGTTATAGTTATGTGCACCATGTGGTGTGTACATAATTTTTAAAAGATACACTGAGATGTTAATAATTAAGCGAAACCATTCTTTTTTATTAAATGCAATTAGTGAAAGTGCTTTTAGTATAATATTTTACAATGTCTAAGAAAACTGCTCAAGAATTGAAATTAATTCCTTATACACATATGGTAAGTATTTTTCAAGTTAAATATTCATTCGTTTTGAGGTTTCCTGAATTCCGAAGTCAAGTTTTTTTTAGAGTAAATTAAAAACAAATAATTTCAGGCAATTTAAATGCTACAATTTGAAGTTAATATAAGCTTGTTATTTGAAAATTTTGATAAGTTTAAAGGAACGTGCAGCTGTCTACCTAATTTAAAAAGATCATTTAAATTTAGTAAGAGATTTGACTTCTATATAAATGCAGGTACAGGAAACAAGCGGAGGTTGAGGAGGTCCTTCTCACAGAAATATTTGTCAAATAAAGCTGTTGGTATACCGAACTTAAATTATTTATACCGTAGGTTTATATAACAACACTCGTCATCTTAACCCTTAATCTCCAATTAGTATTTAAAGTATTTAATTCTAGAGTAAGAGAAAGTTGTTTGACCGACACACTATAATTTTTTTATCCTTTATAAAAATTATTGTGCAATTAATTACATAAGATTTATTTTCTCATAATAATAGAAATTATGTATTATATAAACAAAATAGAAATAATAGAATTAAAAATACGAAGCACTCTGTGACATTTTAAAGACAACTTTTTTTTTTTTTTTTTTTTTTTAAATCTGCTATAGACAAAATATAAAATTTCAGCATTTTACTGCAAAAATAAACAGTATAACTAAGAATATTTATTTTTAAACGTAACTAAAGTAATCATAACTGACGATTAAATAAGCAATCCTTTAAAACAATTTATCTTATATTTATGCCTAAATATATTTTTTTCATATTGCAGAATATTAATTATATTTATTTAAAAAAATATATACATAATATAATACTTTGAAAGGTAAAGTATGGTTTCTAATTACAATTTAAGTACTTGAATTATTAAAAGATTGTTTTAAACGGTGCAAAAATATGCCTATTAAAGTGTTCTCTAAAAGTTAATGAGTTACTAAGAATTTTACCTTTCAGTCTGTCTTATTATATATACATTTTAATGTTCTTTAGAAAGTAAAGTAAAAATTTATTAAAAGCTGAAATTTTCAAATAATTGACTATGCCTCAGGTTAAAACAATTTCATTTGAAACTGTTAAGAATTTCAATACAAATTAATTTATTTTTAAGTAACTCGATTCTTTTCATGTCATTTATTACTGAATTTGAAAGTGAAATAGAAATGGAATTCGTAAATTTTTCTGTAATACATTTGAACTTGAAATTTAGATTTTAACATATTAATCTTTTGAATTGTGGTAAAATCTTAATAAAACATTTTATATTACATAACGTGTGACCTTTATCTTGTAATTTTAAAAATATTGTTTGGTATTGTGTTATCTAGCCAATGTAATGCAGAAAGGCACAATGTAGAGCTTAAACAAAGATTTAAACGAAATTACACAAATAAGTACGTAAAATAAAACATCAATAATGGAAAACGTAGCAAAAAGCATGAAGAAATTCCGTATGCAAATCACTTTCATTATGTTAATACCAGAAAAAGGAGATAAGTGCAGAAATCGTGATTTCACAGAAACTACTTTTCCATTATCTCAGTTGTGAAATTCAGTACAAAGCTTTTTTTTTTTCTAATATATTAACATGAAAATGTTATAACAACAAGATTTTTTGAAATCCAAGGCTTTATCAGGTGGCAGGCATCAGTGTAAACACAACAAAGTGTAGCTGACGCTGGTGGATTTACAAGAAGCATCAAAAGTCTGCTGAATCGATTAAAGAAACGGGAAATAATAGACGATGATCAGGTAAATGTCTATTATATGCAATCACATCAACGGATAACCGATAGAACCTGTTAACATCTCGTAGAGACAGAACGTGCAATGCTATGCAGCTGCAAAGACAGTTGCTCTTGGCAACACAATAACGAGTGACACGGCAAACAGTACAAAATCGGCTTCATAAGGAGGGCTCTATGCACATAGACCATTAGTGTGTATTCAGTTAATCACAAGATATCATGTGGGTCGAAGAAGGTGGGTTACTGAACAACGGAATTGAACGCAACGTCTTTGGAGTGAAGGATACAGGCAAGTCTCAATTCACTCTGAAATGTGACACCCGACATGATTCGATATGGAGGGAAAGGGACACACGAAACAATTCCACATTTGTGCGTGAAAGGTCACAACAGAGTCGGAATAGGCTGATGGTACAATTTGAAATTTAAATAAGTGGACGTACCAACCTGCACATCATTCGGAAAGGGTAATTTGACGGCACAAATGTATCCAACTGAAATCTCATACCATATTTTAAGTTGTGGACATTGATGATTTCTTTCTTTTAATGCATGAAAATGTCAGCCCTCGTACATCTCGTTTTGTCGAGAACATGCTTGAAGACGAAACAGACCAGAGTATGGAATGGCCAGCATGCTCTTCTGAACTAAATCCAGCCGAACATGTTAAGAACACATTTGAAGGATGCATTGCAGCGAAACCGAGGTCTCTTGTTATGTCTGGCACTTGGAGATTTCAATTATTCAGTAGGAGAACAATATTCCCCCAAAATCTTAAAGATAATTTCATCGCATGTTTCGAAAACATGTGCTCAGAAGTCTTAGTTCTTTGATGCGTCTCCACTCCATATTAAACATTTTGTAAAGTATTGAACATGTGTTTTTCAATTATTCATTATAATTCATTCTATTCATTTGTAAGTATCCTCTCATCTAGTAGCCGAGTAGTCAGCACTAAGTCCCTCAGTTTCAAGTGGAAGGTTTGAGTTCAAATGACGCATGGAAGATTGAAATGGTTTGGAATTAAATTTAATCCGTATGTCCTAGTCTTAATGTGCAAAGAATGAGATTACAGCGACCACCAAAACCCAACACAAATCTGTTATAGATGTAATTCAAAAATTGTTTTCCGCTCCATATTAATGTTTTCTTTATAAAAGTTCTAAATTTCTATTTATGTACATTTTCTTTTTATTTTTTGGATTATTTTTTCTTCATATTTATTATATTAAAACCAAGCTTTATTTTGTTTTTCTAACTAATGCTCAGATATCAATATTTTCTCTTCTTGAGATATAGAGATATGATCCCTGTTTTAATACAGTAGATTGTAGTGACAATAGCTTCACGTGTTTTACGTTTTCTCCACAACATATTGACCTCATTCTTCTTTGAGTTTTGTTGTTCTATTTGTTTATTATCTTTATGTTTTTTCCTGGTCATTATGCTCTATTTTGCCCAAAATTTATCTCAATATATAAAAAAATGCCCTATGCAAATATAATAAATTAGCCAATGCCACACATTACTGTTTTGACTGCAATGTTACATGTAACGGATACATTAAACGTCCATCTTATCTGCTAATTCTGGCTAACAAACATACTAAAAGCTTACGTCCACTTACAAAAAATGTTCAATAGTTTTATTTTCGTAATTACTTAAACAACCTCAATTCCTAAGCTATCCTATTAAAAAATATTTCTATACAGGAGTAAAGCACCAGTAGTGGTCGTCATGCTGCTCTTTTTTTTTTTTATAGTTTTGAATGACGAAATGAAATTCCGTTTGTTTGCCTTTGCTTGTTTTTAACTGCTTTTTTCTACTTTTTGTTTTCATGACTGACACATTATGCAGAATTGTGATAAATAGTATTAACATTTATTGTGATATATATATATAGTATATATTAATATAAAATAAATATTCTGTATTAACATGCAATATGTTTATGGTTGTCCACTACTGGTACAAGAAAGAAAAAAAGTTATTTTGATTTATAATGGACAGCCCAGTCCACTACTAGCTTTTTAAACTTTTAAGGCAAGATTAGTAGAGGACCTAGCTTGGTAATCTCCCAAATTTAGACGTTTTAAGGGGATAGCAATTCATTTCAATTACCCGATAACCTTGATAATCAATCATTCTTAAGTGATTTGTCCGAATTTTTTTCTGACCTCGGTATTGAATAATTTTGATGAATTTAAGTCCCACTGGGACACAGAAAGTGCAATAATAATGAATGGGATCAGTATTGGGAGGGTTATGCCTATCTTGACTATTCTACGAAGGGTTCGAGAGATTAGTGTTACCTGGTCCTTCGTAATTTGTTATGCTATGTAAAGTGCTAGACTTTGTGCTGAAGTTATCGTGGTACCCGAAATGAACCCTTCCATGGAAAATTAAAATTGCGTTATTATGCTTCCGAACCATTCTTAAGGATGACACCCAGATCATCGCCAATAATCCTCTTCGTACTCTCCTCTTGTGCGTACCATTCAATCTCAATTTGAACCATATTGCCTCTTAAATGTTGAAAGCGGGATTGTGGACACTCTATGTTCTACAAACCAGGCTAACTCGGCCATACTCCTCTGTAATGTAGGCTTTCTTGAAATGCATTGTTGCATTTTCAGTCTTAAAGTATAACAACTTTCAATTAAGTAAATACAGTAACACCAACCTTCATTTTTTTTTTTTTTTTTTTTTTTTTTTTGCCAAGCTAATTAGAATAATGAAATCAATCCGTACATTTATTTAAACCTAATATAAAGTTTTTCTTATTTTAATATTGAAACTAATTAATGCATTCGATGTGTATTAATAAAAAAGTATTCCTCCCCCTTTCTTTTTGATTTCTTGATTTTACAAACCGAATACGTTATAGAAACCTTAATAGTTATCTTTTTAATAACATAAAAAATTCAGAAATTTACTGAATGTATGTAAATTTCTGTAAGTAAACCATGAATAAATAAACAAGAAAAAAGTACACCATAAAATTTTTATAGCACTGATATAATATTTAAGTAGTATATAAATGTTGTTAACAAATATATTTAAAGTAAGTACAAACTTATTAAGATAAAAATATATATGAGTCATATAAATCACAAAAATCTTATTAATAAAACAAATTTTAAAATATCTTTTCCCTTCATTTTTTTTTAATTACTTACATAAATTATTTATATATGCTATAGTTTTTTCTTGAGGCACTTCAATACTACACAGAAAAAAATTCAAATTTTTGATTTTAAATTGTAACAAAATTCACCCATAAATTTGATGCGAAAGTACACTTGTGAAATTTAAATCTTGATTTTTAGTCATTGTGTGATTTATCATTGCAAGAGTTTAAAAATACTTACTTGTCTGTTATCAATAAACGTATTAACAAAAGAAAATCATTTCACACAGTGTAATATATTAAAAAGATAGCATAAAAGTGTTCAGGTGCGGAAGGTACATTCATTAACAAAATATTAAACAAACAATAAAGTTATGTTAATCATATTTCAATTTCGCATATATATATGTTATTTTACAATTAATTACATATTCATTGTATCTCATGAAATAATAAACGCAGCTTAAACTGTTAGATAAAATATTTTTATTTATTTTCTTTCTAAATAAGATTGTTAATATATAAATGATTTTTTAATCATTTATTTATATATTTATTTTTTTTTCATGATTTTGGCTCTATTTATTACATAATGTCTTTTTTAAGTGATATTATTGTATTTTTATCAATAAAATTGATGTATTTTAGGAAATAATAGGCAATCAGAATACTAAATTAATCTTATATAACAATAAGCAGAAAGATCGCCTCACCAGCATAGAGTAGAATTACTTGATATTGTGAATGTATATGTTTGAAGGGAAGAAAAAAAAATCATCATATATACAAATATTACATGAATGAAAGAGAAATAATAAAAATAAAAATTAAGAATGTAAAATATTATGTTAGACATAACTTTAGCTTAGATGTAATTATAGTAAACAATATAAAATATTCAATATTTTTAAAAAATAAATAACAGTATTATTTACGATACAATAAAAATTAAGCATATTATCTTTAGCAATATAAATTTCATGAATTAATCAATTAAATATGAGACATATGTAATTAAATTCACCAAACTTTAACACGAACTTCACTTTAATTTAGAGTTTACGCGAAGCGTGTCAAAGCTAAAATGCTGCTTGATTTCTATCGTACGATTTCATTTTATCTTGAAAGGACTTCTCGGCGCTTGATGTCACATCTCATTAATGTTTCTAAAACATGTATTTTGTATCTAAATTGTGAATACATTTATGTCTTGAAGATAATGTATACTTTATTGAATTAAGAATTTCTTTGTGTTCACTTAAATGTAAGGATATATTGTACGAATCTTTATGGTGAAGCGTCAAGATATTGTTTAAGTATAATTGTAAAAGTTTAATGCAATGATATAGAGTGCGGTCGAATGAGGAAATAAATGTTAATGGTGTAATTTTTTCTTTATTGTAAATATATATATATATATATAATTAAAAAATAATGTTATGCAAGAGCGTATAAATCAAATATTTTTTTTCAAATATGCATTTTTTAATCAAGGGAAATATTTTAATTCTTTTAAAGTAAACAAACGTTTGTTAAAAATTAATTTTAGATAATAAAAATTTGGCTAAGCTTTACTATAAGGCATTAATTGGCTGTGATGCGATTCAATGTTTCGACACTTTTTAATGTATCGGAACTTTGATTGAACGTCTCGGAACTTTGTTTTTCTTTTTGCACCGACCATTCGTGTATATTTATCGTAATGCGGCCCAGCTGAATGCTTTTCTTTAATATGTTTTTGAGATTTAAAAATTATTTTTTAGAGTGTCTTTTATTATTATTTTTATTTTTAAATAAATGGAATTACTTAGAGAAAAGTTAGTGCATGGTAGTAATTGATGCAGAACAGATTTTACGAATTAAGGGTATGATGAGTTACAAATTAAGGATATCCAGTGATGTCTTTTGTTTTTAATATTGGAGACTGACCGCTGCAGTACAGATTTTTATACATTTTTCAATTCATGCTCTATGAGTTAGGGGTACCCAGTATTTTTTTTTTTTTTTTTTTTTTTTTTTTTAATATCGGGATACTGATTGCTGCAGTGCAATTTTTTATGCATTTTCTCATTCACTCACCTCTAATTAGGGGTAGTGTTGTAATTAAATTACACATTTAGATATATATAGATACAGAAATGATTTTTCATTTAAGCATATAGCTATTTGTGTATAAATATTTTTGTGGTAAAATAATGGAAAGTAATTATTAATCTGTATATAAATATTTTGATAAAAAAAAAAAAAATGTTTGCTTTAAAAAAAAGAATAAGATAAATTTATAAGTGCTGCTTGTAAAATTGAAGGAGAAGGGAAAAAAATGAGATAGGGATCTCTTAGACTAGCTGGCTGCCCAGTGACATTATGGAACAAAGATGGAAAGAGGAAAATTTAGAGGACTCATAAAACTTGAATGGAGCATCGCAAAAACAACTCCAGGCTAAGGAACGACAGGCCACCCGCACGCCACGCACACAGATTCTCCCTTCAGCACTCGACTTAAGAAGAGTATTTTTTATATAGAAGTACGAGGAAGGCTTCGGGGTCAACTTTTCGGCGAGACGGTGATGGAATCTCCTGGTGGTGCAATCTCCCGGTAGTTCTCCAGATATACTGCTTCCTCCCGCATCAACGGTCCTTGAATTTTAATCTCAAGATAAGAAAAATAGGAGCAACCCGAAGAGCCCAAAACACCTATGATTCATCTTTGAACAGAATCTATCGAATGGAGCCTGCAAATGTATTCCTATTCCAGGATCTCTAAGTGCCCTAGAATTGTTAAATAGAAGTCCTCTATGATTTGCTTGAGGAAAGAAGTAGAAATATCCTACCGCCGTTTACGATGGAATAACCTCTATAATGCTCATCTGGGTGAGTCAAATTTTAATAAAAAGAAAATATTTAATTGTATCTATCCCCATTTATTCTATTATTTAGTCATGTCTGAGTACTAACTAAAGTAATGTTGAATAAAATTAAACTTGAATTGAATAAAATATTAGTTTTGTATAAGAGACCAAGATATTTAATAAAATGCATTATTAATGAAATTCTTTGTATATCTATTAATTAAGGAATTATTTATTTTGGAAAATTTATTTTAATTTGAAGTTATATCCTTAATAAATAGATAAGTTTTATGACCCATTAAAAATAGTTACAGAACTTGGGTATAATTTAAATGAAGAGAACGCAATGTACTATACAGTTTGGAGAATGCCTTAGATTAACAATTTCTCTCCAATACTGTAAATCAACCAAAAAGCGATTTGGTGCCTATCCAGTTGAGGTCATAAAATGATATAATAAAAAGAAAAAAATAAATAAAATAAGATAAACTAATTTAGGAAAACTCTAAGGTGGACTCAGACAAAATAATAATATAAAAATATACTAAGCAGTTGCTTAAATAAAATTGGATAGATATAAATAAAGGAAATCGTAGCATTATAATGTTATTGTATTTGTATATGAATAACTGATAAAAAATATATATAATGAATAGATATGCAAATGTGTACATATAATATATATATAGATATAAATTACACTTTCATTAATAATGATAAGTAGAATATGAAAATAAATGAAATGTATTTGAAATAATTACAGTTGTAAATTTTGAAAAATTACTGGAAATATTTTATATGTACACATAAACAGCAAGATTGCTCAGGAAGGTTTCTTGAAATCAATTAATCTGATATTTTGTTTGTTTGATAATATTATTTTGGATGCCTGTATACATATAAAATTTGAATATTTTACTTTGAAGAAAGTAAATAGTTTCCTAAAATAAGGAATAATAATAATAATTGAACTAGAATAATCTAGCTAGTCAGTAAATATATGTATACAAGCATAATTTGTGTTAATGTTAATACATATAAGAATGATATTTTAAGAGTTGATTTAAAGTAAAGATTAGAAAGTAGGTGATGTAAATGAAAAGTACTTATAAATTGAGAAATGAAGTTGCGAATAAGTGTGATACAAAAACTCAAAATCAGAAGAAAACGGTGGAAACAAAAACTGAGAAGGTAGTACCGGGTAAAATAAAAATGGAGAAAAAATTAACAGTGTCATTAGATACGCTATTAGTGGGTCTTCCACACTTCAGTGGGGACAGTCAGGCTAATATAGATAAATTTCTAGAATCATTTGAGACATTAACAAATGCGACAGAATTAGACGATGGAATTAAATTATTAATTTTAAAAAGTAAAATCAGTGGAAAAGCGAAGGAGAAAATAAACTTGGATGAGGATTTAATAAATGAGAATGTGTATGAGCAATTCAAACTTAAATTAAAATAAAAATTTAAGAGCACAGTAAATTTCTCAAAAGCTCAGGCAGATTTCATGTAGATCAGGCAATCACCAAAATAAACTATAGAAGAATATGCAACGGAAATAATAAAAAAATCAAATGAATTTTTAAAAGGGTCTGGATTCGAAAACAAAGATGGGGCAAAAGGATTTGTAAACAGTTTAAAATTAAATAAATTTATTGAAGGCATGAGGGCAGACATAGCATTTGAGTTAAGAAAGGCAGATATAAAAGATTTTGAAAGTGCATTAAAAATGGCTAAGACCATTGAAAATGCGATGCAATTTAACGTGGAGGAAATAAATACTATAGAGAAAAAAAATAGCAACGAAACCGATATGTGTACATTATTATTAGAATTAACATCGAAACAAACTGAACAAATCAAACAATTAGAAAAAAAAAATCGAAGAATTAGAAATAAGAAATAACAGATCAGAAAGTCAAGAGAGACAAAAACATGACAGCACAAGATTTTGTGCAATTTGCAAAACTAGATCACATAATACTGAACAATGCTGGTACAATTCAAGAACTAATCCCAATATTGTAAACAATACAGTCCCTATAATACAAGAGAGTGAAAATGCAGGGGTTAGAAACGTAAGATCAGACGAAAATAGATCTAGAAATACAAATTATGGAAATTTCGATAGGGGTACTAGAAATTATTTCAGAAGAAGTTCACATAGAAATTTTAGACAAAGAGGTACAAACCGCCCTGCTATAACGTTTCCAAGGCAGTCGGGAAACTAAATGAGGGATTTACCAAAAAAAAAAAAAATAATAACATAGTCCCTCGTAAATCCCTTAACATATCCAGGGGACTAAAAATGCATCAAAATAGCGATAAAAAATATGAGAATCAAATAGACAAGGAATTAGACAGAAATTATTATGAAAAATATTATAAAGTAGAGAGGCAGAGAAGCGAGAAAGATAACAATTCACGCAGGTATAATAAAAACAAAAAGAAATCAAATGTAATTCATACACCAGATCGATATCTGTGCACAAAAAGATGGAAAAACACACAAGAGATTAAATATTTGACAAATATTGATCAAAATGATATAGGTAACCTACCCATCTTCGATTTGAATATAAATGGGGTACCTACACGAAATTTAATCGATACAGGCGCAACTTTAAATGCAATGTATCCCAAAATATTTCAAAAAATCAAAGAAACAGGGATAAAAATTCAGTATTTGTCAAATAATGTAAACATACACACATTAAACAATCAGAGAATTAATTTCAAAAAATGCATTAAAATTACATTCAAAATTAAAGGGAAATTCGTGACAGGTGTATTTTATATATTGAACTTTAATTTTGATAAGAAGTATAATGTAATATTAGGTTATGACTTTCTAAAAAGAAACAAAATAATAGTAGATTGTAAGGTAGGACATGTACTATTTTAAAACATGAAATTGGAATTAAATAAAACTCCAAACAACCAAGAAATTCCAAATCATATAAATACCATGTCAATAGAAACAAATACACACACATCACAGATGGAGGACAAAATACAATTCCCACAGTCAGGAGTGCATGATCAGGAACAGGAAGAAAATGGAAAAATTTATGGGTATTTTAAATGCTCAAAAGATCAGACAAAGTCAAAAAACAATGAAAATGAACTAATAAATTGGGAGGCATCTTCTAGTAAACAAGTGATAGAATTAAATGAGAAAAATGAAGAAAACATTATAAGACAGGATACGTTAAATCAAAATTATCACTTTGCAAGACTAATAAGAAAAATGGATGTTGCACCGAAACAAACAGTTTGGGCGGAAATAAAAGTTCCTAGAATATACCAACACGAAACAATATTCCTTGAACCACAAAGAAATAATTCGGGTACAAACATAAATTGCTCTATACATAAAATAGATAATGAAAATAAACTAAAAGTTCAAATTTCAAATACAAAGGACCACAAAATTACTTTGAATAAAAATATGAAACTGGCGAAAGTTACACAACAATTCATAATAACGGACAAAACAAAACCAAAGAGAGAAATTATTAACAATTTAAACATGGTAGATGTTAAACAAATGAGAAAAGCTGACTTAAAAAAGGAAGATTTTAATCTAAGTCATTTAGATTCAGTAACACAAAAAGAAATGCATGAAATATTAATGAAAAATTATGCGGCATTTTCCAAAAATTACAAGACACTAGGGCAAACATCATTAGTTACACCAATATTTAAATTAGCTCATAATTACCCCATTCAATTAAAACCGTATAAATTGGCTTATAATATGAAAGATGTTGCGAAAGAGGAGATAAATAAATTATTAGAGGCAAAAATTATTGAACCAACAAACTCTCATTATGCAGCCCCCGTAATTTTCGTAAAGAAAAAATGTAACTCAAAAACAAATGATCCAAAACACATTAAAGTGAGAGCAGCAGTAGATTACAGGGTGCTTAATGAAATCATAGAAGTTTCACCACATCCCATCCCAGATGCGAAAGAAATAATTCAGAGACTTAAAAAACATACTATACTGTGATGGACTTTCACTCGGCATTCTTCCAAATTAATTTAAAAGAAGATGACCGAGAAAAATTAGCATTCATTACGGAATTTGGTTGCTATCAGCCAACCAGATTAAATTTTGGTAACAAAATATCAACTATGACATTTGCTAAACTTATGGATAAGATTTTAGGTCACATAGATAAAAATAAAATAGGGTACTTCATCGATGACATTATTTTAGGAACAGACTCAATAGAAGATATGAAAAAATTAATGCAGGAAGTTTTAGACATTTTAATAAAAAACAATCTAACTATTGACCCGCAAAAGATGCAAATATGTAAAAATGAGATAGAGTTCTTAGGGTATAAAATAATGAACATGGCTATTCATCTTCGGAGGGAAATTTAAACAAAGTAAAAAAATTAATGAGACCAAACAATAAAAAAGGTATCTTACAACTGTTAGGGTTTTCGAACTATTTCAGAACATTGATAAAAAATTACAACGACATAATAGATCCATTATTACAACTTACAAGAAAAGACATAAAATTTAAATGGGGTGAAGAACAAGAGAAAGCATTTATAAATTTACAAACCGCGTTATTAAATGAACCAACTCTAAGAGCTCCAGATATGAACAAAGAATTTTATTTGATCACGGATGCTTCAAAATACGCAATATCGGCGATTTTGGCACAAAAAGAGAATGGAATCTTGCATCCGATTGAATATTATGGTAGGAAATTAAAAAATTCAGAAAAAAATTATCCAGCCATGAAACAAGAGTTACTAGCAATACATGAATCAGTATTAAATTATAAAAACTTACTGTTAGGAAAAAAGATATTTTTGTTAACAGATGCGAAGGCGTTAACATATTTTATTAATTTGGAGAAACAGCCTGACATAATTTCGAGATGGCTTTTAGATCTCCAAGAATTTGACATAACAGTAGAACATATATCAGGATCACAGAATCCGAGTGATTTTTTAAGTAGGCACATAGCAAACATAACGCATGAAGATCAAGAGAATGAAATGTATTTATTTAAAGCCGAAAAAGAGTTGTCAGAAGAAAGCATTTTAAATGAACAAAAAAAATGCGACAAAATACAAAAAATAGTAGTATGTTTAAAATCAAAGAGAAATAATAAATACAAAAGAAAATACTCTTTATTAGAAAATGATCTATTAGTATTGAAACATTCAAATAATGCTACGGAAAATACGCAAAATATTATCATAGCTCCACATAGTTTAAGAGAGAAAATCATAAATACCGCGCATTCCCCACACTTCGGTTTTGAGAAAACATATCAAATGATTAAAAATAGATTTTACTGGATTGGGATGTACCAAACAGTAAAATATTTTTGTAGGAGATGTATTCCATGTAACTCTTACAAACCACATCAAACAATAAAACTTCCGTTACAAGTAATGAATAAGAACTATGCATGTGGCCAAGCATTAAATATTGATATTGTTGGAAAATTAGTACCAACACTAAAATAGAACAAATTTCTTTTAACAATTATTTGTGCATTTTCTAGGTTCTTAGAAGTAATACCGCTAAAAAATACCAATGCAACTACCATCATAAATGCGCTGCTAGAATATTTCGGAAAATATGGCCTATGCCAGTATATAAATTTAGACAATGCGCCTTATTTTAGAGGCAAAGAATTTACAGACTTCGCTAAGAATCTAAATATAACATTGCGTTATTCGAGCATTTACAAACCCAGTAGTAATGGTACGATTGAGAAAGCACATTTAATTTTAAAAAATTCCATCTCAGCCATGTGTCAGGAAACTTTTGATTGGGACACGAGAATAAATTTTTTTAAGTTAAACTATAATATGTCGAAACATCGAGCAACGGGATACGAACCCGCGGTGTTATTTTTTGGGAGAAAATTAAAAACTCCATTTCTAGATTGCAATGACAGAAATAACGAAACCCCATCGCAATATTTTATAAAAATAAAACAGCATATGCATCAGGCGAGAGAAAAAGCATTGCTAAATATGAAAAAAATTTCAGAAGAGTACAATAGAAATAAAAGTATAAATCCTAAAGAATTGGAGATAGGTGATGAAGTCTATCTTAAATCACTAAGAAAGAATAGAAAATTAGGTAAAAGGAGTAGTGTAATATTGACAGTTGAACGCCCGCTGCACCGCTGCACGGGCATGGGGCGTGGGGGGCTATGCTGCCGCGCCGTTATCTTATCAGCATCCGGGGTTACATGAGGCTGTTATCTATCTGACCTCCACAGTCTTAAGAAAGGAAATCGTTATCTTTAATGATAATGAATATTATTTACATTAATTAATGAAGAATTATGGTAATTTGAAATATTTTAAACTTAGAAAAAAAAAAATTATGATTTTAAGAATTTCTTATGTTTGATCAGAGCTTTTTTTTAAAATCCGTTTAAACATTTTTCTTATACGACCATGACTTTGCCATTTAGAAATTAGGTTAAATGGAGATAAATATTTTTTTTTAATAAAGAGATAAGTGCATGATTTTGTGTTATATGTAGTAATAATTGTGAAATCCACTGCTTATCTTTGAAATAGAGTATTTAAAGAACTTTATCAGTGCACTTTCTTAAATTACAGGATGTTGATATTATCTTGGAATTTGTTTTTTTGTTTGAACTTCCATTTTATAATAAAATAGTTATATGCCAAATAAATAGAGATTCTTGTAAATGAGTTGTCTTAGAAATTTTGTGAAAGAAAATTGAAATAATGTGGTAAGTGTGTATTTTCGGATATATGTAGAAATAGTGATTATCTTTGCAATTCAGGAAATGGTTAAACATGTATTCATGAGATCTTGATTATACACTTTTAAATAGATAATGAGTTGTATTAGAAATTATGTAAGAAGATATTTTTATGTACTTAATTGTTAGATAAGTAGTTTTCGTTTAAATATATGTGATTTAGGATGAAACATTGATAGTGAATTCGCATAGATAATTACTGAGTTGCGATAACTGATACCGTTTCCCAAATATTTAAAGTGTTAACCAATATCAGTTTTTTTTTTTTTTTTTTTTTTTTTTTTTTTTTCGGATAAAGTCTATTGATATATTTTTATCAACTTGCTACTTTTAGTGAAAAGTTTAATTAAGAATTAATTAATAATTGGGTCGAGGTTTTGAATGTGTAATGATAATATTTTTAGACATGTACTCATCTTTCATATGACGTAGAATTGAACCCATCACCTTTTCAACTTAAGTGCTCATAGAGATATGAATTTACATTAATTATCGATTTTAAAATTAATTTTAAACTTAGAAAAAAAAATGTGATTTTAAAAAAGAGAATTTTAATGATCGATGGTGTTAGTCGATCTGAGAGAATTTATTTTATTTTATTTTTATTTTTAATAAAGAATTTAACGAGAGGCAATGTATTTCGAGGACTTAGCATTTTTCGCGATGGTCGGAAAATTTAATTGGATGAATTTAGGTGTTGTCATTCGGAGATTTATATTAGTAAATTTTTATAGAACATGTTGATTTAGGAGAAAATAATTATGGTATTATAAAATTAAGTGTTTTTATATACAGATATTTTTGAGCTACCATGACCCAATCGAAAGCATGTATTTTTAATAAATAGTACTATAAAATTAAGTGATATTTTTGAACTACCATGAAGCATGTATTTTTAATGATTATAAAATTAAGCACTTAATACGTCATACTACGATAAACTCATTTTGTTTGATTATCTTATATAGGATATACTTCTACTAAACTAGTTAAAAAACTTTTTTGAATTATTCACCTTAAAGTGAAAATACTATACTACAGAGTTAACATTTATTTAATTCATTAAAAAATATGCTTCTTGAAAATAATGAGCTATCTAGAAGTATTTTTCATTGATATATTTATTTAATAATATTAATTTAAGAACTTTATTTTATAAATTAACTCCTATCAACCAATAACATTTTACCACACAACAGAGTTATAGTAGATTTTATTTAACTTATCATAAGCTAAAATCAAACCAGGCACTTCTTAATCTTATATTCATGTATTTGCATATTTTGTATATTTATGCATCCTTAAGTATTTTAGTTATGTAATATTTTAAAATGTGATTGGAAAAAAAAAATATTTCGCATTATAAATGTAATTTAAGTTTATGCACGCACACACATAGAAAAATTTAATTATTTATTTTTTAATCTTAATAGATTCAAACGGAAATTTAAAAGTTAAGCATATGTACATTGCAAAATTGATTAAGATTTAATATTACAAACTTAATTATATTGAGTGAAATTATGATATAACTTATTAAATAAGTAATACTTGTAAATATTACAAAAATGTTGATACACATTAAGGTTTAATTGTTGCTTAGTTATATTTTATGTGCATATTTAGTACTTTTTGTGATGTAATGTAGCTTATTAGATGTCCAATAGTTATAAATGATGCAAAAATGTTGAAGTACATTAAGGTTTCATAGCTGCTTAGTTATATTTTATGTGCATATATAACACTTTTTAGGATGATATGCAACTTATTAGACGTACAATAGTTATAAATATTGCAAAAATGTTGAAGTACATTAAGGTTTAATAGTTGCTTAGTTATATTTTATGTGCATATATAGTACTTTTTGTGACGTAATGTAGCTTATTAGATGTACAATAGTTATAAATGATATAAAAATGTTGAAGTACATTAAGGTTTAAGAGTTGCTTAGTTATATTTTATGTGCATACATAGTACTTTTGTGATGTAATGTAGCTTATTAGATGTACAATATTTATAAATGATATAAAAATGTTGAAGTACATTAAGGTTTAATAGCTGCATAGTTATATTTTATGACTTTATATAGTACTTTTTGTGATGATATGTGACTTATTAGGTGAACGATAATTATAAATGATGCAAAAATGTTGAAGTACATTAAGGTTTAATACTTGCTTAGATATATTTTATGTGGATATATAGTACTTTTTGCGATGTTATGTAACTTTTTAAATGAATAATACTTATAAATATTGCAAAAATGTTGAAGTACATTAAGGTTTAATACTTACTTAGTTATATTTTATGTGTATATAGTACTTTTTGTGATACAAAATTTTCTCGGGGGATAGTAGTTTTCAAGTGATTTTAACCACAGGAATACACTCTGTTTAAGATAGAAATAGATGCACTAGTATTGAACATGCTGGCTTCTTTTATGGTCACGTGATCCAATCAGAAGCATGGATTTTTAATAATTGTAAAATTAAGTGATTTTAGTATACAAGTTTCGGAAAAAACCATGAAAAACTTCAAACGAATAGTCTACAAGCTTTAAAATCTGTAATGCGCAAATTATTTGTTTTAACATGTTGATAAACTGGATTACATTAAAAGGTTTGGGTATTAAAATGATACATATTTGGCGAGATTAACAAGGTTATAAAAAAATTGGGTGCTTTCCTAGTGTACGAATTTAGGTTATATTTGGCGTGATTTCGCCGATAATTACAAATTTGATGGTAATCCTACAGTATAAATGCAGTTGCAAAGAAATTTTTGTCAGTTACTGCTGTATTTTTGAGGAGCGCGCACGTTTAATTTTGTAACTTGGATTCTGTGTAACACCGTACTTTGTAGTGAGAGATGGATTTACCTGAAGAAACACCTATTTCAAATGAGTTGTCATTAAGCTTGGATACTAAGAAAGTACCAAAAACTTTTAGCTGTGTTTCTTGCAGTATGGTATTTAAACGAAAATGGGATTTGGCTCGTCATATAAAAATTCATCTGAATGAAAAATCTTTTATTTGCAATGTATGCCAGAAAGCATTTACCAGATCAGATAAGTTAAAGAGACATTTAAAAATTCATGAAAAGACACCCATAGAATACAGATGTGAACAATGTAGCGAATCCTTTAATCATAAATATCAGTTGCTGCTGCATATTAGAAAAAACCATCGAAAACCTTTGTTAGAACATCCATGCGGTCAATGTGCAGAAACATTTAGACAGAAATATAAATTATTGAAACATGTTAGAAGAAATCATCGAAAACCTCTGCCAGTACATTCCTGTAATGAATGTGCAGAAACATTTAGTCAGAAATATAAATTATTAGAGCATGTTAAAGAAAGTCATCGAAAACCCTCATCGCAAGGTGCATTAAAGCAAACGATGAAGTCTGACCGAGATTTGCTTAAGGAGAAAACTATACATTTTAAAAGAAAAAATGCTCTTAATACTTTTTTTACAATCACCACATTCGATAATAAAAACAATGATATGGATTTGTTGTCATTTTTTAATAATTTAAGAACTGACATTTTAAACGAATTAAACTTTCAATTAAATGAGAAAAAAGCATTTAAATGGTACACAAACGTAAAAGTTATCCTTAGACGTACCTCATCAGTTGGAGAAGAAGAGTATATTTCACCAAATTTTAGATCAAAAACTATAATAGCTCTTTTATCAAGTGATTTGGATAGTGATCTTGAAAGGGGTTTTAACAAGATGATAAAAAGTTTTGATGAATTTAATCAACGAGGATCTGGTTGGATATTATCAGAAATTAACAAATTAGAACTTTGTATGGCAAAATATCGACCCTTTTACTAAATATTGGTTGAATCTTAAAAATTATTGTAAGCTAACAAAAACTTTGTCACAAAAACGATTGTGTAAGAACGATGTCTGTAAAAATACTTATATAAAAATTATATATATATTTTTTTTTTCAGTTTATTACCTGATATGAAAGATTTTAAAGACTGAAATTTTATAATAATTTTTAAAAAGTGAAAACTTTGTTACAAAAACGATTGTATAAAAATGATATATGTAAAAATACTTATATAAAAATTACATTTTTTAGTTTATTACCTGATATGAAAGTTTTTAAAGATTGAAATTTTAAAAAGTGGAAACTTTGTTACAAAAACGATTGTATAAAAATGATATATTTAAAAATCTTATAATTTGAAAAAATAAAAGTATGTGTATAAAAATTGTATTTTAAATTATTTTTTTCATACAAAAATTTTGAAGTCTAAAATTTTAAGAAAAGTTTGAACTATAAACATTATTTATAAATTCACTTATATTAATGTAGAGGTATTTAAATAGAAATGTTTTATATTTATTTTAACTAAGTAATATGTTGTTTTTTTTAACTATATATTTTATAAAAACGAAAAATGTTATTACATATATAAATTGTTATTTTATAGTAAATATAATCTTACCAATTTTAGAGATTGCATCAAAAAATCACAAACTTTGCAATTTTAGCATTAACCATTTCACATATAGTCTACGGAAATACTAACCTACTTAAAAGTTTAACTTTACTGCATATCTTAAACTACCTTATCAGATATACTGCATATATGGAATTAAGATGAACAAATTATCTGTTTTAGCACGTTGATAAACTGAAATACTTTATAAGATTTAACCATTAAAGTATCATATTTGACAAGATTTAGAATTCTTTTAGCGAAAATTTTTAATGTATTTGAGGATAAACTAGAATATTTTTCAAGATTTGGCTATTAAAATAACATATCTGCTAAGATTTGGCGAGATTTTTTTTAAATGTATTTGGCAATAAATACTGATTTGGCATTAAACATAGAGTATAAATTCAGTCTCAGAGGAAAATTTAATCAGTTGCTGACTTGTTTTCGTGGTTCAGTTTTCATGTAGCATTTTTAAAGTTTTACTTTGATTAATTTTATAATGGATCTATCTGAGGAAGTACAAGTTTCTGTTCATCAACAACCCTCTTCATCATGTTTTGAAGATGAGAAGTTGTCTAATCGTTTAAAGTATAATGACACTTTACACTTTAAGGATGCAAAGCCCTTTATTTGCGATATATGTAAGAAAGCATTTAGGAGATCGTACGGTTATAAAAGACACTTAAAAACTCATGAAAAACCTCGCATAGGATATGGGTGTGAATACTGCATGGAAAATTTTAGTCGTAAACGGGATTTTTTAAAGCATAATGCAAAAATTCATAAAAAGACTTTGCATAATCACAGTTGTGATGAATGTAGTGAAGTGTTTAGGACTAAACAAGATTTATTGAATCATAAAAAAAATGCTACATCGAAAGGTTTTACCTGAATATCTATGTGTAGAATGCAACGAAAGTTTTCGATATAAGTATGAATTATTACAACATAACAGAAAAAATCATCGTAAAGATTCTTCTGCTTACGTATGTACAAAATGCAATGAACGAAATACTCTCAACTTAGACAATGAAAATATGAACTTAACGAATTTTTTGAATAATTTGAATACTGCTTTTTTAACCAACACCTATTCTTTAGCCAAAAGCTTTCATGATGAAAATAACAATACGTATTTTTTAATATTTTTAAATAATGAAAATATGAATACCGAACGCATAACACAAAATATTGACTCACCAACCAACAACTTTGAGAGTGTAAATGCGAACTTAACGAATTTTTTAGATAATCAAAATAATGTTTTCGGTTCATCAACCAGTGAAAATGTGATCTTATCAAATGTTTTGGATAATAATGAAAATGCATACAACGTTTTACCCACTGCTAATGGAAATATGAATACTGAATGTTTGACACAAAGTAATATTTATGACTCACCAACGAACAACTTTGAGAATATAAATGTGGACTTTACGAATTTTAATGTAGAGTGTATGAGTAATCAAAATAATTTTTCACCGGTGAGTGTTGATAACGACTTGTTGACATTTTTGGATAATTTTAATGTAGAATGTATAACTCAATGTAACCTTAACGATTCAACAACAATTTAGATTTTTATGAACCTGTTTTTATATTGATAATAATAATGTAAAATAAATTATTTTAATCAAAAATTGTGTTTTTATTATGAAATTACTTTCTACACATCATTTTATATTACAATAGATACGTTAAGTCACGAAAAAAATCTTAACATGTGTAAATATATTTTTGCTTTCTTATTAACTAAATCGTTTAATACAATAAGACTTGGTGATTTTAATTCGTTTTAAAGAAATTCTCCCCCAACAAATTGGAATGGGACGAAGTGACTTATAAAAACCGTAAAATAAAGAACTCTAATATTGCTGATTTATTAAATATTTTCTACGAATAAGAAAGTGCCTATCAATGCACAGCGCGAATTGTTGCAAGCTCTTAATGATATGTCTAAAACCTTTATTAAAAACAAATTTTTGTTATCTTCTGTACCCAAATGTAGCCCCACCTATTGGTTAAATTTTTAATATAAAACACTGGTCTCTTTATTTATGTTTAAATAAATGATATAAAAACTGGACTTACCTCAACACAGTTGTTAATTTGCGTCCTTCTCTTCTACTCGCACGGTGTGAAATGAGCGATAACGCTATTTCTTATCAAGATCACGTGGTAAGCTTTCTTATCTACTATGTCACGTGACATTGTCTAGTATGACGTAGTAAGCTACCTACGTCACATGACATTGTCTACTATGACGTATCTAGCACGTATCGACTACGTCATACTAGACAATGTCACGTGCACTGATAAAGTTCTTTAAATACTCTATTTCAAAGATAAGCAGTGGATTTCACAATTATTACTACATATAACACAAAATCATGCACTTATCTCTTTATTAAAAAAAAATATTTATCTCCATTTAACCTAATTTCTAAATGGCAAAGTCATGGTCGTATAAGAAAAATGTTTAAACGGATTTTAAAAAAAAGCTCTGATCAAACATAAGAAATTCTTAAAATCATAATTTTTTTTTTTCTAAGTTTAAAATATTTCAAATTACCATAATTCTTCATTAATTAATGTAAATAATATTCATTATCATTAAAGATAACGATTTCCTTTCTTAAGACTGTGGAGGTCAGATAGATAACAGCCTCATGTAACCCCGGATGCTGATAAGATAACGGCGCGGCAGCATAGCCCCCCACGCCCCATGCCCGTGCAGCGGTGCAGCGGGCGTTCAACTGTCAATATTACACTACTAAAAGGTTTGACGGACCATTTTTGTTGGAAAGGAAGTTCAGAAACTCGAATTACTTGATACGAGAAAAAGAGGGAAATAGAAGTTTAAAAATTCATATTTCAAAAATATTTAAAGTACCACCAGAAAAAGAAAATTAAAATAACCAGCTAAAGGATATAGGAAGGATCTACGTCAAATAATAGAACAAGTAAAAAAAAAAAAAAACACTAATAATAATAGATAGTAAAATAGTGTGGTTAGTTGAGACATACATAATTTTATTGTTGTAGAGGGGTGCTTCAGATTTTAACTGGTAACTGTTTGAAGCTGGTCTTCAAACAGAGAAATTAATATTTATGGCGGGGCCCCTTTATTGCTATAGATGTTCTTTTCTCCTTGCCAGTGAAGAATTTTGAATGTGGCCTTGATAACAATAATAAAAAAGTTTAATAATAATAATAATTGTAATAAAGCTAACATTAGAATGTATACAAAAATGTATCAAGTTGTGAGTGTGCAGATAATAATAATAATAGTGATAAAGGTATTATTGCATTTTGGCTGGAAAAACATAGAAATTGGAGTAGAATAAATCAATAACAGCTGTAATAATAGAGAAATGAACGTGAATTACACTGAGAATAAATAGAATGTAAGATAGAGATTGGATGAAGGCTCAAAAACGGGGATAGGAATTTTCTTCTTAAACACTAGAGGTTAAAAATAACAAAAAAATCCCAAGCACGAAAAAAAAAAAAAAAAAGCACGGGTTTTAGACTGTAACATTAAGTAGATAAGGAGTTTTTAGATAAACTGTGTATAAAATAAAATAAAACAAACGAAGAAATAAATAAATAAAAGTTGTGTACAGAATGTTGAAATATGCAAATAATCCAGAAAAATAACATAATAGTATATATATAAACTGTGTGTGAAATGCTATGATTTTGTTTATTTATATTTATGTATAGATATATATATAATTTAAAAAAAAAAAAAAAAAAAAAAAAAACTTTTAAGAAAAACATTTTTAAAATAAAGAAAAATATTTTCTTTTTTTTGGGAGTAGACTCACCCAAAAACAATTAAAAATAAGATGTGCTCAACAGCAACAAACAGATATAAATATATATAAAAATTACAAAAATATGTGTAGACCTTTTAGAAACAGAATGATGAAAAATGAACTATTATGTTTATCTATTATATTTTATGTCTCTGTAGGAATATACACAGAGACATAAAACAAAGAAAAAGTGAAATGAACTCTTACATTAAATGAACATTTAAAGTGCTATGGACTGAAAGAATGGACAATACTTATTCTGTTTTCTTCATATCTCAGTATCATATGAGTATTAGTATTTTGTTTGTGTGTATTTTTGTATTTTATTTTATAGGTCAAAATGATGTAACAAAGGCTTATATATATATTTTTTTTTTGTAGAAAGGGGGGATATAAATGTTGTAATTAAATTACACATTTAGATATATATAGATACAGAAATGATTTTTCATTTAAGCATATAGCTATTTGTGTATAAATATTTTTGTGGTAGAATAATGGAAAGTAATTATTAATCTGTATATATATATTTTGATAAAAAAAAAAAAAAAAAAGTTGTTTGCTTTAAAAAAAAGAATAAGATAAATTTATAAGTGCTGCTTGTAAAATTGAAGGAGAAGGGAAAAAATGAGATAGGGATCTCTTAGACTAGCTGGCTGCCCAGTGACATTATAGAACAAAGATGGAAAGAGGAAAATTTAGAGGACTCATAAAACTTGAATGGAGCATCGCAAAAACAACTCCAGGCTAAGGAACGACAGGCCACCCGCACGCCACACACACAGATTCTCCCTTCAGCCCTCAACTTAAGAAGAGTATTTTTTAAATAGAAGTACGAGGAAGGCTTCGGGGTCAACTTTTCAGCGAGACGGTGATGGAATCTCCTGGTGGTGCAATCTCCCGGTAGTTCTCCAGATATACTGCTTCCTCCCGCATCAACGGTCCTTGAATTTTAATCTCAAGATATGAAAAATAGGAGCAACCCGAAGAGCCCAAAACACCTATGATTCATCTTTGAACAGAATCTATCGAATGGAGCCTGCAAATGTATTCCTATTCCAGGATCTCTAAGTGCCCTAGAATTGTTAAATAGAAGTCCTCTATGATTTGCTTGAGGAAAGAAGTAGAAATATCCTACTGCCGTTTACGATGGAATAACCTCTATAATGTTCATCTGGGTGAGTCAAATTTTAATAAAAAGAAAATATTTAATTGTATCTATCCCCATTTATTCTATTATTTAGTCATGTCTGAGTACTACCTAAAGTAATGTTGAATAAAATTAAACTCGAATTGAATAAAATATTAGTTTTGTATAAGAGACCAAAATATTTAATAAAATGCATTATTAATGAAATTCTTTGTATATCTATTAATTAAGGAATTATTTATTTTGGAAAATTTATTTTAATTTGAAGTTATATCCTTAATAAATAGATAAGTTTTATGACCCATTAAAAATAGTTACAGAACTTGGGTATAATTTAAATGAAGAGAACGCAATGTACTATACAGTTTGGAGAATGCCTCAGATTAACAATTTCTCTCCAACAGGTAGCCAGTGATCTTTTTTGGTTTTAATATTAGAATAGTCATCGCTGTTGCACGGATTTTCATGCATTTTCAGATTCGTGCAAAACAAATAAGCTGCATCCAGTGATTTTATTAATTTATTTATTTATTGTGATTGCTTCTATACATATTTTCATACATTCTCAGATTCATGCAAGGTTGTAATTTTGAAAATCTGTAGAAAATCTTCAAGTTATACATAATTCATAACACTAAATTTTATGTGCTAAAGCTTAAAAGCCCCCCGATTTTTTTTTTTTTTTTTTTTTTTGGTGAATTAGCTCAAATTTCTATTAATTACTGTTTTAAATGTTTATTTTATTTTATTAATCTTAAATATGCTAAATTTATTTCAGTGAATTTCAAAACAAGCACAGGAGTGAAACAATAATTTATTTTATTAAAATGTATTTTTAATGTTTTGTAATGATTCAGAGTATCGTTTCACGATGCAATTCGTTGTATCGACTCATTCGGTGAGCTGTATATTGGCAATAGCCATGGTTGCCGTATAGTAAAGCTGTTCCAAAAATTTTAGTTAACGGCAGTTGTAGAATGCATTATAATCTCGTATAAAAGTGCAGCGTCGGCAATAAAGGTTTAATGAGCTTTTCTATGTTTATTTAATTGAAGCAAATATATTTTTGTTTGTATGTTTGATACCTCCTTTAAAAGACATAATAAGAAAAAATTGAATTCA
Source organism: Salticus scenicus (assembly GCA_963930645.1). Taxonomy (NCBI): domain Eukaryota; kingdom Metazoa; phylum Arthropoda; class Arachnida; order Araneae; family Salticidae; genus Salticus; species Salticus scenicus. The sequence goes on from OZ005654.1 coordinate 324,558,770, forward strand.
TTAACAATTTTTATGTCTTGTCGTCGATGGGTTTTACACGATTTGAGGTAACTGAAACATGATTTGACATATTTATAAAATATCTTTCTCTTACTTCTTGTCTGTGTGCCTGTTACTAAAATTTTTAGAGAATTTCTGTCTGTGCTTCTGTTTATCTGTGGATATCTCTGTGTGTCTTTAACCAAAATTTAGTGAACACTGTTACTTTATAATAGTAGGAATTCAATATAAGTTTACGTATAAGTTTACATATGAAAGGATTTAGAATAAAGTTGATGGCTTAGCATGTATTTCTGAAATGTTCCTATGAATTGTTGTCGTTTTGTTTGTTAATCGTTGTTCTATATTTCCACAGAGTGCATTGTCCCTTAATGAAAAAATCAATGAAACTGTACACTGTAAAACATATGTCCTACTTGCTGCCAGAATATATCTGTAATTTGAGAAAATATGCGTAACTTACGAAAAAAATACGTTGCCAGAACGTATTTTCTCAAATTACAGAAAATGTCTGGCAGCAAATAGGACATATTTTTTACAATGTAGTAAATGTTTACCAAACAAGTGACTAATATGCTTTAATAAAAGAATTTTCAAAGTATTTTAAGAATAGGGTTTATTGAATTTATAAATGTGGTATGTCAAAAATCATATAGAAATTCACATTAAAAGCTATATATAAAAAACTTTATTTAAAAACAGACAAATTATAAAACCTTTTATTAACAATATAGTAAGCACAATATTTATGTGAATTTAGTGTGGATATGCATTTTTTAAGCAAATTACTTAAAAAGGATTTCATATATACAAAAGGCTGTAAAAAGACAGTATTTGTAATTTTTAAGTTTTGTACCCATCATTTTTCAAATTTTATACATTTTTAAAATAAATTGTAAAATTATGGTAGAAAATACCTTTTAAAAGACCATATTTTAAATTTCAATAATTATTTTCACTTATTACATATCGAAAAATTTAGTTTGAAATTTAAATATCTAATTCATACTTTTATTATTTATATTAATTATTATTCTTAGATTTAAGTTATATACATTTTGTATTGTTTAGAAATTCACAAAAAGTCACTAACGTTTTTATTCATTACAGGAAGATATTCATGGTTAAATTACCATTGACAATATTATTTTAAATAATAATCATTGAAAATTTACTATTAAATACTATAAAATGTACATGCATTCTCACACATATAAAGTATCCCAGACAGAATGCAACATTTGGGTGCCTAATCATATACAAATTATTAATAAAATTTAAAATTATACTCATTTTTGCAGTGTATGCTACCTGTAATTATGAATAAATAATGACACTACTCAGCAGATTAAAATTATGTAATATTCAGTACTGGCAACGTACTAGATTAGAAACAGCATTTAGTTTAAAATTGCGCGCTTTGTGGTGTAGTTTCCAGAAAACAATAAAATAGAAATATGTAAAAAAAAGAAGAAAAGAAAAAGAAAAAGCAGTATATGGAAAGACAGTGCCAGTTATATATAACTTAACTGAGGATAAATGAAAATTAATCCCAAAACACACGAGGGCCTTCTTCAGGGAACACCCTCCCCCCCCCCCCCCCCCCCATGTAGGGAATAGAATATGAGAAGCTTCTGAAGAAACGTGGGCTTTTGCCAAAAAATACGTTTTTAGCCCCCGACAGATACACCGATGAGAGCCCCCGATGAAAGCAAGACGATATAGCAAACGAATTGAATACAAAGCATTAAAAGGCAATTAAGTTCATAAATGAAGCACAGTAGTAAATTAGTCTTACGCAGTCTTATACAGTGATTTCCAATGTTTTTCAGTCTACTTTCTATACATATTTGGCCTTATATATACTTATATTTTTGTATTTTTGTATTGGTATATTTACCACTGTGCTTCATTTATGAATTTAACTGCTTTTTAATGCTTTTTAATGCTTTGCATTCATTTCGTTTGCTATATGGTCTTGCTTTCATCTATGAGAAGTCGGGGGCTAGAAATGTATTTTTTGGCAAAAAGCCCACGTTTCTTCAGAAACGTTTCGTATTCCATTTCCCACAGAAGGGGAAGGGTCTCCCCTGAAGAAAGCCCTCATGTGTTTTGGGATTAATTTTCATTTATCATCAGCTAAGTTATTAATTTTGGTTTTATATTTCCTTTTCTTCATCGGAGCATGGGTTTATAAATACTGTGTTTGGAGTTTTTTTTCTTCTTTTAACCTTTAAGGTTTATCTTATATATATATATATATATATACATAGTCCTTGTTTTTATTTTTTACTAAGGTGGTTCATGAAAGCTTTATAGTATTAATATAAATATTTTATTGTATAATCTAAATTAAAGATAGTTTAAGTTACTAATCAAGCTATATCTAAAAAATATTTTTAATAATGATTCACAAACGTAAATTTTAAAATAAACTTTATGTTTTCATAAGGATTTCATATTTACATATGATAAAAGAAGATGTTTGTGTGTGTGGTCTCGGTTGATTTTTAAGCAAACGACTGACCGCAAAGCTACAAAATTTTGCATTCATAATCAGAAAGAGTCTAGTTAGATTACTTCCAATGAGTGTTAGATGAGATTCTAGCCAAAGACCGTAAAAAAAAAAAAAAAAAAAAAGGGATCTTAAATGATGTATTCCTCGGAATGTTACGTTGTGACAAATATACAATTTTGAATTAAATTCGTTGAATTAAATTTGGAAAACATTATTATTTTGTTATTCTAATCCCTATCTTTATAAACTTTCTCAACCAATAAAACTACAATTATATTTTCACTTTCAAATACGAAAATATTCTTATATGACGTTACTGAAAAGGTAACGCTTTAAATTTGAAGGGATATGACTGTAAAAATAGAGCTTGATGGTAGATTAAAGCAAATTATTCCGTTAAAAAAAAAAAAAAAAAAAAAAAAAAAAAAAAAGAACTACTATTTCAAAATTTCAAAATTATACTTCCATGATATCACTTTACGGGCTTGGACCGTTTAGCTAGTTAAATGGGCCTTTCCCGTAAAATTATACGGCTAAATTTTGTGTGATTTTACATTTTTTTACAGTGTGGAGAGTCCGTCTTCATTTATCCTATACACCTCGAAGTGTAATTTTAGAATTTTTTGTCAGCTTTTTTATTAATTAAAATGTGAAAAAAAATCGTATATTAGCTATAAAATTAGCTTTAAAACCTAGAAAGATGCTTACGAGTTCATTGTTTTCGACATAAAAGAAAATGCATTTAATAAAAGGTGACTAATGATAATGATAATGATAATAATAATAATAATAAAACTTTCATAAAAGAAAAAAAAAAAAAATTAACTTAAAGTTATTTTATACTTATTTATAAAGTTGTATTTTAAATTTTTCATACACGTGTATATAAATAAATACGTTTGTTTTATATCGAAATAAAATGAACGTGTAGTTTCAATTTGGATTTTATTGAGACTGTACATTTTGTGAAGCATTTTACTGAATACTGCTTATTACAAATTATATTTTTTCTCAGTTATAACGTATACAGAAATTAGATACTAAAACATTTTAGTTGTATAAATTATTTAACCGAACATTTAGTTTTTATTTATAATAAAAATAAGTGTGTGTGTGTGTGCGCATGTCGGTTACTTTATAGGAAATTGGCTGATCGTAGAACTCGAGCATTTTGCATGGAGGTCCGTTTTGGCATCTCCTGATACAAGTCGAAGAATGATTTAAAAACTTTTGACTTTTTTTTTTTTTTTTAATTTATTAAAATCTATAAATTTCTGAAATCACCAACTCTGGTGAAAGAAACTTAAAATTGAATAGACTTTACGAATTCCATTAGCTGAGTTGTTTGCGGTGTCATGTTAACAAGAAGTTCGATACTCCTATGTGTTTTCCGCAAAATTAATAGAAAAAAATGCCAGTTTATATATATATATATATATTAAAAAAATCATTTAATGTCGTCACATTGAAAGATTTTATTTCATTTCTAAAGCAAAAAAAAAAAAAAAATATGACAAGAAAATAATGAAAAGCAATTTTAAACTTGGACACGTTTATGTTACTTTTTAAGCAAACGGCTGATCACAGAGCTGCAGAATGTTGCATGGCGATTTGTTTTGACCTTTCCTGATGCACCCCGAAACCCGATTTTCGAATATATATATTGTTTTATAATTAATTAACAAAATTTCAGCTGTAAAGTTTGTCTCGTGTTGCCACCTTCTCTCGTAAAGTGAAAATGATCCGAAAATGTAGTTCATGAATAATAGTAGATCTACTTAAAGTCCATTTAGCGCGTAAATAAAAATGTCTGGTTAAGTCGCAAATTGAAGCAGTGAGGGCATAGAAACCATATAGTGTAGGCGGGAAAGATGCTGCAAAGGCAAATAAGCCAAGTTTAAGTTATTTCAATGGAACTTTATTTTAAAGTTTTTATTTATATAGGGATTCAGAATACAGCGATTAACATTTTTTGAAAATTCCTTTGAATACCGGCATTAATCACTATATTGTCTTGCTTTTCTGTTCAAGATTGTAGTACTTGATCTTTTGCACCTGAAGAAGAAATACCACGTTCTTTCGAAACCGAATGTCTACTGTGATTTCATGGTATGTGAAAGAGTTTTAAAGTTAAATAGTTATTGTACACTAGATCTTTAATCTATAAAGCCTGCTACTATTTAAATAAATAAATCAAATTAAAATATTTTTGAAATGAAGTAATATTCAGCCACTACAAACTTAGTTGTCTTATAGGGCTGATATACTGCTCAAAGCATACTGTAATACTCTATTTGTCGTCTTATGGCTGACTATATGATAAATAAGTCATAAACATAAATCGTTACGTTGAAAATCGTAATTAATCGAAAAAAAAAATCTGTAGTAAGCAATTATTTCAACTTTAATTGACAAAATTTCACTGTTTCAAAAAAAAGAAAAAAAAAAGTGGTTTCTTAAACAAATGATTGTAGCTCTCGCTGAAACATGGTGCCAAAACTAAAATTTTCAATAGATACTAAAATATAGTTATTTGTAAGATCGTAATTCATGAATAAAATCAGCGCCACTTGTCAATAAAAACCTAAATTGAAATGTCCAATTATGACGCGAATGCTTACAGTGGGGACCCAAAACGAATCATCATGAGCGGGGAAGATGCTGCTGAAGGCAACTGGGACCCAAAACGAAGTTTTGAGCGATTTTATTTAAAGGTTTTATTTTTAAATTGTGGAACAAAATACAGTAATTTTTTTCTGAAATTCTTTTAAATATCGTGATCAGCGATACGTATGAAGTCGGCTAGTAGTAATAAATATTAATTTTCGATGTCACATTCACACTTTTAAACACTAGAAAAATGAGGTTTCTGTATGGCTGCTTTCATTATTTGTTGTTTAGTACTTCCAATAATAATAATAATTATTATTATTATTATTATAAAATACTTGAATGTAGTACAGCTTTCTGATATTCTGGAATACGATCCTATTCTAGTCATTATTTAACAGTTAATGTATTAATCTTATAACAGCATAAATATTTTAACTTTCACCTAGAACGACTCTAAGGTCTAGAGTGAGGTATCGTATGTAAAATAATCGGTATCTTTTTCTTACAAGATAACTTACTGAATAAAAAAAAATAACAAGTATGACAATAATAGCAACGTAATGACATAACTCTCATTATGAATCAATCTAAAATTACACTAAATATAAGAAATTGTTTATCAATTTAAACTAAAATAAAAAATAATAATAGCCATAATAATTTATATTAATTTATCGTATAATCTATGATATTTCACTTAAAAATATATTTTTAATTCGTTTTTATATTAGAATTTTGAAATGTAACGTACATATTTCAAACAGAAAATAACAGCATGAAAAAAAGACACTTTTAAACTTGTGAAATTCATTTCAGAACCTTTCTATGCTACAGATAAGAAAATATTAAATCGTTCCATTTTATGTAAGATCATATTTCAGCTCGAGAAGTTCGAGATGATTACAGTACCGCTGTGATAAGATGTTTCTTATCGCTTTAAAGTACGTTTTCTATTTACTTTGTCAATATTAGATTACAGTTTTCCGCTGTGGTATTTATGTTATGTTGGCATTCCCTTATGTGGAATATTAAATAAGATATCTTAATGTTATATGTTTTGGTGAGGTTTACAGGATGGATTTCCTTAAAATTCAGTTATTCGTTTCTTAAAAAAGAAAAAAAAAAAAAAAAGGTTTAAAGTATAAAGTAAAACTTTAAATTTGAAAATCTAAGTTAACTAGCGTTTTTGAATATTTTTACTGTGATAATGCGTTCTTAATTGATATAAATTATTTAAAATTATTTACAAATTTCTTTAACTGAAAGGTTTACTTTTAATATATATATATATATATATATATATATATATATATATATATATAGTCATTTTTCTGTTATAAACATAGTTTTATTAACTCGTTATCTTTAATCCTCTAAGCAAATAAAAAATTAGTTTTTGTACTCAATTTCTAGCCATAGAATGTTCGCGACCTTTAAAAATTCTGATCAGGAGATTCTCACTCAGTAACGTCTGTGCATAGCCTCCTAAACTAGATGCCTGTCGCGTGGCTCGGAAGCTTCACAACAGTTGAAACGGTAGACAGCGCCACCTGGTACAGATTGCGCGACTTTTTTATTCAACAGCCACCAAAAAATTTTAAAAGTGGGATATGGCAAAAGGCAAATAGAATCGAAGAATCGTTGATTATAAATATCATATATCACTTCTTAAAATTAATGGTGGCAGTTGAATAAAAAAGTCACGCAATCTGTACCAGGTGGCCCTGTCTACCACTTCAACTATTGCCAAGTTTATGAGCCACGCGACAGGCATCTAGTTAAGGAGGCTATGGTCTGTGGCATCATCAATTCAGTATGTTGCTTTTGATGATTTTCACAAAAAGTATCGGGTTGTTCGCGACCCTTGAAACTCTAGACGACGAACGGAAATTCTCAGTAATAGCTACTACCTGTGCCTTTTCTTTAGCTATCCCACTGATACAGTAAATAACAACTTTCGAACTATTTATGAAAATTTTTTATTTATATTTGTGAAAAGTATTTATAAACTTTTTTTTATTATTTAGAAGCATAAAATCGCTAAATCTAAATCTACGTGAACCGAAAAGTTTCTTTAATTTTTGAATTTAAAATTGGTTTGATTAAAAAAGGAAAAAATAAAGCATCAGTAAAAATAGCGGTGAAAAATCTTTACGTTGTAACAAATCTTAACATATTATTAATTTTTAAGAGCCGTAATATTATATACCAATCACCAAAAGGATTTTTATAGGATTATTAATTAACTTATTTATTTAACTTTCTTTATTTAAATTATGTGAATATATATATATATATATATATATATACATATTGAAGTGTATGAAGTACAAATAGAACTTGGATGAAGTTCTTTTCTTTTACTTTGAATAGTAAAACCTCAAAACCATTCATGTAGTTTCATGAATAAAATCCTGAAATCCTACAATTCCTTTGGCAGTACAACATGTGTTTCTGTTAAAAAATTACTTTAGCATTGTCCTCAACATTGCCCACAATAAAGATAAATTTATACATCATAAATTGTTTTCGACTATTATTATATATAACTTTAAAAGTTCATGTTAGATCGAAGTCTTTCTTGGCGTGAAAAAAAAGGCGTGTATTTTAAGCAGAAAAACATTAAACGTATATAAACCTACAGATATTCTTATTTATTCCGAAATAGCATTAGTAGTCCTTTATTCGCACACTTTTTTGTGGCGTATTTTTTTAAAATATGTATTTACTATTAAATAAGAAAAAAGTAATTAAAAAAAAAAAAAGTGGAATGAAATAAAGTAATTTCATAGCCCTTCTTCTACACAATTTTTATCTCTCTGTCCTTTAGTTGAAATTTTTTTTTATTCCTTTATAATAAAAACTAATTTCAGCATTCTATCAAATTCATTATAATAATTTTGAGTAGTTGTTATATTATCTGCAAATACTGTATATACAAAACAATAGACTTACATTTAGACCAACAAAGAATGAATAATTAAATCAATAAACCTATACCATAATGCAACTTAAATACACATTAAGCAATTCCAAAACATAACATTAATATATCAGACATTTTTTGCGAGTTTCTGTATTCAAAGGATAATTACCTTCCACATGGTATTTTATATGAATCACGCTTTTGTGTTCATGAATATTGTATATAAATTTATTTTTGTTTAGTGTAGCCTAGTGATGTTAAGGCGACAGTAAACTACGGATGTTAAGGGAACAGAAACTACACCCAATAATATGTTAAATGAAAATAGTTGCAGTTTCATAAAGCCTTTTTTGTAGATGAATGCTATACTAAAAATACAATTTACATTATGATAAATTAAGATATTAATTAAAAGAATAAACTTGTGAATTTCAAGTGTTCATAGTGCAATTTTTTTTTCTATAATTTAAATTTTTATTGTTTTTATTATATAATTCTTTATGATTTCAAAATTTGTATGAGCTCGCTTCAGATTATTTCACAAAAATCAAATTTTTTTTTTCTTTTTCAAAGTTTTAAAGGGGAAAAGGGGAAAACTGTAACGTTTTATACAGATATCTATATATAGATATATGTATCATTAAATAAAGTTTTATGGAGATTGAACTAAATACTAGAATTATTGAACATTTTAAAGATGACTCAAGTACATAAAAATTAGTTATGAGAAAATATTGTTTAAAGTTTACATTTTACAATAGATTATATCTTTGTATACAAATATTATCGGTTATATCTCAACATAGAATGAGAGGAATTTAAATATTCTTTTCGACACACATTACTACGGTTATGTCATTTCATATTTTAATTGAACTGAAATATTCAGTATTTAGTCCAGTTTTGCCATTTTCAAAGTTCACTGTCACCTTAAACTGTACCTTCATTAGATTTCGCACTTAGGCGTAATATATAGAAATTCTTTTGCATGTCCTGTATAAATTTTGATTAACAAATATAGTCTTAGACTAAAATATGATGTTGCTATCCCTCGGGGACTACACTCACATGGAGAAAGAAACAGGAAGCAACTAATAGTCGCACTCTGAAGAGGAGAATAGCTTAACTTTTCTCTATATTTCCTTTCCCTCCTCTAGGTAGCCCATGAAAACAGACAACACATGTACAGTATCATGGAAGGTCTTGCAAATCAAAAACGGACCGTATCTCGAATTCTAAATTATTTATAAAGTAATTTTTTGAACATTAAAAACACGTAATTGGACAATTTTGTTAATTTCTCAATGTCAAATAATCTTGTAAAGAAATCGTTGCAATCGCATACAAGGGTGCCAGAGTTCCTGTCTCAAAATGAAAAACTCTCACCAGTACTCTTTATCAAAAACTTTTATGATATTCAATCGCAATAAATTACTGCATAAATATGATATAATCCGTTGATAAAAATATACTGGTGTAAGTGCTCCGTCTTGAGACGGAAACTCTTGCACCTCTTACAACTTTTATGATATTCAATCGCAATAAATTACTGCATAAATATGATATAATCCGTTGATAAAAATATACTGATGTAAGTGCTCTGTCTTGAGACGGAAAATCTTGCACCTCTGATCGCATAGAACAATTCCAGTTCAGTTTCTATTAATGTTAAGTATTATAAAAATTTTGTTTATGTGCAATCAACATCAGATATTTTTTTAGTTAGGACTAACTAATTTACAGCTATGAATTTACTTAGAAAAGAATCATGTTGGCATTTGTAAGTTTTAGTCTTTTATGTTAGTCCGCCCAATTTCAAACGTAGTACTTTTTAATATATGCTTCTTTTTGCTTGTTTGTTTTATCGTTTATATTTTTTCTTTTCAGTATCTATCATACTGTGCTGACATTGGGAAATATATAACTTGAAGAAATAGTATTTAGAAATTTGAAAATTGGTTTTTGTAGCAGCCCGTTGTGCAAAAGATTAAGTCACATGGAGATAGCACGAATGAGGATGATTTGATTTTTTTTTTTTTTTTTTTTTTTTTTTTTTATCAAGCGCTATTAGCAAAATCTCTTATAAAGTCATGCCTAGCTCAGAAAATTTCAAAGTTTCTTTTAAGATTACGTATGTAATTTACATAAATTGAACATGTTTGTTTAAAACTGTATTTTATTAACAACTTTCAATATTTAAATATGAAAAATTTTCGAGGAAAATGAAGCTTTTAAAATATAAACACATTTATAAGATAGACCGAAACTAAACACTTAATAGAAATTATATCATTCGCTGCGGTTTTTCATGATTATACATGTTTAAAATATTTTTCCAAAGGCAGATAATTTGAACAAAGTTTTTCTATTACAGTACTTTTAGGAATGGAGGTAATAAGAACGTTTTTATGCAAACATATCCCATCATTGCGAATTTCCTTAGTTGATTCCGAAGCACTTTTATCCCTGCTTTTATTTCACACCACTTAATTTATAGAATAATTTTCTATTATATATAGCTACAATAAATAAATATATATATATATTCTTGTAAAAAAAGTGGTTAAAAAAAAAGGCTGGACAAAAATTCTTCGGAATAAATTTAGGAATTTGGCAACATTGATATCACCAAGCGATATTATGTATGCTGTGGATAAAAAAGCACCGTAAACGTATTTGATAGACACTAAGGGATGTAATATATAAAAAAATTAAAAAAAAATCCGAAATTTCTAAAAGTTTGAATTCGTACTAAGCTCACGTGTTAACATAGCAACTAAAATATATTAAAGAACACTTTAAAAACACGTTTTAAAATTTATTAAAATCGATTACAATTTTTTTTTTGCCAAAACACTATGACATCATCAGGTAATAATTTTTTACATAAAAACAGAGGGACAACACCTTATATATCCCAGGATCTTGACACGGTTGCAATAAAAAGACAACTTGAACAAAATATTATGAGTCCATTTGTTATATGAATACGTAATCATTAGTTGAAAACAAATAAGGGAGCACTAACGCTACTTTCTGTAGATTTCAGTAGGGGCAACTTTGCCAGGAACGATATCTTATGTTGAACATAAAAATTACGTAGTTGCATGAATTCAGGAAACAAGGTTGAGTTCTAGTAAGGTCACATCAGGGTTACGTGTCACAAATGCTTGTAGAAGAAAATCCAATCTTAAAACGTAGACAGGAGATTTCAGATAACAACATGCAGTTTCCAGCTTAAAAAATAGAGGTTAACTGAAAAGATAGAAATGTCCTTAATTTTATTTACATAATATATGCCAAACTTTATGGAGAATTTGTAAAAGAATTCACTGTAAAACACGTATAAAAATATTTAATTAAAATCATTAAAAAACACATCGTGTCAAGGCCTTTCGCCCTGAACATCAGGGAATCATCAGGACACAGCCATTTTTAACAAGAAGTACAGTTACATTATATATACATAAGAGACATATTGAGATCTATTAAGATCTATTAAGGTCGACCGGGTCTATTAAGATCCCGGTCGTTAACAACCAATTCTTTAATAGTAAAGGGGAAGGTGAAAGGAATTAGGATATTAAATTTACGAAGTATAAAGTGTTTGAATATTTTAAATTCATTATAGAATGGTAGACTATTAGTAAATTTAATTTTAGTAGTTTTGTTATTAGTGTTAGTTTGAGTCCATTTGTTACTTGAATACGTAATCATTAGTTGAGATCAAATAAGGGAGCAACAAAATAGGTTTCAGTAGGGGCAACTTTGTCAGGATCTTATATTTAACATAAAAATTACGTGGTTATCTTCTACAAGCATTTTGACACGTAACCCAGATGTGAACTTATTAGAAATCAAACTTGTCTCCTAAATTCATGTAACTATGTAATTTTTATGTTCAATATAAGACATCGTTCCTGGCAAAGTTGCCCCTACTGAAACCTACAGAAAGTAGCCTTGGTGCTCCCATATTTGATTTCAACTAATGATTACGTATTCAAGTAACAAATGGAGTCATAATATTTTCTTCAATTTTTCTTTTTATTGTAACCGTGTCAAAATCCTGTGATATATAAGATGTTGTCTCCTCCATTTTTATGCAATAATTGATTACCTGATGATGCCATAGACTTTTGGCGAAAAGCTTTGTAAACGATTTTACTAAATTTTAATACGTGTTTTTAAAGTGTTGTTTATTATATTTTAACTATAAACAAAATCTTAAATAGAAAGGTCAAAACAGTGTCCTTTCATATTTCTGGGGAGGTAAAAAATATATAGAGGCTGATGAATGTTTATGTTATTCACGCTAACTTATCATCATACTATCCAGTTTTTTATTAGCGACCATTTAAGAATATTTATTAAAATTATGTGAAATCTAAATATTAACTTTATTGAATTTAATAAAATTCGCAACAAACTCTAATGTCAGATTTATTCCAATTATTATTTTGAGCATGCTCCATTTGAACATATGAAACTTTATCGAATCATTCTATAAAAAATAAAATAGTGTTACATCTAATCGAAAAATAAAGACATTCTAAAAGGTATCATGGAGAAATAAGATCAAATCGACATTCATAAAACAACAGATAAGAAAAAGTGTTGCTGTCTCTCATTTTTAGATAAGTTCCTAATGGCTTCGTGTTATTTACAGTATGAAATACGGCCTTCAGTCTACGGAACTTTTAGCACTATGCGAACGATTTAGATAACATTTAATAAATATTTGTATAATAAAATTTCTTAAATAAATATTTGCATAATAGAAGTAACAGAACATAATTTATACGAGAGACATCAGTGAATAAATCTTTAAATACGATTAAAATACACTCAGAACTGCACGTCAACATCGTTCTTTATTTTGGACACTACTTCCCTGATATATTGAAATATAATCACTAATATTAATAAAAAATATAAATTATTTATCTATTTACATATATACATATATATAGTTTCGTTTTATGAGTTGTAGATAATTTATCAATAAATCAGTGTTACTATTTGATTTACTTTCTTTTATTTTAAATAAGGATTTTACTTTTATTGTTGCCTACATTATTATTTTTTTTATGTATATTTACATCAAAGAACATTTTTAAGGATATGCGCATTTTGTTTATGGTTGTATTTTATTTACATAAATAAAATTTTATGTTGTAATATTTAATATAATTCTTCGAATTTTATACAAACAAATAAATTGATAATAATGAATAATATATATACACTCGGTAACAAAAGTGTCCGAACACTACCAAAAATTTATATGTGAAAAATGTACACTTCATACGGTTTTATTAAATAAATCCTTATCGAATCATGTTCGTAAACTGACTAAGAACAGGATTCGACAAGGATTTATTTATCAAAACCGTATGAAGTGTACCTTTTATACTTAGGAATTTTTGCTAGTGTTCGGACACTTTTATTACGGACTGTATATGCTATAGTGGGCACCTTCATATAGTATTGTAATTGGATGTCATCGTTTTATTGGGCTTCTGCACATACTTTCCTTAAGACACTTTGTTTTTTACCCTACCTGTTTATTTAATAATTTTAATATACTTTAAATAATGATTTTTTTAAGTCATTCTTTAGACATAATATATAAATAAAATTTCATTAATTATTTTGAATTACTATGCCCTTATTGCTTTTTTTTTACTTACTCTTACCCATATACATGGTAGAGAAAGTATTTTTTGTGGTCAAATTTCGAAATTGAGTTTTCGTTATATTTACACGTTTCAAGGACCCCTGAATCAAAAAAACATGTTTTTAGTGGTTGATCTGTGTGTCTGACTTTTATCAGCGTATATCAGGAATAAATAACAGCGTAAAGTTTAAACTCGGTATACTAAATATGTATCATAGGGGGATGATACACTAAATTCTACGTTCAGATCAAGCGAACGGTTTGTGTACAGAGACACCCAAGATAACATAAATACATTACGTATATAGAGGAAATTGCAATTAAGTAGAGTTTAAATCTGCAGGCTGCATTAAACTAAATAAAACATATATATATGCGTAGAAGCATGTATTGTGTATATTTTGTATATTGTGTATAATGCTTTGATACTTTTTACTATGTGGACCACCACTGCTCAGGAAGGATAATTAGTTCTTCCCACCCATGCTTTAAACAAAGATTTTTTTTTTTTTTTAAGATCTATTTTCATTTCTAGCGTTTTGTATAATATCACGTTTTGAGGTTCCCTGAACACAGATGTCCAATATTTAGCAGTTGATCTGAATGTATTATCAGCATAACTTAAAAACAAATAAATGCAGAAAAGTCAAATTAGGTATTTTGAAGGTTGCCTCTGAAAATTTGATTACGATATGCAAGTTTGAAAGCAGATTAATAACATCCTTGATTTTTCTTTTCTTTTTCTTTCTTTCTTTCTTTCTTTTCTTTTTTTATATAGATACTATAATTGAAGAGTTGTCGAGGGAGGCGGTAGCTCCTCTCTCACACAGAATTTTATGTCAAAAGTGTTCCTTGACCTATTCTAGATTATTTAAAAAGTACATTGAACTTTATTATCTTACGTTATTAATCTGAAGACATAATGTGTAATCTGTCTTTACAGTATTAAATGCAAGAGAAGAGAAAGTCGTGTGAGCAACACACCAGACTATTTAAATTTAAATTTTTTAAATTATGTCACTTGTGTGTCAATCGTTATTATGAGTTTATTGCATTCAAAACTTTTTATGAATCTATGTAAATGATTTAAATAAAAATGAAAACGATGCAAAATCTGGAAATATTGAAAATTTGTGAAATATAGATTTATTCTTTCTCCAGTCATGTATAATTTGAAGAATTCAAATTTATGTATGTTTACTCCAAAATACCTTAAAACTTGTTTCAAAATTTTACACGAAGAATGGATTTTAAAATAACACGTAACCATGTATATTATAGAAATAAATCCAGAAAATGTTTATCCAAAATATTAGAAAACATCTTTTATTCCAAAGTACAAATTTGAATACAATTAAATTTCTTTATCATTGTCATTTGTGTGACATTATTACATATCACATTGTATAATGAAGAATTTTTAATGATAGTGGAAAGCAGACTATTAGCTACAATGCATACTTAAACTGCTAGTAAGTATGATCTAGTCTTATTATGTCTGTTGATCATTTTTATTTATAGAATAATTACCTTCTAGATTTACTTGTACAGGTTATCATATTGACAATTAGTTATATACCTTATAAGGTGCATTTAAATGTGTGATATATGCAATAATTTACAGACTACATTCTCGATTTATTATCGCTTATGAGATAAGCCCCTTATTCCAATGTCCATTAATGACCATTTGAAATTTCGTGACACCGCCTAATTAAACATATGAAAATTATTCAAAACTATCCTTATTAAGATATCATAGCATAGCAGTTGACTGAAATACAGTACTATTTAGAATCCCTTTATAATGACAGTTTTATTAAGATGAAATTTGTCTCTCTATATAGTATAAAATATCTTTTTAGTAAAAAGAATGTGATATTTTAAAATTGATACAGTATACAGTTAAGTGTATAGGAAGTTTCTATCATATGTTTCGCTAAATCATCAGTTATAAAATATTTCATCGTATATGTAAAGTAATTTATCTTTAATTCCGTTAAATATTATATCAATTTTAGCAGAGGAGTTAAAAAACATTTCACTCCTATATTGTATTAAAGTTAAGTATTTTAATATAAAATTCATTTTAAAAATCTACAGTATTAAAACACAAAAGTATTTCTAGTAAGTCCAAAATCGCCCAATCTGGGCATGCGCGAGAAAATTATGAACCAATTCGGGACGGGAAATTCCTTCCCCTTGATGCAGTGCAATATGAACATTGATGATAGAACTCGAGCAGACGACAATGATATTTCGCATGTCTATGGCAGACGCCTGATTAACGTTCAATAATAAAAACAATTCACACGATTAATTCACTGATTGATATTTTCCAAGGAAGTATATTAAAAATAAAGCAATTCGCGAAGCGAATACTTATCGGCTATCACCGTATGCACATTTTCATTTCTCCGAAAATTTTCCTACACAGGATAATATTTTAAGAGTTTTTGTGGCGCCATCTTTTATAATATAAACATACCATGCCACATTCTTATATTATTTTTTACAGTTTCTTAAAAGAAAAAAAACTTTTAAAATTAATAAATTGTCGGTGGTTATTGTTCTTTAAAAGTTAAATATTATCGATTGAAAACTTTGTTTAGAAAAAATGAAGGTAGATGTTTAAAATCAAAGGAAGTTTTATTTTATTTTATGTATTTATTTTTGTAATCTAATTTTAAATTGATCTCCTACATTTCATTTCTGTACTATATTACAGAAAAAATTAATTTAAAAAGAATATATTTAAAAATATTGATATTTTATATGAGTTAAAATATGCATAGAATAATTTATTACTAAAAATTTAATGAGCAAATTAACTTGCTTAAGTATTAAATGCATTCTTACTTATTCGGGCCCTGAGTAGTATATTCTATTTCTAAGGGGAAATAAATTGCAATCATAGAATGTAAAGAAAACACAAAACACTATTAAAATTTATTTTAAATTAAATTATTTTGCCTTATAAATTTATGGGATTTTAAATGTACTTTTATCAAAAAAAAAAAAAAAAAAAGAGGTTTTTTTAATTATTATTCTCAGATTATAGATGGCGCCACTGTCATATTGTGACTGAAATGGAATATTATAGATGCGAGGAAATTAAAATAATATGTATGAAAAACATTAAATATTGATCTGTGCTTTTTTTCTCCATTCTTATCATAATTTATATATTCTGTATCTCCTTTAATTATTCCAAACATTCTTTTGGTCATATTTAGAGCAAAATTAGAAAAAAAAAATCTTCGGATTTTAATTTTATTATATGGATTACGCTTAAATTTCATATATTGAAATTTCATGAAATTTATTCCCCCCTTACTTTTCAACCAAAAAATAATTGATTACAGCAGTGGATTTTAAACTGGTTAAGAGCAATTCGATTATTAAAACAGGGATGTTTAAAACTTTAAGCCGTGAAAAGATTTAAGATGCCCATGATCCGTCAAATTTTGACGGGTATTAACTAGTATATATAATTATACAAAAAATAAATATTTGTAATACAGTGATGTATTTCTCTAAATTTAGAAAGAAATTTGAGTTAATTAAATTCCGCTTTTTTTTTTTTTTTTTTTTGTCTATATTATGAAAGAATATATATATATTCGGTGAGATGCTCTACTTGATAAAAATGAATAAAATATTGTAAATATTTTTAAACAATACTATAATCTATCTCAATGTATATATACTAAGTTAATTACAGTCTAACATAAGGTTACATCTAATAATAATAATAATCATAAAATACTTTTCATTAAGTGCAGCAGTTTTAGTGAAATTATTTTAAAGTAACAAACAATTCTTCATTACCTGGATGGTGGACACTATAAAGCTTTCATTTTATTTATTTATTTATCTATTTTCAGATTATCATATTAAACTTATACAATTTTTCATATATACGTTTTAGAAAGCAACCACTTTAAACATATTAAAACTTCTGTACAACTATTTAAATAACAAAGAAAAAAAATAAATTTTAATCTTTAGTATTCTTTTGAAAACGTTTAAAATGTCCCATACTGACTTATACATTTTATCTTTCAAATTCAAGTTATTATCAATCAAATATGTATTTTGAACGTACAGATCAATTTTTTTTTTTTCGATATAAGCCATGCGCGCAGAGTTACATGCAAATGATACATCATCGGAGTCTAAAAAATTATGCAGATGGAAAAATATCCTATGTTCAAAATAACAAACAAACAAACAAACAAAATTATAATTACAAAATTTTTAATGTTAAAAAGCTAATTGTTCTTAATTTTATTCATTTATATCTCATGTAAAAGCTATTAAAAATTCATTAAATTCCAGCTAATTATGAAATATCTTGAGCTCCCAAGATTATGCCTGACAAAAAATTCTTTGTGATATATATATATATATATATATATAAATTAAACAAATAAATAAATAAATGAAGGAGAATTATTTTTATGGCTGTAAGAGAGAGGCAAATCTTTCTTAACATCTGCTAAAAATTACAAGTTTTAAAAGTAATTATTTTTTGAATTATTGTAAACAAAATTAGGGACAAAATTTTTATATTATCACCTTGCAAAGGTATCTAACCTCTTAAAATTTTTACAGACTTTATTTTGCAATTAAATTGCGCACAGCATATTAAAAACAAAAATTCTGAAAATGTACTTGTTTTGATAAGAAAGCTATTTAAAATATATTCTTGAAATTATTTGCAAAAAATACTCTACTAGATCTATAAACATTTTACGCATTTTAAACGCATTTTATACTTACGCTTTTGAAAAATTAATATACTTTATTGGTTAATTATTAGGTAGTTTCAAAATGCGTTGTCTCATTAACGCATTCAGCTGAAAAATCTAAAATTCAAAACAAGTCATTAAATGAAGGATTAAAGTTGCTTCATCAGAGAAATTTTAATTCCTTTGATCCATTCTCTAGAATAAAGCCTTTGAGCAGTACACGTTGAACACTTACTTTGAACTAATACAACAGTGTTAACAGCCGTTTATGAAAACTAAGCAAATCGACTGTCTGAGTAAGCTAGATTTTAATGAATTTGCTATTAATACTTTCTAAACTATTTATTTACCGGTCAAAAGTTCCAATTTTACTGCAATTATGTTCTACTTTAGCTTTAAAATATGTTTTTGACGTACGATAAAAAATTTCTGACGTCGAGAATAAATTTTCATGATTAAAATTCAAAGTACGTGTTGGATATAATGAACAAATGATTTATTAAAAGTCATTTTTTGTGTTATTTACTATAATTTAAAATTATTTTTAGATCTGCAAAAATTTTTTATTTTCTCATATCATATTTGATATCTTAAATTATATTGCTATCTAAATCGTATTTTTATATGAATAAATATACATACATAAATTAATAAAATATAAGATATAATTCGAGATAAGGCCAGTATTTTATTTTATTTTATTTTATTTTTTAATCACAGTAATACAATTTACGTTTTTATGTTCAATAGCTTTTTGGCATGAAAATTTGAATCATAATTATTATAAGTAATCTACTTCAGTAAAAAGGTTTTAATTTATCACAAACCACTGATTTATCAAATAGCTTATTAATTTATTAAGTAAATTAGATCGAGTTAATTCGTTGACAACATTATCGTAGAAACTGAAAAATCAGCTAACTAATTAGAAGTAGAAAAAAAAATCTAATTATTGAATTTACCACGTCATCGTTTTTCATCTATAAAATGCAACTTTTCATATGAAAGTGTAGACGAACCTATACAAGATAAGTAATACATGTATATATATATATATATATATATATATATATTTATTTATTTATATCTTTACTGCAGATCAGACGAACAGCGCACTGGAGCTGCAATTCAGCTTATTGACATAAATACTCTCTTTAGTTTTTATGCTCTGACTACAAACTTAAATACATGTGTAAAAATGAGTTACTGATGCATTGTAATCATGTGGTAAACGTCTAAAGAAACGGCGATTCCTTCAATCTTAAAACTTTAGAATTGGCTGACGAGGTGGACCTTTTTCATTTACTTTTTAAAAAGAAAGAAAGTCCAGTTTACGTTCTTAAATTCATTATTTTCCTTAACATTTCACCGACTCTGAGCATTGCTTTAAGAATTTTACTAACTCTGCGCATAATTGTTGTTAGTGGTGAAAACTCTTTTTCTAATCTAAAAATAATAAAAAATTACTTAAGAACTATACGCGTTTAAAACTACCTAAATAGGTTAGCGATGTTGCCCATTGAATGAGAATTGAATAATAAACCAAATATGAAATACGTTCGTGATTTTGTAGAAAATAAGGTTAGAAAGGGATTAATTAATTAATGGTTTAAACTTTCTATATTGTACTTGTTGTGAAGGAGTATCTTCATATATATTAGTTTTATTTTTATTTTGAAATAAATTTAAAAATTAAATAGTATATTTTCAATGAATAAATTTTCTATTAAAATATATTACGAAATTCTAAATTATCTTTTATATTTAAGAACATTTGTCTCTCGATAAATAAATATCTTATTTCTAATAATATTTTATATGCTAATCTATTAAATAAATCTGTTGAGAGTAAAAACATATTCTTTAAAATTAATAATTTATCCCTATTAATCTAAATGCATTTTTATTAAATAACGATCTTTCAGAATTCTAATCTCATAATGCTAAATCGATGTATAAAATAAAATAAAAAATGTTATTTTCATGTATTAACCTTTGCTTATCCATAAATTACAATTCGCTCTTTTAAATTATGCAAGTTATTTTATTATAGCTAAATTGAGCAATAATTGTCCATTGAAATATTAAAGGGTAATTTATATTTCTGAATGACAGGATGTCGTAATAATTCCTAGTCTTTTAGTCCCCCATGTGCGACGATTTTTAAGACGAAAAGTTGGCTTAAGTGATTAGGATAAATTTTTATAACGAACTCTCTAAATTCAAAATATTTATAATATTTTGTTCAAGAGACAAAGGAATGTGTTCGGCTAGGAATTTAGCGCTATTTAAAAAAAAAAAAAAAAAAAAAAGCTTGGCGTTATTCGGCAGTTGGATCGTGACTGCGAGATTGAGAACACTTTCTCTTCGCTTCTAAAAACTGATGTAGTTAAAAAAAAAATCACCAAACGTTAACGCAGTGATGTATTATTCACAACGCAAACCGATGATATGTGAATGCGATGATGTACTTGGAATTAAGTGCTCTGTAGGGGATATTATTAACAATTGGAATTTGTAAATTTACTATTAATTACAGTGCAAATCAGCAATTGTTCATTATATGAATATCATTAGGATTATTTGTATGCTACAAAATAGATTTTTTTAAATAAATATATTTAAAAATATATCAACATTTGGTAAAATTTTAAGCTACTAACTACAAAAGTAAATTTTTCCTGGTCAAGTACTTTTTTCAGTAAGGTTGATATATCGTATGTGTTTTATAAAAAAAAAAGTGAACATTTTTATTAATATTTTACATTATTGATTTATAAATTTATAAATTAACAATTAAACGTTAATCAAAATCTTTAGAGTTCTAGAGGAATTTTATTGCAAATTTTATGCCAAAGAAGCTCTGTTTTATTTAATCACTAGCAAACCTATCCGCCATTTTTCCGCTTGAAGCAATACTTGTAAAATTTTTGCGTTAAAGAAAACAAAATGCGAAGAATGTATGAGATTGAAATAAAATTGTAGTAAAATAAAATAAAAACATTTGAACTTTATGGTATTGCAAACGTTAGTTTGAGTTTTCGTACACACATTCTTTAGACGTTAACATTGAGAAAATAATTTAATTGAATAAAAAGAAAGCAGTAAAATGAAATCACTGCATGTACTATCGCTATAAAAACCTAATTATTGCAATGTAAACTCATTGAGAACTAAAACAAATAAAGCTCTTAATAAATACTTAATTTAAATATATAAAATAATTGCACGTTCATTTTTTTGGCATAAAAAGGAATACATTTATTTATTTATGGCATGAATTTGCTTTGTTTTCTATATAATAATTTTAAAGTTAAAATAGGGTTTTCAGTATGACAGGTGGTATTATTTCATTTGGTAGTAATATTTCGTTGTTACAAATATTTTTCTATCTTCTTAAATGAATGTGAAAATATTTTTGTTTTTATTTAAAACATAATAGAGCTGAAAGATTGTGTTTGTATCTGTTCGGATATTTGGAATTTATCAAAAATTGGTAAACACTTGTTAATGAGGACAAAATGTACGTCATACATTTTAGTTCAATCGGATACAAGACATATTAAATAAAAACCCTATTTTAATTAAAAATTACAAAAAAAAAAAAAAAAAAAAAAGGCCAAAAATAAATAAGTATATTTAAAAGGGAGTTAATATGGCGAGTTTGAAAAAATCCTTACAGTCGTTTTTAAAGGAGCTATTTACACAGGACGGCTATTAATTTTCTTGAACTAACCAAGTATATATTTCGGAAGAACATCTAATAGGGTGTTTATAAAGCAACTTTCAAAAAAAAGAAAAGTTAGAATCATTTCTGAGATACAGACTTACAGTACAACCTCCGGTTTTTAAATTTTCACCACAATTTGGAAAATCCATCTGTACACCGGACCTGTCTCAATTCTGAAGTTTCATTGATCTATCTTTGATAGTTTCGGAGATATGATAGCCAGAAGGTTCCCGACATACATACATACACACACACACATCGACCAATTGCCAAAAACACTTTTTTGGACTCAGGAGGCCTTAAAAGCATAAATCAGGTGAAAACACGATATCGAAATTTTGTACCGAATACAATACTTCCAAGTAGGGTGCTGGAAGTAAAAAATGGAAAGAAAAAATCTATAATACATTTTTATGTCAAAAAAACTGTATTTACATATAAAGAATTAATTTTTGACAGTTACAAACACAAAACAAAAACAAAAAATCTTGCGGTACTCATTGATTATTAACGTTTTCCAACTATACATAATCGTTGCAACGTTTAAATTTCGATGTATTTTGCTTATGCTTTCACAAAACAGACAGACAGTAGGATGGAAAGGCACAGAGGTAGACTAACTGAATTCCTAATCACTGTTAAATATTGTTAGAAAGTATTAAAAATGTTTAACACAAACTGAAATCCAATTCCAGCCTTTTTCTATTTGTAGCCCTAAATGAATTTGAATATTTTAATGCAGCCCTGTAAAGCTAAAGCCTAAGCATATCACAAAACATTATTTTGGCATACTAACAGTAAATGTCAATCTTATGAGTTTTGAAATGATGAGTTTTAGAAGTGATTTATAAAAATGTCTCTTCTAAAACGCAATGCATTCGTGTGTGTGTGCGTGTCCTTGTACAAAAACCAGTTGCACAGAGCCTATTAAAGCCATTTTAAATAGGGAACATTCCGCAGTGAAGATAAATATCATATATCATTTAAGAAAGTCTGAAAATATTTACGGACACTGCAGGCTGGCAGACGAACAGTCAGACAAGCAGTTGAATTAATTAAAAATTTCACTCTTAAAAATATTTAGAAAGTGCTGAAAATGTTTAATATAAACGGAAACGCAATTAAAAAAAAAATATATATATATCCAATAATAGGCCTTAATATAACTGAATATTTTTGTGTAACCTTGTAAATCTTAATAAGCATACTATATTCTAAAGAAAGCATTCTTTTATGCATAAGAATGGCATATTTCATTTTCCTAATTAATTATGAATTGTAAAATTATCAAAATACGATTCAAAGAAATAGTTCTGATGAAACGCAGTGTTTGGGAACACTTTCGGCTGTCCCTATACATAAACCAGTGGTAATATTTATTCCATTTTATGTAGGAAACATATGATAGCGAATCTGAATAACATATTTAAATTTATTTACAATTTGTGCAAAGTAAATGTCTTAAAATAAAGTTTAAAAAGAAATACCTCTCCTAGAACGCAATGCTTTGGAATACTTTTTCATGTCCCTGTGCACAAGCCAGTAATGGTATTTATTCCATTTTCAATAGGGAACATTTCATTGTGAATTTCAATAACGTATATCAATTGCAAGAAATTCTATAAATATTTAATGGCGTCAGAGCGCGACTGAAAGACGGAGATATAGACAGGCAAACCGAAGTATTCAGATAACTTGGGTGTAATGAAACGAATTAGTGACTTATAAATCTTATTGAAATATTTTTTTTTTTTTTTATAAAGTTAGTTTTTTTTTCATTAAAAAATAATAATGATAGTAATAATAAAAGCATTTTAAAAGTTGTTAGTATTGATTAAAACATCTTTTATTTTTCTTTTGGTGCATTAATATATATATATATATATATATATATATATATGTATGTATGTATATATATATATATTTATATATATGTATATATATATATTTATATATATATACATGCTATTTTATAAACTATTAATGTTTTTGTCCTCTAAAAATGAATCCGAGAATCACTTCTTAGATAATGCAATTAGTCTCAAATCTATTTGAACCGTCAAACATATTATTTTGTTTTGCTAATTATCACTTTCAGACATTCATAAGTATATCATATCTTCTAACATACGCAGTTCCATCTTAACAGTTCTGTTAAACTAATGCTTTATCCCTTTCATTCTTTAACCATTTTTATAATTAATTGAAGACGAACTTTTATACTTTATTTCCACATTGTTTTGAATCGACTCAAATTGAGCACATTTTTCGAGATACGTTTCAATTCATAAAAATATTTCGTTTGTTTTCAGTGTCTGATTGCTTTTACAAACCTCTGTAATTTTAAATATGAAACATATTATCCTTTGAATATTATTTCAATGTATTAGGCACAAAGCGTGTTATAAAAAATATATAATTTTTTAGATGATATTGTAATTTTTATGCAAAAAAAATGTTTGTTCTGCAGTAAAAAAATTTGTGTGTCCCAAACTATAAAATAAATATTAAAACATATTATTTTTAAATAAAAAATTCTTATACATAAATTAGATTTTTAAAAGAAATCATCTTAAAAAATTTCATTTTTTATATGTATAAGAGAGATTATTAAAGAGAAAGCAAATAGATTACTAATTTTGTATTTGCAAACAGGTACGCTACTTTTATATTCACTATCATATTAAGGTTAATACTATAAAAATAATATAAATTTCTTCTTTACACTTTGTTTAAAAGAAACAATCTTCTTAAAAGAAACTATTGTTATTTTTATGTTTCAATGTGTTTACACAGCTCGAATAGTGGACAGTATCATCATTGCAATGTACTTTTTTGTATAACTTGTTTTGAGCAACAATTCTCTGTTGAAATTGCATCCATTTAGTCAATAATTCTGAAGATTAAGTACTTTGTTAAGTAGAATCGATTAGATAAATGGTTGAATAACGCAATTTTATTGAAAGCAAAGAAAATTATACATTCGATTTATTTTTTATAAGTTAAAAAGTTTTTTTTATGAGTAACTTACATTTTTAAAATACCAAGCAATGTGAAAGTTAAGGTAATTACCTAGTTTAATGAAAACAATAACCTCTCTAACGAAAGACTTAAAGATATAAATTATCATTCATTTAAGATAAAAGTTAAGATAATATGAATTTATATTTCAGAAAAATATAAAAATAATTATGTTAATAATTTATTTTAACACATGTTTAATTATATGTACGGAATATAAAATTATTAATGTAATAAAAGAAATATTTTTATAAAACTCTGAAATGCGAGCACCGTACTACAATTAGTTAGGTCTTCCCTCAAAAGGAGTAGCCTGAGCAAGTTTTCTGACAAGGTAAGTTTAGTAATAACATGACTTTTGGCAAGTGAAAAAAATGAAAAGTTACGCCAAAATAGTTAAGGATACAAATTCAAATAGGTAAGGAGTTATTATAGGAAATTATTATAAATTTTAAAGGAGTTTATTAAAGGAGTTTAAAGGAGTTTATTATAAATTTTAGTATTTATACATATATATATACACACACACACATATATATATATATATATATACATTACTATATATTTTAAGTATTATGATTTTCTTCTTAGATCATTATAATTACGTACAATAACGTATTATTTCCTTTCTAAAACAGAAGATCACAAATGTATCTAATGAAATCGCATGACAAGAAATCACTAATTCATGAAACCGAAATTTTACGTTTTTTCCGTTGACGATTCATACCTGTGCCAACAAAAGATTATTTGTGTATTTATTCGTGTGTTTGTGATCATTCGCTTTCTAAAACAACATATTTAAATTGATTTACTATTAAGAATATATATATATATATATATTGTGAAAGAAAAAGGGTTTTATTTCATGTTAAATATTTGTGAAAATCTGAGTAGCAAGAGAAGTATAAAAAAAATGACACTCTTCTGGCAGGCATGTGTCACTCACCTCGCATAATTAGTATAGTTAACACATTCGCGACCGCATGTTTTTGTCAGAAAGCTCCGCCTGTGGGGGTCATTCTTGTATATTACATTACTACAAATCAATTTTTTCTGTATTCATATTTATAATATAAATGAATATGCATTAAAATTATACTCTTTCTAATCCAAGTATTTGTTTCCACAGTGCATTGATGGTTCAAATGTGAATATTGGGCATATTGTTAAGAAATAAAATAACCTACATAAAATAAAGAAACGCGCACTGGCGGAGTTACAGATTTTCAAATGACGTGAATTAACATCAGCGGTCTCGAAATTGTTAAGCATGACAAGATAGTCAGTATAGTTAAAATGAGTTCTCTTAACAATATGAAATGTTGATAAAGCAAAAATTGATAAAATGAGCAATATAAAAACAACAAATTGGTGCACAGAATTCTCCAGAAAATGCATAAACTGAAGATATGAAACATTTATTTTGTTTAGTTAATGCAGACAGAAAACATATAAATGAACCAGACAGAAAATATTAATTAACCAAAAAATATTTAGACCATCATCCGGGAAACCCTTCGTTGCAGGGTAGGAAGAGCTGAAGGGTAGAATGAGTGTTATAAAAGCTACTAGGAAAAATAAAAAAGTAGCTTAGTTTTCTACATCTTACCAAGAGTAAAAGGAACTTAACCACTGCAGTTCTGAATGCAAAATGGTAATTTCTGTAGATGCAAGGGAAACCAAATAATAAACTGCACAATAATATAAACTATATATACTTAAATGTATAATATACTATTTTTGAAACGATTTAATTATTTAACTTATCAAGGTATTTTGTTTTAAATTTTGTTCTAAGGTTTTCATTTCACTCTCCTGACTTAGGGAATTTTTCGATACTTTTCGAAAAAAAAAAACGGAAAGTCTTAGCCTGGTGCGTAACAGCATTATAAATACTTACAAAATGGTTGTGTAACGTACTTACCAAAATGATTAAATATATCACGAATAAAAAACCTAAACACACAGAAATACTAAAGAAAAAACATTTGAAATACCTTAACTGTTGCGGATAGCAGATATATTATAAAAGGATATCCATTTGATTTCGCGGTTTCGTTCAAATTGCGTAACTTAACTTCAAGGATTTTGGAATGTTGCAAATACTAGCAATTTGCTAATACTAGCAATTTGGGAAAATAAGATACTTTTCAAAACTTTAGTATTCATACACGATAACCAATTAGTTAAACCAATAACTTCAAAATCAAGATCAAACCTTTTATCATCACTAATATACCAAGATTCCTTAACTACATTAATCTTATAATATTAAATTAAAGAACTGGTGTACAATCAATATTTAAACTTAAAAACTACTTCACACGGTTTAAACTTAATGAAAGAACTATCGGTTTAAAAAGGGCGTGGCCATTCTTCTTCAAGTGCAAAACACGTGCTACTGGCTTGGACGAAAAACAAGACTGAGTCTTGCTCATGCTTTTGTAAGAAAATTCTACGAGAGCTTAATTTGTAGAATTCCTTTGCCAATGTATTTTTACTTACACTTTTAGGAAAACCAATTAGTTAGTTCTGATACAAAAGTTTTACAAAACGAATTTATTAGAATATAGAACTAATTTTATGAGAAAAAAGTTAGATTTGATATAAAGAATTGATTAGAATATTTAAATATTTTTTTAAAGCGATGTGCATTATTTTACGCAATTTTTAAATTTATATTTTATGTTTAAGAATAACATTTATAGAATTAAAACTCAAAGCTACGTTTTTTAAACAAGCATATAATTTATTAATATTTTATTATGGCTTAAGAAGGTATTCTTTGTGAGTTTATTTTTTGAAAATATTTTAAATACGATTAAAATAGAACACTGATAGCTAAAGAAGAATATACGTTGATAAAAGTTATACGGGGTATATTTGATATCTAAATTGTACGAATAATAATGAAAGTTTCTTTTCAAAGCAATAATATTTTAAATAAACTGTTGCAAATGAGTCTGATGTATTCTAGACAGATCAAAGTACGAGTAATGAATAAAAGAAAAGTATATTTATTATGTATTTGAAATATGAATAAAAGAATTTTTTTTTCTATACACCCTAAAATATACATTTTTTAAATGAGCTTATTAAAATTTAGCTCAATGTAGTAAGTTTGACAACAAATGAAACGAAATTATTAACGTTTCATGCTACGTTAAACATAAAAATAAACAAATTGTACGAATAAAATTTGAAAAAAGTTAGTTTAATATTTATTTTTTTAAAAATAATATCTATCCAAAAATCTTATGTTTCACATTGTTCTGCATAGAAATATTACAACTAGAGAAACAACAATTTCCTTTTTTACAACGCTTCTCTCATATTTCAAAGTATGTGTAAATTTAGTTTGGTAAAAAATATAAACATAATATTTTAATTTTATTAAAATTTAGAGTTTAGATTCAGATTTTTTTTTCTTCATTTACAAAAGAAATTCGTGTTTTCTTCCAGAAGAAATAATTAATTTTGTAATTGCTAAAATATTTAGCCATCAAAATCTCTCTCTCACGTTTTTTTTAATGAATACCTTGTTGTGTATTATAAAATATTTATTTATTTATTTATTTTATTATTTTATAAATATTTAGTTTTCGATATAAAAGAAAAACATACAAAAGAAAAGAAAAGCTTAAAATATTCGTCCGTTAGAAGCTTTTTACTACTAATGCATAATTTAGCAATTATTGTTCATCGCATGACAAGGACATTACATTTTCAAAATAAATTGATGCAAGCTGCTTTAAATCTTACACAGTATTAATTTTACGTCTTATGAAAAAGTTTTCATTTAACAGTTTATTTCAATCGTCTGTTGTATTACCTTGAGTTGAAAATTGTCTTAAAAGAATTATCTTATAAGTTTAACTAATACACACACACACACACACACACACACATATATATATATATATATATATAGAAAACAATTGACAGGAAAATATATAAAAATATAAGTTTTACTGATTAGAAAAACCAACAGGAGAATTACAAACCAATGCGCAAGATTGCAGCGAAAGGAAATGCAAAACTTTGATATAGTAATATATAAATGCAGAAATATATAAACGAATGAATGAAATTAAATGTAGAAATATATGTACACAAATGAATGTAATTATACCCCAAAAAACACTGAGATCTTCATCAGGGAGGCCCCTCAGTGTAGGGGTGAATGAGAAGTTTCTGAAAGGACAGTAGCTATAAGCTAATAACTATCCTTAGCTACGGTAGTTATTAGCTAAGCCGGTAGTTATTACCTATTAGCTTAGCTATCAGTAGCTAAGCTAATAACTATCCTTCTTGTTTACCTTCGGTAATTCTCTTTTGCATTGTATATATTTTTAAATGAATTGATGTGGTTTTATAACTTTTACAATTTGATGGTTTTATAAAATATTTTAGTAGTTTTATACATTATATGTATGTTTGATTTCTCTTCAGTTATTGGTGGTTTTCTGTTTGGTGAGAAGTTGGGGGCTAAGGACAGTTATTAGCTTATAGCTACTGTCCTTTCAGAAACTTCTCATTCACCCCTACACTGAGGGGCCTCCCTGATGAAGATCTCAGTGTTTTTTGGGGTATAATTACATTCATTTGTGTACATATATTTCTACATTTAATTTCATTCATTCGTTTATATATTTCTGCATTTATATATTACTATATATATATATATATATATATATGTGTGTGAATAAAAAAAATTACATTAGCTTGTATTTAATGAATTCACATACTAAAAGATTTTCTTTTAAAGTATATTTAAAATGAATTTCTTGCGAGTTGAAAATAGTGAATTATCATTGTTATTTAACTTTTGCTCATAATTCAATACAACTATACCATTTAATTATTAGTTACATGTTGTATTATGTTATTTATTAATTACATGTTTTATTAATGCTTGTTTAATTATCGTATTTTAGTCGTACTATTTTGATTCCTATTTGGTACATTTTATTGAAACCATTCTGGAACTTCTTTATCTTTTAATTTTGTTTTCTAATTAATTGCTGTACGATGTAAATACATATAAATTATACATTGTTTTAGTATTAGAAACATAGACAGTAATAACACATTTTTCACGTAAATATAAATTTAACAAGCATTTTGTATCAAATATTTACGCGTTAAGTACCATTAAAACGCTTTAAATATAATTATATTATTAAATATAGGCTTGCATTATTAAAAAAAGATTACTTTTCTCATAAATATAGAACAGGAAATATAATATGCACTAAAATTTAAAGTAAAACATTATAGCAATTTATTTAAATCTGGAATGTAAATAGTTTTTAAGCACCAAACACCTCGTTATATATACATATAGATTTTCTATATTCGCTTTGTTTTATTCTTATTATTTTATTTCAATAAAAATAAAACAATCTAAATATGAAATGTGATATTGAAAAAAATAATTTTCTTATTAAGAACATTTTCTTATTATTATTATTACTAGCAGGCAACGCCCGCTTCGCTGGTCCCTATTTTTAAATGAATCACTATAATGAATTCTCAAAATTGCATTAATTTTTATCACGTGAAAAAAAAAGAGAAACAAAATCTGAGTAGGAAAAATGTCGCACCGGGTTCTCACTGCCTTCGGAAAAAATTACCAAAATGCTCTAACCCTTATTTCTATTATTTTCCCACTTCGCCCCCCCCTCCTGTCTATCCTAATAATTTTACAAATTTGAAAATATCCGCAATCGATTTGTAAGTATCAAAAACCTCTATGCACCAGTTTTGAACGATATATCTCTATTTTTATTTTTTTGCCGCTCTACTCCCCCCCCTTCCCGCCCTCCCAATAATTTTAAAAATTCGAAAATATCCGCAATCGATTTGTAGGTATTGGAAACCTCTATGTACCAATTTTGAATGATCTATTTTCTTTTCTTTTTTTGCCCCTCTGCCCCTCCCCTTCCTGGCCCTCCTAATAACTTTACACTTTTGAAAATATCCCCATTCGACTTGCAGGCCTCTAAAACCTATCTGTACCAATTTTGAACGGCCTAACTGTATTTCTATTTGTTTTTTACCATATCCCCCCCCTTCCCGCCCCACCTAATAATTTAAAAAATTCCAAAATATCCGCAATCGATTTGTAAGTATCGAAAACATCTATATACCAAATTTGAACGATCTAACTCTATTTTTATTTTTTTGCACCCCCACCTCTCCCCCCCCCCCACCTTCTCGGCCCTCCTAATAACTTTACACTTTCGAAAATATCCCCATTCGACTTGCAGGCCTCGAAAACCTATCTGTAAAAATTTTGAACGGCCTAACTGCATTTTTATTTTTTGTGCCCCATAGCCCCCCCTTACCGCCCCCTCCTAATAATTTTACAACTTCGATAATATCCGCAATCGATTTGTAGGTATCGAAAACCTCTATATACCAATTTTGAACGATCTAACTCTATTTTTATTTTTTGCCCCCCCCCTCTCTCCTACCCCCCTTCCTTCCCCTCCTAATAACTTTACACAATCGAAAATATCCTCATTTGACTTGCAGGCCTCTAAAACCTATCTGTATCAATTTTGAACGCCCTAACTGTATTTTTATTTGTTTTTTCCCCATAGCCCCCCCCATGCTGCCCCACCTGGGGGCTGAATTTCTAAAATTCTAGAAATTGGTTTTTAGATATTTGCATTAGCTATATTTTAGAGTAAAAATTTCACGTATATCTATTTTTTCGTTTCAGATATATAGGATTATGCGAAATCACGTTTTACGCATGTGAAATCACGTTTTGCCCCCCCGCCCCCCTTGGGGACCGAATTTTGAAAATTCCAGAAATTGGTTTTGAGACTTTTGTATTAGCTATATTTTAAAGCAAAAATTTTTTTTTGTTTGAGATATGAAGGATTTTGTGAAATCACGTTTTGCCCCCCCTCCCCCCCTTGGGGGGCGAATTTTGTAAAATCGCTTCTTAGTGGATGCCTACGTCATAGAAAGAACATTGTCACGAAATTTCATGCTTCTAGGTCCAGGGGTTTGGTCTGGGCGTTGATAGATCACCCCCTCACTCACTCAGGAAATGTTCTTTTATATATATAGATTAAATGTAAGTAATTTTATATTTTAATTTCAAATATTTATGATTGAAATTGTCACGTTCATTTATATCCCACTTTTATCTCTGATAGAAAAATCAAGAAGGGTATAAAAGAGGGCTTGGAATCTAAAAGGGTTTTAAGAATTTTTCTTTAGAAATTCTTTTGTCTCTTTCGATTGTTTGCCAGAGATGTTCCCTTATCTTACCTATAGCTTTTGTCGAAAACTCTCTTTAAAAGGGTATTCCCATTTTCTATGCTTTAAAAGTAAAATATTTCAAGTGTGGCATTAAGAGTTATGATCTTTCACTCGATTTTAATGCAGCGTTTATTAAAAGCTGTTAAGATATTTAGTTTGGAAGAGGGTGAATTTCAATTAAGTTATATTTTTGTTCTTATTTATTCAATTTATGAAAGATAAAAGGAAATCCAGAGTTCATATTATTACTTGATTGTACTTCAATTAATGAATTTAAAATTTTGTTTTCATTCATATATTATTTTAAAGCAATTGTGCACACGCACACACACACACACACACACACACACACACACACACACACACACACACACACACACACACACACACAACACACACACACACACACACACACACATATATATATATATATAATTTCAAATGTTTGCACTGATAGTATTATATTACTATATATATATATATATATATATATATATATATATATATATATATATATATATATATATATATATATATGTATATATATATGAAATAAGGGCACATAAAGTAAAAACAAATTAATAATAATTATATTTTATTTTTAGTTTCAATATCATATTATTGGCTTGTTCGGAAAATAATTCCCTTTTAAAATGAAAAACAATTTTCTTATATTGCATAAACATTTTATTGAATTATATATTCTCCACTTTGATCGGTTTCTTAGTTATCTCACGAGTTGATTTTGGCAGTTTTCATATATTAATAATTTGTTTTTTGTTTTCATTAGCACAAACTGGTTTTCCAGAACGTAATGCATCCTCAACGTCAAAATTGCTGGAAAAAAATTCGGTAAACCAATTTTGACACTGACGTTCTTTAAATAAATTTTCTGTATACACATTTTATACTTTTTTCCTTGTTTGAACAGTATTTTTGCCTTTTTGATAGCTAAAACAAAATATGCTGAAAATGTCTCTTCTGATATTCTTTACTTGATAGGGCATAACCTATTGAGTAAACGAAACCTATTGAGCAGAATAAAACGAATTTTTTCACAAGCAAGCCTTGCTATATAAGCTGTAACAATATATAATGGTAATGCAGCTTAATTGTGAAGATGGCGTGAAAAACTTACAATTAAGTCCTCTGCTGCGAAAAACAAAATTACTTTGAGAACAACCCAATATAAAAATGCAATATACATACATATGCACTCATGATTGGGGAAATTGCAACACCAAGAAGGAATGCGAATATAAGAATGATATTTATTAGGCACATACATTATAGTAGGATGAACAATTGATTAAATTTTGAGGAAGTTTTAAGTAATATATTCTCAGAAAACAGTACATAAAGCAGCGACCTCTAGGAGCAATAACTACAGTTATCTGCCGAGGCATTGAATCGAACAGCAATTGTATGACATATACGGGAACAGCATTTCGTGAAGCTTCAACAGAATGTCACAGTTCATAGACCGGAGTTGCTGGTGAGTGGTGGCGGGCCACTCGCTTTTCAACGATTAAACAGTCATTTTCATTGGCGCGAGATCAGGATAGCACGCTGGCGGCCGGAGCAACGGCCGAAAACATTCTGTATCAACAAAGATCCAGACAATACAGCTAACTTGTGGTCGTGCATTATCCTGGTTAAATATTGCGCTACGGAGGCCTTGAATATAGAGAAGATAGGCGGGCCTTAACTCACTAGAAATTTAATGGCCGCTATTCAGAGTGTCGGGAATGCGAACAAGAAGTAATCGAGACCTGTATCCAGTTGGACCTCACACATCACTGCAGGTGACGAACAGTGTGACGATGTGGAATACCAGCTGGCAATGTGCTTTATTCACAAAGCCGTTAAATACGGATAAGTCAATCCTGATGCTCTAAACAGGATTGTGATTTGTCTGAAAGGCGATTCACGCCATTCCTACGTCCAGGTTTGTCATTGATCACACATTAAAGGCGCCTATATCAGTGTTGCAGTTTTGAGTGTAATCAAAATTTTGGTAGTTGCATACTGAGTCACCACCTGGAGTTATGGTATGCGATACTATTGGATACACGTCTCGATCCCCTCTTGTTTTCATTCCCGTCATTCTGAATACCATCTATTATATTTCTGACGAATAAAGGCCCGTCGCTTTGCCCTATATTTAAGGCCTTCGAAACGCAACTTAATCACGACTATGCACGACCGTGAGTTGTCCGCATTGCACAGACCTTACTTGATGTAGAATGGGTTCAAATGCTGCTCTGTTCAGCGCGTTCTCCTGATCTCGCACCAATGAAAATGACTGTTTAATCGTTGAAAAGCGACACCCCCCTCCCAACCACTCACCAGTGACTACGATCGATGAATTGTGGCATCGTGTTGAAGCTTCATGAAGTGCTTTAGCAATACATGTCATCCAATCGCTGTTGGATTTACTACGTAGGCAGATACGTGTTCTTATTACTCACAAAGGTAGCTGCTTTATGTACTGTTTTCTCATTACATATTACTCAAAATTTCCTGAAACTTTAATCAATTGTTCTTCCTACTATAATATATGTGCGTAATAAATATCATTCTGATATTCTCATTCCTTCTTGGTGTTGAAATTTTGACAATCATGAGTGTATATAACGAGGAATGCAAAAGTCAAATTTTTTTTTCAAAAAGTATTGATCGTAGCACTATGCTTTTTTCACTCAAATGCACAGAAAGGCATGGGAGTTTTTAGATAGCAAAAGATATATCGGCAAATTAGTCTAAATTTATTTAATCAGATGGCGCTTTAATTGTAAAATTATTTTTTACAGTGGCTCAGTACATTCAAAAACGTAATTAGTACTGTAAATGCTAAATGTGACTGCCATCATTCATTAGAATGCGTTTCAGACGAATTGGAAATTCTCCTAAAAAAAGCTTCAGTATTTGCAATATGACATTATTTGATCAGGCTTATTTGTTTAAAATGTGAGCTGCGAATACGTCGCGATATATCGTTAAAAGGTCTAATATTTTATCTTATATACATATGTATAAATACCATGCTTTTCCGTACATTTCAGTGAAAACCACATAGAGCTATAATCGATGCTTTTTGTATTACATATTTGTTATTTTTTCTTTGACTTTTAGATCACCTGGCATATATTCTTAGGACATAATATCAATGTGCATCTATTATATTCCTAGCAGATATCGGTGGAATAACGAACTGTAAGCATAATAATTTCTATGTCTCGTAATATTTATCACCTCAATTTATTTTATTATTTAATTATTTCAGAAAATTATCTTTAACCTGCTCCCCAGTTGTAAAGGGCTCCATGTCCATTTTTTTGCGAAAAGATTTAGCAATGCCTCCTTGATGTTTTTGTTTTGCTTTATTACATAAGCATATTACATCATTAAAAACATCAGTATGTAATTATAGCTAACAGCATTTAAATATGCATTTACAGCTGGAAAAAACAATGTTACTCACCTGAAAAATTATATTTTTGGGACATGGTGTCCTTTACTTCAAAGTACAGAAATAACTGTGATTTCCTATTAAAAAAAAAAAAAAACTTCCAAAGTACAGCAATAAATAAAAATACTAATTAATTATTTATCTTTTACTTTTCTTTTTAAATTCTTATTCAAAATAATAGCTTGAATGCTAAAATTCTAGTACGTTGAAATATGTGTACAAAAAGGAAAAAAAATGTGTTCATTTAATAAAATAATATTTTTAACTTATGTACTACATAGAAAAGATATATTTAATCTCATGCCTTTAATGTAGTTTTTCACTTTTTAAAGATGTATTATAAAATATTACATGTCCTCTTGGACATTTTTCTCGTTAATTTCAATTTATGTAGCCTAATTCATATTTTTTTTTCGACAATTCCTACATAAAAATGTGTATTAAAAGAGAGTTTTTATTACTTTTATTGGAGTTGTTATTAGTTTTTAAAAGAGAGTTTTATTTTTAAAATTAACATTAAAAACTACAAAAACCTTTAAAGGCGATTGTTATTACCTAAAAAAATAATTCTTTTATTATACAACTTAATATATTGACTTCTTAAGATATACGAATGCCTTTAAAAGCCGATTTTAGATTCAAATACAACAGTAAAGCTTCATTCTTTACCTTATTTCCATGTCAGGTTAAATTTTGTTTCTATCTTATTTAGATTCATTCTTGTAGTTTTTTTCAATATTGGCAATCTATCAGTATTTTACTTGCATTTACCTTTTCGTCGAAACGTTGGTGGAGGCCTCCCTGTGGAGACTCAAAAAGATTTTGGGTTATGTTTGTTTGCCTGTTCGTCTCGCGATAGCGGTCGCAAAAATCACGCCATGGACTTGATATTTGGTACACATTTTCATAAGCGAGACAGAATTAGCTGTATAGTTTTGGGTGTGTAGTCCATTTGTAGTTCGTGTGAAGGGACAAGCCAGATATTTTCTTATCATTACAGCCTATGGGAAGAATTTATATATATTGCGATAGCGGCTTCAAAAATCATGCTATTGATTTGAAATTTGGTACAAATGTTTGTAAGCCACATAGAATTAGTTGTGTTGTTTTGGATGTGTATACCATTTGTAGTTTGTGTACTGGGACACACCAATTTTTTCTTATCATTACGGCCTATGGGCAGAATTTGTACGTGCCGCAATAGCGGCTGCAAAAATACAAATTAGCACACACGTTCAGGCTCTATATAGAAATAGTTGTATGATTTTTTATGTCTATATTATTTATGGATTATGTACAGGGGCACACCAAAATTCTTATCATTACGGCATTCTAAGTGAATTGCATTTAAACGCATTTGAACACCATTACTTTGCAATAAAAAATTAAATTAACGTACATTACTGACATGTTTGAACTTATGATTTTTGCAGAAAATATGTGCTGTTAGGCTTCCTAATTAATGTACAGGACCTTACAAAAGTGTTCTGGCAATGCCACGTAATCATCCAAATTATATCGAAATTCAAACAATTATTCATGAAAAACGTAGAATAAGCTGAATAGTTTTTACTGGTTTATACAATGTTTATGGGTCGTTTAAGGAGACTCGCAAAAGAATTTCGTGACATTACAGCCTATGGACTAATTTTTATTTAAGCGAGTTTCTGCTGCATTGAATATATCGGAATTAACATACATTATAAAGATGCTTAAAAGCATGTTTAATCTAAAAAAAAATGATATGTGTAGACTGAATAATTTTTTTGCAGAAACACACGAAAGAATTCCGATGACGTACAGTAATCATCCAAATGATGTAAAATTAGGTTGAAATATCAATGAGTTATAATAAATTATACAGCTGTTTACTTTTCTAGAGTATAGTTACTGTGGCGCCTTTTCCGGGATACATAATATAATTTTCTTCTATAGTCAGTATTTCTTTAAAGTGTATTTTAACATGTTTACACCCCATTAAATATATTGAGAATTGTGAAAGAAAGTTTCTCAGGGAAAAAGTGTGAGCATAGAATTGGCAATTGGTTTACATGTTTACACAAAATAATTCCGATATGTTATGAAATTATTTTGCAGGAAATTTGGTGCAAGTATTTATGAATTACATCGAAATTATACAAGAGTGGGGGGAGTGGCACCCCCTCTTCCTCAGAAACGTTTCTGTTTATGTAGGAAGTCAATCGAATCAATACATATAGATTATATAATAAGGAATAAATAAAAATGATCTGTTGAATAATGAGTGATGCAAATAGGACGTTGAGGCTCCTGATCTGCAGATCCACTAGTAACATTTTAGATAAAAAATTTTTTTTAAGAAGCATTAATACTAAAACATTTTTCAGACTGACTACACTATTCCCGTCTGAGAAAAGTATTGCGTTACAATAATTATTCGTATATATTTTGTTTGTTATTATAAAATAAAAACTTTAAACTATGCATTTATAAATTGATAAAAAAATAATTAGATTCATTTTAATTTCTTCGAAAATATACTATATTAGGAAGACATTGTAAGTATAATTTCTGTGTATCTACATGGTTAAATATCTACTAATTTTATATTTTGAAATTTTACTGTGAGATATGTATATTTGTATGTTTGTACACAGTGTAAAAAAAGTAGAAGGACAGTCGATTTTCATAAATTATTTTCTGTATTTTTATCCAGGCTATTAGAATTTTATACAGATTTTGTTTAACAAAGTTTTCTTTAATCTCACGTAAAAATGAAATCTCTACTACTAATGATAAGTGCATTGTAGAAAAACTAGCATTTATGATTTCGAGAGTGTACAAAAAGTAGAAGGACACTTTCCAAAATTTGTTTTTTGGTGGATTGTGCATGAGTAAAAAAGTAAATACTGAATTTTCTTTAGCTGTTTTTGTTGAGGTAAACGTATTTGGTTAAGAGCCGCCTTGTTATCTTCTTTTCAGACTGCTTTAAAACTATTTCAAAAAGGGGCAAATTTTTGCATACGAAATTAATGGTAAAGGTATTAGACAGATTGTTCGTATACTGCACGTCAGCTCCAATACACTTTCTAAGTTTATCAGAAAGCCAGATAGAAATAGGAAAAGAAATAAGACTGGTAAGCCTAAAAAGTTAACGCCTTGAGATGTAAGATAACTTACTCA
Organism: Salticus scenicus; assembly: GCA_963930645.1. Lineage (NCBI taxonomy): Eukaryota > Metazoa > Arthropoda > Arachnida > Araneae > Salticidae > Salticus > Salticus scenicus. Next base: position 324,597,927 of record OZ005654.1, read on the forward strand.
TAAGCTTAAAAACAGCAGTGATAGTAATGCAAAGGGCTAAAATTTAGCAGAACTTACTCATGTGTCAAGTCAAACAGTTTACAACTACAGAAGATCCAAATAATTCGTTTTCAAAAAGAGGAAGCATCCTCCAATGTGGAAAAAAAAATCACAGATTGGTTACCGTTTTCATGTGTCAATGATCTCACATCAGATGGGACTTTTATAATACACTGCTCAAAACAATTAAAGGATATTGTAAGTCTTATATAAAATAACGGTATAAGCGAAATCATTTTTGCAGAAAATGGAAGAAGATGGTCACAAATACAATTTTTTTCTCGTTTTCAAACATCAGGGTATGCAAATGTTGAGTTTGACCTCAAAAATGACGTTTTAGCGGCAGCGAATGAAATTTGACTTTGCACTAAATTAAAGACAAAGCGGAAAAGAATGGCCAGTATTCAGTAAGTGCGTTGTTTCGATGATTGCGATGTCTTAACGAAGTGATTTAACCAATTCAAAAGCTTGGAGAGTTGTTGCTCGGTTACAGGGGGTCCAAACACAAACGAAAGTAGCCGAAGTCACTAGAGTTTCGCAAAGTGTGATTTCCAGGATCTGAAATCGGTTTTTGGAGACTGGAAATGTAAGCTGAAGGCCAGGGCTAGGTCGTAGACGTGCAACAACACTCAATGGAAATCGATATTTAACGCTAGCGGCTCGGAGACTTGGAAAAATGAATGCCAATCTTCTACAAAAACAACTTCGCTCAGCTACTGGCACAATAGATTCGACTCAAACTGTCCGAAATCGGCTCCACGCTGTAGGTCTGTATGCTCACCGACTAATAATGTGTGTTACGTTAACAGCAAGAAATCGTCGCGCTCGCAGGGAGGGGAAAACAGAGCATGTAAAGTGGGGAGAAATGAATGGCGCAATATTTTTTTCTCTGGCAAGTCTCGTTGTTCTGTTCATCATGATAATAGGCATATTTTCATTTGTAGGAAAAGTCGCACTCGAAACAATCCTGCGTTCGTGCACAGAAGTATCAGATTTGGCGCTTGGAGTGGGGGGGAATCCATTGATGGGTACACTGATCCCTACATCATTCGAAATGGAGTTCTGACCGGTCGTCGATATAGGGATGAGATCATTAGACCTATTGCTATAGCGTGGAGCCAGTTATGGACAGTTTAGGTCAAAAATGTGGCGCCAGTAAGCGAGAGAAGGCAATTGTTGAAGAAGAGAGACATTCATATTTCGGCATCTCCGAGCCGTTAACGTTAAATATCGATGTTCATTGGACGTTGTTGCATTCTATAACCTTGCCCCGATCTTCAGCCTGCATTTCCAGTCTCCGAAAAGCGGTTTCAAATCCTGGAAATCATACTTTGCGAAACTCCAGTGGTTTCGGCTACTTCAGTTTGTGTTTGAACCCCCGCTAACCGACCAACAATTCTCCAAGCTACTGAATCGGTTAAATCACTTCGTTAAGACATCACAATCATCGAAACAACACACGTACTGAACACTGACCATTCTTTTCCGCTTTGTCTTTCATTTAGTGTAAAAGCCAAATTGCATTCGCTGCCGCTAAAACGTCATTTTTGAGGTCAAACTCAAAATTTGCATACTCCGAACTTTGAAAACGAGAAAAATTTGTATTTGTGTCCCTCTTCTTCCGTTTTCTGCAAAAAAAATTTCGCTTATACCGTTTTTTTATATAAGACTTACAATATCCTTTAATTATTTTGAGCAGTGTATTTTCACACGAGAAGAAGTTTAGCATAGACGATTTAGATGGTTTCCAATAATACTGACATTGTCTGAAGAATGTAGAAAAATTCTATTCAACTCGGCAAATGAGGGTGGGGGGAGTGATGATCTAGCAAGCATATAGGTATGGAAGAAGAACAAGCCTGGTCTTTTTCAGTGATATGCAGAAACATATACGCTATACTGAAGTGTTGAATTCTGAAGTGCCCTTATCGCTCTGAATAAGGAGGAGAAGAGTGGATGTTTCAACAAGATGAAACCGCCATTCACATCACCATAGAGTTAAAAATTAGTTCGTTGCAAATAATGTGCAGGTTTTAACTAAGTCAGCTAAAAGCTCTGACCTTAACACTGTGGAAAAACATCTGGCCAATGCTTGATCATCAAGTATATGCTTTTGGAATTTTTTTTTTAAATCTTTACTGAGATTCGAGTAGCTTTGTACAGCTCATAGGTTATTTTTTGCCAAACATGAGTCCAGTCTTTGTATGTTTCACTACCAAATAGAATATTTGAAGTCCTTAAAGCAAATGGGAAGAGTATACTTTGCTAATATTGCTTGTATTTTACATTTTGTATTATTGTTCTTCTATTTTTTTTACAGAGTTAAAAGAAGTAAAAAGTATTTTTGTTGTCATTAATAATTTATTTTTAAAAATCATGTTAATGATACTGACATTTTCTTGTTAAATGATCTGCAAAATGTTACACATAAGAATAATTTTATAAAAATAAAACATACCCTTTATTTCTAAAAATATCTAGTTTCCTTCTAATTTTTTTTACACCTAAACGCTTTATCTGATTGAGCTAAAAATTGGTAGGTATATTTCATAGTTTACCGTAAAAGAAAAAGAAACTGTATTGAATTTCATGAAAGAAAAAATTATTATTCGTGTACAAGAAAAAAAAAGTGGAATTCTCTACCGTTACTGCCGATATATTAAAATTATATATAGTGCGCTATAGAAAATATCTACATTTGAATAAGAAAAGTTTGGTAGAAATGCTATAGATATTTTCTTAAGATTTATATAGATTTTTATGAGTGTAAACGTATCGTTTTTCTGATAGGGATACAAAATATAATTCTTATACATTGCGGTACATAGAGTCCCACTATATGAAATTCATTTAATATTTTTTTATATTTAAAAAAGCCAAAAATAATGTAATATATTTTACTCTGCTTTTCTACATATGTATATTATGGGAAATAATGCAGGGTACATTTCTCATACTTTTCCTGTTACAAAGACGCATGAAAAAATTTCCATTAAAACATTTGCTAATTGTACGAATTTCATTTTGTTATTTTAAATGGAATTAAAACAACACACTTATTAATGGAATTAAAACACACACCGAGTTTTATAGATTTACTGACGAATAATTATTACTGGAAATTTCAATTATTTCTCTTTTAAATATTATAGAATGTTTTTTTTCATAATCACAATTTGTTCTCAATGTTCATTACACTTCACTTTATTACAGTAAACGTATCTTTTATTTCAGCGAAATTGTAAATCGTTCTTGTTTAGTAGGAAAAAATTAGATTAGTCTTTTCAAAGAAACGTTATTTTTAGGTTATTTCGAATATCACTATGCGGTTATAGGAAATTTTCTAATTATTACCTTCAAATATTAGTATGCTTCAAATGTTTCTTAAAATGCTTAATCTATGATAAATGTATAACTAGAGAAATATACGATTCCGAGGGAGTTTTAATTTTTTCTTTCACTCAAGAACCTAAAATTTTTGTATTACATACGGGTATATATATATATAAAATAATAGGGATTTTTTAAAGCATATAAATTATTCTGCTGAATTATGTTGAAAAATTAGGTTCACAGTTATAAATAAATTTACCTATTCTTTGCGTACATTATTCAGTCAACGCCACTGAAGAAGTACTGTTTTAATCTATGCTTTCATTCTTTGATTTTGTTCATGATTTTTGATTAAATCTTTCATTTCTATATGTGATTTCATTTTCCTTCCTGAGAAATAATGTTTAAAAAATGTTTATATATATAACTCATCGTTCAATAAGTTCCAGGACTAATCCCCAGATAGCGTCGCAAATGAAATATTTCTGTATAGGTAAAGTAAACCTAACTTTCAAAAGATATACGTTAAAGTTTCATGATATTTCGATCGTTTGTTACCGAGATATCAAAGTTGTAGTAACCCTACTTTTCATGTTTTCAAAATGAGGGACAAAGCTGAATTTCGTTGTTTAAACATTGTTTTTCATGGACAAAAATTTTGTTGAAACTGTGAAGCCATTGCTAAATTTCAACAATATGTTTGCCTATCACAAAGCAATCATTAATGAACTCATGAAATTCAGCTTTGTCCCACATTTTGAAACCCTCAAAAGTAGGGTTACTAAAACTTTGATATCTTGGCAACAAACGATCGAAATATCATGAAACTTTAACGTGTATGTTTTGAAAGTTAGGTTCACTTTACCCACACAAAAATATTTCATTTGCAACGCTATCTGGGGATTAGCCACGGGACTTATTGAACGACGTGTTATATATATATATATATATAATTTTCTTTTTTCAAATAAATCATGTTCTACAGGTTGTGCCATTTAAATATTTTCAATGCATGGAAAGGTATTCAATACATATATATATATATATATATATATATATATATATATATATATATTGATTTTACATCCATAAAGGGCATTTATAATAAGATATTTCGTTGCCTTTCACAACGCAGAATAAATTTAAGATCTACAAAAGTATTTTCAAAACTATTTGCGATATGCTCCATCAGCAGAATTTCATTTGAAATTCTGATTTAAATCTGATTTTCCTTAAAATATTATTAATCCGACTTATAAAATTCACCACTAAGCAAAAATTAAAATGAAAAAGTGGGCGAACTTTTTTTCATTTATTTTATTTAAATTATTCAGTTATATATCATAAAATAATATTCGTTTCGAAAAAAGAATTTTTTGTTTCAATATAAACTTGCAATGTTAAAAAGAGTATGCTTCAAATGTACATTCGTATAATAATAATGTTATCGCAGTATGTGCGTTATTTTTATTTTCAAATTACATTTTAATTTTAATTTTTTATGTATCGGTTTGAGTTAAAGTAAAAAAGTTTTATTATCACTTAGTTTATCATTTTCATGTATAAAATTTCATGCCTAACACATTAAAAACTAAATTTTAAAAAGAAGTTTGAGGCACATTAGAAATTAAATTGGTTTCTTATTTAATCACAAAATCCTTACTAATTATAAAACAAAAAACACTAACTAACATAGAAATGAGATACATCCAGTGTTGCCATATTGGGCGATTTTTTTATTTAATAGTCACCAATAATTTTAAGAAGTGTTGTTTGATATACATAATAGACGATTAATCATCGATTATGTACATTAAATATCATTTCTGAAAATTATTAGTGACTGTTGAATAAAAAAGTTGCGCAATCTGGCAACACTCTTTACATCAACCAGAAAATTTTAAAAATATTTCATTATAATGGTTTTGTGAAATTTAAATTGTGAAACCTGCCTATTTAGAAAATTTTAATTCATTTTTAGATCATATTACTGCATAACAAATAAATTAACTTCAAAGAGAATCATAGGATAATGGACGAGATTAAACCTTCTTAGAAATAAACCAAAAAGAAAAATCATGCAGTTTGCATAAACTTTGCACACGCACATATATATATAGTCATTTATATATATATATTTAAAGCGTTTCAGCTATTGCAATAAAATACACTAAAAAACTAGTTTATACAGATAATAATAATTTAAAGTAAAAAAAAAAGAAAAACTTTCTAAAAATGCATTGTATCTTGCAAAATGTCATAGCTATTGAATCTGGTTGAAAGTAAAGGAAACACAATTTCAGTTAAAGTAAGAATGAAAAATGATGCGATACGCACCGATTATTAACACTTTCCAACTGTACATACTTGTATAGCATGACTTTCAATTCTCTTTGCCTATGTTATTACATAACGGACATTCAAAAGGACTGAAAGGTATACAAATAGGGCTAATTAAATTCCTAATCATTCTTAAACAGTGTTTAAAAGTGTTAAAAATGATTAACATAAATGAAAACGCAGCTTTTAATGTATCTGAATATTTTAGTGTAGCCCTGAAAATTTAAAGGCTAAGCATAGGATGTTCTAAAAAAATATTATTTTAGCACATTAATAATAAATGTCATTTTCTTTATGATTTTTTGCAGTAGAAAGTTATAAAAATGTAATTTATAAAAATATCTCTCCTAAAACGTACTGCATTAGTATTTATTTAGTTAGTTATTTTGGGGGGTGTCCCTGTACGCAAACCAATTGTTCAGGATTTATTAATGTCATTTTAAAAAGGGGACATTCCATACTAAACTGGAATAATATATATCATTTTTTAAAAATTCCGAAAATATTTACGAACGCTGTTGGCCAAAGAGGAACAAATAGATGGACCGTCGGACAGACAGATACGGAAATTCAAATCATATTCATTCTTAAAAAATGTTAGAATGTGTTAAAAACACTTAATGTGAACGAAAATGCAATTCCGCCAAATTTCCAATAATAGCCCTTAATATAAATAAATATTTTTGTATGGCCCTGTGAATTTTAATTGCAATCATACTATATTTTATAGAAAGTATTTGTGCATATAAATAACATATTTCATTTTTAATGCGATTTCTGTAAAGTGAAGTTATTAAAATTAGGTTTCAAGAAAATCACTCAGGGACAACAATGCTTTGGTTTATAGAAATACCTCTCATTAGTGGTTTGGAATACTTTTGTATGTATCTGTACACAGACCAGTAGTGATACTTACTTCATTTTCTACAGAAAACATCCATTAGTAAACATGAATAACATGTTTACATTTCATTAAGTTTTGAGTAAAATAAAGGTATTAAAATATAATTTATAGAAATACCTCTCATGGAACTCATATAATTAAAATGCGATAAATATATCGAAAAAAATGTTTTCATGGTTTGATAACGTTGTGAATAAAACTTTCACTTTAAAGTTACTAAAATGAAATATAATGGGTGAAAAAGAATTATATTTTGAGTGTTGAACAATTATATTTTGATGCTAAACACAATTTTTGAAAAATAAAATAATATAAAATAAAATTAATGTTAAAATATATGTTCAAAAAATCATTTTGTCAAAAAAGCAAATTTTCATTTTTTTTTTTTTTTTTTTTTTTTTTTTTTTTCAGATACATGCTTTTCTATACATATAATGGGATGAAAAATTATTAGAACGATTTAATGGAAAGACAATTCTGTTTATTTTGACTAAAAAATTCACATAACTGAATTAATTAATAATTGAAATAAAAACATATATATCATGTGAATCTTGAATTATAACATAAATATGTGAAAAATATTGACCAAAACTTTATATTGTTACGATAAGAGGAATTTGATATTTAATAGTTATACTATAGGACTATACTTAAGTGCTAAAACTGATAGTGAAAAAGATGCAAAAATATTTCTGCACTTGACTGAAAGCAAATTATCATAAAATAAATAAATAAATAAATAAACTAATATTCAAAGTAAACTCTGCTCAGTTCCTCCTTATATATATTTTCTCACAAATTTCTAGTATAGTAGTTTCTCGACTAGATTCTCGATATTCGTGTTAAGAGAAATTAATTTAACTGTTCGCTAGACACAGAGACAGAATAGAATGTTCTACCTGATGGGCTACCCGTCGTTTAGTTCCATACATTTGTTTTTCTTAATTTACTAATTTATGTTACTGGCGTTAGTTTTGTAGTTTAATCGATCCCGATAATGCATGTTTTTATGAAATACAGTTCTGTTCTGCTACAATGAAAAAAATCTCAAATTTCGAATAAACCAAGAAATTTTCTAATTAGAACATTTACAGTCACATTAAGCCAGTATCATATATAAAATTTTAAAAGTAGTTTGGTCGCTTTACGATGTAAATAGTCCTCAGAATGGACGTTTATGCGAAATTTTGCTTTATTCAGCCATATTAAGAAATTCTTAAATATCAAATAATTTATTAAGTTTCCAAAGTTAGATTTTCATAGTTAATTATGTTCAGTCCAGCATTATAACTTACAGTTTGAATTTGGTTTGGAATCTTTAAAGTTAAAATATTTTTTTAAATGTAAGTTTAAGCAAAAATTTGCCCTTTTCTCCCTAGTAGAAAATCTTAAAGTTCTAATAACTTTGGAAGTTTTTAATTTAAAATATTTTAAATCAATAAATTTCTTCCTAGTGTCATGACTAATATTTTTAACTAAATTTTCTCATTCATATGCACAATGTAAATTATTTTCTATTGAATATAGTATCTTTATTGAATATAGTATGTACTTACAGGGTACACTAAAACATTTGCCTACATTACGGGCTATAATTGGAAATTGCTGTAATAGAATTTCGTTTTTAATAATTTCAAAAGAAATTAAAATTAATTTCTCATACCCATACGGTAAATAAAGTATTTTTAAGCTTAATATTAAGGGTTTGCTTTTTCTTGTATATTTACAAGTTTTGAGATTCCCTGACGGCTGAAGTCAAACTTTTAGCGTTTGGTTTTTGTCTATGTCTTTTTACTGAGTAACATATAAACAAATAATTTTACATAATTCGGATGCTGTATTTTGTAGTTAATATAAGGTTGTTACTTGAAAAGTTAGATAAGTTTCAAGGAATAGTGCTGGGAATGTTGTTTGAATAATTTGCGACGAACATTTAAATTAATAATAGCTTTGAATTCCTCGTAGATGTATACAAAATAATTCAAGCAGGTGTTGAAGGGTATGTAGCCCCTGTTACACAGAATTATTTATTAAATAATGCTGATTCGAAGATTATTTAAATGAATTGGTACAAAACAATAAACAAACACAACAAAAAATAAGAACTCGCAACAGTTGTTTTGGGTCGGAATAAGCCGCTTTGTTTGCAGCTCTCGCGCTTACTTTATTCACCTGATGAAGGGTAGTGTGTTATTTCGACAACTGTCGCGCGTTCTTATATTTTATGGTGTTTATTAACATGGGGATATTGAGATTCTTATTGGTAAACCCCATTATTGAGCATGTCAAAATACTCAAAAATGAGTTCATGGGTGTTCAAATTTAAGTATATATTGTTTCGGAGCTATTTTGAGACAATTTAGCTCATTTTTAACAAATTCTTTTTAACAGTACATTTTACTCGAAAATTATCTGACATAAAGATACAGATTTTTAGGTAGATTTTGTGTTCTCCAATCAAAGAGTTTAGATGTGCAGAATTTATGTGGTCTTAGTGGGATGAACTGTGTACTTTAAAAATGAATATAATATAAATTATTTTTTATGTGTTCTAAGTTTTATCAGTAAACAATAAGTGTTATAAAGTCTACGGGGAATTTAAGAGGAAGTAATATTTCGAATATTTTATTTCGTGTACAATTCCTTTGTATCGTAATAAAACGAGAAAAAAATCACAGAAAATATGTTTTTTTTTTTTTTTTTTTCACAACTAAAAATTTTTAATAATTTAATTTTACTAATTCAATATTATTTTTTTTAATGCATAAATGAAACAAATATATTTTATTGGTATGATATTATTATTATTATTAATTTCAATTGATATTTCCCACTTGACACAATAATAATAAAACTTAGGAAAAAAAAATGTGAATTTTAAATATATTAAAAGTAAATTTAATGCATATATGCTTTATGTCCTGCATATATAACGCAAAAGTTAAACACTTAAAGTAACTTAATGCATCCAGAAATATCAATTAATAAGTAATATATATTAAATGCTTTCACAAAACCGTTTTTTTTTTTTTTAATAATAATATTTGGTTTTTAATATTAGTGTGTGAAATAACAGCTACTCCATTTGTTTTTAAAATTTCGGAAGTTGTTTAGAAATACAAACTTTAACAAAACTAAATACTTTTTAAAATTTTAATGAACTGAATGCAAATGTTCAAACACAGTTTAATAATTCTTTTCTTCTTTTACTCTTTATAAGAAATGAGCTGTTGTCTTTCATAACAATCTTCTCTTTAAAGAATTTTTATCATTTTCTCTGTTGATTGTTAAAATGTAACAATATGTAGTCATTAAAATTATCTCGACGTCGTCGAAACAGTCTTAACAATATCAGTTAAGAAACTTATGTTTAAGAGTGAATTTATATTTCCGTAATACTTATGTTTTAACTGTTTAATATTCAAAATTAAAACACTTGAACAATGACCCGTGAACAGTTAAATTGAGAAGAATATTTAAATTTCGTAATATATGCTTAAAATTTATTCATTTAAAAATATTAATAATGTCTTTTAATTTTTATAGCTAATTTAATGAGCTACGTTAGGAAATGTCTTCGCAGAAATTTCTAATTCTTATTATTTTAAGATATTAATTCATTATTCCTATGCAACTTTTAATCCAGACTAATTCAATAATTTTAATAAAATGTCATTATAGGTTTTTAAATTGTCAAATATTTTTAAATATTTCTAAGTTTATAAAAAAAATGAAAAAAATACATTATCACGAAATTATTAGTCTTATAATAATAATAATAATAATAATAAATATTTCCTATGGAACATAATTATATTTTAAACTAAAAATCTATTAAAATATCGAAAAAAATGTTAAATGATAGCATTTGGAAATACATATACACTGATGGAAAAAAAAATCCCAACACCAGGAAGGAGCTGTGCTAGATAAACGAAATTTGGTTGGCGTGTTTATACATCTGAAAGATGACGTCGATTCAAATTTCGAGCTACGCGCATAAGTGAGGTGCTAGTAAAGACACTATGAACATGCAAATGAGGTTTCCTTTAAATAAGCGCTGTAAGGTTCGTGATCGTTATTTACAGTTGAGATTTGACGTAGTGGGTTAATGTTAGTCAACGATGCCTCTAAGAAGACGAAGAAGTCATTATCAACAGCTCACTGAGTTTGAACGAGGTCGTGTAGTAGGGCTACGAGAAGGTGGGTTTTCTTTCCGCGATATTGCAGAAAGACTTGGCAGGAATGTATCCACTGTGCATGAGTGTTGGCAGCAGTGGTCAAGGGAAGGAACTGCCTCAAGAAGACCGGGTTCCGGGCGGCCACGTGGCACTACTGAGAGGGAAGACCGCCGTGTTCGGCGTATGGCTGTGGCTAATCGTACTGCGTCTGCAGCTGAAATTCGAACTGCAGTTGGCACCACAGTGACACAACGAACTGTTACAAATCGGTTACTTCAAGGACAGCTCCGAGCCAGACGCCCTGTAGTGTGCATTCCACTGACTCCAAACCACTGCCGTTTGCGACGTGAGTGATGTCAAGCTAGAGCTCATTGGAGGACGGAGTGGAGATCTGTTGTGTTTTCTGATGAAATCCGGTTCTGCCTTGGTCGCAGTGATAGCCGTGTGTTGGTTAGAAGGAGGCCAGGTGAACGCCTGCTAGCGACCTGTCTGCGGCCTAGACACACAGGGCCTACTCCTGGAGTTATGGTTTGGGGAGCAATTTCGTATGACAGCAGAAGCACTCTCGTGGTTATCCCACGCAGCCTGACTGCAAATTTGTACGTCAGTCTAGTGATACAACGTGTTGTGCTGCCATTCATGAACAGCATTCAAGGGGCTGTTTTCCAACAGGATAACGCTCGCCCTCATACCGCTTTTGTAACCCAACATGCTCTACAGAGTGTCGACATGTTGCCTTGGCCTGCTAGATCACCAGATCTTTCTGCAATCGAGCACGTATGGGATATCATTGGACGACAACTCCAGCGTCATCCACAACCAGCATTAACCGTCCCTGCATTGATCGCCCAAGTGCAACAGGCATGGAACTCCATCCCACAAACTGATATCCGACACCTGTACGACACAATGCATGCACGTTTGCATGCTTGCATTCAAAATTCTGGCGGTTACACCGGTTACTAATGTACCAACATTTCACATTCGAAATGGCTCTTTTCGGCAATGGCTCTACCTGTGATCTTGAAACTTAATTAAATTAAATATGTTACCTAGACAAATGTATTGCTGAAATTTCATTACTGTACAATAATGTTTTCTTGGTGTTGGCATTTTTTTTTTCCATCAGTGTATTTTATAAAGAAAAGTTTATAAATATATATTTGTTTATAGTGGTTTCAGCTTATTTATGTATTTAAGTCACAAAATCATAATTTTAGTGGTCTTTTTAGACTACTAAATTTTATAATTGTTGACGTGAAACACGCTAGTTTATTTAATAAATCTTATTTCTCGCACTCTGAAGTAATCAATATCAAGCTTTTGTTTATTTAGTAACTTATTTTAGAAAGCAAATAATTAAAAACTTATGGCTTTTCTCATTTTCAGGTGTAAATTTACCTTTCAATTTTATTTCATTATAATTTATGGATTATTGATGTAGCAGTTTCTTTAGAAGCACAGCACTGAAATATAAAGTGATTACAAAACGACTTTTCCCATTTGCAGGCATCTACTGCTAAATCTAATAAATGAAATGAATCCACATTTCCTATACAGGCTGTGGAAGATATGTGGAGATTAATTTTAAAAGGATAAAAATAAAGCAAAAAGTTATCAATAGGTGAAGTTTTGGAAGTTTTGAAGCTTTTGTCACGAACATACTATAAAATGTATACTTCTGATGCAGATTCGACAACTTCTTTTCAACATACATGATTTTAAATCTGTTGGAAACTAAAAATGTTAATACTTATAATAAATGCAAGCAAAATAGAATATGCACAGTTTCATTATGTTCGAATAAAAATGCACAAAATGGAAAAATCATACATAGTATTAATCTCCTGGAAAACGTTCATTCATTAATCAACATTTTGTTCTCTGTTACCACATGCTATTTTCTTTCAAATTTACGCAATTGAGGTAGATAATGCAAATTTAGTTGGTTATACATAACAGCAGATGCAAAATATCCCCCTATTGACGACTTTTGATGCTATTTTGTTTTTTAGAGAAATTCTTTCCCTATGTCTTCCACAGACTGTATTTGAAATTTCGTTCATTAGTTTTAGCTGTAGATAAATCGAAACCGTGGAAATTACTTTATGCCCCCTGTATATTTATATAATAAAGCAGTTAAATTTAAATCAAAATTCTACGTTATCAAGTGCCACTGTTAATAATTAAATGTGCGTATTTTAACATTCTGCACTATTTTTAATTAACGTGTTAAAATGAAATTTGTTTCAGTATAGACATACAACAGGAAATTTATTGATTAAAAAAATTACATGTATTATACATAAAATTTATCAAAAACAGGATATCAGCTCATTAAAATAAATAAATAATTATTAATGTTAGAAATTTAAACTTTTATTTTTTATAACATTATTAGCGTTCTCTTTTGACAATGACACAATTGTGTATGTCATTGTTTTATAACAATTTTCAAATTTGTTCTTATTCTCCTTTCATTGTGCTTGCATACTCTCTTAATGAAATTTCATTGTTATTTACACATAACAAGATTTCTATTAAATAATTAAAAAAAAAATTGTTTTAAACTTTTGAGAGGACTTAAATATATATATATATATAAAAAAAATCTTTTCAAAAATAATTTAATTAAATAATGAGAAAGGCGTAAACGACTTTTTTTTCTTATATATATATATATATATATATATATATATATATATATATATATATATATATATATATATTAAAGCCTTGTCATATTTATTTCTAAAATTATGAATGTAAAATGAAGTAAATAGGATACAAAAAATTACTTAAAAATTTTTAACTTAGAAAAAAAGTGTATGTTAATAAATCTGGCTAAGTTAATTTTTATATTTTCATGTGAAAACTCTTTCTTACACTTTTCATAATAAGAGCAATTCCTATTTTTACAGGGAACTATTCCAACATTAAAAAAAGAAGTCCTCTGGAGTATTCGTTAAGGAAACGTTTCAAATTACTTTAAAGACTGACAACAGTTTAATTAAGTTAAAAATAAACTTTTATTTTGCTTGGATTTTACAATTTTTGTTTTTGACGGCACTCTCTTGAGTATATTTTAAAATTTTAAAGGTATTTTTTCCTGTACAATTACGTTAACCTAAATAATATTTCTGAGATTTAACAAAACATATATTATTCAAATAATATCATAAAATACTAGTGGAACCGAAGATAAAGAATCTCAACATTCTTTTTGCATCACTCGTTGTTCAGCCAATCATTTTATTTATTCCTTATTCTTTAAAATAATTACGTCGTATATATATATATGATTAACTCGCTACAAAACCTCATACGTTTCTGAGGTGGGGGGGAGGGGAAGTCTCCCTCAACTTCCTATTCTGTATATCTGTACATATGTCTGTATATATATATATATATTCTTGTAACTCATAGCCTTTTGTTCCTTTCTTGTAACTCACAAACGCTTGTGCCAAATTTGATGTGAAAGGATTGTATAATATATCGGAATTATTTTGTGTAGCACTGTAAACTGAGTACACATTTTATACTTACTATTTTCTACAGAAACCATGTTTTTAAACATTCTAAAAACACATAGTTATTTCACATTTTTAAATTGATGTTAACCACCTTAAAATGGATTTATCAGAAAAATCGTCTATAGACCGCAATGGTGCGAAATTCTTTTGTGTGTCTTTCTTCACGGGTCAAAAACTTTATATATACGAATAAAAAGTATACAACTAATTACTTGTAACATATTAATTAATACTTGAACAAAATTTAGCATTATTTAGAGGATTAAAAAATGTGATCGGAATTGTTTTGTGTTGTCCTGTAAATATTTTTTTAGACTATACATATATTTTTCTAGTGAAAATATGCATTTATGATCTTGGTAAAGTATTCTAATTCTTACACAGAGTATAAAGACGTTAAAATGTTATTAATTAGAACTATGTTCGTAGTCTGTAGTTTAATGAAATTCTTTTGTATATCCCTGTAAACGAGCCATAAAGATTATATCACAATTAAAAAATATATAACTTTCTATCTGTAGAGCTTTTGAATAGTTGTTCGAAATTTGACATGATTTAATTTGTATAATTGTGTAACCATAGCCTCCTAAACTAGATGCCTGTCGCGTAGCTTGGAAACTTGGCAACAGTTTAAGCGGTAGCCAGTGCCACCTGGTACAGATTGCTCGATTTTTTTATTCAACAGCAACCAAAAATTTTTAAAAATGGGATTTGATTTACGTAAAAGGCGATAGAATTGAAGAAACGTCGATTATATACATCATATATCACTTCTTAAAATTATTGGTAACAGTTGAATAAAAAAGTGGCGCAATCTGTACTAGGTGGCGCTGTCTACCGCTTGAACAGTTGCCAAGTTTCCGAGCCACGCGACAAGCATCCAGTTTAGGAGGCTATGGTGTAACATTGTTGGAACACTTTTTTAAGATCCCATGTTTAAACACACATATTTTTACAGAATGCATGCTGTTAAACATCTGAATACTGTATGTTAATTTCATTTGTTGCATGCAGTGTAACCATGTTAAAATGTAATAATTACAAAACTTTGAATAAACACCATAAAATACAATAAACTCGCAACAAATATTTTAGGTCGAAAGAACACACGACCTTTCGTCAGGTGAACAAAGTAGGCACGAATGCTGTAGTCAAAGCGGAAACGCACCGCTTTGACTGCAGCCCTTGTACTCTGTTCGCCTGACGAAGGGTCGTGTGTTCTTTCGACCTAAAACGATTGTTGTGAGTTTATTGCATTTTATGGTGTTCATTCGAAGTTTTGTAATTATTAATTTAAAACGCCAGTTCTGTGGTGCTTTCTTATTAAAACATGTTAAAATGTGTTTAAACGAAATTCTGTTATCTGGCCGTAATGATAAGAAATAATTCGCTACACGAATCATGAACAATATATACATCAAAATATATACAGCTATTTCTATAACGGAGCATGAAAACTATAACGCATAATTTAATCGTATTATGGTACTAGAGTAGAAACATTCTTAATATTATATGAGGGACGCATTAATTAAATGTTAGGATACATAAACTATTTTGTTATTGTTATTAATTCATAGTTTATTATAACAAAAGTTTCTTTTTTATATTTTTATTAAGAAATTACACAATCTTTTGGCTTATTTTTATTAAGCATGTTAAAATATTAATTCATAAAAAGGCATGGTTTACTTGTTAACAAGTTGAGTTTAATTTTAATGCTTAAATGGGCAATTAAATGAAAACAATAAAAGCAATGAAGTAATATCATCGTTAAAATAAATAAATAAATAAACAATATCCACTAAGTATTTAAAGTTTTTTTTTTTTTTTTTTTTTTTGTAAAGAGCTTTTTTAATTATTATATTGTTCTTTCTTGTAATATATTCTTTATAGTTTTTTAATAAAATATAATTTATAAACAAGTTTCAATTTCTTTTCAATACTTCATTAGCTATTTTTGTTTAATCTCCATCTATAGTGTTTATTGTAACAAATATAATAGTTTTATAAAATCAATATAATTTAACGCAATAAGCCATCCAATGGCCCCTAATCTCTTTTATTTTATCAATTTAATTTATAGACACTTTAAAACTTCTTAAGAAAAATAGATAACTCTTAATTTATCTTAGGGAAACGGGCTTTTTTTTTAATGCTTATAAGTTGAGAGCAGATTTCTTTCTTAAATATATTTTCACGAACAAAAACTCCCAAGCATTTTCATTGTTCGGATTTATTGAGCTGGAAATAAATAAAAATGTTCAAATTTATTTGAAAAATCTCTTAGTAAATTAAATCTTTATAACAGATTTTTTTTTCTTTTTTTAATAGTAGGTAGTTGCCAAAACCTTTATTAACTACACTTAGACTTTTATTAAACCTAGAGGAACACTGAAAGAGAATTATGTTATTCACATCTTGAAACTAAATTGTGGTTATAGTAAAAATATTTCCATGTCATCTACATAAATTCTAGTTCCCTTTGCTAGCAAGTTCTAAATTCCTTACTAGATTCCTAGAGCGTTTTTCTATAGTATCGTGGTCGATCTCATTTAAAAATTTCTGAAAATAAATGTGAACACTTGAAAGAAGTCCTAGTAACTGTAATTTTGTTTTATGACACATTTTTAGTAAATCGCGTGATAATTCCGAGCAATAATAATGGCTCGTGATATTCATATAATTCATAATGTTATTTCACCATCTAGAAAAATGTATTAACTAGAATTTCTCGTTAATTTTGTGTATACAGGTTATTTGTTTACATAATACTCATAAAACTATAACTCATAAATCTATATTTCTAGTTTAGGGATTCAGAAAATGAATACTTTTTCATTCTAGATGTAGGCATTATATATCTTTTTTCTCAGTAAACAATATACTCTAGATAATTTTACCCGTGTTACATTCTTGAATACATGGAGAATTTAGATGAAGAAAAAAAATACTTTGATACGTTTTATGAAAATAAAAAATTCATGAATTCTAAAATCTTCTGATCCTATGCTTGTTCTATTTTTTTTTTTTTTTTTTTTTTTTAAGCATATACGATATTATTCCTAAGTTAAATTTTAATAATATAAGTTTAAAAATACTTTAGAACATCTTAGACTTTTTAATAACTTAAAGAAATAATATTGTGCAAGGAATTAATTTTGTATAATTTGCCAAATGATTTGTTAAACTTAACCATCTGACCGACGCGACGGATATATTCATTCAATTTGCTGTTGTGTTTTTCAAAACACACTTTAATTTCAAAGTGAAAATCGTTGATAATAATTATCGAACTTTTCTCCAGGTCTGCAGTTATATTTTTAACCTCATGATGAATGAAACATTATTTTAGAATATTATAATAAGTTTGCAATGGAAAAATGGATATATTTTCGACTTTTTCAAAGCTGAACAGAGAGTTACGTTTTAAAGAGTGAGTGTCACTATTCGGCAAGTACAGTAATATTTCAAGTGATATAAATCTCCGCACAAATTCAGTAAATAACAAACATTTAAATAAAACTCTAAATATAAAAATTTAGTCAGTCGGATGAATCAAAGTATATAATAAAATCTTCAAGTTTTAAATAAAATTTCTTGCTTATTTTGAAAATTCACTGCAAAAATTATCAGTTTATGACTAATTTCCTTAAGACCTTTACAAATTTATGTGTAATCAACATGTGTTTAATTTTAAATTAATTAAGCATTTTTTTTAATAAGTGGAAAAATTAAAAGATAATATATTATTAATATACATAGGAAAAAAAGTTTAATTATATTTTAATTATAATTTAACTTTTAATTATGTTGACTTATGAAAAGCATCTTGTCTTTGCATACGAAATAATTCTGACACTTTCCCTCCTTTATAATGAAATAATAAAAATACATTTTTATATTAAAACAGAATTTTTAAAAACTTTGAATCATAAGTTAAATTAAGGAATAAAATTCTTTAGTTTATTAAAAAAAAAAAAAGAAAAAAGATTTTTTAATATTTTCCCTTTTTATTTCATTACAAAAAAATTAAATGGACATACTTATGAATAATTACTTCTTCTTCTTAGCGTTCACACGTCTCCACATTCAATAAAAAAAAGCATGATTTTTGGTTAATTATACCTGTTCATAACTAAATTCCGCTTGTGTTATTTATTTTACAATGTGCTCCATTAGCTAGATTAAAGAGAATTAACTAATTCGTTTCTTTTAATTATCAGTCGAACAACAATATTTACTGAAGCATTTAAAGACTTTGTATAGTTTAGCAAGACGATTAGAACTAATTTTTAAGTATTCGAGTCAATTTGCTATTAAATGCCGAGACAATATTTAGAATGTATGAAACTTTTAGGTACAACAGAAAATATTAAAAAAATAATAATTATTTAAACAATTTTAATGAGGACAAAATAATATTTTTACTGCTGGTTTCATTAAAGTTACTCTAGAACTGCTTAGTGGGCTGCCTACGACGGTCTGAAATTCTCTATTAGAGATAAACCGGAGATAATGTCAGCATATATTTCATCGAAGTAATGGCTTCGTTTCATCCAGATGCATTAATTTTAGGGCACATGAATTACAATACAGGAATGATTTATTTTATGCGCACTAGTCACTATTAATGTACACGATGGTCTTTAGCTGTCTCTGAATTCAAACTGGCAATCACGACATGAGCAGTGTGACGCTTTGTCAACTGTAAATTTCAATTCTTATTTATTTACAGAATTCTCGAAATAAGTCATGTTTGCACAATATTTAACTTGAGTTTCAAATGTCCACATTTATTTATAGAATAATCATGTCTGCTATACATTATCATACACAAACATGAGTAAAATTAATTTTAAAGTTAATAATTTTTATGCTAAATCTTTTAATGGAATGTTGAATTAAGTTCAACATGGGCACGGATTTGAGCATTAGAAGATTCTAACACGGGTAATGATAACGCTCTACTAACTGAACTAATGAAACTAAACAGTTGCATTAACGTGCACGTTCATATGGAAATTTCAGTTAACATACAGCAATTAGGGTTTATATATATATATATATATATTTCTCGCCAAAAGTACATGATTTCTTTTTCAAAGTTCACATAAGTGAATGGCCTCAGTAAGATGATAAAATGGATAAATTAGTGTAGTGCTAGCACGTTAAACTGAACAATGCATGTTTGACACATAGCCAATTCATTTTTCCATCTTATTAAAGTTACTCTTTCATCGTTTTTTCCATTAAAATAAGTAGTACAGACGACATTAAATAATTTAAGCTAAATTAGTAAAAGTACTTAATATATTTTTGTTATAGACTAGGACAACTCCGAGAGAAAAATAAAGAATCTCACAAGTGACATTTACTGTCCAAGGTCTATTATCCGCTCTGCGTAGCGTTAAAAAGAAAAAAAAAATAGGTATAACTGTGCTTAATGTTTTTTATTAGATGACTTTCCTAAAGAAAATTACAATGGTTATATTCAAATTTACTGATGAAATGCTAGTATTTCAAAATTTAATTTTATAAATTACAAAAATCTGTATTATTCGTGAAACATTATGCAAGAAAACGTAAATATTGCATATAGTTAAGGAAGCATACAGAATTAAAAAAAAAAAAAAAAAAAGTTATAAATTTAATAAAATTGTTTACAGAAAAAGTATTAAATGAAGCGTGATAATTAAAAACAAATATCTAGATAAAACAGATAAAATATGTAGTCGACTGATATTTTTATGAAAAGTTTATTACTCTTTGGATTTTGCAGATTGCAATAAAGTATATATTCCCTAGAAATGAATAAAACCTTTTTATGGAAGGGTTTAAATTAATTTTATTCAAATAAAAACAAAATTAATTAAACCACAGAGAAAAAAAAATAAATTTCTTCTTAATACTATTTTTTGAATGAGAAATTTTATAACTTAGATTAAATATTTTATCAAACATCAAAATGAAATTAGAATTTAAAATGAATTTCTGTTGAAAGAACTTATCATAAATAGTTCTAAAAGTATTTCGGAATATCTTAAAATTATTCTTCGAGAAGAAAAATATTTATTTATCATTCCCATGAGGCAGATAAAATTTACATTTAATTATAATAAAATTGATAAATTTTATTATAGTTATTAATGTGCTGAAACCTTTGAAGTTTACTTTATGAAAACTAAGAAATAGCAATATATTAATTAACTATATAATAATATATTTTCAGAAAAAGAAAATTTAATTAAGAGTATTTACATATAAGGAGAAAAGTTATTTAAATAGAGACACATTTTTGTATTTTATAAAATTTATATTTAATGTAAAATACTAACTTATAGAAGAAAGGTATTAGATATACTTATACAACTTATACAACAAATTGTATAGGGTTGCTCGTGCGTACAAACTTAAAGAAATCTGCTTAACTGTGGATTCGTGTAGATGTAAAACGTCTCTTTAGAAGAATTTTTCTCTAGAGACGTTTGATGTGTAGCAAAGAGTTCGTAGGAATAAAGTAATTTAGCGGTTGAAATTTATGAGCTTTGGTGTTTAGTAAATTTGTGTATCAAGCAAACTGATTTTGCTTTCAATGGTGCTGTCTATTTTCAAATTGATAATTTTTTTACTTAATAAGTAAAACGGGATTCCTTAATTTATAAAGATTTCTTTCGTCTATATTCAACTTAAAAAAATAAGTATTTTTTCAATAATAATAAAGAGGTATGAATTATATTTTTACATTGAAATATAAATTGAAGGTCATGAATGTAGTCATTTACGTTTTTGTTTATTAATTGTAATCTAACGATCAAACTTAAGAGTGAATAATTTTGAGGGAAGGCATGGTAATTATAATAAGGATCCGAAATATTTGTTTCAATTTTTAAAGATAAAAACTCTTATACTGTAATAATAATAATAATATTAATAATTATAATTGATGTAAAATTTGTCTATTTGTGGTTTTCGCCTTTACAAATTATCCATACTGTTTAAGTAGACACACACATACATTCATATATAGCAACAACAACAACAACAATAATAATAATAATAATAAAATATTTAAATTGCATTCCTAAATTAATGAGATAGGTTCATAAAAAGAGGTGGAAAAATTCACACTTAATTCTCCATTGGCAGAAAAAAGGGTTTAAAAAAATATCTTGCATTAAGAATAACATTTCAAATGCACATTTTAAAATGTTGTTCAGATTACCAATTTTTTTTCTTTATTTCATATTCTACATTTAATTAACATTAAACATGTTCTACATTTAATTTACGTTAAACATGTTACATTTAACTACACTTAATTTATGATTTAAATGTATAATTACATTAAAAATGAAATTTTAGGTAGATTAAATTACTTGTTTTAATAATACCGTTTTACTAATGCATTTTTATGTTTAACATTTTTTCTAATTACGAAATTTGCGCAGGTTATGTTATTAATCTCCTTTCATCGACACAACAGATTTGTATTAAGATTAAAAAAAAGCTGTTTTGTAAGAAATTCAAATAAAAAAATAAAAAAATATTATTACTAATATTATTTCAATTAACTATTATTTTATTTTTATTTACAGTACTTGTTTTATCCTAATTTAAAATTTCTTTTCTCTTTGTAAAAATATTAAAAAAAGTAGTTATTTATCTTGCAAATTTAAAATATTCAATAGCCATATCCACATTTAAATATTTATATCAACAAACGTATATCTTTAATTTGGTTTCTAAACTTATATAATAATAAAAAAATATTTATAAAATAAAAATTATTTATATATATATATATATATATATATATAACTAAAAATTAAACAAAAAATATGTATTATTCTTTTTATAATATTCTACATTACATGACCGAAGAATTTCGATTGCAGACCTTTTATTGTGTTCTAAAAGAGCGTTTGATAATTTGTTCAGAAACTTTAAAGGTTAAAAAACAGATCAGATAACACATATTTCAGCAAATAGTTTGTGCCTAAAGCATATTAAGGAAAAGCAAAAAATTAAAGAAAATATTGTTCTATATCACATTCTAAATAATAATTCTCTGAACGCAATGTAATTGCTCCATATAACATAGCTACTTTATTAAATTAATTATGCTCATACATTTAAAGAATGATATATTGATAAATTCATGACGATTTCTTTCGAATATTTTCAGCATATTTTTTGTTTATAACATGTAGAGTTTTCAACAGATCAATGTAATGCCAATTGCAGAAAACTTTACCACTATCGTACACAAAACATATTGTAAATGTAATCTAGATATATCTAATACTTGAAATGCTTGTGTATTTTTATGAAATAATGTTAAGCTGAGCATGCTCAACATTTAACAAAATATCCCTTTTATAATTTATTTCCCAAATTTGAAGCTCTTCTTTTATAAAAACTGAAGCAAATTTTGCGAATATTCAGAAAAATATCACCGTCATAATAGGTTGAAATTCATATAATCTTAAAAAGATGCAAAACGATTATATACAATGCACATTTTATATATCTTTTAAATATTAACACTATATTAAAATATTTTCTTTTTGGAAATATTCAAAACACGTGCAATTAGACATTGGATGATATAAAACAATTTTACAAAATAAGTAAAATTGACATTAACATAAAATACAAAAAAAAAAAAAAAAAAAAAAAAAAAAGGTAAAAATACTTTGCAAACACAAAATTTTTACTGCTATTTTAATATCATAATCAAGTGTTATAAAATTTGCTTACAATCTCTGTCTATATGCATGCTAAATTCGTAGAACACAACCTCTTTAAAGATTTTACTACTTTTAAAAACTTGCATCATCTATAGAATCAAACGTTAAAAAATTCCAACCCATGGAACTTAGAGAAAAGTCATAAGGATTTATGCTCTTGAGTTTAAACTGGGGCAGCATGGGAAACATTTTGAATGAAAGTGTTGCAGATCTCTTGTTGAAGTTTTTCGCATGAAACTTCATTAACTCGATGTTATCAAATAGGATTGGCAAGTATACTGAAACCTCTAAAACAGAACGTCAGAAAAAAGTTAAAATTCATGTAATATCAAACAAGCACAACTTTAAAATAATTTTGGAGTCTTAAAAAAAAATATTTTTTAAACATTTTAAGAAATAAACTGATTTTTTATATGCTAACTGAACGATGTTGGATCTGCATTTATATCATGGAGTCAGACTAAATGAATTATTACAAATAAAATCACCAGAGATAGAAATTATATTTTATTTGAAATTTTGTGCTTTTTTAACAATTTTTTTTGTTTCTTAAAAAATACGTTTTGTTTAATAAAACACCAATTTTCAATTAAGAAGAAATATCGTAAACCTCACACGTAAGTCTACTAGAATCACTATTATTAACAATTATACATTTTATATTTATGGGAGGCCTAAATAGGGGCTCTGCAAACTAATTATTAATTCTATATCGACAGTTTATTATTATTATTATTATTATTTATTTCACTGAAATCAAGCTTTTAGAAATAATGAAATGATAGCTTGAATTTATTTGCTTGAATTTAATGAAGAAATTCTATAAGGAATTTAAAAAGGAATGTCATCCCTATATCGGAATATATCGATACTTTTGTATAATTCTGTATATGAGTTACAAACATAATATACCCCATAAAATGGACAGGTAATTTCATGTACCCCATAAATATTTGTATGAACTTTAAAGTAATCAAATGATTTCATAACATATCGGATTATTTCGTGAATACAGGCAACTCATTAATTAAACGTGCATTTTTGTTTTATAGAAACTGTACTTTTAAGCATTATAATAATGTGTGTTAATTTTAGTATTTTAACTGCAGTGTAACTATTTTAAACTTGCCCTAAAAGGTAAGTCGCTTATAGATCATTATCATACGTATATTAGTCATACCTTATTAGACATATTAGCCACAAACACCACATACACTTACAAGTATACAATTAATTGCATGCAGCTTTTAAATATTTGAACCCCATGTAAAAACAGTCAAACGCCTAGAAATATAATTTTTCAAAATTTAGATAAATAACAAACAAGTTTACATTGAATGATACATAATTTAAAAATCATCAAAAAGAAAAAAAAATCAATAGCTCTATTGGGAGAGAATATTTACTTTAAAGTCATTTAAATTTAATTTTTTTTGAATTTCCCTTTCAAAAGCATATGACAGCAAAACAGCACTTAAGCAATAATAATTATAACCATTACTTTTTTGCTGCGATAATAAAGAAAAAAATCACAATTTTTATGAGGAAATAAATCACTTTTGTAAGGGATTTAATGTTTAGTACTTATCGATTAGTTATTTGTAGGAACTATGAGTCATTTTTTTTAAGTTTAATTACTACGAAATTGTACACAGTTCTTACAAAAAAAGTGTTTATAAATAAGTATTTTTTTTTTTTTTTTTTTTTTTTTTGTTAATGATTTTGAAAATTTATGATTGAGATATTATGACGATAAATACTTAAATGAAGGAAAAAAAAGTTAAAATATTTAATCTGGTAAATGATGTATGGTAATATTCCCACCATGCTTTAGAAGGAAATATATATATATATATATATATATTGTTACGAAATTGTAAATAATTGTGTTTATTTTTGTATAAATTCTTTCAAAGAGGCTTAGTAAGTTGATAAAGTGCTAATTTTGTGCATTTCTAGTCGTTTTAGCGTTGAAATAGCCTTATTTTCCCTTAAAAACACATTAAAAAGCCCCAGTAATGCAGGTAATGCATTTGACGCCAAATTTGGCGACTTTTTCCCACCTTGGCGATTTTTTTTGGCGACCTTGGCGAGAAAATCCTTATATGGGATATACCAAATATGGAAGCTGTAAGTTGATTGGTTGACCACTTTCTAGAGTTTTCTCGAAAAATCTGGGTTCCATGGAACAGTATATAAGGAAGCGCTTTCCCGCCAAGGCAGTCAGTTCAGTTCAGATCTCAGCCAGCTTCGCTTGTGCATTGCTCTTAAGCCTCTTTGAGAGAGACTTGCTTCAAGTGTTATTGGTATACAGTTTGTACTGTGGATTTGCTATTGACAGCTGTTGTTTAAGCTGTGTTTACTGTTTGAATTGAAGCTGATACTTGGTTTATAGACATGTATTTTTCTGGAACTTTCTGTGAATAAATTACTGAATTTTTGTACGTTTGGCCTTTCATTCTCAGACAACTCACGAACCCCCAAGTACGCAACATTTCTGGTGTCAGAAGTGGGACTGTCTGTGAATGGTGATAACGAGAGCTATGGAACAAGAAATGAAGAAATTTCTAGAAGGACTCACTGCTCAGATGAATGAGTTAAGATCTGGATTGATAGAGGAAATGAAAGCCGGACAGGAAAAGATGGAAACCGGATTGATAGAGAAAATGGAAACATGAAAGGAAAAGATGGAAGCATCGCAAAGAGAGATGAAAGATAGCCTGAGTCAAGAGATGAAAGAAATGAAGGTAGCACAAGAGAAAATGGAAACATCGCAAAGAGAGTTGAAAGACAGTTTGACCGAAGAAATTAAATCTAATCAAGACGAGGTGAAGAGAGAACTTTCGACAGTAAAGGAAGTGATTGAAGGTAAATTATCGGATATGGGAAGCAGAATAGATGGAATAGAAGAGAAAGTTTTGAAAATAGAAGAGAGTTTTGAAGAGAAAGCAATGAAGATCGAGGAAAATGTTATGAAAGTAGAAAAGAATTTTGAAGAGAGATTTATGAAGATAGAAGAGAATTTTGAGGAGAAATTTAAAGAAAACTTTGATCAAGAGCTGAAAGGAAGGGTTTCAGGTATAGAAAGCAAGTTTAAGAGAATAGAAGAAGATTTGGAGAAAAAAAATGGAAGAAAAGTTAGAATCTATGCCCCAGAAACTGAAAAGAAAGAGAGAAGAATCCAGAATCAGGAATTTATTAAGCTATCTACCTACGATGGCAGTTCCTCCTGGCATGTATATAAGACGCAGCTTTCCATCGTTGCTGAAGCTAACGGCTGGGACTCTGCCGCCAAGTCAGTCCACTTAGCAGCAGCATTACGGGGAGATGCAGCCGAGGTCCTGAGAAATGTTTCTAAAGAAGAAAGGAACGACTTCGAGGCCCTGACTAGAGCACTGGAGCTAAGGTTCGGAGAGAAGTGTTCTAAGGACTATAGTCGCCTCCAGCTAAAGTCCCGTTACCAGAAAACGGGCGAAAGTTTGCAAGAGCTGGCAGCGGACATTCAGAGATTGTCACACCTAGCATTCTCAGACTGTCAAGCTGAAACTCGAAACGACTTAGCTCTTCAGTACTTTATCGATGCTGTTCGGGATCCAGAAATTCAAAAAGCGCTGAGATTTTCCAACATCAGAGACGTAGAATCAGCTTTAGGCTATGCACTTAGGATAGAGGCAGCCCAACAAGCCTCCCGTAAAGACCGCCATACCATAAGAGCAGTCTCATTAAACGATACGTCTGCTGGTGAAAATGAAATGAAGAGAAGTATCGAAGAGATCTTAAAGAGATTGCGCAGCCTGGAGAATAAAAAGGAAATAAAGGACCGGAAGATAAAGTGCTGGGGCTGTGGAGGGGATGGTCACGTGAAGAGGAACTGCCCTGTACGACCAACTATAGGAAATCACCCGTCTTCACCATCACTACAGGGAAACTAAGAGGAGGCCATCTCGCGGGGCGGAGGTTGCCTAAAATTAAAGAGCCCCAATTTACAGTATTTCATGTTTCATCGATGAGTGGCGGCGATAATGGACTTCACGTCTATGGCCAAGTCAACAACGCCACCTGCCGTATGATTCTGGACACGGGAGCCAACGTGACCATCATTAGAACGGATTTGGCTCAAGAACTAAAAGAGAAGATCATCTGGACGCCGCCCTGTGTTAAACTCCAGACTGTCACCGGAGACGAAATCAAAATATATGGGAAAATGAACTTGACTATCACTTTTGGGAATGCCAGTTACCATCATATGGCATATGTGGCAGATATAAGAGATCCTTTAATCATTGGAATTGATTTCCTGAGAAAATTTAACTTTCAGTTGGACTTCAAGAATAATGAACTGCATTCGAGTTCGGAAGACATCGCTGTGTTCAACACTGAAAATCAAGACATTCAGACAATTTGCCAGATAACAGCCAAGTCTGAAATTTCCATCCCTCCACACACAGAGACAATAGTTTCAGGAACACCACCTACAAAGCAATACTTCCGCTATGGACTGATTGAATACCCGAATACAGACAATAGCCCATGAGGAGTTCTGGTAACTTCATCTCTAGTTGATCTTTCAAAGAGTACTATTCCTGTGAGGGTCGCAAACATCAGCGATAAGGTCCGAACAGTGAAGAAGGATGAGGTGTTAGCAGCCTGCACTCCTGTAACATGCATCAACCGCCCCACGCAATCAACTGAATCCAAGTCTTCTGAACAATTAATAACGGAATTACTCAAGAATGCAGAGTTAAGAAAGGAACAGAGATGTGCTGCGGAGAAGCTACTCCAAGAATTTAAAGAACTTTTTTCTCGAACACCTGAAGACGTCGGGAGAACGAAAATCACCCAGCACAGAATTGATACAGGAAATCATCCTCCAATTAAACAACATCCAAGAAGACTTCCATTTGCTAAACAGGAAGAGGACACTGAACTTCTAAGTGAAATGCAGCACAATGATGTCATCGAGCCATCAACGAGTCCTTGGGCCTCTCCCATAGTACTGGTGCGGAAAAAGGATGGTTCAACAAGATTTTGCGTGGATTATCGTCGTTTGAATGACATCACGAAGAAAGACAGTTACCCTCTTCCCAGAATTGAGGACACATTAGACACACTTGCTGGCAATAAATGGTTCTCGACGTTGGATCTGAAGAGCGGTTACTGGCAAGTAGAATTACATCCTGATGATCGTGAGAAGACTGCATTTACCACGGGACAAGGACTGTGGCAATTTAAAGTTATGCCGTTCGTATTATGTAATGCTCCTGCCACCTTCGAACGCCTGATGGAGACAGTGCTAAAAGGACTTTCCTATGAAGCCTGTCTGGTGTATTTGGATGATATTATCATTGTGGGGCGCACCTTTGAAGACCATCTACGAAACATCCGAAAGGTGCTGGAGAAACTCAGAATGGCTAACCTCAAATTGAATCCAGGCAAGTGTAACTTTTTCCGTCGTGAAGTGAGCTACCTCGGCCATATCATCTCTGTCGAAGGTGTGAGAACTGATCCAGAGAAGATCTCTGCAGTCGAGAACTGGAGTCGCCCTGAAAATGTACACCAACTACGAAGTTTCCTGGGGTTATGCACTTATTACAGGAAGTTTGTCAAGGGTTTCTCAAATATTGCCAGACCACTCCACAAGCTGACGGAAGCCAAACAGAAGTTCCTGTGGACAGATGAATGTGAAAAAGCTTTCCAGCGACTTAAAGAGGCCTTAACATCATCGCCTATCTTGACGTATCCACAGCCCGACAGACAGTTTATACTTGATACAGATGCCAGCCATGAGAGTGTCGGTGCTGTTCTGTCGCAGGAAATTGATGGTCAAGAACATGTCATTACCTATTGGAGTAAATGCCTGTCTAAACCGGAGCGAAATTACTGTACCACCAGGAAAGAGCTACTCGCCATCGTAAAAGCCATAGAACATTTCCATCATTACCTCTATGGCAGAAGATTCCTGCTCCGGACTGACCATGCATCTTTAACGTGGTTGCTCCAGTTCAAGAACCCGGAAGATCAGACTGCCAGGTGGATACAACGCCTGCAGGAATATGACTTCGAGATACGTCATCGTAAAGGGACTCTACATGGTAATGCAGATGCCTTGTCACGTAAGCCCTGCTCAGAGAGCTGCAAGTACTGCTCTAGAGCCGAACAGAAATACCTGCCGATAAATCCGGTTGCCTGCCAAGTCTCTACACCATCAGATCAAGATCCCGATCCATGGAGTGACGAAGAACTTAGAAAAGCCCAGTTGGAAGATCCTGACATAAAGCCAATATTACAGCTGAAGGAGACGACCAGCAACAGACCTATCTGGCAGGACATTTCCAGATTTAGTCCCATTACGAAAAGTTATTGGGCTCTTTGGGACTCTCTTCATATCAGAAACGGCGTATTATACAGAAAGTGGGAATCTTATGATGGGAAAAGCTTCAGATGGCAGATTTTATTACCAAGATAAAAAATTCCAGCTGTTTTAGAACAACTGCATAGTAGCTCTACCGGAGGCCTATTTGGGGTAATGAAGACTCTGCAGAAAGTTCGGGAACGCTTCTACTGGTGCGAGGCAAAGGAGGATGTGGAGAAATGGTGTAAATCCTGTGATGCTTGTGCGGCACGTAAAGGCCCGCAGAAACGAAGTCGAGGAAGACTGCAACGGTATAACGTAGGAGCACCATTTGAACGGATTGCAATCGACATCTTGGGTCCTTTGCCACGGACCTCCAGTGGAAATAAATACATTCTCGTCGTGATGGACTATTTCATTAAGTGGCCTGAGGCATATCCCATTCCCAATCAAGAGGCATGCACAGTCGCAGAAGTCCTAGTGCAGCAATGGGTGTCAAGGTACGGCACGCCCCTACAACTTCATACCGACCAAGGTAGGAACTTTACCTCTGATGTTTTCAAAGGACTGTGTGAACTACTCGGCATAGACAAAACCCGGACAACACCCTTACATCCCCAGTCGGACGGCATGGTCGAGAGGTTCAATCGTACCATTCTGAATAACCTCTCCCTTCTGGTATCAAGGAACCAGCAAGATTGGGACTTGAAGTTGCCATTGTTCCTGCTGGCTTATCGAAGTGCTGTCCATGAAACCACCGGCTATACTCCAGCCCAGATGCTGTTTGGACGGGAACTTCGTCTCCCTTGTGATCTCCTGTTTGGTTGTCCACCCGATGCGCCTTCATCGCCCGAGGAGTACATCCAAGATCTCCAGGCACGATTTGAGGACGTTCACAACTTTGCTCGGGAGCGAATTCACATTGCATCGGAGAAAATGAAGACAAGGTACGATCTAAAGGCTACGCAACATGAGTTTCAGGAAGGAGAGAAGGTCTGGTTGTGGAATCCTGTTCGACACAAAGGACTCTCTCCCACGTTACAGTGCAACTGAGACGGACCATACACAGTCTTAAAAAGGCTGAATGATGTAGTGGTGCGGATCACTAAAACACCTTCATCAAAACCGAAGGTGGTGCCCTATAATAGGCTAGCCAAGTACCACAAGTAACGGTAATATTAAAAGTTAAAAATGTAAATACTGGTAAAATTTGCGCATGCGTAATGTAAATATTTGTATATAAATATTTGTACATATTTGTGAATTTTGTAAATATTTGTATATAAATATTTCAACATATTTGTGAATTTTGTAAATATTTCTCACTTGATTTGTATTTCTATTTTATCGTTATGTGTTTTAGATTGTGTAAATTTGTTTAGTTTCGCCTCTTGACCAAGGGTTGCACTGCCCGGGACGTGCAGTACTTGGGAGGGGGCAGTGTTACGAAATTGTAAATAATTGTGTTTATTTTTGTATAAATTCTTTCAAAGAGGCTTAGTAAGTTGATAAAGTGCTAATTTTGTGCATTTCTAGTCGTTTTAGCGTTGAAATAGCCTTATTTTCCCTTAAAAACGCATTAAAAAGCCCCAGTAATGCAGGTAATGCATTTGGCGCCAAATTTGGCGACTTTTTCCCACCTTGGCGATTTTTTTTGGCGACCTTGGCGAGAAAATTCTTATATGGGATATACCAAATATGGAAGCTGTAAGTTGATTGGTTGACCACTTTCTAGAGTTTTCTCGAAAAATTTGGGTTCCATGGAACAGTATATAAGGAAGCGCTTTCCCGCCAAGGCAGTCAGTTCAGTTCAGATCTCAGCCAGCTTCGCTTGTGCTTGCATTGCTCTTAAGCCTCTTTGAGAGAGACTTGCTTCAAGTGTTATTGGTTTACAGTTTGTACTGTGGATTCTCTATTGACAGCTGTTGTTTAAGCTGTGTTTACTGTTTGAATTGAAGCTGATACTTGGTTTATAGACCTGTATTTTTCTGGAACTTTCTGTGAATAAATTACTGAATTTTTGTACGTTTGGCCTTTCATTCTCAGACAACTCACGAACCCCCAAGTACGCAACAATATATATATATATATATATATATAGGGTGAGTTTGACATAATCTACCAAACGGAAGGAGGTGATAGAACAGTCCATGGGGAGCATACAAAACACAATGGAAACCCTGTCCTATCTCTAACTGTTTCCGAGTTATGGTAGATAGAAGAAAATTCTGTTTTTTTCCACCCCGTCTGAAAAAATCCACATTTGTGAACTTCCTGAAAGACTTACACGCAAAATAAGAACATATTTGACAAGAACTGAAAAAATCCTATCAGGTGACACCATTTACATCAGGCTACCTTAATTTGACGGCGAGCTACAAGCGCTAAAACATTGGCGAAGTTTAAAATCGAGTTGTCGCCAAATTCTTTAACCGGCAATTCTGCAAACACC
Source organism: Salticus scenicus (assembly GCA_963930645.1). Taxonomy (NCBI): domain Eukaryota; kingdom Metazoa; phylum Arthropoda; class Arachnida; order Araneae; family Salticidae; genus Salticus; species Salticus scenicus. Next base: position 324,629,817 of record OZ005654.1, read on the forward strand.
GTTCTAGCTACAATCGGTCAAATTTACCAAAAAACTCTCCATTCCACAAGCTTTAGAATGAGCTCACAATAAACCATATCGGTGTTTTAGTTCAGGAGAAATTTAGCCTTTTGTTTGAAAAACATTCATCACTGAACTCGATGTTTCTCGAGAAGGATACTTACGGGGTGCCATTGTCGTTCCTGATTTCATGTCCGCCTTCAGTCCGCTGTTTTTTAGATGCAAAAAAGAAAGTTTTAGAAGACATACAAGAAAAGTAGCAGTTGTATTAAGTTTACAAACACAATGGAATGAAAACAAAAGAAGTATGACATTTCTCCCGTCTTTCACAAAGGAATATGCAAAAAAAAAAAAAAAAAAAAAAGTCGTATCTCACGTTTATTATTAAAGCACATATGCATTCGAAAGGATGTGTGAAATTTAGTGCCTCTGCTGAAATTGGCCACCCCCACACCTGATACATGCCCTTGCCCGCTTACGAACGGAAACCACAGTAGCGCTTAGCGAAAGCTCATCCCTCAGTTTCATTATTGCATCATCGAGCCGGCTGCTTAAATCTTGCAAACTGGCAACTTCTGTGCGGTAAACATCCTGCTTCAGGAAACCCCAAACATAGAAGTCCAATGGAGTGAGATCTGGTGATCTAGGTGTCCAAGGAATTGGTCCATTAGGAACTATCCATCGCGGATACTGATGAGTCAAGAAGTCCCGAACGGCATTGGAAGAATGTGCAGGGGCCCCATCGTGTTGGAAAAGGATTTCCGCTCGTTGGGGTACAGGAATGACATCAAGTAATCCTAGAAGATGATGTTCCTGAAACTCCAAATACGTATTGCTTGTCAGATGACCTTGGAACACATGTGGACCTAACAAGCGATCGCCAACCACTCCAAGCCAAACATTTAAGCTGAATCGCGTCTGAAACGATGAGTTTCGTGTTACAAATGGATTTTGTTGAGCATAGTGATGCCAGTTATGTAAATTTAACATGCCATCCCGAGTGAAAAGTGACTCATATGTCCACAGTATCGTTCTAAGAAAATGGTGCTCCTCAATATCTCGCTCCAAAAGCCAGCGGCAGAATGTTACCCGCTTTTGGAAATCTGAGCGGCGTAATTCTTTTACCGGTGTGAAGTGGTATGGATGATACTGGTTTTAGCGCAAAACATTTATCACTTTACTTTGGGAGATTCCACCTTCTCTCGCAAGTATGCGTGATCTCATATTTGGATTTTCCTCCACTCGGTCGAGTACGGACTCCTCAGAGGTGGCGCAGCGGCGAACAAGGCCCCTTTCGTACACCCTAACGAACGACCCACTCTCCCTAAGCCTTCGATGAATTGCGGCAATTACAGCACGGTTGGGCGCACGACGATGTGGATAACGTAGACGGTACTCTTCTTCGGCTCTCCAAGAGTTACCATCGCAAAATCCATACACAAAATGCATATCTGCGTATTCTTCATTTGTCTAGGCATATCTGTTTACAGGTTCGAAAGTATGACAATTTGATCCCTGTGATGACTTCAATTGAAAATAAAAGTCAGAAGAGTAAACAAAAAGGGATAAAATTTCAATATTAATTTACAAAGGTGGAAGAAAAGAAGTGCAACGAAATAAGAACCAACTTGGTTAATTCGTGCCCATGAAGGAAAACATACTAACAAGGAAACATTCAAAAGGTGTCATCTTCAAAAAGTACTGAAAAAAGTATATGTGATTCTCCTCTTCATAAAACACCAGAAAATGAAAAAATTATAGGCTGAAATTAATTACAGCGACCACAAAAAATTATCAAAATTAAGCATATTTGGCGATTTAGTGCGGTTAGGCGATACGTTTGCTAGCACGGAGATTGCCGTGTACGAAGAGAACCGTGTTTTCGTTTTCGCCAAGTACTAAAAATCAATCGCCTAGCAGTGTGAAATCGCCAAATATGCTTAATTTTGATAAATTTTTGTGGTCACTGTAATTAATTTCAGCCGATAATTTTTTTCATTTTCTGGTGTTTTATGAAGAGTAGAATCACATATTTTTTTTCAATACTTTTTGAAGATGACACCTTTTGAATGTTTCCTTGTAAGTATAAACTAAGAGAGACCAAGTAGATGGGACAGCAGCGTGAAAAGAATCGGCCGAGCTCAGGAAAAGTCCAGAAAATGCTAAACCAAGAAGCAGCATAAAACGTAAAAGAAGCTGACGAGCTAATGAGCTGTTACAGATTGACTCGCTTTTTGTACCCGCGAGTGGAATGCGCGCGCAAGAAGGTTGGAATACATCTGCATATCACTAAGAGTCCATATGCAGATAGTCACGAATTTGCATACGTTCCATTTACTCACAATCGTTTCGTTTTCCGAATTTCGACGAACGCCGTTTTCAGTGATGTATTGCAAACAAAAGGCTGAATTTCTCCTGAACACCGATATGGTTTATTGTGGATTGGAGAAATGGAGATTTATTGTGAAATGGAGAAGTTTTTGGTAGATTTTACCGATTGTAGCTTGAACGGTGTTTGCAGAATTGCCGGTTAAAGAATTTGGCGACAACTGGATTTTAAACTTCGCCAATGTTTTAGCGCGTGTAGCTCGTCGTCAAATTAAGGTATGCTGGTAAATGGTGTCACCCGATAGGATGTTTTCTGCCGTTTCCAAATATGGGCTTATTTTGCGTGTAAGTTTTTCAGAAAGCTCACAAATTAGGGTTTTTGCAGACGGGATGAAAAAAAACAGATTTTTCTTCTATCTACCATAACTCGGAAACGGTTAGAGATAGAACAGGGTTTCTATTGCGTTTTATGCTCCCCATGGGCTGTTCTATCACCTCCTTTCGTTTGGCAGATTATGTCAAACTCACCCTGTATATATTAATACCAGTGTCTAAGAAAAAGGTGGTTAAAACGACATAAACAAAATAACTTTTTCTAAATTTTAATATCCTAATTTAATTACAATTTATAAAATATACACACTAAATTTCATGATTTAAGAAAATCTATAAAAAATTATAATAAATTACGCTTATATGTAACGATAACAGATAATAAATCACAGAACGCAATCATTAAATAATATTTTAAAGAAGTATAAGGAATGAAAATTTAATAATATACAGCAGTCAATGCATATCTATCCATTTGGGAATATATGTAAAAAATATATATTATGCTTTAATTTTCGAAAAGGTGTAACCTAAATGTTTGTTGTAATTGCCCAGAATAACTGCATCTATCTAAACAGAAATATGATGAAATCTTTTTGTAAAAAAAATAGAACCGACTCCAAAAAGCAACTACTATTCAAACAACTTAAAAAAAAAAAAAAAAAAGGCATGAAATGAAACTGTAAATTGCGCCTAAAAGTCTAAAATAATTTCCTTCGCCAAGCAACCTATAACACTAGAATTAATCATAACTTTTGAAGTCGGCGCAAAATTAAATAAAATTTAATTAGTTTTTAAAGGTTTGTTTTTAGATCGGTAGCAAGAAATGCTGTTGTCTCGAATGATCCATTTTCATGTTTACTTTATTATTTTATCACTATATAATATTGGTCCATTAGTAGCATCTACATAGAACAGTGAACATTCTTTACAATGCGGTATTTTTGTTTCTACGAAGTTAGAGTTTCCTTTGCAAATTTGGTATAACTTTGATAACTATCATCCTTGGTGGCTTTTGGATTTGACGATCAAAACGTAATGCAAAAATATACACGCAAGATGTATACTTTCATAATATATATTGTACGATGTATTGTTTCATAATCTTGATTACTCTCTTAATATACCTTATCAAAACAATCATGATATTCCAAAGAAATTAAATATGTCTGCCAGATAATTTAACGATTTTTCTTTCACCAAGTGCGTCAGATACCAGCATCTTCGCCAACTTTTGCTGCTTACGAAATCTTATTTGTTTTCTTGAATCAAAGTCTTTCGGCTGCGTTTTGCAAAAGATAATGTGAGATGTGTATATTGAATAGGATTTGATTTTTGTATTGAATGAAGTTATAAATTTTTATTTAATTTTGCGCCGACTTCAAAAGTTATGATTAATTGTAGTGTTATAGGTTGTTTGGCGAAGGAAATTATTTTATACTTTTAGGCGAAATTTACAGTTTCATTTCATGCCTTTTTTTTAGTTGTTTGAATAGTAGTTGCTTTTTGGAGTCGGTTCTATTTTTTTTACAAAAATATTTTATTTTTCTCTTTTCAGTGAAAACTTATTCATATAGCAGAACATCAAAAGGCGTTCGACGGCAGCTTCACAAATCACAACTTCCAAGAAAAGTTACATAACTCAAAAAATAGTTTATGTCACTGAATATTACATGAAATGCACCCAGTGTGAACAAAAAAGTTACATCTCCATATAGAAAGTTATCCACTCGAGAGACAGTTGTGCCAGTTTTATTCTAGTCAAGTTATATTTAAGTTGATTTTTCTCAAATGCTGCATTTTTAAGTTGGGTCACTTTTCTTGCCTTTATCAGATATGAACAAAAAACTATCTATTGAATGAACATACGTTAAGTTAAAAAGACTTTAGAAATGTAAAGAACGGATACGCAGTATTCGTAACCAAAAATTCTGTTAGGCATATATATTAAACTTTACAGTAAATACGTGTCACCCGCTGCGCTATAAATTGCACAGCGTAAAGTTCAAACAAAGAGCAAAATGTGCATCGCAGCTGACGGACAGAAGTTTCAACATCGATACTTACATACTGCTTTTACCGGTGTTCAGCTGCATGTATTCAACAGTTAGAGTGAGAACAGACTTTTGTGAGTATCCTGTAATTTGTTTATATCTTAATGAAATTATAATGAAACCCATTTCAGGCCAAGATCATTAGAGCAAACAAAGTATTAAAATTAAATCATATCTTACGAAGTTAAAAGCTAACAAATATCAACAACAACAACAATGAGAAACATGGTTTGTATTGAGAGCCTCTTCCTTTATGAAGTCGGTTTAAAACGTCTATGCGTTAATCGATGTGACCGCTTACAATAACCATACATTGAATTTTACATAGCATAAATGTCACCCGCTACGCTACAACATATGCAATGTCGTTCAATGTTGCATAAAAAATGAAATTGTGAACAAACAAATGCATGTTTTAAGCATTCTGTTTTTAGCATTAATGTCTAAACTATCTTTTCGTACTAAATCGATGATGCTCTGTAATTTTATAATTCACTTTTTCCCTGTTTTGAACCGCTTCCGAAATCGGAACGCTATTTCCACTGTTTTGCACCAGCTGGCACTGTAGGCGGTTGAATCGCGTAACACATCTCCACTTTACTATACCTACATACCACTTTTATGACTAGGCAGCAGCTGTTCAACAGTTAAAGGAGTCGGGACTGACTTTTTTGGACACCCTGTATTTCCTTTTGATCGTAAAGGTATTACAATGGGACGTATTTCAGACAAAGAACTTTACAATAAAACAAAAAATATCAAAATTGGGTCATCCGTTCAGAAGTTATGATCTAACAAACAAAAACAAAAAAACGTACGCTTTGAATTGAGAACCTCCTCCTTTTTGAAGTCGGTTAATTAGAGCATATCTTACGATGTTATAAGCTTACAAACACCAACAACACATAGCTCGAATTAAGAACACCCTCCTTTCTGAAGTTGGTTGAAAACGACTTTGCACTAATCGATGTGACCGCTTACAGTAACAGTACTTTGAACAAACAAAGTATACGTGTCATCCGCTACGCTGCAAAGTGTGCAACGTAGTTCAAGTGTGCACAGTGTAGGATATTGCGAAGAAACAACTGCACTTTTTAAGCTTTCTATTTTTAGCAATAATGTCTAAATACTGTCTTTTTGTAGTAAATCGATGATGCTCTACAACTTTGTAATCAACTTTTCGCCCATCTTGAACCGTTTTTGAGATAGGAGCGCTAATTCCGCTGTTTTTCCCCAGATGGCGTTTTATTTTCTTGAGATTGTAAAGATATTACAATGGGACCTACTTCAGACCAAGATCTTTACAACAAAACAAAAATTATCCAGTAACCGTATTTTGAACTATATAGCGTATGTCTCACCAGCTACGCTACAACCTGTGCAATGTAGCTCAAGTGTGCATAGTGTAAGAAACTGCGAACAAACAAATGCACGTTTTTAGCATTGTATTTTTAGCATCAATGTCTAAACTATCTTTTCGTACTAAATCGATGATTCTCTGCAATTTTATAATTCATTTTTCCCCCTGTCTTGGACCGTTTCCAAGATAGGAACGCTAGCATGAATGTCTAAACTATCTTTTTGTACTAAATCGATGATACTCTTCAACTTACATATATTTTGCAAGAATACTTCATATTTATCTCAAAATCCCTCTATCTTATTAAGGTTTCTTCATTTATATACAACAGACGTTAAAGTATATTATGCCCCGAAGTGCAGAAAATTAAATCACAGCAGTGCCTCCTGTTGGCCAATTTACATGAAAATCTAATCATCACAAATATATATCAAGATTCAACCGAATGCAATGTTTTGCCAATTTCTCTTCCTTATGTCTTAAGTTACAAAGCCAAGGGAATATTAATAATACATACAGATATATGTTTTCTGAAAATGTAAAGCCACATTCAGGACCTCTCATTACTTGTAAAAGCCTTAAAAACCGAAGATTTAAAAATATAAATTTGTACTGTATTTTGCTTATGAATATAGAAGAAAAAATTGCTTATTATTAGTTTGCTCGTCATTTTGTTATGCATTTTAGCCATTCATAAATCTGAACTATAATAGAAGTTATGAATTTTACTGAAATTTTCTGAAAGAAATGAATTAAATATTAATCTTTTCCTATTTCCTAGAAAATACTTTTTTCAAAACTATTTAAATCTTTCTAATTGTGTTTCCTTTAAAAGGTAATCGAATTATGCAAATTGAACTTACAAAAAAAAGTATTTGGAAAATAATGAAAAGGTGTTTCATAATAGAAAATCTTTTTGACAATAGTTTTAAATCTTTAAGCATAATATTTACGAAAAATAGTTTCAGCATAAGATTTATATTTTAAAATGAGATTTCTTTATTCCTATAAATATTTTAATTAAAAAAAAGTATAAAATGTTTATATATAACATAAATTTAATTGACAGTTTAAAAGAATCAGTTTAGTTTAAAACTTTATAAAGCTTTGATTTAATATTCTCGTCTGCTTTTAATGCCCTTTCTTTTTAAAAAAGTAGGTTTTTTTTTTTTTTCTCAGTTTCAAACTCATTTTTTAATTTTCTGTTTCATGTATTACAGATAAGATCCTGAAATGGTCTTTCAAAAGAATTTTTAACACTGCTGTGATCTATTCATTTTAAAACTATCTATTTGATATTTTAACACTATTATGATCTATAAGTCCTTTTTAACACTTTTATAATCTATTTATATGGTATTAGTTATCGTGGTGAAGTTTTATTATTAACTTAATTTATACTTTTACTTAATGTTTTTGCATAAATAGCCTTTTAAATTTATTTAAATTAATAATTATGTTGTTTTGATAACATTTTATATCCATTTATTTTTTAAACAATATGACTGGTTTCGAGTTTATCGAATACTTATTATTTATTACAAATCTGTCTAGGAGTCATTGATATTAAACTTCATTAAAGTTACAAGAACAAATTAAAGTTGGATATAATCACTACCAAAAAATTTAGAAAATTAGCATGAAAACATAAAAAAAAAAAAAATAATAATAATAATAAAAAAAGAACATAACGTTATCGTACATAATTTACTAAAAATTACTGCGTTATGTTAACGATAAATCTCCATAATTACTGAATAAACTTTTAGTGATGAACATGAAAATTTTTACTCTTTCAGGTTGAATTAATTCAAACTCTTATTAAAGGGGAAAATAATTTGGATATTTACAATTTATGCATCCTAACTATAAAATAAATAAAACTTTACGTGGAGCAAAAAAATTCAAAATGTAAATAATTAACTGCTTCGGATGGTTTCATCTAAAAAAAATATTCATTACCAATATGTTATTTTTCTTAGTAAAGAAAAATTTAGATGTTGATAAAGTTTGCTCAGTTTTAATCTCATAATATTTAGTAAATATATTTTTCATTCACAAAATACAAAGTTCAGTTTTAAATAAATCGAAGTTCAATTCAGGCACTCTGACGCAGCAAAATAATAGACAATTCATGCAGTTAAAAAAAAAATCTAACTTCATTAAATATTAAAAATAATAATAAATTGCTAACTCATGATACATTTGCCAAAATAGATCAAGTACTTTTCAATTAATCCACTAATAAAAACTCTTAAGATTTTTCTGCATTCAGAAAATTTATTTTATAAAGTTTATCAGGAACTAATGAAACTGTCAAATTGATAGTCATTAGATTTTTATATAAAGCATTTCAAAATATAATTTAAAAGCCATAAATTTATTCATTTAATCATCTGTCATTTTTTTCAAAATTCTATTTTATTTTCTCTTACTCATACGGTCGAGAAAGTATTGTTTTATGGTCAAATTTTCGAACGTGAGTTTTTGTTATACTTACATGTTCTGAGGTCCCCTGAATACGAAAATCATGTTTTTAGCCAATGGTCTGTTTCTGATAACAGCATATCCCAAGAACAAATAGTAGCAGGAATTCCAAACTCGGTATTCTAAATGTGTATCATATAGGGATGCTACACTAAGCTTTTCGTTGAGATGAATCAAATGGTCCGTGTACAGGGACACTCAAAAGTATTCAAATACAATACGTCTATGGGGGAAATTGCAGGTAAGTAGAGTTTAACATCTATATTGAACAGGGGAGCAGCCCCGGCTCACCGCTCGAAGAGCGGTGTTGAGCTATGCTAGGACCGAAGTCCACGTGGGCTGTCCCGAGACGTTTATTGAAAAACGAAAGAAAAAAAAAATTACAGAATTCATCGCCAGGCTTAGATCCTACCCGCGACAATGGGCGATTGTTCTTTTGACTTTTCTTCCGAAGGCATCATAGTTGCTTGTTTGCAGGGGTGAATTTATTTTTGCTGCATTATTTGGTTTCAGGTTGACCTTTGCTGCACTTTTGACACTACAAGAGGGTAATGGGGTAGTGGGGAAAGTTAGCGTTTTGCTGGGTACCGAGAAGCACATTAGACAACTTGGAGAGTGGAAAAAAAAAAAAAAAGGGAAATAAAATAAAAATTTAATGAAATAGATAGATAGAGAGAATTATTTAATTTATTTAAGTTAATTATTTAATTTATTTAAGTTAATTTTGGGACCATGATTAGTTGGTCGTTATTATTAGAAGAGTTACTTGGGAGACTTTTAGTCTGTTCGATTGGATATATTCATTAAGAGGGAGTAGATGCTATTGAGTTTATGGATTAGGATTTTATTGGTATCTATAGACTGCACTAAACCAAATGAAACGAATATATATTTTTTTTAGAGATAGTCAACTGGAAAATTTTTTTTGTGTATGTAGGAGCCTCGCCTCCCCCCCCCCCCTTGGGGGAAGTCTACCCTCGAGGGGAGTAAATTTTAATGATGGGTATCTTTCAAAAGAGCTCACCAATACCTTTAAAACGAATGGTTGAACCATTGATCTGCGATAATTTAAAATAAAGTCATCGACTTTTTCCATTTTAAACATTATTATTTTTTTAATGTAATATTGAGAATAAATTCAACTTTTTTTGGATATTTAGTGTTATACTACTTCTTTAATATAGAAATCGTCTGCATTATCATAAAAGATAATTTTTTTAAATTATAATTTTAATAAATTATTTTTTAAAAACAGAATTATTTTTTAATAACCGAATTAAATTCTATATAAATGTAGGTGCATTAATGAAACGAAGGACTAGGGGGGGGGGGGGCTACCACCCTCCTCGCACAGAACTAATTATCATGTAAAACTCTTCCGAAGCGTAATTTGAATTGTTTAACATAGGTTTACAAAACAGTTCTCGTTATCTTACCTCTTAATCTGAAACTTGTATTTATAGTATTAAATTTTAGGGTAAGAGAAAGTCATGTGTGTGACACACCAGATTATTTTTCTTTACTATAGGATCTAAAACATAGCTATAAACAAAACTATATTAACAGAAACGCTCATTCATAATTTTACTAATCCCAGGCTCACACACACACACACACACACACACACACACAAAAAAAAAAAAAAAAAAAAAAAAAAAAAATCAAACATTAAAGTGAGTAATAAATACTATCTAAGAAATTTGTCATTATCTAATTATCTTTTGCAATATGAAATCTCTCCATTGTTTTTAATCATTGTTATTAAGATCATTTTTTTTTAACTATTAGTCTAAAATAAGCAGAAAAAATACTATATGAATAATCTTTTAAAGTGAATTTAAGAGTAAAATAGAACATTTTATTTTTGATACAATGAAATACGATGAAATAATTTTAACTTAGAATAGATACAATAAATAATAGGAAATGTGCATACATTTATATATACTCAAATAAATCTAAGCTCTAAGTGGAGGATCTACGGTTGGTAGTAGGATATTATTCTTTTATTACTCTGTCACCTTAACCCTTTATCTACTGACGGTACTTTAAAAAACCATTAATTTAAAAAGCGTATAAAATCGAATTTATAGAAGAAATGTCAAATATATTTATAAGAGGGGAACAGATGTACCTCCCTTTAATCTCACTACAAAGCATTAGATGATACATATAGCCATTTTTGTTCCATAAGGGATTTTATGGAGTGCACTTGCTGTTTTTTTCTTGATATTTTTCACGAGCTTCATGTGTGTTATAATTAATTTCTATATTATTTCAGGAATATCCCACTAATCTTAGAAAAAATATGAGGAACATAAAGAGTAAATATTTCTCTACACTTTTTTCATGTCGAAATAATTTTTTCGACCTCTATGTACCAGTGGTACACTAAAGTACGACCTCACAAAATTTTCATTAATTATTATGATGAGGTCATATGTATAATTTTTAACATATATATCTTTAAATAATACAATTTAGTAACTAAAAATATATGTTTCAAACACATTTTTCGTCTGTATCATAATTCAGTAGATAAAGGCTTAAGTCCATGAAAACGATTCGGTTCTTCAGTTTCACGTGTCCGTGGCAACTATCTTCCTTAATTATCAATAGTGTTGTCACTTATAATATTCCTTACAGGGGATGAAATTCTATTAAGATGAGTCTTTATTAAGGTATTTAAATATGCATACATAAGAATATCATAAAATAGTTACAATTGTAATACACACACAAACCCATTCATGCATACAAATATATATATATATATCATTACCATCATCATCGACTTCACCCTTTGTCAATCCACTGAAGGATGAAGACTGAAGACCTCTCCTAGACGATTCCAAACTTCCCTGTTTTCTGCAATTCTTCTCTATTCTGCTCTTCGAAACTTCCCAATTTCATCTCACCAACAACATAGTGATCTCTTTCTTTGTATTTCCTTATCTCTTGGTATCCAAAATTCGATTTTGGAGGCCCATCTATCACCATTTATTCGCGCAAGGCGCCCAGTCCAGCTCCGTTTTAAATTATTTATTCTTTAATTAACATCAGTAACTTTGGTTTCCTTCCTAATCCAAGTGTTTCGCTTCCTGTCTCTTCGGGTGAATCCTAACATGTATCTCCACATGCTTCTCTGGGTTGTTTGTAGCTTTTGTATAACTTTACATGTGAATGTCCATGTTTCTGAAGCATAAGCCAAAACAGACAAAATACACTCATCAAAATCTTTTCTTTATAAAGAAATTGGGAGGTCGCTTTTGAATATAACTGCATTTCATATGAATGCTCTCCATGCAATTTTAACTCGGTTGTTAATTTCTTCCATGATGTTTCTGTTCATCAAAAAGACTTGTTCCAGATAAGTAAAACTGCATACCGTTCCTAATTTATCCATATTAACAATGATCTTCAGTGGAGAAATAAAGGAATTTGACATAAAAATTTTCTTGTTGAGATTCATTTTCAAACCAACGAGTTTGCGATATTTCTTTAATTCCTGAAGCATTTCTTGCAAATACTCAAGTGAGGAGGCAAACAGCACAATATCATCCGCAAATCTCAAATGATTAACTCTCCGTCAATGTTTATGCCTTCCTGTTCCCAACTGAATTTTCTTAAAACTACTTGAAGTACTGAATTGATGAGTTTGGGTTAAATTGTGTCCCCTTGTCTTACACTCTTTCTAATTTTGAATGCATTACTGGTTTTGTGGAGTTTTAATTTTGATGTTGCTTCTTTATAAATGTTTCCAATAAGGTGAATATATCCTGAATTATTATTAATATGCCTTAATGCATTAGTATTCCTTAATACATCTATAGCTGCTAGTGATGATACGGAATCGAAAGATTTTTCGTAGTCCACAAAAGCTACACACAGAGGGAGTTTGTATTAGCTACTTCTTTCAATAATTTCTCTAATTATATGAATATGGTCGATGGTACTAAAACTGATTGAAAATCCTGCTTGTTCTTTAGGATGCGCTGCATCTAATTATTTCTGTAATCGATTTGTCAGAACTTTCATCAGAATTTTATATAAAATTGAGAGCAGGCTGATTAGATGATAGTTTCTAATATCTTATTTTTCTCCTTTTATAAATAGTAGGTTTATGATGGCATTTTTCCAGTCCTTTGGAACATCACATAATGTTATACATTTATTAAATGTTTCAGTAAAAACTTCTATGTATTAAAAGGAGCCTTGGCGCTGAGATATAAATCAAGTAAAAACTACAACGTTAGGAACGCCAAAGAGAAAATAATATTGGGAAGCAGACAGCTGTTTGGGTAGCCTTTAGTGTACCATCTTCAGTGCATGAAGACGATACGCTAAAGGCTACCGAAACAGCTGACTGCTTGCCAATATTATTTTCTCTCTCTTTGGTTTCATAAGATTCTTGATGCTAACACTAATGTCTAAAAATCATCATTTGTGTTTCATTTCATTGATTTTGACGTTGTTGTTATATAATTTGACCCGTAAATAAAAAACTAAAAATACTTTGTGTAATTTTGTCTGCTATTTTTTAGGATTTGCATCGTTTTTTCATGCAAAATTTATGAGAGACGGCCCCCCAAAACTACTCCAAAAGAAAGATTTATTTATATCTCGAAAACTAATAACTGGAATGAGCTGCAAATTTGCACACCCATATTTTTTAGCATTAGAATTCGTTTTATGTAACAAATAATATAGGTCATAATTCATAATTTTTATGAATATGAAGTTATCAATATTTTTCAAAAGTAATGATGGATTATGTTTGGGTTTCTTCACTGTATCTCGTAAAAAAAAAAAAAAAAAAAAAATGAAATATGAATTTAATATTAGCACCTTCAAATTTTGAACGCTTATAACTCTGTGAAGAAATAAGTAAAATATACAACCAATATAATTTTTCGTGTTGTCGCGATCCCAGGAATTCAAATATAAAATAAGAATGGGGCATTACTATTGAAAAAATGAATGTTGGTGCTCGTTTTAATATGTAGACGACCCCCAATTCAAAATTTCACTTCATTTTCTGAAACTAATCACAATTCCCCGTCGAATGATACCTATTACATTTGTGTGCATCGATTAGCAACGAAGTTACGTCGAGTGTTGCGGGTTTTTTTGCCCCTGTATATATATCCATCCCTTGGCAGCTGACCCGGTGATTCTTTGCATCCTCTGACTTCTTGCTTTCCTGATTTCTGCCCAGAGCAGGGATATTCCGGCCGACGGAGACTGAGGGTACATATGAAACAGTCATTTTCAAATATGAAAGAGGAATTGGCCAAGTCACACCACACTGGCCAATGTATCTTGGTGCGAGACTATCCGTGTTGTGTTGGTTCATAATGCTAGGCATTACTAACAGCTGCACCACGTGAAGGTACGGATTTGACATTAGGACTATGTCCTGGTCTGTTCCGCCAAGCCACATAATGAATGGAATTGGAGGGTCTCCTCCATGTTAATAACACATACCATTATGCAACCATATATATATGTGGGATGGCACACTTTTGTAGGCGTTAAACAGAAAACTAATACTTATTTACTAATTATAAATTTAATAAAAGATTAAATTGTAATTTACATATATACAGGAATGCTAATAAGCATTATCGAATGTTCATTGCATAGTTCAATTAAAACAGCTTGCGGTACAGACATGTCACTTATTAGTTCGCTTTTCAGTTACGTCGAAACACAAAGTTCGTAAAGAGTACCAAGCTCCGGCACTCGTAAACATCGTCTAAAAAAGTATTCGTCAAAATGTGCCTTCTCAACCGGCCGTCAACTGCACTCTGAACTTTCTCTCTTCCGATGCTGTTAGCAGGCGCGCGTTCCGGAAAGACGTCATTCACGTCATGAGCACGCATTTCCTCTCAAGTGCTGGTGCTCCGTCACATGATCAGCTGGCCACGGGAAACAGAAACTAAACTGCCTTGGATTTCAGGAACGGCAAAGAGAAATCAAATAGCTCTAGGTTCCAATGTTGCGGGAAAACCAGGTCATGGGGAAAAGGATACTTCACTCGGCCATCCTTCCTCGACTGGACCTCCAGGCGATCACACTGAAAAGATACAAAAAAAAAAAAACACAAAAGCAACACAAAATAATAACATAATTTTTACAGCTTATTTACAAATTTGATACAATTTTTTTTTTAAGTTATTCCCCATTTGAAGAATTCAGTGTGGGTAGATGTGCAATAGGAGCCTTCATGGCATCCATTTCTAACTTTTTCATCAATATTATCATTTTTAATTTTTACAGTCGTACAGTTACAAAAGTACAGTCACCCAAAAAAAAAACGCCACCCCCCACCTAATTTCGCCGTAAATTATCGTAGAAACATTTGACTGGTACCGATCGATTTGTAATAACGTCTAGTTTATAACGGTATAGTTAAATTTTGCCTAAGGGGTCGTCTACATATTAAAACTGGTATTAACTTCATTTTCTTCAATGGCAACCCCTATTTTTGACTTCATATTCAGATTTCTGAGATCAAGGCGGTTCGAAAAACATACCTATTTATATACCTTAAATCAATTTTAAATAGAGTTACACGTGAAAATGTATTAGGGGTCCGTCTATACATTTAGAAAATATAAATCACGATCTACCACCCAGTATACATTATATATTAAGTTTCACACCGGAAAAAAATTTCAGAAATGTTAATTATAAAATAAAAAAAATGATTAATTCACAGAACTTTCTGAGTTAGTTTATGAATTAAGAGATTTTTATTGGTTTCTATTGATTAAACAGATAGTTCACTTCATACGAAGAAAATTAAATAGCTTGAATAGATATTAAAATATCTATCAAAAGAAAAAAAAAAAAAAAAAAAAAGATGAATGGTTTTAAATTTGTTTGAAAATTCAAAATTATTTTAACTCAAGCTGCCGTATAATTGTCTGAAACGGCGGCACTCAACCTGGTTCCCACGGCCGTTTCACAGTGACAATGGGAGTTTCTTCTGATACTGCAGTACTTTCATTTTCTTTAATTGACTTTTTTAAAATATTAAAACAGATTTTTTTATTTTTATTTATTTATTTTTTTAATTAATTATTATTATTATTTTTTTTTTTTCATGACATTATTAAAAACTTTTACATAAATCTCCACGATATTCTTTTGCTTTTATATTTTATAATGTGTAACAAATTAATATGTAAAATAATAAATCCTACTACTTAATGGGATGTTCTAAAATTCTACACTTTAACACAGATACCGAAGTGGATGGTGGGTGTAGAAAGGCTGACTACCCTTAATCTAAATCTTCACTTGAAAAGGTCAAAATGTTACATAACTCTTTTTTTTTTTTAAGGAAAAAAGAAGAAGCTAAGGAGGAGAAAGAAAGATCAAAACGAATATAAAGCATATTAAACGTTAATACCCTTTAAACACTGGAAAAAGGCGGGGTTTTGTATTGTGTGTCATTTGGGAGCTGTAGAGTGCCAGAAAATTACTTTATGTAATAAAACTTTTCATTTAAAGGGTATTTAAAGCAGCATTATATTTAATACATAGACTATTCAGAAAAAAAATACCATTCATCTGGTTCATGAAAAATAAAGAACATTTTCTGGCATTGCTCTATGTATATACATTCTTGTCAACCTATCCCGGAAGATTACTGGTCCCGCCCCCTTTCCGTACATTTTTTTCACATCAGTCTTTTTAGAGCCGTGTCAGCCATCGATGGCTGACACTGATCTTTCCATTTAGGCTAAGTCAGCCGGCAGTGTAAAATATGATATAAAACTACAGAACTTACATAGTTTTAAGTAATTACTGACAATTTATTTAAAATTTACTTCATGTTTTTTTTTTTTTCTTAATAGGATTTTTATAGGATTATATCGTTAAGGCCTAACGGGGTTTATTGAAACTCGATAAACATAACACGCTTCTAAGCAGCACGTGTGGCCTGCATGGGATTTCCATAAGAATTCGCGTAGCGCTCAATGAGTTAATCGTAAATGTATTTGAAGTTAATTACTCTAAAAATTAAATTGTGTACACACAGGGGCGGGAACTAACAATGTTACGGGTTAGGTTGGCAAGTATGCATATATATTCTGCTTGATTTATAAAAATTTATAACACATTTTCTTCTTTTTTTTTTAGTATTTTGTGTTTATATCTCTCATTAAAAATAAATACAATATTCATATATAAACATTTCCATACAGTAATGTATATAAACATATTGATTAAAGAAGATTTGTTGATATTATATAATTATTCTTCTATCTGTATAGTATATTAACACAAATATATTTTGTAAATTTCGCAGCATCGAAAAACAGCAACATAGCTTCCATATCAAGGCTTAATGTAAATAGCCACCCCTTTTCACAAATTTTCTAAAACTTTATAATATAAAGCAAAATAATTTTGCATATTTGTAATTAAATCATTTAAGTTTTGTCTTCAATAATCGATGTAGTAAATACCATTGTGATTTATGCATACCAGGAATAGGAATATGCAAATTTGTCTTTTTTTTTAAATAGTGTTTCAGCGAATCAGAGGCGGGGCTTCTTTTCTTTTGAAATTCTTTCACAATCCCTCGCCTACATTGTGATAACTTTACAAAAATATGCCAATTTGTATAATAAACATCGAAATATTGCTTAGGAAACAATAAAAATAACATAAAGGTAAATTAAAATAGTTTTCCGTCAAATTATATACAAACATTTACTTATAGAGGATGCAGATTATAACAAGTGACGGCCCCCTAACAGGAATAAAAAGTGAAATATCACTGTAACTCAAAAAATTATGTTAGGAACGAGCTGTAAATTAGGAAACCTATGTTTTTGATGATGCCCGTTCTATTCGTGCAAAAATTAACATAGGTCATAATTCATAATTTTTTCAAATATGAATTTATTAATAATTTTCATAATTCAAAAAATGTTTTTTTAGCAAAAATTTGCATGGAATATATTTGGGTTACTTCATTCTAACGAATAAAAAAAACAGAATTTAAATATCGTAATTATTTCGGAAGATATGATTTAATGTTTGTCACATTCATTTAACATTAGCACCCCCAAACTTTGACAGCTTATAACTCTATGAAAAATTGAGCGAAATATATAAACTATACCATTTTCCGTGATGATTTGATCCAAAGAATTCAAATAAATTATAAAAAATGGGGGTTACCATTGAAAAAAATGAAGTTGATGTCATTTTTAATATGTAGACGACCCCCTAAGTAAAATCTAACTATAACATTATAAACTAGAGGTTATTACAAACTGATTGGTACCAGTCGCATGTTTCTACGATAATTTACGGCAAAATTAGGTGGGGGGGTGGCGTTTTTTTTTTGGGTGACTGTACATCAGTTTTGGCTTTACGGCAACTTGGTCGCTTAGTTCACCAGTTTTTGGTGGTTGTTTACTCAATTTATTTTTTGCTTTATTTGTCTTTTTAACTTTAACACATAGTTCTTTAGCAGGTTTACGCAAATCTTTACTTTGGGACTCAAAGTTATCTTGGGACTCGAGTTCGAGACCCTCCAATCGATCATTTTCAGTCTTAATGCCTTTTAAGTGCCAGTCTTAATGCCTTTGCATCACGTTCGGTCAAAAACTCTATGATAGCAGTCTTATATGCAGGGAAAACTTCTAATTTTATTTGCACAGCTTTAGGAAATAATATGGCTATTTCACCAATCGTGGTTTTCAGTGGAAGTGATGGAATGAACAACTTTCCTAAATTGACACTGGCAGTCTCTTCTTTAGGCATATTCTGTCTTTTACACTCGATGGAATCTATCGTCGATGGCTTTTTTCTGGATTTCTTCCTTTTAAGGAGTTTGGAATTTTCGTCAACCTTTTCTTTTAACTTTTTCAACTCTTCGGCTAACTGTGAAATTTTTTTAAGTAGGGCTTGTTTCTTGTCTTTCTTCAAATAAGTGTTTTCTGGATTTGGCGACTTCATTCGGGAAATATTCGTCTGGCTTCGTCCCATTCGTCGCGGCTCCTCCTCTTCATCACTATCATCATCTATCTGGAAAATGTTCGTATGACTCTGTTTCTGTCGTCGAGGCTCCTCTTCTTCATCACTGTCATCATCTACACTACTATCATCCTCTGAAAGCATCTTATCGTCATCACTCTCGTCGTTTTCGTCTTTATCGTCATTTTCACTTATGGCTTTTTCGGAAGATTCTAATGGTTTTTTGACAGCATAACAAGGTTGGGGAGTTTTAATTTCACTTTGATATTTATCTACAGGGAGTACTGTTACTAAATTTACCTCTAGAGAATTACACTTATTTTTCACAAAAATACCCTTTTCATTAATTGTTGTTTCACTTAACATTAGTACATTCATACCAAGGATTATATCATAGGGAATTAAATCATCATGTACAACATAAATATCAGTTTTATTTTTAAAATCATCAACTTTAAGATCGGCGTCGAATGAGCCTAACGGCTTTATTGAACTTTTTCCGATCCCCCTCAAAGTGGTACTTATTAAATTTAATTTATTTACATTCAACCTATCAAAAGAACTTTTACGCAACAATGTTGCTTCACTTCCTGTATCAATAATTCCAATAAAATTTACATCATTTACTTGTATAATTTTACTCATATTTTGATTTACATTAATACACAGTGCATCAACTTCTGGTTTTGAACCTGGGCACTCCGAACTTTTATGCCCGTACTGCTTACACGTAAAACACTTAAGGCCTTTGGCCTTATGAGGGCAATCTCTAGATAAGTGGTTTTTTTCACCACAATTATAACACAATTTATTATTTACTTCATTTCTAGGACTAAATTTCTCATATACATTATAGGCTGCGTGCTTCGGTTTTGTGCTATATTCTACTTTATGCATTCTATCAAATTTATTTTTCTCATTATCTTTTTTATACATTTCATACAATTTAATTTTATCTTTAAATTCACGAATATTTTTAGCCCCATACAAAATTAGTTTATTTTCACTTTTATCGTTTATTCCCTGGATCACGTAATGCATTAACGCGGCATCTTCAATGTGCCCGTTTTTACTTAATTCTCTTATTTTTAAAAAATACTCTGTAACTGTTTCAGTAATTTTCATTTTCCTTTTACTTAAAATGTCATGCAAGGAGGCAGAATTTATTTCGACCTTGAATTCTTCGATAAGTGCATTTTTTAGTTTCTTATACGTTAATAATCCTTTTTCGGATTTTACAAATAACAGAGCATTTCCGCTCAAAGACCTTTTACAGAAAATTATTTTTTGTAGTTCATTAAGATTAAACATTTCAGATAACTCTTCAAATTCATTAAAGAATTCAATTATGTTCTCATGCGGCTCGCCGCTAAATTTTGACATAGAATTTTCAAAATCATTGAAAGAAATTGCACCAAGTGATCCATTATTCACATTATTACTATAATTTATACTTTTTTTACCCTTATTATAATTATCAATAACATTGTCACTATTATTATAACACTTATTTTTGCTGATATGGCATTGCACAGAGGAGTCAATTTTTTCAATATCATTATCGCCACTACTTTCGGATTCACTGTTCGATTCGTTTTCCGAATCTTCCTCATCCGAATTATTTTCAGAATTTTCCCGTTTTAACAATTCTATATCGCACAGATTCAGCAACAATCTATCTCTTAACTCATCTTTACTCCCATCAAAAGGGACATTTAATACATTACTAATAGTAATCAATTCATTTAAAGAAAAATTTTCGTCGATGAATTTTTGTTTCTTTATATAATTTTCATCATCTACGACAAAGTTAAAGCCGGAAAATTTTTTTATTCTGCATCGGCTTTTACGATCTCCTTCGTCATTAAAGAGAAACCGATGCAGAATTTTAATTTTACTGTACTTTTCTTTTCCTAGTGCATTGCCAATTTTGGGAATATCCCCTAGAGAAACCATTTTATAGGAAGATAAAGTGTACGTACCTTTGTAGAGTCGAAACAGCTGTTGTTTTAAATTTTATTTAAAATTCCCATTTAGTCGACTTGCTGTTTTAATCCTCGAGCTTGTTCAGACCTTTATCCAGACGATCCGTAGCTATTCCGTAGCATCCACAGAACACACTTTACGTATTTTATTATCCACTATAAATTGCAGAATAGAAAAAGTACTCCGCATAGAAGCTTCAGTGTGATTCAACACCGTAGACACACAGTTCAATCACAGTCTTAAAATCAATTAAAATTTCAGTCTATAAAAGTTTATATAAAGTTTGTTTTTTAAAGTTCGTGTTTCTCGAAAATTCACGTTAAAATCAAAATTCACTTTAGAATTAAAATTCGCGTTCTATCCAAACTTTAAATCAAAATTAAAATTCGCGTTCTATCATTTATGAGGTAGATTTTATTCTTTATCCAGTAGATTTTATTCTTGATCCAGTAGATTTTATTCTTGATCCAGTAGATTTTATTCTTGATCCCACTTCTGACTTGTGGGATGGCACACTTTTGTAGGCGTTAAACAGAAAACTAATACTTATTTACTAATTATAAATTTAATAAAAGATTAAATTGTAATTTACATATATACAAGAATGCTAATAAGCATTATCGAATGTTCATTGCATAGTTCAATTAAAACAACTTGCGGTACAGACATGTCACTTATTAGTTCGCTTTTCAGTTACGTCGAAACACAAAGTTCGTAAAGAGTACCAAGCTCCGGCACTCGTAAACATCGTCTAAAGAAGTATTCGTCAAAATGTGCCTTCTCAACCGGCCGTCAACTGCACTCTGAACTTTCTCTCTTCCGATGCTGTTAGCAGGCGCGCGTTCCGGAAAGACGTCATTCACGTCATGAGCACGCATTTCCTCTCAAGTGCTGGTGCTCCGTCACATGATCAGCTGGCCACGGGAAACAGAAACTAAACTGCCTTGGATTTCAGGAACGGCAAAGAGAAATCAAATAGCTCTAGGTTCCAATGTTGCGGGAAAACCAGGTCATGGGGAAAAGGATACTTCATATATATATATATATATATACATATATATATACACCAAGTGATCCAAATGTCACAGCAAAAATAGAAAATACACTCGAACCTCTCATTAAGCGACACCCATGGGACCAGACATTTTGTCCCTTAAATAGAGGTGTCCCTTATTCAGATGGTCAATGAAAATTTTTTAAATAGACTTTACACTCAGTTACACATCAATTAATCAATGCACTTTGGCAATGCAAATTACACACTAATAAAGTCAAGTCTTTTTAAAAAGAAAATTACTTACATGATATAGTTAATTATTATATTAGGACCAATTTTACTGAACTTACCTATGTACATAAATTTCTAATTCAAATTATAAAATTACAAAGCAAAGGCATAGCTCAAGACTACTACACATTTTTAATATCACTGTTTTTTAGTGCAAATTTTTGTCATATTTAAACACAGAAAATTTAAGGAAATGTACTAGAAATTTATTATGAATAATACTTTTCCCTAACAGCACAAAATGTTTCAGAAACGTAACAGTCATATAACATGGAAACATTGTAAATATTGTAAATATTGCAAAAACGTTCAGTTAGCTTTCCGATTACATTCATAAACGTAGAAATGTCCGCGATCATAACAAAAAAATCAGATACGTAACAAAAACGTTTCAATCACACAACAGAGAGAAAATAGAAAAGGGCGAATGTTTCGGAAAGGTATCAGAGAGCATATTAAAATGTGTTAAGTTTTTGAAAGTTAGTAAGCATTTTGCAACATAACTGAAACATTCTGTGCTGTATGGGTTATAAAAAAAGAAGAAAAATGGTAGAGAGAAAATGCAGTAGTTGGCAGCTATGCAAATGCATACTGAATACAGAATTAAAAAAATTAAATTAAATTAAAAAAAAATAGAAACTTACATGCCTGTAAAATATAACTGATTTTTATTTCATATTAGTTACACTTAAAATATTCCGAAATAAGTGTTTGTCTGTTTGCTGTTTTTGAAACATTTTTTTCAATGTGGATGTTTACATTACTAATTAATTGTAGTCCTTCGTGGTCTCCAGTATTAATGAAAAATTTTCGTAACTGTTCTGAATGTTTTAAAGCATCTTTCACATTCGTTATCACACATTCTTCTTCCAGATTACATTCGTCGTCCTCATCACTTTCAGCCTCGTTCAAAAGCTGTTTTGTGCATTCCATATTATCAATGTTCATATCCTGAATAAAATTTTGGATATCATCGCTATATTCCTCAATATCCAAATTGTCATAAATTGGTACATATTCATCTGCTGTTACATTACAAATTTACAAATGCTGTTACATTACAGCATTTTCAATAAGTTGTGATAGGTCATTAATATTATCATCATGAACACTTGGATCACTTGATACGTCGACTGATACATTAAACCCAGCAATTTTGAATGATTGATAAATGCATTCGCGTGAAACAGATTTAACTGCTGCATCAATCCACTGAACTGCATTGAGTACACTAACAGATTTTACGATTTCTTCAACAGAGTAATAGGTAGTACTTTTTGAAATGATGTGTCTTAGAAGGAGTTTTCTGTATGCGATTTTAGCACTTCTAATTACACCCTGGTCCAAAGGCTGTAGATCTGATGTTATATTTGGAGGAAAGAACTGTATTTTGACTAAATCCAGTTTTAAATCTTTTGGGTGAGATTTCACGTCAATGAAAATAAAAATTTTCCTTCCTTCTTTCCTCATTTTATTCTTGAATGAAATCAGCCAGTCAGACATTATGTTCCGTGTCATCCATGCTTTACTGTTATATTTCCATAGAACTGGAAAGATTCAGTTCTAATATTCTTGAAAGATTTTGGTTTCTTAGATCTTCCAATTACAAGAGTTTTCATGAAATCTCCTTCTGCATTGCAACATAGCAAAACTGTCAAGCGCTCCTTAGAATTCTTACCACCTCTGCATTTTTCTCCTTTAAAGCTAAGAGTTTTATTTGGAAGCACTCTGAACAGCAATCCGGTTTTATCATAATCATCCGGTTTGTAAATAATTTTTACTTCATATCCTTCACAAATGTGCTTCAACTTCTCTAACCAATCTAAAACTTCTTCGGGATCCACATAATTTGATTCCCCAGAAATTGTCTTGAAATTTATGTTATGACAAAGTTTAAATTTTTCTAACCATCCATTTGATGCTTTGAAATTTTCCACCTTTAAACTCTCAGCAATTTCTCTGGCTTTTTCTTGGAGAAGAGGTCCACTTACAAGAATATATTTTGCTCTCATGGTGCAAAACCACTCAAACGTAATTGAGTCAATATCCGACCCTTCTGTTTTTCTAAACTTCACTGTTTTTAAATTTTCATTAGAGTTAGTTATCCATAGTTTCATTACTTCATCTTTTTCTTTTAACAAATTGGCTACTTGATTTTTACTAACGGCAAATCTCTCAGATAGAGCACGCAAACTCATCTTCTTATTTTCTGCTTCTTGAATAACCTCCACTTTTTCTTTCAACGTCAAGCGCTTTCGCTTTGCTGCCATATTCAGAAGAGCAGGCAAATGTTACTGTCTTTTGATCCCTGGTTGGCAAAGTGCCAGGACGATTCCACTAACGCGATAGGAGACACAGCAAACAAAGAGAGAGGGGAAGGAGATTAGAAATGAGAGGGAGAAATTTTAGAAGAAAGAATAAAACAAATGTCAATGTTTCGCACAGATTGAAATCTTCCCCCTTTAAAATCATTCATAGTGTCAAACCTAATCTCAACCCAACAATAGTGCATTATCTGTGTGCGTATTGTGTGATCAGCTTAATTGTTATTGCTTTGTGTTTCTGGAAGCAGGTGCTAGATCTAAAATTCCAAACATCACTGTCCATTCATGTTACTTTTAGTGAACAATAAAGAGGGCAATTGTTCTTTTAACAGAAAATACATTTACGTTTTGCAAAAAATGTAAACACCGACGTTTCATCTTGCATTTTAAAATTTTTATGTAATACAAATTATAAAATTTACAGCAAAATTAAAAAGGTTATAAATAATATAAATTGATTTTTTTTTTTCAAATTTCGATGTCTTTTAAACAGAGTGTCCCTTCTACGGAGGTGAATACATTAACATCGCTATTCCTAGGGACTGGGACCAGAGAATTTGTCCCTTAAATATAGGTGTCCCTTATTCAAAGGGGTCCCTTATGGGAGGTTCGAGTGTATATTATTTAATAAGTATTGACCGTAGTACTATTCACTTTTCAGTGAAATGTACATATATATTTTTTAATAACAAAAGACTTATTGTTACATTAGTTTATTATTCAACTTCAGATGGCGTTTTATTTGTAAATTACTTTTTTACAGTAGCACAATGCATTCAACATCACAGCTATTACTAATGAGAATAGCCATCAGACATTGCGCAATGGGAATTCTTATAATAAAGCTGATCAAACAATGCTTTACCTCCTAACAATATCATGTTTTTTTTCTTTTTTTAGAACTATTAAATCTGTTATAAGCATTAAATGTAATATTATATAATATCTGAAATCATATGCAACATGCCAAAGTCAGATTAATCACTATTCGTAATATGGGTCATTTGAGAAGGCGGATATGTTTAAAAAAAATTTTTGAGCGAATACTGCAAATACAGTGCCAACTGTTGTTGAAAATGATATTAATATACGTATATAGTATAATTCTATATAATACTTCAAAAAATATTTTTTTTATTTAGAACGGTTTGTATATGTTATTTATTCTATACACCCAAATTAAATATAAATTAAATATTTACGAGCCTATTATTATTTTACCAAATAAAGTAATTATTCTGAGTTAAAAGATAATTTTTTTTCAGTATCAAAGATTATTAAAATTTTATTTGAATGATGTTCGTGGTATCATCTTCGAGTAAGTAACCTCAGTTAAACGTTATCTCTACTCAAAAGTTCTACTTAAAATAAGGTATGAATGAAGATCTAAGATAAAATGTTTCATTATATTAATTTATTGACTCGCATAATTCCACAAATGTGGAGAGAATCGCTTATACAACAGCAATATCATACATTCTATAAATTAATATATATTTAGTAAATGTTACAAACATACTTAATAGCAATACTTAACTTTATAAAAAATAAATTTTTAACTCTTTCTTCCCTACGCAAGCTTTATATATTTTGTTATTTATCCAGTACTAAGATGTATTTTTTAAGAAATTCTTTATGGATAGAAACTAATTTGCGTTCATTTCTTTGGATCTTAGTGGATCTAAATGTAATATCTTTGTTAACATCACATTTGTTAAGGAAAGTAAATAATTGAATAACAGACTGCGTTAATTAGTTTTGTTTACCTTTTAATGCTGCTCTTATTCGAAATAATTACTCAAAGGCGATAACTAACTTTTGAAAGGGCTTTTTTTTTCTGGGGGGGGGGGGGTGTAAAATGAATAAATATTATTACGTCAGTGATGTCTAATTTGCTCGTTGAAATTACTCATTTTTTACATTCTTTTATTTGTTTATTTATTTTTTCAACTGATATGTTTACAATTTTTACTTTCTCTTACCCATAGGGTATGGCGACCAGATTATGTTTATGCAAAATGAGGACAACTTATGCAATGTCCTCATTTCCATGAGAAAAATGAGGACAGTCTTCTTTAAAATGAGGACATTTCTGAGGACATAAAATTTCCTAAAATATAGCGCAAAATTAGCTTATATTAACCCCACTTGAAGCCATTAATCATCACTATGATAAATTTATACTACTTATGAACTTATACGATAAACATTATAAAAAAAAATTATATAAGCATTACTAAACTTATAATAAACATTATCATAATTTCGTACACATTATACTTCTCTTCCTATGATATAATGACATGCTATGCTGTTAATATTCACGTTTTGATGTGTTGTTGACACGAAAGTACCAAACTATTTTAGATCTGCTTCTATTAATACTTTTATAAACTGTTTTAATACAATTGTTACTGTTATATAGACCAAGTTTTTAGTGTAAACGAAATCATAACTATTTCAAATGGAAGTGATCCAATAAATAACATTTTAAAAGGAAAAGGCAATCTGAAGAATGTCAAAAACTGGTTAGGCTAGGAATAAGATTTGATCTACAAACTGGGTTATTATGATGACCTTCAAGTAGCGTTATTTACTCACTTGAAAGCAAAAATCACGAGATGTTAACAAGTGTTCAGCTGCTATCCCTGAATAGTCAGTTTTCAATCTTGCTAAAAAATCCTTTTCCATTTAAAATGTTATTTAAATTTAGTTAGTTATAAAATCTAATTAGTAATAAAATAACTTCCAGCCTTATGTTAATTTTTATTTATTTATTTATTTATTTATTTTTACTTTTATGTAAATTCAGCTTTATTATCATTATTTTTTTTTTTCAAAATTTTATATTTTAAAGTATAATGTTGCAAAATATATTCTTTGTATTAGGGTTAGATTTAACAGGGAGCAGCACCCGCTCACCCCTCGTAGAGCAGTTTCGAGCGCTTAATAGGGTTGGATTTTTACGTCGCACTAGTGCTGCGCAATGGGAAATGGCGATGGTCTGGGACCACCCTAAGAGGCGGTCCGGAAACATGCCATCACAATTTTAATCCTGCACGAGGGATATAATAGTGTCGGAGATGGTTTAAAAATAAATGCGAGGATAATTGATAATATATATATATATATATATATATATATATATATATTGGTCATCAGATTTCTATGTTTGACTCTCGAAGCCTGCTTGTAAATTTTCGTCAGATGAAGACATATAGCACATGACATAAAAACACCCAGGGCCATCACGGGAATCGAACCCGGTCTCCAACGCTTGAAAGCGATTAGCAGTGTGGACACATAACCACTCGGTCACGGAAGGCGCAATAAATCAAGAAATCGTGATTTTTTTTTTATTTTATTTTTTTTACGTTGTGTTGAGTTGTAGAAACAGTATTGCAAATTATTAAGGTCAGCAGCATCTCTAATGTTGGAATTTTAAATAAAGAAGGAAATTATTGGAAAATGAGAACAAATGAGAACAAACGTAGTTGTATACCCTGTAGTTGTATAAACTATATTAATATAAATTAGTTTTGTAATATTTTTTAAAATAACTAACACTTAAATGAACTCATGCATATAATTAGAAGACAGACGGAGAAATAAATGACTAGATTTTTTTATGTACAAATATGCAGAGTAAACTGCTAAATATGAATTACTTTTTGCTAAGATAATTTTGTGATGATTTAGAAGGCTCTGTTTCCACCAAAACATTACCGGTAACAGATAAATTTTCTCTCTCATAAGCTTGTTTGCGAATATCTGCTTAAAATATTATATTGCCTTAGAAAAAAAAAGTATAGGTTTGAGGTTCCTGCGAAAGAAGTTTTTAATATGGTTTATAATAATTCTCATTTATTTTTCGAAAAATTAAAAAAATACAGAGACGCTTTAAGGGGTAAAAATATTAGTCCTCAATGTTACTGCAATAAAAAGCAATTTTTTTGGAGAAACGAATTTATTTGTTACTGGTGTCTTATATTTATGTACTTATCATACAAAGTATCTGCATATTTAACAGGGAGCAGTGCTCGCTTATCGCTGTTGGAGCGATGTTGAGCAAAATGATGAAATTTTCTGAACTAAAATCAGAAAATTTCATAGAACCATTTCATATCCGAGAGGATCTGCTCTAAAAACTGGCAGACGGGAGACACTGGATAAAAATCCAGGTCACGTACGCCGGCCTAGCAGTTCCGATTTTTTTTCTGGTTTTCTACGACTCTCGCGTAGATATGGGATAGACCACTTATAAAGACCACTTACAGAGACTACTCGATCCAGGTTTTCATCCCAGTGAAGACAATTTATTATAAACCACTGCACCAACAAATCACCATCGTCCAAATTAAATATTTTTAAAAATATAAAACTTAGAGATCTAATGTACTTATTCTGTTATAAAGATACATAATTTAAAGTAATCTAAGAACTACAACAATTAAATATTTTTTTCTGTCTGTGTATAGAAATCCAATACCTTCTTTGGATGTATCACTAATTTTTAATACTTTTATTCTGTACTAAATAAATATATTTATTTTCTGCCATTGTAATTATATTAGAACTGTTCAAAAATATACGAAAGTTATGATAAAGAAAAGAATAAAATACGTTTAAAGATATATGACACTAATAATTCTTGATCTAGTGTATTTTCCGTCAATTTAAAAATCTTATTATCGTAGAAAGAATTCTCCAAGTTTCCTTTAATCAATAAATTTTGATACAACTAATAAATGTTTTTATTGAGTTTTTTACACCCTTTTGTTTGGTTATATATCAGAAATACGTTTCTTCATACTTTTATCCTTGAAAGCAAATTATGATAAATAATTGACTGAAAATATCAAATTATAAATATAAGGCAAACTGAGTGGATCATAAATATTTTTATTGCAAACGTAAAAATAAATAAATAAATAAATAAATAAATAAATAAATAATAAAAAATAAATAAATAAATAATAAAAAATAAAAAAGTGTAATACAAAAAATACAATTGAAAAAAAAAAAAAAAAGGCAAAGTAATTTATTACTTTGTTGTTTATAATGTACGTGATTCTTAAACATTATTCTTCACATACACGGAAAACTTTTCATTGCACACTGTAATTTCTCAATTAGAATAGTTTGTGAATAATTTTAAGCCTTTGTTCACAAACCGGATTTTAATTTTTAAAACAATTTTACGAATTTCGAAAATTAACATAACAGAACCTTTTTTTTTTTTTTTGCTACAGATGTGAAAAAAAATCTCATTAATAAATAATAAGTACGACAATAAAACTGTCGCATCTGTTGACAAAAGGAGTCAGGTCAGCAAAAAAAAAAAAAAAAAAAAAAAAAAGCATTAGACAAACTTCGCAATCATAAAAATAGGGGGAAAGATTCATACATTTTGCTATTGAAATTGAAATTCTAAGATACTTAAATACTAAAAAAAAAAAAAAAAAAAAAAAAAAGAAGAAGAAGAAAAGAAACTAATCTTTTTTTACAGCCTTATTCACCAAATTTGTAACACTGATGTTAACCCGGTAATGTGCTAGGTTATCTCAAAAACAGTATTCACCACGCAAAATCAGCTATTTAACACTCGAGTTAACCCTCTCTTTTTAATCCTCCGAAATTGGTAGGTTAACTCTGGTGTTAAATGAGCATCTTACAGTTACAGCGTAAACACATGTGTTTACTTTTTTAATACATTGCGTTTTGATTGACCAACCAGCGAGACTCATACAGAAAAATCTTGTCTCAACTAATCCACGGATGGTGAATACGAAAACTTTTTACCCAGGACTTAAGGAGTGTTAACTCTAACACAAGTGTTACGTGAACCATAAACTAACACTGGTTTAGTAATTAAGGCCGTTAATAAGTTTAAATAATATTATTTTCCAAACACTATAAGTTGTGATTTTCACATGATTGTTAAGCATTTTACGAAATATGAAACCAGGTATGTTGGACATACCGGTTTGGAATTTTCGGTATGATTAAATTACAAATTATTTTCTATTATGGACCGTTTTTTTTTTTTTTTACCTTTTTTTTAACCTTTTTTTTTTTTACCTTTTTTTTTTTTTTTTTTTTTTTTTAATTTTTTTTAAGCTTCGTCTTATCATCCTAGGATTTCGACGTAATTCGTAATATTCCAATACAATAAAAACACGTTGCTCTAAGGAATACGACATGATGATTTTCAATACTACTCCCATACACGTGTCAGCAATGAAACAGGCAATGTCGAATGCACTTTCTGCACTTGTGTACACTATTTAACGCTTCATGCGCTTTTATTGCCTCTTATTAGTGAATTTTGGAATTATTTCTGCAAATCGGTGTATAAAAAATTCTAGACCGTCCAACATACTACTTGTTTCACCTCTCACACTTTTGCAATCATGTCATTTCAAAGTAAAGGAGTACTTTCTGAAACATCCTGTATATAGGAGTTAACGAGTTTTTGAGGTTTCTTTTTTGAGACAATGGACCTTATGCACAAGTGTCAACAACTGTGGGTATTTACCGATTTAAACGGCTGGTATTGGTTGATAAAGAAGTAAATAAAGGTTTCGAGATCAGCGATTGGCGTAGAAACTTTTATACACCCTCAATGACGCGCAATGCATAACGTCCATTAGCCCAATTTGTATCATATGCTTGAAACAAAATGATCACAAACATTACCATTGCATGTTGAAAAGGTGTTGCCCTTATTATCTTCAAATAAAATGCACTACTTCTTCATTGAGAAAAATGTACTTGAATTCATTAGAAGATTTTTAAACTATCGAAAATTAATTTTACGTTGTGCTTTTATAATTATAAATTTTCTATTATATTTTCAGATTTGGTAATTCAGATTTCCCAACAAAGAAGTATCTGAAAAGAAATTCGGTGTTTCGTACAGGATTTCTTTTCCCATTAGTCGTGTAAAGAAAAAAAAAATATATATATATATATATCAATTATCATGATTGTATATGAAAGAAAATGTTTTGTTTAGTAAAATTATTTCATGTGATTTTGTATAACTAAAAAAAATAAAAACTAATGTTCAGTATATTTTGAATTTAAATTACAAAGAAAATACGCACACACACGGCACAATATATATATATATATATATATATATAAATAAATAAAAATAAAAATAAATTAAATAGTTGTTTAGCTGAAAACTATATCTAAATTGGCTGATAGTAATATTTTACTCCTAATTTTATATGAAGAAATATCTAAAAAGGCTAATTTAGTAAGAGTAATATGTATGTAGAGAACCATGCATTAAACAAGAAATAATGTAAGGACATTTTCCTCTTTGTCAGAGGGATACATTGAACGCGTTCTGGATTTTTTTCTTTTTCTTTCTTTTTTTTTTTTTTTTTTTTTTTTTTTTTTTAATGAGACTATATTTCTACAGTCCAGTATTTGACATAAGATACAAAGTATTAAAACTTTGTAAAAAATATTCCTCTATAAATATTTTAGTTTAGTAAACTCAGGATGAACTTTGGAGCTGTATCTCTACAAATCAAGAAAACATTTTTTCAGAATATATTTATCGCTTTTCTATTCAAAAGATTTCTTTTCCCATTTATTTCGATATCAGCAAATTGTTTTGATTTCTTTCACCAAAGTTTGTTTTGTTAAGTGTGCTTTTAGGGAATTTTTTAGAAAATTTGCTATAACCTTTTTTTTTTTTTTTTTTTTTTTTTTTTAATCTGAATCTTGCAAACATGTTTTTTTTTTTTTTTTTCTAGGATATAGTAACACATGTTTATATTTTTATTGAAGATTTAAGAATGCTATGCTTTCTTTAAAAGTAAAAAAAAAAAAAAGAAAAGAAAAGAAAAGAAAAAAAAAATGCCATTTAAATGTACTTTTAAATGCTTGGGAATTTTCAAAATATCTGTCTGAGATTTTTCGTTTGCTGTAAATGTTTACTTAAAAACAATCATATATTATATCTTATATATTGAAGCAAAACCTGTTTCTTTAACAAATATGTAAGCTTGCGCCAAAATCTTGGGCCACCACAAAAGGACTACTTCACTTTTCTTTCACGTTAAACAATACCAACCTTCGGCGGACAAACTACTCCATAAAAAAAGAAAAGAAAATTGTTAATGAGTGGTTTTGATGTCGCACTAGAGCAAAATTGTATAATTAGACTCGGTCTGAAATTTACTCCTAGATGCCGAAAACAATTAGAATGATGATTTTTTTCCCCTTAAACTGTACAAACTGTTGCATCTATTATGTTTTTGATAACTACATCATAATTTAAATCGTATTTTGTGCATTATATCAAAAAACATTACACAATGGTTATATTAACATTACAATAAATTGGCAAAAACATTACAATCTATTATAGCGGTGTTCTTATCATTTCGATACATAATTTTTAAGCGATAAAAAAAATAAATTTTGATATTTGTTTCCTATATTATTTATAAGAAATTAACAGGCACTGCCCAGGAACTCAGCTGGATCCGAGGCATCTCTACAATTGCATCTCTGTTGCCTCGACCCTCTTCAACATCGACTTCAACTGCTGCCATGACACCCTTTATACCGAAAAAGCCGGAGATGTGGCCAGGGCTGTGCTCCATGACTTTGGTCCCATTTGACTTGTCCATACACTTTTTTTCTGCACTTGTCACACGAAAACAACAACAACAAGAAATTAACACACACACACACATATATATTCTCTTTTTCGATTGTTAAAAGGGTGCAATTTCTTCATGAAGCTCAAAAGGCACCAAGAGACACTTCGAATTTCGATGTTTGCGGTTTTCTTGCGAACGCAAACTAAATATATGGATGTGGTTGAGTTTGAATGAGTTTTACAGCTGACGAAAACTATGAAATGGGCAATTGACGGCGGTCTAGAATTCACCTCTTAGGATTCAGATTTTGTCAGCCAGAGACGCGCCTTCATGGTTTTGATCTTAAGTGAAGAGAATATATTACCTTTTTCTATAACCCGCAGAGTTATTAATTTCACGGAACATTGAAGCCACGACGTCTTTTACGTTCACCAGCCACGAATATTTTACGGGACGGTCATAGACTGCGGTGTATCGAACCAACGATCGAGTATCGAACCTAAAATCCTCTAAATACAAGTTCGATGCGGCTTTTAAATAATTGCAAAAGTGTGGAAATAAATGTTATGATTGAAACTTCGCAAAGGTGCAGTAAGAAACATAATGATTTATGCCATGTCGCAACTTTTTAAGAACGAGATATATTTGCCTAAGAAAAAATAAAGTTTTCTATTAATTATACAGCAATTATTCAGTTTTTGTTTTTATTCTTATTCCTTGGAAAGAAACTTACAGATATACACTATTATCTCTAGAAGCCTTAGAAATTTTAATGCCTTTACTTTATAAACTTCGCTGTCGTCGCTTTGAAAACTGCTGTCGAAGGTAACAGAGATTACTTCCCCACGTGATTCATTAAAAGTGACTGATCGCCCATATAGACGGATGAAGTCAGGGTGGTTTATTGTCATATATCTTATTATAAATTTATCTAGATATTTTAAAATTCGATTAGTATTTTAAATATATGAGAGATTTACAATAGGAAAACAAAATAATCATAAAGAACTAGGATCAGTTTTGAAATATCACCTAGACGCTGAAAAGAACTTTTTTGTTTTGAGCATTCTAATTTAAAATATTTACAAGTTTTTCGAAATTTAGAAATCTCTTAAAATAAGAAAAAAAAAGCAAAATATCTCATAAACATGTATTTTAAGAATGTTTTTCAACATAAATTTGTTGGATGAGTTTTCCTATAGCATTTATGGTACTGGAATAAACATAAATGATATTGATTATTCTACTTTTGAACCTCTAGGGGTCTCTGAAACGATTGAGTCACCCCTCCGTGAAGGATCAAAATTGAGATGGCATGTCTTCGGACCATCCTTAGGGATGCGTCCCAGACTGTCACCAATTAACCATTGCGTTGTACTGGTGGGACGTTAAAACCCAAGCAACTAACCAATCATCTACTTTCAAAACTTCGTAATTTAATTTAATTTAAATTTAAATCTTTCTTAACACAGGGAGAATTAAGGAAAATTTTGTATAAACGTGATTTATGAAGATTATTTTTATGGTGAATGTTTGGACAAATTTTACAATCACTTACATGATAATGGCTTAAACGTAATTGATATTAAATATTCGATTATGGGAAACTATGCAAGCTATTCGATGTCATTAATATGGAAAAATAGGGTTAAGTATTATGAGCATTATAGGAAGTAATTTTATAATAAATAAATCACTTTAGTAATAAAATGTAAAGTATGAATTTTTACATAACTTAATAATGAATATCAACATTAAACTTTTAAAACGATTAAAATTATTTGAAATTAAAGTTTTTCAATTCATGACAGAATAAGGCAATATTGTACATAAACTTGCTTTATGGGTGTTATATCTTTCAAAATAGAATGGAGTTGCATTAAAAAAAAAAAAAAAAAAAAAACGAAGCTGATCACATTAAAATTCCCCAGAAATATATTTTAAAATGCGCATTAAATCTTCGGAAAAACGATATAGTAATATGCGCACTTCAATTTGAGTTGCCAGAGTTAATTGCACTTAACATGTATATATGTTATGCCCTATAGTAGAAATATATAATATCAATTATATGATGAGAAACTGGAAAGATTCAACCTATGACAATAATATTAAATTGCATTTACTTATTAATCATTTCTCATCTTACAGTAAAAATGGAATATGATTAAAAAATCAGTATACACGGTAAATATTTTCTGTAAATTTACTGAATTGTTTATCCAGAGTCTCTATAAATTTACATGTAAATAATCGAGATTCTCAATTATTATTCGATATTTTCATTTAATTTTATTATGTAATTTCTGAAAAAAAAAAAAAAAAAAAAAAATATATATATATATATATATATATATATATATATATATATATATATATTTAAAGCATTTTAAATCACAATTATATTCTCGCCAATAATTAATTAAATTAATGTTAATCATTAAAATGCATGTATGAGATAGATTTTCCCTATATTCGTTTATTTTTCTCCGTAATTTTACATAAGACTTCACATAAATGAATTAACAGTAGTTTTTTGTTGAAAATTTTAACAATGTACAATAAGTGACCAGGGAATTTTATATTAAGCCTACACATAACTCAGTTTTAAATTATTACTAAATATTTTATTCAATTATTTTTTAGGCAGGTTAATTAGATTCTTATACTACTTGAAAAATTAATTAAATTATTTCTTGAACAATGCTTTTAAGCCACACAAATTAAAACTTGAATAAATGACTGAATAAAATATTAAAAATTATTATCTTTGTGGATACTAATTTTTAGTACATTTTTCCTTGACACACCAGTGCTTATGAAATATTCTAAAACTATTTGACATCTCCACACGTAATAATAGAAGATGTATGCGTGTGCGTGCATTTGTCTGTCCGTTGCTTCATAGAAAAATG
This sequence comes from Salticus scenicus, assembly GCA_963930645.1. Lineage (NCBI taxonomy): Eukaryota > Metazoa > Arthropoda > Arachnida > Araneae > Salticidae > Salticus > Salticus scenicus. The sequence goes on from OZ005654.1 coordinate 324,665,527, forward strand.
GCTGGTCGCAGAGCTGAGAAAAATTGCATGAAGGCTCGTGTTGACCTCTTCTGATCGAACTCCAAGACGAGTTTCCAAATTTTTTATTAGATTCAAAATTTATTAAAATTTATGAATTTCTGAAATGGTAAACTCTGGAGATAGAAGCGTGAAAGTAAATATACATTTCCTGTCCCATTAGCTCAGTTGGTTATAGTGCTATGCTAGTCAAACGAAGGTCGCAGGCTCCAAGGGTTGATGTGTCACTTTTTGAAGATAAATAATATAAAAGATACCAATTAATAAAATAAAATATTTCAATGTCTTCATAGTATCCAAAACCGTAAAGATGACGAGGAAGTGAGTAAAAGAAAAAATAAATTTAGAGGTGTGTTTGTCGCTTTCTATGAAACGGCTTATCGCAAATCTGTAGAAATTCGGATGGAGGTCCGTTTTGACATCCCCTGAGACCCCTTGAAGTACAAGTTTCAAAAAATTTCACAAGATGTTATTTACTTGTACATTTATTTTATCAATTTCAAATTTTTCAGATGGGAATATTGTCTCGTGCTCAAATATATCATAGGGTCAACATGATAATCTGTCTGAGAAATGTTTGTCCGTAAAATATAGTTCTTTAATAACTCCACTTATCATGGAGTTAGTACCTAAACTGAAATATCAACACACAAATGCAAGCAATAAGGACCTAAAACCGATATAGCGTATGCGAGGAAAACTCAGCTGAAAACAGCATAGAACCTTAAGGCAGAATTTAAGCAATTTCAGTGGGATTTTTCTTTTAGTTTTTAATTATAAAGTGATTTAAAACATAGTGATTAATATTTTTTTGAAAATGCTTTTAAATACAGTGACCAGTGAAGCAGGCAAATCTTGCTAATTTTAAATGCAGAAATTTCAGAAAATATCATACGCAGACATTTTTGAAAGAATGAAACAAAATAATTTCATAATATTTTATTGAATACTGTGTTTCAGTTTACGCATATATAAAATAAAAATTATATAATTGTAGAACGTTTTTATTGTTTACCTTTTTATTGAAATATGTATGATTACAAAATATTCTAACATTTTTTAAATATGTTAAGTATGTGATTTTTGTATAACATTATAAATCATTATTTTTTGAAGCGCAGAACAGAATAATTATTTTTATACAGAGTTCAATATTTTTTGCACCTGGTATAGATGCTAATAATTAATACAGAATAAGAAATAGGGAAGAAAAAACTGCCTGAATTGTATTTAACTTTTTTAAGATTTTTCTGTTAATGCACTTTAAAAAAGCATCATTCGATACTCGGAAAATATCTAGATGGGATATGAAAACTAGAGAACACAAATGAATTTTTCACAGCAAAAAGCCATTTTCTCAATAAAGAAACAAGTTTCCTGTTGCTATTCACAAAAATTAGAATAAATTAAATTCTTTAAATTAAAGGATTAATTCGATGTGAACTATTTCCTCTTATTTTCTAAAGTTATTTTTCAGTTTAAGATTGTTGTCCGGTAAACAAAAAAAAAAAAAAAAAAAAATCTGGTGTGAATCAACCACACGACTCCCATTAACCACTATAGCACCTATTATATCCACTTTTTTGGAATTTTCAACTAAGAGAAACTTCATGCACGTGTAATGAGATATATAAATATATAACAGAGATTATACAGCGAGTTTAAAAAAAAGAAAAAAATATGATGATAGATTTATTTTTTAAACACAAATTTCGAAGTTCTAAAACTGAACTATCTAATCAGAATGACCGTTAATTTTTTCTGTAATAACCACATAATACATGAAAAAGGGTATCTAAAATGGATTTATGTAGCAATTTTCAAGAAAATCGTTAGAGCCGTTTTTGAGATACCAACCTTTACTAAAACTTGGCATACTCAATTATTGACCGGAAAACAATAATTACATGCCAAAGGATAATTACAAGGGACTTAATACGTCGAGTCTGAAAAAAAAAAAATCCGTACAGCCGTTTTTAAAGGAACTTGCTTGTGAGACCTGACATTGAGCCATTTATACAGACGCCTATCAATTTTCCCGAACTAACCAACTATATCATTCGAAAGAACATCCAATATATAGAAATTTTAATGAAAATCGTTAGAGCCGTTTTTGAGATACGGATATACGGTACCAGTTCAGGTTTCCGATGACCCACTTCCGTTTTTCAAATGTTCAACAAAATTTGGAAAATGCATCTGTATGAGAGACCTGTATAAATTCTGAAGTTTCGTAGTTCTATCTTTATTAGTTTCGGAGATGTGATAGCCAGAAGATTCCCCAGATACATGCACACTAACCAATTGCTAAAAACTACTTATTTGGGCTCAGGAGGCTTTAAAACGTGTAAATCAAGTGAAAACTCGATATCAGATTTTTAAACCGAGTACAATACTTCCATTACCTACGGTAGTAGGGTAATGGAAGTAAAAAATAATATATACACTGTATTATTTCTCTATATGTAATAGTGAAATATTCGAGTATGTTGCTTGAGAAAAAGTTAACCAAAATTTTGGTTAAAAGTCTTACTATTGTAAATTAATAAATTAATCTACTAATGTAATATTTAAATAATATGTTTATGAATACTAATTAACTAAAATTGAATTGTAAAAATAATAATAATAATAATAATAATAAAAATAAAAGGAAGAATAGAAGGAAAAACGAAAGAAGGTTAAGAAGAGCATTTAAATATTTTTAAGAGGGATTCAAATACATTTAAGAGAGTATTCTTGATAATGGAAGTATTATCGAGTTTTTTGGCTTGTCAATAAATATCTCAAATAAAACATTTTTTTATTATAAAGATATCAAAATATCGTGGTGCATAAGATGGATAAAGAAGTACCTTTTTTTTTTTTTTTTTTTTTTTTTTTTTTTTGACAGAAGAGATTCAAGGAGTTCTTAAAAAATGAAGTGATAAAAGAATAAAAACTCGTGGCTATTGTGTGGTTTTATACATTAAATTACCTCGATTTTAAAGAACAATTAAATTTACGGGGAAAAGTTATTAATATTGATTATTAAATTTATTAAATTTAAAATATCAAATATATATATTTAAGAGGGAATAAATAAAGGAAATAAATATTTATTTTTAGAAATAAATATTTATTTCCTATTAAAAAAGATTTCCTAAAGATAAATGATGGAGATGGTAATGAGGAAATAAATTACTGGAAGTAATATTACAATAATGCAAATTGTACTAAACTAAAATTGTATTTAACTAAATTTTATGTATTTATTGAATACACAAGCCTTGAAGGTAGGCTTTTTTTCTGTTGTTCATAAAATATTTTGCGTTACATTAAATGTCGTACAATAAAAATAAATTTAAATGGACTATAATTAGGGGATTTTTTATTCGGTTATTTCGCTTGTCAAATTATTTAATTAAATACTAATATATCTAATATTAATAAAGAAAAGTGGCGACAATCTCGTTATTTGGCGACAATCTCGTTATTTGGCGACATTTTAAACTTTATACGTTTTGCATTTTATATTAATATTTACCTGTGTATCACTGAAGCAAAGATAAATAGTTTCTTCTCAATATTCATAAAAATTCTGTACTTGTGAAGCAAATATACTTAATGTATTTTTGTGTACGGTATAAAAATATTACTGTCATTAATATTTATACAAAACCATAAACTGAAACAAACTCTATATTACAAATATATAGATACATATATATATATACTGTTTATTGCCATATTTTATTTCGTTCAACCATGAGCCACATCGTCAATACAATCTAAATAATGATATGATTATTTTCACATGTGACACTGAATGGAACCATAATGCCCCCCCCCCCCCCAAAGGAAAAAAAAAAAAAAAAAAAAAAGAGCACAGCACGGATGCAAAACGAGACCAGCACTTCACTCCCGATTTTGCATTGGCAGTATCACACGACGCCCGATCGACTGCATAAAATTAATACAATATAGGTATATCTCGTTCAAAGTCTATGTCAATCTTATTATTCGGTATTTTTCATTTTAATTAAAATTATTCTTTCTTTAACCTAAAATTAATAAATCAATGAAATTGGTGGAAATACCTATTTCTCAGTATAATTAAATACAGAGTAGTCAGAAAAAAAAAACAACTTTCTAAAATGACTTCATTAATGAAAACATTAGAATCTTTGTTCAAACCAATACTTTATTATTTAAAAACAGTGCATTAGAAATATATATTTTTTTTCATTGTTTCCTCCTTTAGCTTTCATTCAGAGACGTAGAAATTTAATGAAATTTTCAGCAGTCAGCTGAAACTCTGCAGGAGATATTTGCAAAAATTTGTACTTCTAAATGTACAGCAAACTGTAATCGAAAAGGCAGAGGTCACACAAGTATGGTGACCATTATTAAAGAGGACATGATGTCTTGCAAATTCGCCTGACAGCGCTTCTGGGTAAATTTTGCTCAAAGAAAAGTAATGAATTACGCTGAAATACCCACAAGTGCCGTGTTTAATATGATTTTAGAGCCCAGGGAAGTACACACCCTTAAGGTTATCTTTTTATTTATTTTGACCCAAGAAACAGTCGAAAGTAGAGAAATTTTTCCTGATGTAAAATATTCTACCTTCACCTCGACAGATTAAGGCTTATTACAATATTGAATCACTGAAGACCTATCTTAAGAAAATACTTGAGCAAATCTTATATAATTTTATGATTGTTAAACTGCAAATCGGTGTCAGAAAACAGTATCCGCTTCTGATGTGGAGTGTACAAAATCCTTTTTCTATTTATTTCTAGTCGTTCACTTTCATAGTCAAGCTTATTGAATTTCTTAATTGCTTTGTAAATGGTTGGATGAATTGAGAAATCTCACACACAATCATTCTTTGTGTATGACGCTTAAAAATCACGTTAAATTTTCACTATCCTATATGCATATATATAAACAGTTAAAAGTAAAAATTAGGAAGTTAAGACAAACTCTGAAAATGCAACAATAAAAAAAAATCTTTAAACTTGACTTTATTTCTATTTACCAATATATTAATTCTAGTTACCCTGCATATATACATATATGATAATTAGAAGCATAGCAGAATTTAAAAAAAAAAAAAAAAGAATTATGTTTTAGGACCATTAAATGAAATATTTTTAACTGACATAAATAATAATTTTTTTGAATGAATGTGAAGGTACGTTTAAAGCTTTTTTTAAAAAAATATAAAGTGTAACATTATGCGATGAAATGTTGTTTCGTGAAATACCTATCGAGATTATATTATGCTACATATGCGGATAGTTGCATGAAGTTTGTTTATTTTTTTCTTTATTAGTTGAAAAGAATGTTAGTAAAAATATTTACAGTCTGTAATTTAAGGCTGTATCAAAGAGATAATACTTAAGATAAAAACATAGTTTTAAGTCAAGATAAATAACATTCTTTTTTAATGTGCCTCCCTTTGAAATATTTGCTGGATTATTTTATATAATAACAGGGATAAAAGTAGAAAAGTAATTCAGTATTCCATAAAAGATTTTAAAAGAAATATATGTCATAAAATTTTACTATAGGGAAAATTTTTGTAAGAGAATAATGGAACGTTGATGACCACTAAAAAGCAGGGATGCATCTGAAGTTTAGGAAATCTCAGACAAAGAAATAAAAATAAATAAATAAATAAATACAAATATTCCTCAAAATACTTCTATTTTCAGTAAAATTTTCTATTTCTATGAATAGCTCTGAAATGCTTAAAATGATGAAATACGAATGATGGAAGAAAAGTTTCAAAATATTTTGCTAAATTCTCATATTAAATGTATATTAAATTTTTCTGTAACATTTTACCAGTGAAAATCAATATTCGCACGTAAAATAAACTTATTTGTGTTTACATAATTTTTGTCGAGATTAATCAAAAAGAAATGAAAATGAAAAGAGAAATTTACGAACATTGTTCTAAAAAATCATATGGTAACTATATTGTTAAGTATTATTAATAATAATGACAATCTCTATATATAATAAAATGAGATTTGTGTGTGTGTGTGTCAGCGTATATACATATCTGGAGCTTTTAAAGAAAACAGCTGGTCGCAGTGCTACACAAATTTGCACGATGATTCGTCATGACCTATTCTGATGCAGCTCTAAGCCCGATTTTAGAATTTTTGATTAGATTTTTAAAAAATAATTACAATATGAAAATAATTAGAAAGTAAATAATGGCTTCTATGTTTAATTTTTCTAAATGTTATTCTTTCATTTTAATAATCTGTGTATCTTAGCAACGGTTATTACGCTATTTATTTTTTATTTATTTAATTCATTCATTTTATTTATTATATTTATTGAAAATTCATTTATTTATTATATTTATTGAAGTGGGCATAGCCTACTAGTAATAATAATAAAATTCCTTTTATTCAGGAAGTTAAACTTGTATCTATGTCCTGAGTTTTTCACAAATGGACATGAATGACTTTTATAAGTTTACGATTAAAGGTTTGTTAAGCTTTAAAACCAGTCTGGTTTATTCTCATCTTCAGAAAAATTAGTGTTTGATATCAGTCTTTCTCCACCCGGGACAATATATAGCAGATCCCCGCGTTCCTTGGAAACTGTTCGAATGACTGAAAAAAAAATAATAATAATATATTATTATTATTATTATTATTATTATTATTTTTAGATTATAGTTTTCTACAGGACTGTCTATAAATTAAACATTTATACTTGAAAGCGAGATATAAAATCTAATTATTAAGTTATTAATTAAAATTTGTTAATTTATATTTAATTAAAAAAAAATATGCGCATTAATTTTTGCTTCAGATACTATTTTTGTTTCCTTGAGCTAGATTTATACAGCTGTAATAACAGTTAATAATTTTTTTTATTTATATTCATAAAAATAAGATATTTTATTTTTGTAAGATATACTTCAATTCAAGAAAAATATTATGAAAAAAAGCGCAATTTTTCAAAACATATTGTAAAAAAATTATTAACAAATTGTATGGAAACATGTATAAAAAAAGAGTTTAGCTTATTCAACAAAAAATAAGACGCCTGGAACATTTTAAACGTGACGCAAGTTTGCAAAAATTTGTTTCTAAAAATTATTTTTAAAGTTTTGATTTTACACAAGATTCCATATTTCTTTACAAAAATAAACTCTTATAAAGCGGTATAGAATGATTAGAACTAAAAAATTCTTTTATCAAACATTACTTGATAGTATTGAGTTCTATATTTTAGTAACATTAAAATATCGAATTTTCGCCCAATTTAAAAAATTTCAAACTCCGCTGTCGCCTTAGATCTAAACTTTGAATTAAAATACTTTCTTTGTTTAAAAAGTCGCAGTATAAAAGATATTCTTTATATAACAAACAAATATACTTAAAATTGTTTCTGGATTCGCTTTACATTCTACTTCGAAATAAATCAACACAAAATTTAACAATTATGTTTCATAAAAAAAGACATCTAAAAAAGAAGTCATCTTTCGTCGCAGCATGCTCCGCACTATTATGAAAATAGAGTTTGATTTTTAAAGACTACATATTAAACGATTGAACTAAATTTTTCAGTAGAAAGTTTTATTTATTGCTTGTTTTTCAATTAATAAACAAGGTGTTTTTTATAAGAATAATTTGTATTTCGTTTGTTTTGTCAGGTGAGTTAAACATTTTAACTCTATTGTTTTTTATTTTATTTTTTCCAATGTACGTAAAAGAAATTTGCTGGAATTTGTAGTTATGGCTGCTATCATTTTTAATTTGCTGTATATGAACAAATCATGTGTCCTAAAACATTAAAATGTTACTATATATATATATATATATATATATATATATATATATATATAACCGTAGAAAAAAGAACATGGAAATTTGTCACTTTATTATTTTTCATATAAACATTTGGCCTGTCGTCTCATAATTACAGCCCAAAATCTCATGATTACATTCCTAAACAGTGCGCATCTTTATTTTTAATTTTTTAACCTGTGTATAATGATTTGAGCAAACATGCCTGACGAAACTCGACACCAGAAATTTCTACTTCTTAAGACAATTACCTTCAAACTGGACCTGCAAAGGACGTCCATTCTTTGAGTTTCAAGATCAATTAAGATCAAGATGGACATTGGCTGTTTAATAAATCACATGATATGCATAAAAATATTTTTACGAAAATTTTGCCACGTGTTTATGTCATAATGTAAAGTGAACCAGATTTCAATCGTTTTTGCTTAAAAAAAAAATAAAAATATTACAGAAAAACATGTTACGTTCGCGAAAAGAAAATTATGTATTTTCACAGATAGTTTTTACAGTGTAAGTAATAGATTGTGATTTTCTTAAATATAAAGATATGTACATTGCGCATGTGTTTAAACAGAAGCAATATTTTTTTAAGAGATGTAATTTAATTCGATTAAGCAGACTTTATCAATTTTATGTCTATACGACACTGTCTCAAAATCATACAGCTAAAGGAAAAAAAAATTTTTTTTTTTTAAGTGGAATAAACGAACTTTATTCAGGAAATTTAACCAAAAAAAAAAAAAAAAAAGTGAAATTTTTTTAAATAAATATACTAAAAACGAATATTAAAATACTTATAACATTTAAATACAACTAAATAAAACACGATTTATGAAGCATTATACCAAATTAGATATTTATAATAAAATTTTAATATTGGTGAAAATTTTCTTATTTTTAAATTAATATTTATTATTACTGAGATTAAAATGATTGTTGCTTAGAATAACTAATAATAAATTTTGACAGTACTGATGAATACAATTTTACGCAAAATCACTTTTAGAACGTGCAATGCATATTTTACAGAAAACATCTCTTCAAAAGTATGTGAAACTTTCTAATTGTGTTCCTTTCAAACTTTAATCGAATTACTTTGAATTCAATTGAACTTGAAAGTAAAGTTTTGACAAATAATGAATTGGGGTTTTAAATTTGAAAATTATTCTAACAATAGTTGCAAATCTCAAAGCATAATATATTCAAGAAATGTTTGAAGCATCTGATTTTAAATTATCTCATATATTTCTGTAAAAATGAAAAATACCAAATAAAAATGATAAAGTTGATAAATAAAATGATTTATCATTTTGAATGCATACAGTTTAAATTATTTTGATATAAAAATTTGGTTCAATATTTTTACAGGTCACCCATTATTGTCCCTTATGTTTGAAAACCAATGTAAAGCTTTTCTCTTCTGTCTCTTTTTTAAACCTTTTTTCTTTATGGGAAACAAATAACTGCGCTGTATGCAAAAACATAAAGCTATGGACATGTTCAGGAACAAAGGTATGGATATGTGCATTTGCAAACGCATGCGAACAATAATAATTGTATACAATATTACTCTATGTGTAAAAATACTAATTTTGTATTCATGTATGTACCTTCATGCGAAATAACGTGTACATATATATATAATATATGTTTATGTGAATGCATAAAACAATGATATAGATTTTTATTTTAACAATCATACCAATTATCAGCGACCATTAATTCCGTCATTTTAAATATTTCATAATTCATAGTGTCCGGTTCTGGTGATTGGGATTAAGAACGATTGACTACATTACGGTACTGGGACTGAGGTGATGTGCCCTCCGTAGTAGTCTTTCTTAGCCTGTATTTACGCGAGTATCAGAGAAAACCACGTAAAATTCCGAACGGCTACGTCGACGAGCGCGACCTGTGATCGGAACCGGTACTTTACGTCTACCCCCTTTGTGCACGGTACCGCTCGGGTACTGGTGGTGCAATAATGTTGGATTTATAGAATATCGAAAAAAAAAAAGAATATATCCACGATTTTGTAATTTAATATTTTTTCTACAATGAAAGAAACAAATCTGATTTTTGTGGTTATTATTGATTTTTATAACCCTGGGCAAGCAGAGATTTACATATATTGTGTGTTAAGGACTCTGTCTCTTTTTACAATAATATTTTTGTGTATTTATATAATTTTGAATATAAAATATCTTTACAAGTATCTCTTAGAATATATATATTCTATAGAAATTACAGAAATAAGAAATACACAGATAAAATGTAAATTATTTAAATATTTACTATTTGTAAATCTTTGAAAACTGTCATTTTCCTTATTAATAATTATTTAAAACACATCAGAGGGAAAATCCAGTTTAAGGAAGAAAACCTTTCCTGGATATCTTTTAATTCAGTATAAGAAAGCAAATTCGTTATTATTCATTTAATTAACTTTATCTAATTCCTCCTGCGATAAATTTAATAAGCAAATATTTAAGATTTCGTGCTTGTTATTTTAATATAAAATTTTCTTTTTTTATCATTGCGTTCAAAAAATCAATATTTAATATTCGAATTATATTATGTCTAATATATTTATTTATGAAAAATGTTTGTTTAATATCGCTAATTAAATGCAAAGAGTTTTAATAATTATAAAAGAAAATGTTTTAATAAAAATAAATTTATATGCTCAAGTCAGCATAAATATCATGGTTGATACAACAGGTTTAATTAATGTTGCATAATACAAAGCATGAATGCATTTGATAAATCCATTTTTTCTTTTGAATGTTTAGCTTTCATAAAAATATTTTCACTATAAATCTGATGTTAACCTCCAATATTACTTCCATTACCCTACTACCGAAGATAATGGAAGTATTGTATCTGGTCCAAAAATTCGACATCGAGATTTCACCTGATTTACACGTTTTAAGATCACCTGAGTCCAAAAAAGTGGTTTTTGGCAATTGGTCAGTGTGTGTGTGTGTGTGTGTGGAAATGTATGTATGTGAAGAATCTTCTGTCTATCATATCTCCTTAACTAATAAAGATAGAACTACAAAACATCAGAATTAAGACAGGTCTGGTGTACAGATGTCTGGTGTACAGGTCTGGTGTACAGTCTGGTGTACAGGTCTGGTGTACAGTTCCAACTTTTGTTGAAAATTGAAAAACCGGAAGTGGGACATCGGAGACCGGAAGTGGTACCATCTGTATCTCAAAAACGGCTCTAACGATTTTCTTCAAATGTGCTATATAAACACTCTATTAATGTCCTGTCGAATGATATAGTTGGTTAGTTCAGGAAAATTGATAGGTGTTCTGTATAAATAGCTTAATTTCAGGACTCGCCAGCGCGTTCCTTTAACCACTTCACCATCCCGAGATAACTCGGAGTAAACGTAGCCTTCCACATACTACAGTGGCCGGTGAAGTGGTTAAAAACGGCTTTACGGATTTTTTTCAAACTCGCCCTATTAACTCACTTTTAAATATCCTTTTGTATATAATTATTGCTTTCATGTCAATAATTGATTTTTTGTAAAAGTTGGTATCTCAAAAACGGATCTAATGATTTTCTTGAAAATCGTTATATAAATCCATTTTTTTTTTCGTGTATTACGTGGTCATTAGAGGAAAATTAACATTCATTCTGCTTAGGTAGGTCATCTTTAAATCTCGGAAATTTATGTTTCAAAAAATAACTCTAGCATTTTTTTCTCTTATTTTTTACCTCGCTATATGTAAGCTTCGTTTTATATGTCTTTATAAGTTTCTCTTATCGGAAAAATTTTAGGTTTCTACTTCTTTAGGTAACTTTTATGTTTTCTGATCACATTATCTCTCAAAAATGCATATAATACGTGTAATAGTGGGTAATGGAAGTCGTGTGGTTGTTTCACACCAGAATTTTTGTTATTTTATTTTTATTTATTTATTTTTTTAATTGTGGTATCAAACTAATGAACTCATAAGATTTCTCAATTTTCAAATGCGCGCTTTCAGAAGAGATTTCTGCAGAAGGTTACAAGAGAGTAGTTGTAAAAGAAGAAGAACTTGTCCTAATATAACCAAAAGTAATGAAAGAAAATTTTAAATGCCCAGGAAAAAAATCACATCGTATATTTACTTTCACACTGTTAATTCGCACAGTTTAAATATCGTATCAAAGGGCGACCATTTAATTAATTATTTATTTTAGCTTTAATGAGTATCCTTACAATGACAACTGTCCCAAATAGTTCTCTTTATATACATATGAGGACATGAAAATCATTTATATTTCAACCGAGATTCAAATTCCCAAAATTATGTTCAAGATGTAAGCTTACTGCAATCAGATTAATCTAACCGACATATTAGTTTGATTTTAAACAGATAAATATCCTCTCTGTTTGGTTAATACATTGCAAGATAAGCACCCAAAAGTAGCTTAAAAAATTTCGCCGTTCCACATCACAATTTAAAGTAAATAAAGTATCAATGCTATTACAAATTTAGCTATTTTTTTATGAAATTATAGTTCCGTTTACGTTAAAAAATACTATCTGTTTACAGAATCATTTTACAGTGTAACTAAAGATGTATTTGAGCCTTTGTAGTATATTCCATGTAAAAAATGTCTATGAGTTAGACTTAATGATTAAAATAAATATTAAAATAAAGTAAAATTGGACTCGAAATTAAATTACTGTATTAAAATACAAAAAAAAAAAAAAAAAAAAAAAAAAAAAGTTTTAAGCAGTTTTTTCTCTCATAATACAGTAATTTCGCGTCGGTTTTGTTTTGCTAAACGAAGACCTATTCTTGACCATCAGTAACTAATGTCAAGACTTTGCTGGCTCATTCACCATTTTCATTTGTATCTTAAATAAAATTCTTGACAATTTAAGAATTAGTCAAAATAAATGCTTTAACGACTGATGTTAAACATTTTTTCAAGTTCACTTTTAGGCTGTCGAGTCGTTTTTATCTCATGTTGAGCATATATGTGATTCTAGTATCCATTTATTTGCTGCCCGTACTTTCAATGGTGCATTCATTAGTGATTTGGCAAAAAATAGTGCATTTGTGAGGTAGTAGTATATTAGCGTAATGCTACAATTAAAATTCACACTTTACGAGTAACACATGAATACGAAGAATTTAGGATTCAGTTGTCTAGTAGAGTTAGTTCTTATGGCAAACTAAATTGTAATCTGCGATATGTTAATTTTATAAAGTATTTTGGAAAGTGATTGATATAAAAGGAGAAGGAAGATTGTTTCGAGGAGTGAGTTGGAAGAGATAATAGTAGGGAGGTTAGCGGCTAGGAGTTGGTTGGAAGGAAAGTAAGAGAGTTAGTTGGAAGAGATAATAGTAGGGAGGTTAGCGGCTAGAAGTTAGTTGGAAGGAGAGTAAGAGAGTAAGTTAGTAGAGAGGTAGCGGAGAAAGGTAGATGGTGAATTAGAAGTAGTAGGGGGTTGGAGGAGTTAGTTGTTAGCGGATATAGTTGAAGATAGTAAGTCGAGTAGTATCGTGGTGTCAGGGAATCTTCCCACATACGAAAGATCACTAAGCAGTAAGGGTTAATGAATTTAAATGAAGTAGTTGTAATTATTGGTGGTTAATTATGTAAAGTTAAAGTATTTAAGAAGGCTGCCATCTTAGTTATAAGTTATTAAATATAATTATAGTCCAACGCCCACCTTTTTATTTAAGCTCAAAATAAAAGCCCATTTATTTTACATATCTGACTCTGTCAGTTCTTCATAAATTTAATTAAGTTTCAGCTTAACATAAGTTAACAGCATAATACAATTCAAGTCTCATGCTTACTTCATTAATTAATTAAGCAATCAAGTTTCAGCTTCAAGGAAAAGTTAAATTGAATCATGGCCCACTTCCGTTCGTCACAGTGGCGCCCAAATCAAGTCGACCCCCCCCCCCGAACAAGTATTTTTTGACGGCACCACGAGTGTGCTTCAATTTTTTGAGAAGCTTGAATATTTTTTTAACTTTTACAAAATTGATGTTTCCGAAAAATATGGTTGGTTAAAATTTTCCTTAAAAGGAGAACCGAGACAGTGGCATAAATTAATCGCCTGCCATTCACTTGTGCCAAATCCAACGTATGACGATTTAAAAAGTAAAGTGATAAGTCTTTTTGCCACTCGGTATGGTAGATTGAGATTAGAGCATGACCGTTCCCTCCCCCCTCACGAACGTCAGTGGGAAGCGGTAATAAAGCCAGTGGAAAAACCACAAGAAGCTATTAAGTCGCAGGAAGCAAGCTCGATTAATTTAGATCAACCTAAAACTGGCGATGAAACCGTTATTTCTAGTGACAAAAGTCAAATACAAGTTGAAGCAAACGAGCAAACTTCGCCTTTAACCAGCACTACAGACAAATTAAAGTCTGTTATTCAGCCTTTGGGTACGGATAAGAAATCCGAAAAATTATCTCATGTTGCGACAGGAATTGTAAAAGAAAATCCAATTAAAATAACTGTGGCTGCGGAAACCGTTAAACTAAGCGAAAGTGTAAAATCAGTAAATGATTCGGCTAATCCTTGTAACTCGCCTTTAGCTGACAGATTTGAATCTATACAGCCGACAGAGTCAATTGTTTCTAATGAAAAATTGCACGTAAATGGTCAAAATGACACGCCGCTCAAAGTAAAAGAAAATACAATTAAAATAACTGTGGCTGCTGAAACCGTTAAACTAAGCGAAAGTGAAAAACCATTACATGATGCGGTTAATATTTGTAACTCGCCTTTAGAAGACAGTTTTGAATCTTTACAGCCGACAGAATCGGTTGTTGCTAATAAGAAATTGCACGTAAATGGTCAAAATCACCCGCCGAGTAAACTAAAAGAAAATGATGTTATTTTAACGAATGAAATTTCGAAAGTGCAACTAACCTCCACTGAGGTTTAGCCACCACTAGACCAGCTAGCAGACCTGCATTCGAAAGCACGAAGCGAACGCAGTCTTCTGTTGCACCGATGAACAGTGACAAGGTGACAGGTTCGAACCCCTTTCAACACAAGAACCAGATTCCGGTTGCAACACCTCCTCCGAACGGTGACAAGGCTCCGGGTGCAACACCCCCCGGAGAGTGACCAGGAACCAGGCTCGAAGTCCCCTCAGGACAGCAACCTTGCAACGTCTGACCTGCATCTACAAGCAACAACTCCACAGGCCAGTCTGACCCGCATCTCTGGTTTAACTGATATCAAGGAAGCGATATCTCAGGTGCTATGGTTCTATATTTTTTTCATTGTAGAGTGTATTTCTATCCGAGCAGTTATGAAATCTACGACATGTAGTAAAAAAGCCATTTGGACCTTCAACCATGAGCTAAAAGCCATGAACTTTCTAAAATATCAAAAGTCAAAATTTAAACTTTTAGCATGAACTTTCAACTCCCGAAATTTCTTCTGTTGATTACGTGTCATAATTTTTTTTCTGTTATATAATATATTCATATATGTACTTTAATGTTTTTATTCATAGCCATCGACAGCAGAATTTAGTACGATATTTTTTTTTTCTCTTCTTTGTATACATTTCCCCCTCTTTAGTTTTGTGAAAAATCTATATGTATGTACGTTAATGTTTTCTGTTTTTTAGCAATCACCTGCAGTGATTAGTACGATAAATTTTCTTACCCTTTGTATATAAATTTGTTCTTTAGTTTTTTGACATGATCTATATGTACATACTCTAATCTTTTTCTATTTTGTAGCCGTCCACGCCAGCTTGAAAAAAAAAAAAAACTTTTTCAACTATTTTGTATATATTCCTTATCTATATTTCTCTTAATGTCTAATAAATTGTATAAAATGAAATTTGATAAGATAGTATAAAATGAAATTTGATAAATTGTATCAAATGAATATTTCTTGTTTTTGTATGCTAAACTAAAAGTTTAATGTATGTATATATTAGTATGGGGTTAAAAAGATATTTTTTAAGCTATTTTGCATGTAAATTCGCGTTAGCTACTAACCTTAATCCACTAACAATTTAGTTTTTTTTCCGTATGCAAGTAGCTAGGTGAAAATATTGCTTATCTATAAAATTAATGTCATTTATCTCTATACAAGCTATAGTGTACCTTCTATTTTGATTTATACGTTCAAAAGAATTTTGTATTTTAGAAGTCCTCTGATTCAAACTCTCCGTACCGTCGTTGATCTGAAAATCCAGGCTGATTTCTTCAAATTGTTACTTATGAAACGAAAAAGGAGGTATTTTTGGAACTGTGCCAGCGTTTTTCTTTGCTGAAAGTAGAAGGTGCTTTTTTGGACGAGTGCCAACAGCGGAATTCTTTCAAGATCAATCGGATAGTGGACAACTGAAAATATTTTTTTTGCACTCTCAAGCTGTTTTCTGGGTCAAGACTGACCTTCAGATGGATGGAAATTAACAAGTTTTTTACAATAAAATTATGTTACAAGTCTTAAAAATCAAGTCAGGAACCTACTGTTACAAGTTAATTTGAATAATTATTGATCGCATTTTTTTATTTTAGCTATCCCTTTTCTACATTTTTTTTTTTAAATTAATGAAATTTTTCTCCTTTCCATGTAAGGAAAGCTGATCTGTAATTCCCCTCTGTATCGTTGGACTTTAAACTAAGTTTAGTGCATAGAGTTTTCTGTCATAAAACACCTCAGATGGAGCTTAAAAAATATTTTTATCATAAATTTTTCCTGAGTGGGCAGTTTTTAAGCTCGGCACTCTTACTTTTTTTCACTATTAGATTTAAAAAAAAGAAAAAAAAGCCAATAGTTATTGTTGGGCAGTTTAAATTTAAGTTTCCCCCCTCTTTTTCTAAAGTATTAGGTAGTTGAATTTTAAACAATAAGTCACTGCAGCTAAATTTTCTTTGCATAGCATTGTTTTACTTTAAAATTTTCACGGGTAAAAACCCGTTGTGGATTTTTACGTGATTTTTTTTTCTTTTGGGGAGGAACTGTGAGGTAGTAGTATATTAGCGTAATGCTACAATTAAAATTCACACTTTACGAGTAACACATGAATACGAAGAATTTAGGATTCAGTTGTTAAGTAGAGTTAGTTCTTATGGCAAACTAAATTGTAATCTGCGATATGTTAATTTTATAAAGTATTTTGGAAAGTGATTGATATAAAAGGAGAAGGAAGATTGTTTCGAGGAGTGAGTTTGAAGAGATAATAGTAGGGAGGTTAGCGGCCAGGAGTTAGTTGGAAGGAGAGTAAGAGAGTTAGTTGGAAGAGATAATAGTAGGGAGGTTAGCGGCTAGAAGTTAGTTGGAAGGAGAGTAACAGAGTAAGTTCGTAGAGAGGTAGCCGAGAAAGGTAGATGGTGAATTAGAAGTAGTAGGGGAGTTAGTTGTTAGCGGATATATTTGAAGATAGTAAGTCGAGTAGTATCGTGGTGTCAGGGAATCCTCCCACATACGAAAGATCACTAAGCAGTGAGGGTTAATGAATTTAAATGAAGTAGTTGTAATTATTGGTGGCTAATTATGTAAAGTTAAAGTATTTAAGAAGGCTGCCATCTTAGTTATAAGTTATTAAATATAATTATAGTCCAACGCCCACCTTTTTATTTAAGCTCAAAATCAAAGCTCATTTATTTTATAAATCTGACTTTGTTGTTATTTCATTATCTATTCCAGTACAGTTAAATAAGCAAGATTCAAGTCTCGTGCTCATAACTTTATTAAGTAATAAGTAAGTTTCAGCTTCAACCTAAAGTTAAATGAGCATGGCGACGCCAAATCGTTCGTCACACATTCTTTAACCAGCTAAGATTCCCGGCGTAAATAAAAATTCCGGGAATGGAGAGCTGATGTTCTAAAAGTTTTACCAAAGCAGCTTATCTTCCCTGATATAAATTTACATAAATATATTCCCCATAAATAAATAAAGAGATCAAGTTGCACTTGGAAATGTCTTTATAAATATCTACAATAAACTATAGCCGAATGTCATAATATATTTCGCCTCCTTATTAAAGAAGTTATGTAAAATATTTCTTGTGTTTAACACCAAAAAATGTATTTTTTATTGATGGCAAAAATTCTTTTGTGAAACTCAAAAACTAATATGATACTTACAATGCGAGATTAAAAAAAGATTTCTGTTAAAAACAGGAAAATTACAGCAGCTTTCCTACAGAAAGCGTTTGTTTTCTAAACCTACAAAAAATTGCTGTTAAATTAGATCTCAGTCTGTCAAATGCACATTTTTTCTGTAAAAATATAAATTCTTTAAAGGATGATACACATTTTATCTTATGGGTACATATTTTGAAAGTTTAGAATACGGAAAACTTTATATCAAATCAACAAGAAGCAAGACTTTTTACACTAACAAAATACTTGTACATCAAATTATGATTACGCTTTAATTAGAGCACTTATGTTACTTTATATTAATATTTATTGGCATGAGAAAAAAAACAATAAATTGAAGGGGAAAAAAATATTGAGAATTTTTAATTATTAGAAAATTAAATGGAATTATTATTATTATTATTATTATTATTGATAGACAGAACAAAATTATTAAATACAATTTACAGAAATAACTTTTTTAAAACATTCGAATCATCTACTCTGTGTGTGTATATATATACTAGCTGGCTTCACCAGTTAGCTGACCAGAGACCCATGAAAATGTTTACCAAAAAACATGCTCTCGGGCGCTTGCGGCGCCAATCGTAATGTGCTCTCTGTAAAAGTCGCATAATATTAAAATATTAAAAATCCAAATATTTTTAAATAAAATCAAAACGTAGCTCTAGTTCAACGTAAAATACATTCAAATCAATAAAAATCAAATAAACCAATCAAATCTTTCGTAATTCCTCATAAAGTAGATCTAATTCAACGTAAAATACACTCAAATCAATGAAAATCAAACAAACCAATCAAATTTCTCGTAATTCCTCATAACGTAGCTCTAGTTTAGCGTAACATACACTCAAATCAATGAAAATAAATAAACCAATCAAATATCTCGTAATGCCACATAGCGCAGCTCTAGTTCAACGTAAAATACACTCAAATCTATGAAAATCAAATAAACCACTCAAGTCCCTTGTAATTCCTTATAACGTAGCTGTAGTGCAATGTAAAATACACTCAAATCAATAAAAATCAAATAAACCAACCAAATCTCTCCTAAGATTCTCCATTCTCCCATTATAGAAATGGGAAGTTTTATTTTCATATTTTTATTAATTAAAAGAAAACTAATCAAAAATTCGAAAATCTGACTTCAATGTGCACAATGACCATACGGAGGGCAACTTTGTGTTAAATCACGTGACTGTCCGAGCTACCGTTTTCGAGAACAGTGAAATATACATATATATAAGCAAATATTGCTCACTTAATAGTATAAGATAAATAAATTAAAACCAGAAGGTTAATTAACTGTAATGTTTCATTATATTAAAATAAATTTTAGTTTTATCTTTCCCATCTATATTCCATGTTTATGCATTTTGAAAACTCTTTAATAATTCATTTAACTATGAGTAAAATACGATCTATAAATTCATTAAAATGCATTTATTTGATAAAAAAAGGCTTTAATGTTTTACGATTAATTTATGCCACACTAGCAATCTAATTAACCAAATTAAATAAAATCAAAATGTTTCCAAGCAACAGATTTCCCCTCAATCAATCAAAGCTATTCATCAGGAAATGAAGTACTCTCCAGTACTAAGATGTATCGAGTTTTCTGTTTAATTCTTAAGGATTACACATTACTTTGAATTCTTTTCTTTAGTTGTTAGTGGAACTAAATGAGATATCTTTGTTAACATCCAACTAAAAAAGGAAAGTAAATAATAGAATAACAGATTGTATTAATTAGTTACGTTTGCTTCTTAAATACCGATCTTGTTAGAAATAATTATCTGAAAGACGAAAAGTAACTTTCAAGACGGCTTTTTTAAGTAAAACAAACAAAAATAGCTATTGGGGTGTCAAATGATTCATCAAATTTATCATGCATTCTTCAGTTTGGTATTTTGCACAAGTAATACTTCTTTTCAACTTTTTATAACTTCATTTAAGTTACTTATTTTACGTTTATTTGAAATTATACTGATCAAATGTAGTACAAGCATGCATGTACAAAACGAAATGTGATAAAAGTGATTAGAAATTTTAATTAATTAATTAATTTTTAAGAAACCTTTTAGCTCTGCATTCTTACAGTCTGTTTTTTAATTATGAACTAAAACCCTCATAATAGCTTTAGAAATCTTAAGTATTTTAATGTAAAACTCATTCCAATAAAAATAATACTTACACTTATATAATATGTTGTATAAGTGTAAGTATTATATTATTATATAAGTAGAATATATTTATTTACACGTGCATATTAAAATTGAAATAAAAGTTTTGAAACAAAATATTTCCGTTTTATTTAAAACTCAGTGTTTATACGTGGATTTTCTATAGACTAAACAAGAGCGAAATCGCGTAGACTGAAAGCCTTTTTCAACTTAACGTACCCTCAGAACTTTTATATTAATATGGGAGATAGATTTTGGAACGTCTTTGCTAATACATTTTTATTTGTAAAAGAAATAGTTAAATTTGAAATAAAATTCTTTAGATTTCTCGATGATCTTATAGTGTTTAATTGTAGTTTAATTTATAGTCATTCTAGTGAGTGGCCACCAGCAGCAGAGTGGTTCTGCGCTCAAAACTGGTAGAAGTGAGGTGCCGGATTCGAACTTATTATACTATGTCACGCTCGTCGGCTTAGCCGTTCAGAGTTTTCCATGTTTTTTTCCGAGACTTGCGTAAGTATGGGATAAGACCCCCACGGAGGACACTCTCTCTCAGGCCTAGGAACCTAGTGCAGTCAATCGCCTAATATCTACAACCCAACTTTCTACTGATATTTCTGTACTGATAAGTATAAAGGATTTAAGTCCAAAAATGTCGATTTTGAGTTAAGTACGTAGTCAGATCCAGAAAAAAATTCTCTATCGATTGGTATAAAGGATTTAAATCCATGTCATTTAGTCTTTGAGAAAATCCATTGGTAAAAAAAGATTCAAGTCAGAAATTTAGCATTAATCTTCGTATAAAATATTTAATTCAATTTTTTCCTTTTATTAAATGAAGGTTGACAATCACTGAACGGTATAAAGGGTGTAAATCAAGATAATCCCTTTTACCTAATCGATTCTTCTAATTAGTTTTTAGTTAGTTTAACTTTATTTTTCGTCTCCTGAAAAATCAAGAATATGGGCTGAAATCCTTTATACTTATCAGTACAGATTTATCCTAAAGGTTTAATTTTAAAACACACTAACAATGAAGGTTAAATACCTTTTTTGCATCAAAAAATCTAGGTAGTTAACGAATCTTGGATTATATGTCTTTAGAATAAAAAGCTATATTTTGGTTTTAACGTCTTTAACTAATTGGTTATCATGTTTAAATATTAAAGTTTTGAAAAATATTTTATTTTCCCAAATTTCTAAAATCAGAAGAAGTATTTATAATTGCAATAGTTTTGAATATCCACTTGAGTATATGTTTAATACTACAAAATTAATTTTTTCATGACTAACGTTTTAATTGACTTCTGTAATTGTTAAGTTTTGTAGTTTTAATCTATTTGTGTTTAGTGTTTCTTCCTTTTAACGATATTTATAAGTTCATTTATTTGGAAAGTTTTTTTTTTTTTTTTTTTTTTTTTTTTTTTTTATGTTTATAAACGTATGTAAATTATGGTGAATTTATTTGTTTTTACTTTGTGTCCAACTATGTTTTGAAAAAAAAAAAAAAAAAAAAAAACTACATTTTTAACTACAGTGATTGGGTTCATTTCTCATTGTAAAATGTAGGGATAAGCTACTTTCTGCCTTTACAACTAGTTCTTGAAACATCTTATTGTTCCTAATTATTTTTTCTAGGTGCATTCCTTTTTAAATTTTTAAAGTTACTTTTTCTCCTATTTTTTTTTTCCTTTGTCTGCTTTCATTTTTAATTTTTACATCACATATATTTATATAAATTTTTCTTTTTTCCAGTTTAATTTTTAAGGAAAAAAAAAAACAACAACATTTTTTTATACTTTATTTTATTTATTTATTTTTATTTTATTATTTTTTTTTGGGGGGGGGGGGAAAGAAAGAGAAAGATTACGCATGTTGTATTTATCTTTAAATTAAATTTCCCTCTAAAATTAATTTTAGAATATATTATTATTATTATTATTATTTTAAGTGGCTTTACAAACCGCTAGGAAATATGTAAATTTTGCATACTATCTCATTCAAAATGTATCTACATTTAAGTCAGTTGTTTCTGCATTTGAGTTTATTCATTGTTCATGTACAGGATACATTTAAATCTTCTAGTAATACTTTTAAAATTTCATACCATTATTCACAGAACATTATCAATTTATTCTTTATTATAATTTGATATTTATTTTAAAAAATTATTTATTTTATAATAAAAAAGCTTTAGAAAATTTACAGCTAGTTATATTTTAATGACCGTAATACATTTCACTTTTTTAAAACTTCTTATGCGATTCTCAAACTTTATTTAAATTATTTAGAATTTTAATTTTATTGCAGTTAATGATGCTCATTTCCCACACTAAGCAGACAATAAAAATCTTAAATCTAAGTAAACATTGCTTTAGGAAGATCTATATAAAAAGGGATATTTTTAAACGTTTGTTTGCTAATGATGTAAGGAAGAAAGATTTATTTCTAAAGGCAACTTTTTTATGATGTTCAAATAAAAAATATTTTTTCTATTGTTATCTTGTGAATTATACACAGAATAATTAAATTTATTCATAGTTACAGATTAACAGCGATATATAAGATTTTTAATTATTTACGTAATTTCCTAACTAAAGTTCTGAAAATTAAAATTGAGGCATAAGTAACAGATTAGAAATTTCTTAATAAAATAATGACAATTAAAATTGTACCTAATTGTATCTGAGATATAGATAATTCTTTTCGATTTAAAATCGAAATTAGTCTTAACGCTTTAAGGTTCTTTTACAATAATATATATATATACAGAATGCGTACTAAAGTACGTTCTCACCCATTTAATTGCTAATTGGCTGCAGCTATTCTCATAAAAGTGGTGTTTAGGTGCACTAAAAGAGATATTCACTACTAAATGTTAACGCTTACAGCGCCACCCGGTGAAAAAGGATGGAAGTAACGTTCTTATCTTGAAAAAACGGTATAAGAGAAGAGAAAAATAGAATTAGAAAGTTATAGAGCATCATCGATTTCGTATAATATAAGAAAACTATTAGAGATTAAAATATTACCACTATCCAAATTCTTTGTAAACAACTTACTCTTACAATCTCAGCTTGTATTCGAGCAAATGTGTGAGGTCTCACTACTTTACATACTGATTGTTTTATATAAATTATCCCGTAAATTTTAAGGGTCATAATTTGGGGAAAACACTTAGTTCCCAACGAAATGAAATGTAAAATATTAGTAAGATCACATATACGCAAACACATGCTATTAATATTAACCTGCCTCACGAATAGTTCGTCATTAGTATTTTCTGGAAAGTCAGATCTAAATTCTTGTTTACCATCATGCTTAACATCCAACAGTTCAAGCGGTAGAAAATTTGTGTTTGAAACATGAACCTACTATTACAGTGGACGGGACAATGGCAACCTTTTTGGTGTGGTTTTGGTGTGTCACGTCAATCATAAAAATGTCAAGTGACACTAGGCATTACAGTAAGTTAAACTGGCCAACATTGAAATTTTCTTTCCAAGCTCTAAACCCTGCGCCCTCTTACGCTGACGATACTTTTTCTCATTTTTGAAAGTTCTATTTATAATTTATAACTCCCTTTAAAAGTCAGAACGTTTTAAATAAAAAACATATTTTAATGCAAGCAATGATTGTGAAAAGCTATATGTCTGTGAAAGGCTATAACGAACGTTTTGTCAAATTAAGAATCATTAGATTTCACACGTAAGACTTTTTATTATATTACCATTTTTCGTATATTATAAGTAACTTTTATAAAATGCTTATAACTACCATATTTAGCTCTCTAAATTAAAAAATAACATTTGCATGTATTATTAAATAAAATAAAAATGCAATGTTGTTTTATAATAATTTTTGGGACTTATACTTATCTCTACATGATTGCAGTAAATGAAAAATAAAATAAAATAAAATGAAAAAGAACTGAAAATGTAATGTTTTACAGAAGTTTTGCTTATTGGAACGAAGTTCCTTAACGTGGTTTGCGGTAGTAGATAGCTAGCAGAAATCGTCACGTAAGGAAAAAGTTTCACAATCTCTCCATGCGAACTTCTCTCGCCAGAAAGAAAACCCCCAGCAATTTCTACTTTTTCTTCCTAGTTACGGTGACTAAGGAGGAACTCAGAGGCCCGGAGTAATGGTCTAGTATGCCGATATTCATTATTTTAGTTTATTTTAGAATCCCTTTCTCGTCGCCAAATCCTCGATAAACGTTGTTGTTTCGAATAGACAAGCATCGTGCGCAGCCGGTTGTATAACTTTAATATTAAACACGTTGAAATTTTGTTAAGACATTGTTATTGGTTTATGTTCTTAATCATACGTGAGTTACATTGTCTTATTATTGCAATTTTGCAATAAAAATATGATAAATAGAAACTGCAACAAATGTAAGCAATTCATTTTTAGAAAAGTATGTTGATCAAATTTTATATTTTGATACAAGGATTTACTGTTTATATATGTGTGATTCGAACGTTTATTATTTAATATTTATATACATTACAGAAAGACAATGGTGAAATCATCTGCTTATCGGGAAAAATAGTGTCGAAAGATGAAAAAAATTGTAAAACAACTTCAAAGTGCGAAAAAAATACCAAAAACAAACGCTCAATGCCAACAACAATTCCGACAGAGAACAAGTCCGTACAGAAAATATAGGACAGATTTTGCCAAATGTTAGTGATTTAAGCCATAGGCAGTCATCAGTTGGTTACATTTGTTCAATAGTTTGTAAATTAGTAAACGATGCTGAAGTAGTCATTGTAGCTATTCATATATCCCTAAATAAAAAGCTTGAAGATATAACATTATGTATTCATCGATCGCTATTAGAATATATTGAGGGAGCTTCTAAATTACTTAAACAAAATTTTCATAAACTTCCACATATATTGGCTGGAGATTTCAACATTAATTTCAATAATAAAGAAAAAATTGTAGAACTTACATCCTTTTTATCAGATGCATTTGATTTAAGTATTAATAATGATCCAGCGCAGTTCAAAACCAAATGCTGTAGGGGAGCGTGGGGCTAGTTGTTACAGGGGTAAGAAGTAACACACAATTTACGAAATAGTTTGAAACATTTGTGATGAAATATTTTTATAAACATAATTCTTATGACGCGCTTTGTAATGTAAGCACAATCGGTGCTCCTAAAAAATTGTTAATGAAAGTTTCTGCACACGTGCTTCATTTTTGTTAGTTAATGGAAAATAAAAAATATTTCGTAAATTTTGATTAAAGGTATGTTAATTTATGCTTTACAGAAATGTTTATAGCTATTTATTTAGTCTGTGTGTTAAGATATAAAATGCATGTTTAATTTTTTGTATAAATCGTTATATATTTTTATAAATAAACAAAATATCTAAAATCATAGGATGGGGCAAGTTTAAACAAAATTTTGGGGCAAGTTGTAACATATTAGAGGAGTGGCTTGTGAAGATACCAACAGCCAGAGCTCGAAGTCTCCGCCCGTTTTCAGGAAACTTTCTGAAATGAAATATTTTTGACTTTTTTACGACTATTATGTTTATACTGAAATATTTTCTGTGTTTTTATATTACAGTGCCGTGATTATTTAATCCCGAATTATAATCACGATTTAATCACCAATTAGGAAATATTTCATAAAAATAATGGTAGAAAAAAAAGCAGAAACTTCTCATTAATGAAAAAAGGGCGGAGAATTCAAGCTCTGCTAAACCCACTCTGTGGCAGAAGAATGGGTATAATGTTTAATTTGCAAAATGATTAATTTGCTTAATTTGTAAAACACATTAAAGGCATGGGAGGGAACAAAATATCATTTACTTGCATTAATTTCAACTCTGACTAAGATTGACTTCTATGTTGATTTTATCTTTAATTTTCTCTTTATGTTACTATAAACCATTTGATATAATTCATTTTTACTATGCCAAGAAGGTTATAATTTAATATTAGTTATTAATTGTCTTTTTTAATAAATAAATAAGTGATTGAGGACAAAAAAACGCTTTGAAATATTGTCGTTTTTATTGTTAGTTTGTGGCTCCACTTGTATCCATTGCAATTTGCCCCAAACCCAGAGCAAATTGTAACAGGCAATTAATTTTGAAAAAATATTTTTTGTGCTAAAATTAGCAAATTTAACGAAAGTTTTTTTATGTATATGATAGATGAATATGTATGTTATAGAAAACAGCAATTATAAACAGAAAAACATAAATACCTTTCAAAATACATTTAATTTTCCAAAAACTATTACAACCTGCCCCACGCTTCCCTACTACAGTTGATGCTGATACTTGAACAAAATTGAATCTCAAACATATGTATCTTATTATATTGTATCTTTTATAAGCCAATAATTACCATGACAGAAAATGACAACATCTAAAAATAATCATGTGTGCTACTCACACGACTTTCTCTTACCCTGAAAATTAATACTATAAATACAGGTTGGAGATTAAGAGATAAGATAACGAGTACTGTTATGTAAACCTATGTTACACAATTCAAATTAGGCTTCAGAAGAGTTTTATTTGATAATTAGTTCTGTATGAGGGGGGGGGGTACCGAATCCTCAACCCGAAGTTTCATTAATGCACCTACATTTATATAGAATTTAATTTTGTTATTAAAATTAAAAGACTGCTTAAAATTATACAGAAAATTTTCACGCGCAACATTCATAGAAACTTATCAATCTTGATCCAACATTTTCAGCAACAAACTTATATTAACTTCAAAATACAACATTTGGATCTCCTAAATAAATTCGTTTTTAATTTACTCTAAGAGACACATACAAAGATCAAACGTTAAAACACTTGACTACGGTAATCTCGAAGCCTCAAAACGTGTAAATATACAAAAAACAAGCGATGAATATTTAGCTTAAATACATATATTATTTACCATATCTCTATGAGGAATTTATTTCAATTCCCTTTTCTGGAAATGGTAAAATATTATTAATGAAGCACACCCACCAACAACAAATAACTAGTGTTTTGTGGAATTTCTGCTACTATTTGTTCTTGAGAAATGCTGATAACAGAAACACAGACAGACAGACACAGACAAATAGACACACACACATATACAGAGAGAGAGAGGCCATTCGCTAAAAACATGATTTTAGTATTCAGGGAACCTCAGAACATATAAATATAACAAAAAACCACTTTCGAAACTACCGTAAGGGTAATAGAGAGTAAAAATAATGTTATCGCTTAAATATTTGAAGCAATGTATATCTTTTGAAGGTTACGTACAGACCACATGGTGCACCTAAATATAATCCTATAGTAATAACAACGGCACAACCTGAAATACACTTCCATCAATTTTCTGCTATTGTCGCACTATAATCTAGTTCTTTTGTGTAGCCATGCAAATGAACGGTGAATGATTTATAGACCATATTTTACATGAGAAATGTTTTTACGCATACAAAAAATATATATTCATTTCATTTGTTTTAGTGCAGAGTATAGCTGTTAAATTATATTTACCTGCAATTTTCCCCATAGACGTAATGTATTTGAAGTGTCTGGGGTGTTCCTGTGCACGAACCATTTGCTTCATCTCAACGAAAAGCTTGGTTTAGCATCCCTGTATCATGTACATTTATAATACCAAGTTTGGACTTTCTGCTACCACTTGTTCTTGAGATGTGTGTGTAACAGATAGGCACACAGACACACACACACACACAGACCAACCACTAAAAATATGGTTTTCGGATTCAAGGGTTCTCAAAACATGTAAATATAACAAAAACTCGCTTTCGAAAATTTGACACAAATTAATACTTTCTCTACCTTACGGGAAAGAGAAAGCAAATATATTTTATTTTAGTATTTTTTTAAAATAATTTATAATTTATTTTTTTATATTTAATTTTTAATAAACAAATATTTTCGTTAAAATGTTAAATGCAACATTTTAATTTGATTCCCTACTTTGCATTCTTTCCACTGAGAAAAAAAAAGATAGAAAATAAACAGTGAGAAAATAAATTGTGAGAAAATAAATTGTGAGAGAGAGAAAGAGAGCATGAACAGTTGATCTGATCTCTTCATCAAATCAAATTCGGAGCTGGATAAAAGGCGTGAGGAACTTCGTTCCTTGGGTGTTCCTGTACACGAACTATTTGCTTTATCTCAACGAAAAGCTTGGTGTAGCATCCCTATATCATATACATTTAGAATACCAAGTTTAGACTTTCTGCTACCATTTGTTCTTGAGATATGCTGGTAACAGATAGACACACAGACACACAGACACAGAGACCAACCGCTAAAAATATGATTTTAGGATTCAAGGGTTCTCTAAACATGTAAATAAAACAAAAACTCGTTTTCGAAAATTTGACCCAAAAACAATACTTTCTCTAACTTACGGGTAACAGAAAGTAAATATATTTTAATTTAGTATTTTTTAATATACTTTTTATAATTCATTTTTTTTATATTTAATTTTTAATAAACTGATATTTTTTCTAAAATTTTAAGTGCAAATTTTTAATTAAATTCCCCACTTTTCATTATTTGCATTTAGGAAAAAAAATAGAAATTAAACAGCGAAATAATGAATTGTGAGAAAGTAAATTGTGAGAGAGAGAAAGAGAGAATGAACAGTCTAGATCTCTATATCAAATCAAATTCGGAATTGTAGGAAAGGCGTAAGGAACTTCATTCCTGAGGGGAACGGGGGGAGGGACATTTTTTTTTTTTAGTTTTTAATAAAAAATGATATCTAAAACAAATAATCGCCATTAATGCGATAATTAGCAAATCTTTTACTTACACTTGCCTGACTCCTCTTTGCTGCATTTTCTTATATTCCCATAATAATGCAATTTTTCATCCATTGTTACAATGGGTCTATGGTTTGAAATTGTTTAAAAAATTGGTGCTCGGAAAATCATATATCGCGGGCACATGACCGATTAGTCCAGCAAATTGAAAGTACTGAATTACCGAAGAGACATAAGCAAAAGGATTTAGTGTTCGAACAACCAGAAAACATTTTAAGATGAATCTTTTCTTCTTGTCTTTCGATTACTATCTACTTAATGAAAAAAAAACTAGTTGGCACAGGTGGACTCTGCTCAGTTCCCTATCACACACACACACACACACACACACATATATATATATATATATATATATATATATATATATATATATATATATATTCATAAATTTCTAGAACAGGATATTCTCTTAACATAGTTATCAGGTTAAGAGAAATGAATTTGAAAAAACGCTTGACACAGTGACAGAATGAAATCACTGCCTAATAGGCTATCCACCTTTCACTTCGATATATTTATCTTATTCTAATCTATTAATTTATTTAATTAGTGTAAATTTTGTAGTTTAGTTTTCATGCTACTATTTCATGCTAAATTTGTTATGTATATAAAATCTTAAATAACGAATAGCTTACGAAAAATTTTATTAGAATATTTGTAATCAGTCATGTTCATACAAGTATCATAAATGTTATTTTGAAGTTGTCTGATATATTTATGATCCTGAAAATGGCCGTTTAAGCTCAATATTTTATTCTTCTGATATTTAAGAGGATCGTAAATTCCAAATAACTTACGAATTTCTTAAATTAGAAAATTCATACTCTATGATATTCATGTCAGTATCCTAAATAATATTTCAAAAGTAGTCGGACACCTTTATAATGACAATATCCCTCAAGATTGACGTGTGTGAAATTTTGCCTTATTCTGCCATGTTAAGAAATTCGTAAATTTCTAATAACTTACGAAAATTTTATATTGGAAAATTCATAGCCAGTGATATTCATGCCAGTATCCTAAATAATATTTCAAAATTAGTCTGATATCTTTACGATGAAAATCTCTCTCGAAATTGACGTTTATGTTAAATTTTGCCCTATTCGCCATGTTAAGAAATTCGTAAATTTCCAATTTGCGAAATTTTAGAAGTAGCATATTTATATTTAAACCTGAATAAACTGCTACGTTTAGAAATGCCAAAGAAAAATATTGGAAATGCATAAAGCTGCTTCGGTAGCCTTAAGCGTACCGTCTTCAGTGCAAAAAGTTCCTTTTTGCACTGAAGACGGTACGCTAAAGGCTACCGAAACAGCTGTAAGCATTTCCAATATTTTTCTTTGGCGTTTCTGACGTAGCAGTTTATTCGGGTTTAAATATTTCAACGCCAAGTCTCCTGTTATTATTAGCATATTTATAGTTACTGATGTTCATTCCGGCATCAAAACGGATATTTTAAAACTGGTCTGACATTTTTACAGTAAAATGTTTCCATTTAATGCACGTTTAAGGGAAATTTTGTCTTATTCTCCCATGTTAAAAAAATCGTAAATTTCTAATAACTTACGAAGTTTTGTAAATCGAATGTTGTAAATGAATAAGGGGTCTTGCCAGTATCGAAAGTAATATTTTAGAATTGGACTGACCTCTTTGCGATCATTTGTTCGTGAGATATCGTGTAAACAGACTAACAAACTAACAGACTAACACATTAACAGACACATTACAGACGGACACCATACAAATTTTGTCATTTTCGGATTCCTTAAACCTGAAAGCGTGTAGAAAAGTCAAAAAACCGAGGTCGAAAATTTTCACGATTACCTAAGTTTCCCATACCTATAGAATGATGGGAAACTAAAAAAAAAAAAAAAAAAATCAAACATGATAATTTTTTGAAACATGAAAAAATATTTTCAGTAATTAAAGTAATCTGAATCTCATAAGTGTACCTGTTATAAATACACAAGTGAATTAAAAAAAAAAAAAATGCTGGATTATCTTTTTTTATCCATTTTTTATTGTAAAAATGCAGCTCACTTAAAAGTGAAATGCATAAAAATAAGTTTTACGCAGGAAAAAGTATTTCTGAAGTTAATACTATGTACTTTTTTATTTTATGATAAAGAATTTTGTGGAATAAAAAAAAAAAATAATAATAATACATGACTGAGATAAACATGAAAATTAAAATAAATAAATAAATAAATAAAATACATAATTTTAACAACATTTTCCATTAGATGAAAATGTCATACTGCTATTTTGTATGCATTATTTTATTTTATTTTTTTTTAAAGCTTATGGGTTTTGTTTTTCTTTTTACGAAGGGAAATTCAAATTAGTAATTTTTTTCACTGAAGTCTAATTAAGTGCATTTAATAAAAAAAGTTTAATATATTATGAAGTATTTAAAAAGTAAATTATAGAGTTTTGACACAAATATTAATTTGTGTTAAAATAAAAGTCAATGTAACTTAAAGTTGATAAATGTAATAATGCATTAAAATTAAAAGGTGGCCTTTCTTCAGTTATTTTGATGTAATTTTCATTTATTTTAATAATAAACAAATTATGATAAAACACGTTTTCTTTGTATTTCATATATGTAATATAAAAAATATTTAAATGTATAGAAAATATTTACAAATATTCTTCATTTCACAATTGAATATTTTATTTTTTAAAAAGTAAATTAATATGTCACAAATGACACATTAAAAAAACATCACAGACTTTTAAAATATAACAATGGGATAGGATCACGTTTATGTAGATTTCATTAATGCGTAAATGAATATTCGTTTAAAATTTATGCAAAAAGACTCTGCAAAACTTTACAACTCTCTTTATAATTCTAAATCAAAAAGATAGAAAATGTATGTAAATATTTGGTCACTAGAAACTAACCCTTTATTGTTTAAATAATCTGGTGTATCAGTCAATTTCAATACTATAAAAGTTTCATATTAAGTCGTAAGATCAATAAGGTAAAATAAAATTGTTAAATATACATTAAAAGTAATTTAAAATAGGTTTAGAAACAGTCATATTTGCCGTACAATTCTGTGTGACGGGGGGCTACTATTTTCTCACACACTTACAGATCAATCATTTAAAAAATCACATTCGTAATAACGGCACCACAAAAAACGTGATATTATACAAAAATCAGAATTGAAAATGGAACTTCAAAAATGCTTTGTTTATAGAATGTGTATGAGAAAATATTTTTCCTTTCTGATCTGTGGTCGTCGACATAACAAAATGTTGCGAAGCACTTTCATCGATTACATTCAGTAGAAGAGAATGTTTAGCTTAATTTTCAGTAACTCTGTATTTTTACTTTCTCTTGCCCATAATGTGGAGAAAGTATTGTTTTTGGGTCAAATTTTGAAAATTGAATTTCTGTTTTATTTACACGTTTTGAGATTCCCTAAATCCAAATATCATGTTTTTTTGGAGTTGGTGTGTGTGTGTGTGTCTGTCTGTCTGTTATCAGCATATCTCAAAAACGAATCATAGCTGAAAGTACAAACTTAGTATTCTAAATGTGTATAATATAGGGATGCCACTCTAAAATTTCGTTGAGATCAAGAAAATGTTTCGTGTACAGGGACATTCAAGAGTATTCAAGTACATTACGTCTATGGGGAAAATTACAGGTAAGTAGAGTTTAACACCAATAGACTGCACTAAACCACATGAAACGAATATATATATGTATGATATATACGTATAAACGTGTTTCGTGTAGAATATAACATGGAAATCATTCACTGCTCATTTACAGGCCTACACAAAAGAACTAGATAATTGTACGGCAATACTTGAAAATTGATGGAAGGGTTCTTCAGGTTGTGCCGTGTGTTATTAGTAGGATTATATTTATGTCCTTCACGTGATGTTTATATAACTTTTTAGACGACATACAGGGCTGTCAGTATTTATGCCATAACATTCCTTTTTATTGTTAGTGGAAGTGATTTACTGCAATATTTTACTATGTCCAGGAAAGCTGCTCAGGGATTGAAATTAATTCCTCATAGCTATGTGGTAAATAATGTATTTTTTAAAGCTAAATATTCATCGCATGTTTTTTTGTATATTTAGACGTTTTGAGGCTTCCTCAATACCGAAGTCAAGTTTTAACGCTTGACATTTGTCTGTGTCTCTTAGAATAAATTAAAAACAAATAATTTCCGGCGATCCAAATCTTGTA
Source organism: Salticus scenicus (assembly GCA_963930645.1). Lineage (NCBI taxonomy): Eukaryota > Metazoa > Arthropoda > Arachnida > Araneae > Salticidae > Salticus > Salticus scenicus. The sequence continues at coordinate 324,698,712 of OZ005654.1, forward strand.
TTTTGGAGTTAATTTGTTTGTTAATAGAAAAGTTTGATCAAGGCTAATAAGTTCCAAGCAATGTTGCGTGCTAAAGCTGTCTGAATATTTTAAAGTGAACTTTTAATTTTAATAACTGATTCGAATTCTATATAAATATAGGCACAGTAGTGAAACGGGGGGTTTATGAGAAAAGTATCACCCCTCATACAGAATACCGTTAACTGGGGTGGCTTTGACACCCATCATGTTTTGTATTTGGTGCCTATACTTTGTTCATGTACCGTAAACGGGGTTATTTTGGCACCCTGTGGACCTGCATTTCACATTACATGAGCGAAATATAGGCAGCAAACACCAAACATGATGGGTGTCAAAGTCACCTCAGTTTACGGTAACTTGTCAAATAAAACTGCTCCGAAGCCTAATTTGAATTGTTTTAACATAGGTTTGCATAATAGTACTCATTATCTTACCCCTTAATCTCCAATCCTTATTTATAGTATTAAATTTCAGGATAAAAGAAAGTCGTGTGAGTGACACACCAGATTATCTCTCTAAACTATATGCCCATCATACAGTGTAAATAAATTTAGTATTACATGAAAAACACCTAACACAAAATGAAATACACTTCTAGCAATTTCCAAATATAGCCCCAATATATCCAAACACTTAGTTGTCCTTTAAACTACTAATTAATGATACTCATACCAAATTCTATACAAAGAATGTTTTTATGTACATCAAAAAATATATGTTCATTTCGTATATTTTAGGGCAGCCTGTAGATGTCATACATTAATAACAGGAGACTTGGCGTTGGAATATTAAAACCCGAATAAACTACTACGTTAGAAACGCCAAAGAAAAATATTGCAATATTTTTCTTTATTCGTTTCTAACGTAGTAGTTTATTCGGGTTTTAATGTCATACTTTACTTAGAGAAATTTCCCCTATAGAGGTAATGGATTCTCTTGAATGGTCCTGTACACGAACCATTTGCTTGATCTCAACAAAACGTTTAATGTTGTACCATTTTATGACACATATTATAGAATACCGAATTTGGACTTCTTGTTACAATTTCTTCTTGAGATATCATGGTAAGCGACAGATAAACAGACACACGAACGCACACAAAGGCCAGCCTTTAAAATCATGATTTTCGGACTCAAAAGACCCCAAAACATGTAAATATAACAAAAACTCAATTTCGAAATTTTTCTCAAAAACAATATTTTCTCTACTATAGATATGGATTAGAGAGATATAATAAACTACATAAACAGAACATAAAATATATATTTACCCACATATATAGTAGAGAAATTATTGTTTTTGGGTAAAATTTTCGAAATTGATTTTTTGTTATATTTACCAGCTTTAAGGTCCCATGAATCCAAAGAACATATTTTTTAGCGTTTTTTTAGTAGGTGTGTATTTGTGCGTTTGTCTCAATGTTTGTCTGTCATCAGAATATCTTCACAGTAACAAGCATATAATAGCAGGAAGTTCAAACGCGGTATTCTTAATCTGTGTAATATACCGGGTGATTCAAAATAGATGATACAGCGATTATCTCGTAAACTAATAAAAATATATCATACTTCCAGTTACAAAATTGGTGCAGTTTAAGAGTAGATTTCAAATGTGGCATTTTTTTCTACAAGGGGCTGTGTACATATTAAAATATAAAATTTAACTTTTATAAGGTTTTTCCTATCTTATGAGTTATATTCAGAAACATATTTTTCTCACTTTATAAAAAAAAATCATCTTTCTAAGTGAAAATCTCGCTGAGTTATTGTAATTTGCAAGTGATGACATATACCATTTTATTTTCAAATTTGGCATCTATTTTTCGACGCCAAAGTGCTCAATTTAGGGGGTTATCTCTGAGATGATAAAAATTAAAAAAAGGTCCTTTATTTTAAAATATCAACTAAAATTTTTCAAACACGTGAAATAAACAGTTTTAAGAACTTAATGCAAATTTATATTATTCTGTATTGTTAAAAAATTAATAATTAAATTTCCTAGCGAGTCACCTGCAAATTAAAACACGATAATGAAAAGACTAGCAAAACCACGTAAAACTTTCACAGTTTATACCCTTTTAACATATTTGAAAAATTTTGATGACTTCGGCTGTTTAACAATTTCCAACAGGGTTGAAAAGCGTTAATGACTTCGGTTTGTCTGTCTGTCTACGTGAATATTCATAACTACCGTGAATATTCATAAAATTTCTTGAAACTGTTATATGTTATTTGAATTCACTATCGGTTGTTCCTTATTTAAAATGGAATGAACACTTTTGCTAGCTTGTGTACAGGGACACCCGAAAGTATTCCAAAGCATTGTGTTCTATGAGAGGTATTTCTATAAACCATATTTTAATACTTTTAAGTTACACCAATATTAATAAAATTGATATAGGTTATTCAAGTTCACTATCGGGTATTTTCTATAGAAAATTGAGTATATACCACCACTGGTTTATATACAGAGACACCCGAAAGCATTCCAAAACATTTCGATCTATGAGAGATATTTCTATAAACCAAATGTAATTACTTAACAAAAATCTTAATGAAATTGAAATATGTTATTCATATGCATAAAAGAATGATTTCTATAGCGAACAGTACGATTTGCATTAGATTTACAGGGTACACAAAAATATTCAGTTACGTGATGGGCTTTTATTGGAAATTTGCTTGAGAGACCACACATTAGAGAACTTAGCTACAGGAGGATCCTTAAATCCAGAAATGAGCCATGAGCTGAAGGTTATGTAAGAGACTTCAAAATACCTTCAATAAATTTTAGTACTATACCGAACTAATTGATTGGTCAATCTGCAAGTTAATACCACAGCCACTACTGTCCAAGATGCCAACTGAATACATTGCTTCTTTATTGAAAGACAAAGCGCTACGAGACTTTAACTACCTCAAATTCTCATGCCACACCCAGTCAGTTGAGAAGTGTGTAATACTGGTTACAGAAGCAGCAGAAAAAGTGTGCGGGCATGAAAATCGAGATAGTTAGGGGAGACCCGTGTACCTAGGGCCGCTTTTTTTCAATGCCCAAACACAGAGCCCTTGACCTGTTTAAGATTATCAAACTGATATGTACATATCTTTAGGACTAATTACTTCCAATTGGGATTAATATAAATACCTAAAATAATAAATTCCGACAAATAGAAGGTTTTAAAAAAAAACTTCACACGTGGCCCTAGGTACAACACCCTCATTGTACCTGGGGCCTGACCTCATTGTACCTAGGGCCATTCTCTCAAATTTAGTTTCACTTTGTAATGAATAGAAAATTAGCATAAAAACATGTATTTTATTGTTTTATAAAAGAAACAATATCAAGTAATATATTTATTTATCATATAATAATTATGTTGTTGCTTCAATGTCGAAATTTTCACTTTTTTTTTTTTTTTTTTTTAATACAGATATTCTAACAGAATGGATTTTTTTTTCCTTTATTTTTTTTTTCTTTCTTTATTATTATTATTTTTTTTTTTTTGAATGCCTATGGATTTCTAGATCTCTTTGCTTTTCGGTCACATCTTTTTTTTTATGTGGGACGTGGGAGGTTTTGCTTTAGGTAAAGGTTTTGCTTAGGTCCGTAACTGTTAAAGCATGACACATGAAAAGATCTAAAGTTGAAGGTTTTGAAATTTCAACAGGACACGAAACAGAGACATCCAGTTCTATCATTGTTGGTTCACTTTCTTCCTGGAAAATCCTTTTTTTTTTTTTTTTTTTTTTTTTTTCTCGAAATTTATAGAGGGATCTTGTCTTTCAGTCATATTTGAACTTAAATATTTATCCTCAGTGAATGTGTTGTGATTCATTGGCCATATGCCGGATACACGAAAGCCTGATAGAATGCTTATAGGAGTAAAAGCCGAGGGATAGGACTCGCCAACATTATCAGCAACATCATATATAGTGACTGGTTTACCAGGGTTTGCCAGCATCCAATTACTATAGGCTGTACTGCGTTTCTTAACACTTTCGCGACCGCTGACGTAGATTCACGTCATTTGAAAATATAAAACCCAGAGCTGACAACCAAATCCGGCAAATTGTTAGTACCACCCCTCTTTCTACACCACTTAATTTTTAGAGTAATTCTCTTCAAATATATTTACGATGAATGAAGAAAACAAATACTCTAAAAATTAAGTGGTGTAGAAAAAGGGGCGTGATTAATATCCAGTTAACAGTAAGATTCCTAAAAAATTTTTCAAACAGTCTTGAGAGAGTGTAAATTCGTGACGATTATTTTGAGCAGCATAAGATATGCTTTCTTTTACGATATGATTTACCAGTTCATTTGTAAAGAACATTTCAAAAATTTCTACTGGTGTTTTACCTTTTACTTTTTCAATCATATTCATTTCACGCTTCTTGCATTCTTCTTCTCCATAACTAGAATTATTGAATGATGCGTGTTTTCTAATCCATTTCGATGCAGGTTTTTCTGTTTTAGATTTCTTTTTTCTTGGAATCGCAACTTCTTCATTACACTTCCCGCCATGTATTTCTAAGGAACCTGGAACATCATTTGGTATGGTATCCTCTAATTCGTTTTCATCTATATCTTCCATATCAGAAACAGCATCCGCTGTATCTGGTGGTAATTCAACTATATCAATAGTACCATCAATATCTTCATCATCTGTCAAATCAAGGTTATTGTCCCAATATTCTTCAAGCTCTCTTAGAGTTGAAAATTTTTTGCAACTCATGATCATCCAAATATAATATAAATAACAAATATTTGTATAAATACAAATGAGAATAGTACAGTTATTATGTATTTATGAAAATCGTACTACGTATTGCAAGGTAATTCAAAGCAGAAAAGACTCTGTAACAACACTGAAAAAAACATGTGTGAAGAGAATTCACACCAACAACTAAGAACATGTATAATTCAGAACACCTGTACAAAAATCCTTTTTCTCCCCCCCCCCCCTTTTCTGCTTATCAGTTATTGTTAGTGTCTCCATTTTACTCTTTGATTGGGAAATAGCTTTGAGGATTCACAATGCCAACACCTGCTTATTGTTCCCTCCCCTTCTTCCCCTTCCGGCCCTATCTCTTCCTGTTTCTTTTGTATTATTGTAACTCACACATTTCACATTTTTCAAGGAAACGCCCTTTATGAAATTTCTAGAGACATTTTCCAAATATCTTAAGAAAAAGGTAAGTTCTATTTCAATGTAAATAGGAAATTTTTTTACATCACAATACCCGTGAGCCCCAAATGGGGATCACTGTATTTTCGCTGTGGTCAAATTATAATAAAAACAATTTGAACATTTTTCATGTCATATTATTTAGAACACATGCAGGCATATTCTCTATAAGAAAAAAATAATTATTTCAATATAAAGTATCAGATATTATCTTAGTAAACTGATACATCTAAAAATATGTAATTTACGAACGATTCTTTTAAAGAAAGTTATATATATATAGTTTTTTTTCAGCAACTCATAAAATTTTCGCTATATATATTAAGAGTAGACTTTAGTGTGAATATACAACTTTAAAAATAAGCGAAAAATCTGAAATTAGAGTGAAGAACATTAAAATTATCTATGATCCCCAAATGGGGATCATGGTAAGAAATGGGTTATCAATGAGTATTCTTGCGTGTATTCATTCAGCGAAAAACATGCATAACATGTTAGAATTCCACCCCCCCCCCCCACCCTACCACCGCGCTGATGAATCCATGCAGTTATTACAAAATTTATAGTAATTACAATTTCTCACTTTTGATAACACCCCTTAGGGCATGGTGAAAAGTGCAAGAATTTTCAGACTGCAATAACTCAGCGAAATTTTAACGTAGAAATATGATTTTTTTCCTTCTAAGACTGAGGAGAATATTTTTCTAAATGTAAGTCATATGATAAGAGGGGCCGTATAAAGTTAAATTTCGTATTTTAATATGTATACAGCCCCTTTCAAAAAAAAAAAAAAAAAGCCATATCTGAAATCTACTTTTAATTTGCACCAATTTTCTAACTAGCAATATGTTTCTATCCTTCTTATTTTACGAGATAATCGCTGTATCAGCTATTTTGAATCACCCGGTATAGACGCTACACTAAATTTCCCATTGTGATCAAGCAATTGGTTTGTGTACATAACCCTTCAAGAGAATTCAAATACGTTACGCTTATGGAGGAAATTTACGATACATTACGTCTATGGGCAAAATTGCAGATACGCAAAATTTAACATCTATAGGCTGCATTAATCCAAATGAAATAAACATATTTTTTTATATGCATAAATGCATGTTTCATGAAAGTATGATATGAAAATCATCCATCACTCGTTTTTCAGGGCTGCACAAAAAAAGAAGAATATAGTGGGACAATATTTGTAGTAAATTAATGGAAGTGCATTTCAGGATGTGATATGTGATGTGTGCTTTGTATTTTGGGATTATTATTTATAATACGGTTTCCATTTCGAAGTTGAAATTGAATTACGATGTACAAATTTTGTTTAAAACATTTATTATAAAGAAACTTAATTATCTACATTTAAAAATATTAAACTTTTAAATAGAATATTCAAAACATTCAGCACATTTTTGTTTAATATAAATTGATATTTAACTTAATGAATTATATTTTTATTTACTCGTAAACGTTGCACATACTCTTAACTTGCAACTATATAAAAAACCAAAAATCATTATTAAAAGATATACATTTATTTGAATCAAATAAAACGTAATAACAAATGGAAGAATTTAAAAAAGGGAAATGTTTTTACTTTAAAAAAGAATAAAAAAACATCTATTAAGTTTTATTTGAATTTAAAATTAGGGAGAAAACATAAAACAATATATAAATTAATATTGTACACAATTTGTTGAAATTTATTTAACAATTGTGTTTTGTTTTGCTTTATTCGCTGTATTATTTAAGATATCTAATGTGAATAAAGATATAAGAAACCACTACTATAATAGTAAAAATGTAAATCTATGTACCTAAGTAACGAATAATTAAAAGACATTTGTATTTAACAATGCTTAACAATTAGTGAATAAAACTTTTCTATTAAACAAAAAATATGATCTTGTAGTTAAAAGAAAATCAATATTAATTTTTTTGATAAAACTATATTTTAATAACATGAATAAAAAAGAAAAAAAATCACACAACTTTTACTAAAAATAATTACTTGAAACATGCTTTAACAATAAAAGTTAAACATAACCTTTTTCTTAAACAAACATTTACTGTTTCTTTTATTGTTATTTCTGGAGATACATTATATTAGTGGCACAAAAAAGAGAAGATTAATCTTGTCATTGTTATCCTGCTGTACTTTACAAAAGCAAACAATTCACAGAATAGTCTTATTTTGTTCAATTACAGATTTTCTTTTCCTAGGATCTTATAATCTTATTTTCTCATTTATCTAAAGGACAATTCCTAACAAGAAACCTGTAAAACAGAAAGAAATGATTAAGTAAATGCAATTTCTTCTGAAAATTGTTATAGAAGTTACATCTAACAAATTTGTTTCTCTGATGTAGTTTTGTGCCAACTAGACAAACGTGCTCATGACTAGAGTCTATATCAATTTGTTGTTCTCAAGACTGGTGTATTTATATTGAAGATAGTATAAATAAAATTGTTTTGTTCCCATTTTTAGAGCCTTATTGGGTATAATTAATATTGTTTGATAATTAATGATCAAAGATCCTGCTATTTCTCACTGCAGTTTTACAATATAATTTCTAGATTTTTCTAGGAAACTGTTACTAAAAATACATTACAAACAACTTTAATATAATTTGCTTTTAATAACAGAAACAGATTTAGCATGTTCTAAAATAAAATGAAAAAAGGGGCAAATTTTGGTTTAAAAAATGTTTTATATTTATTAAATAATAGTAATAATAACAATAGTAATGTATATATTACACTATTAGAACAAAAATAAAAAAAGCAAAGAAATAATATTCTTTTGTTTATCTTCTATACAATTTAATTTAGAAAATATTGGTGTGTTTAAAATATACTTTTCCACTTCATGCTTGAAAAATTAGCTGGATTTAGAAACAACATTATTTTTATCAGTGTAATTTAAGGTCTAGAAGCATATCATTTGCAAACTAAAATTTACAAAAACAATTAAAAAAAAAAAAAAAAAAGTCTTTCAAAATTTTATATTTATCTAAGAGAGGTTTCGAAAAATTAACTTTCACCCGAAAATAAAAGCTATTTCTAATGTTTAAAATGAAACTGATGAAGTTGAAAATCGGGTTCTGTTTATGTGATATAAATAAAACTTCAAATATGTGTTACGCAGGTCATATAACTGAGAAGTTTAATTAAAAAAAAATTCTCTCGGAAATAGCTACGTAATGAAGCAATTTAAAATATTACTGTATGAAAATCATAAATTAATTGAATTTTCTATTTATTTGCACAATCGCGCGCACTTTCAGTATGCCCTGCCGGTTACGCCTGCAATGTTACTTTAGGGTCTTGAAAAAAAAATATGTAATTGATGTTGAATAGAAAAACTTTTAGAATATGCTTGACTGACCGTACTGTTTTCGACAATTGCATCTGCTTAGCGATATTTTTTCGGAAGTTACTTGGTGATACTTAGAAGTTGAAAAATTTCATGTTTTTTTAACACGCTTTTATTAGCTTCACCTATATGTATGTTTGTAACCACTCTGGGAGCAAACAAAAATTCTATATTGTAAAAAAAGACTTTCCCAACGGGAACGCTGTACACACCAAAGTATTTCTTATCATTACGGCCTATGGGCAGAATTTGTATGTACCGCAATAACAGACTCAAAAACCCTCCGATTGATATGCAAATTAGAGCACGTGTTCAGGATCTGTATAGAATTAGCTGTACAATTTTTTATGTCTACATTTTTTATGAATTGTGCATAGGGACACTCCATAACTCTTATCATTACGGTGCATGGGGTGAATTTCGTTTACATGCATTTTAGCATTATTACTGAGCAATTAACAAAGATAAATTATCGTGCATTAGTGAGATGTTTAAACTTATGTTTTTTTTGCAGAAAATTAAGCTTCCAAATAAATGTACAGGACCTTATAAAAGTGTACCGACAATGTCACACAATCATTTAAATAATGTCAAACTTCGAATTATTATTCAGGAAAAACGTAGAATAAGCAGAATAGATTTTACTGGTGTATATAATGTTTATGGTTCGTTTAGAGAGACACACAAAATAATTTCGTGACATTAGAGCCTATGGTCAATTTCTTATTTAAGCGCACTTTAATGCATTTATGCTGCATTGAACATAATAGAATTAACATGCATTATAAAGATGCTTAAAAGCATGTTTACTTTTAAAAATGGATACGTATAGACTAAATAATTTATGGGACCACACAAAAGAATTCCGATGACGTACTGTAATCATCCAAATGGTGTCAAAATAGTTTGAAAAATTAATGAGTTATAATTAATTAGGTGCATTCTTATTATTGGCGTTTATAATAACTTTGGCTCCTTTTCCGGGAAACATAAAACAATTCCGTACTATTACGGTCTATATTAGGTATTTCTTACATGTGTATTTTAATATGGTTACTCCCCATTAAATATAATGAAATTTTACTAGAATTTTTAAAGCGTTTTTTTCTGATGAAATTTGTGGGCATAGAATTGGTAATTAGTTTATAGGGTTACGCAAAAAGATTCCGATAAGCTATATAATCTTTTTGCATGAAATTTGGTAAAAATATTTATGAATTTCAGGAAAATAATACAAGACTGTCAGTTATTAAGAATACATATGTACGATATACAGAAAAGTATGGAAAGAGAAATACAACGGAGGGTTGAGGGTGGCAGCAGCCCCCTTCAGGAACGTATCTGATTATGTAACAAGTCAATCGAATCGATATATAGTATCTATACATATAATAAAATAAGATGTTTGTGTGTGTCATTGTGTATGAATGTCCAGAGATTTTTAGAAAAAAGGCTGATCTCAGAGCTACACAAATTTGCATGGAGGTTTGTAATGCACCTCGAAGCCCGATTTACGAATTTTTGATTAGTTTTCTTTTATTAATTAAAAAATAATAATAACCTTCTGATTTCTGAAAAATTAGCCATTTAAATTTTATGCATAATTTGATTGTTGCAAAAATAAATAAATAAATAAATAAAATAAAAAATTACGAGCTCTTTTTTCTTTTATGACAGAAAAAAATGCACATTTACTTAAACGTGAACAATAAAAAACTATAAAAATTTATATTAAGCATTTCACAAAAATTGACGTCATTATCACTTTAAAAAATTTACACACATTGATAAAGTGGTAATGTATTTTATGATGCTAATATATGTTGTTTTAAGTTTTTTTTTTTTTTTTTTTTTTTTTTTACATTTTTGTTTTAACGTATTTTTTTAAATTTTTAACATATTATTTTGAAATTGCAAAATGAAAAATTTCACACATTGAAAAATCGTATTTTACAACTTGAAAATAAAATATTAAAAATTAAAAAAATACTTTTTAAAAAAGGTCCGTCAATTTAACAGTTGGAATTTTCTGAATGTGAAAACAGAATTTAAAAGTATGTATTAGTTAATGAGTTATAAGTAAAGAAACTTTCCCATTGAATAACATTAGCTTCGGCTTCCGTCAACGGTGAGTGAAGCGGACACTTAACAAAATTTTTTGTAATGAAGCCACTCACACCAAAGCGGGCGGATGAAACAGTTTATAATTTACATGATACTGTTCTCCTTTTTGGCGCTACAACTATTTTACATTCTAATAACAGACCCGAATTTTTTAATAAAATTTTTGAATGTGCAACAAAATTTTGGCCAGAAATATAAATGTTTAATGGATAATCTAGATACAGCCAAAGTCAGAGAAGTGTCGATCGAGCAAATCAGGACATTGAAAATATGCTCTTTTGTCTTCGACCATAAGGAGAGTAAAGACACGAATTTCCATGAAACTCGTTTTGATTTGCAGTAATTCAGGAATACCTTAAAGATTTATGTGATACTTGGCAAATCTGCTGTAGAAATTTTACGTACGACTACAATAAGGAAAAGTGTTGTGACACATCTTGGCGTTCTCTCGTTCCAAGATGATCAGTAAGTTCAAATTATAGATTAAAATCCTGCTCATCTTGTTCTTGGACATCAGGTAACTTATCTACTTTTATTGTGTGCCACATGGTAAAACCGTCAACGCCAAATTCTACGGGGAATTGTTCCAGAGACTCAAACCAAGAGTTTTATGCGTACGACCCGACATCGCAGGCGAATAGAAACATCACAATGATAGCACGTGGGTAACACAGCCTTTTTCGTGACTTAATTTCTGGTCGATACAAATGTGCTAAAGGTTCCTGAACTACATACAGGCCTTAAGTGGCTCCACAACCTTTCTAATGACTGTAACATAACTTGGCGTTCTCTCGTTCCAAGATGATCAGTAAGTTCAAATTATAGATTAAAATCCTGCTCATCTTGTTCTTGGACATCAGGTAACTTATCTACTTTTATTGTGTGCCACATGGTAAAACCGTCAACGCCAAATTCTACGGGGAATTGTTCCAGAGACTCAAACCAAGAGTTTTATGCGTACGACCCGACATCGCAGGCGAATAGAAACATCACAATGATAGCACGTGGGTAACACAGCCTTTTTCGTGACTTAATTTCTGGTCGATACAAATGTGCTAAAGGTTCCTGAACTACATACAGGCCTTAAGTGGCTCCACAACCTTTCTAATGACTGTAACATAATCATTTCTAATACCAAGAGTTCTCCTACTTGAAAACTGTCATAAAAGGGAACATTTCGGGCCAGTTCACGGACTCGGGCCTCAGTACCAGCCCGTGAAAAATCTCTACTAACATGCTTTCTATTTCTCTAAATCTAGTTGAAATCAAAGTGTTGACGCAAGAAAACAGTAGTTTCGATTATTTAAATGTTTTTAATCGACTCACTGACATTACTTTTCATTGAAAGCATGTAATACTCGTATATATATATTAATAGATAGGTAGATATGTATTCAAAATTACGAGATAAATTATTGAAATTTTAAAATATATGATGGAGGTCTTGATCAGGGAAGACCACTTCGACTTTTCAAGGGAATTAAATTACAAGAAGTTTCTTAAAGGTGTGTGTGTGTTCGGGTTAATGTTAATTGTCTAAAGTATGGTTCTGAGATTAAATGAGTAAGCCTTCCGTGAAGGTCGTTCTAAAGCGTTTTATTCCGTATTCACGGTTTCTGAAAGGATGCACACTTTTAAGTTACAAAAACACCCCAACAATTTCTCAAAAGCAAAAGCACAAAAACAAGACAGTAATCAAGTTACAATATATATATATACATATATAAACACACACACACACACACACACACACACACACACATATATATATATATATATAAATGCAATACATTCTATTTTTAAATATATTAAAAAAGAATGAAAAAAAGAAGCTTCGAAAAGAGCGAAACCACTTTGTTAATATGGCGACTTAACAGTTCTCCAACCATTTCCAAAACGCAAGAGAAAACAAACATTAAACTAAAGTATGATCTTCCGCTAAGAGATGTTTGCAAAGTAAAATGACAAAGTCACAGTTAATGATTAGACTATTTTTAATATTCTTAACAGTTATGTGCAATTTATTATTACAAATCACATTCATTATATTAATTTGCGTAAACATTTTTTTTAATACTTTAAAACTGATAAAAGAAAATCAGTTCGTTAAATTGCAAACTTTAAAATTAAAATATTGCGTTTGTCGAATATTCAAATTAACCATTCTTCAATAAAACTTTCAAGTTCAAAAAATAAATATTACTCTCAGTATCAGTACGCTTTAAAATCAGATCAGATGGGTATATTTCACTTGATTTTTAATCAGATTTTTAACAATTAAAAACTATGACATCTTCTACGTATCTGAAAAACGTAACGTTAACAAATTTTCTTTCGTGGAAATAAAAAAAATTGCAGAGGCACGAGTCAGTGTTTCTCACAGGGATTTCGCTAATTTGTAAAAAGTAATGTATATCGTTAAACATAACATTTTCAAAAATACAAAATCTTATTAATTCGATCCTCGAAATTTCTTTTTTGAACCAATATGTGTGTTCATAAGTATATATATGTATACTAGGTAAATATTTTATTGCTATACGTTTGTATGCGTAACAATACAAATCCTATTTTAAATATATTTGAAGTATTATTATTATTTTTTTTTTAACTTCTTTTCTTTTTCTTTCTTTCTTTCTTTTTTTTTTATTATTATTAAATTCAGCTAGCAATATTTTAAAAAAGATTTTCTAAGATTTGTTATTTTTATTTGTTAATTCAAATATATAAAACTCATACATTCAGTAAAAATAAGTTATTCGTAATATAATATAAATAATTCCAATTTTAAAATAACAAAATAAAAAATTCTTAAAATCATATGTAATTTTCATTAACTATTTTACGATTTTTTTAATATCCCGAGTTCATATTAAAAAATATCTTAAAAATTGTATCTAAAAGTATTAAAAACTTTCAGTGACATGACTAAAATATCTCCTTTGAAGAAAAATGTTTAATACCCCCCAAAAATAAGGTATTCAGTATTTTTTTTTTTTTTTTTTTTTTTTTTTTTTTTAATATTGTATGAATGGTATATTTCTGCAGTCGGATTAAAAGTATTTTATCTAACTCCAGAATGAAATCAGAATTTTAAATGAAGTTCTGCTGACAGAGCATATCAGAAATAGTTTTGAGAATAATTTCGAATCCTTTAAATTTATTCTGCTTGAAAAAGAAAAAAGAACTTTTATTATACGTGTTTCTAATCAATATGAATTTATTTTTTTCATACAGAGATTTCAATTTTAATTTTGACTTTTAATTTATATTTTACTAGCAGGCAACGCCCGCTTCGCTGGTCCCTATTTTTAAATGAATCACTATAATGAATTCTCAAAATTGCATTAATTTTTATCACATGAAAAAAAAAGAGAAACAAAATCTGAGTAGGAAAAATGTCGCACCGGGTTCTCACTGCCTTCGGAAAAAATTCCCAAAATGCTCTAACTCTTATTTCTATTATTTTCCCACTTCGCCCCCCCCCCCCTCCTGTCTATCCTAATAATTTTACAAATTTGAAATATCCGCAATCGATTTGTAAGTATCAAAAACATCTATGCACCAGTTTTGAACGATATATCTCTATTTTTATTTTTTTACCGCTCTACTCCCCCCCCCTTCCCGCCCTCCCAATAATTTTAAAAATTCGAAAATATCCGCAATCGAATTGTAGGTATTGGAAACCTCTATGTACCAATTTTGAATGATCTAACTCTATTTTCTTTTTTTTTTTTGCCCCTCTGCACCCCCCTTCCCGGCCCTCCTAATAACTTTATACTTTCAAAAAAATCCCCATTCGACTTGCAGGCCTCTAAAACCTATCTGTACCGATTTTGAACGGCCTAACTGTATTTCTATTTGTTTTTTACCATAGCCCCCCCCCTTACCGCCCCCCTTCCCGCCCCACCTAATAATTTTAAAAATTCGAAAGTATCCGCAATCGATTTGTAAGTATCGAAAACATCTATATACCAGTTTTGAACGATCTAACTCTATTTTTATTTTTTTGCCCCCCTCCCCCCCCTCTCCCCTCCCCCTTTCCCGGCCCTCCTAATAACTTTACACTTTCGAAAATATCCCCATTCGACTTGCAGGCATCTAAAACCTAACTGTACCAATTTTGAACGGCCTAACTGTATTTCTATTTGTTTTTTACCATAGCCCCCCCCCTTACCGCCCCCCCCTTCCCGCCCCACCTAATAATTTTAAAAATTCGAAAGTATCCGCAATCGATTTGTAAGTATCGAAAACATCTATATACCAGTTTTGAACGATCTAACTCTATTTTTATTTTTTTGCCCCCCTCCCCCCCCTCTCCCCTCCCCCTTTCCCGGCCCTCCTAATAACTTTACACTTTCGAAAATATCCCCATTCGACTTGCAGGCATCTAAAACCTAACTGTACCAATTTTGAACGGCCTAACTGTATTTCTATTTGCTTTTGCCCCATAGCCCCCCCTTGCCGCCCCCCCCCTTCCCGCACCTCCTAATAATTTTATAAATTCGAAAATATCCGAAATCGATTTGCAGGTATCGAAAACCTCTATATACCAATTTTGAACGATCTAACTCTCTTTTTATTTTTTGCCCCCCCTCTCTCCCCCCCCTGCTGCCCCACCTCGGGGCTGAATTTCTAAAATTCCAGAAATTGGTTTTTAGATATTTGCATTAGCTATATTTTAGAGCAAAAATTTCACGCATATCTATTTTTTTGTTTGAGATATATAGGATTATGCGAAATCACGTTTTTACGCATGTGAAATCACGTTTTGCCCCCCCGCCCCCCTTGGGGACCGAATTTTGAAAATTCCAGAAATTGGTTTTTAGACATTTGTGTTAGCTATATTTTAAAGCAAAAATTTTACGGATATCTGTTTTTTTTGTTTGAGATATGAAGGATTTTGTGAAATCACGTTTTTCCCCCCCTCCCCCCCTTGGGGGGCGAATTTTGTAAAATCGCTTCTTAGTGGATGCCTACGTCATGGAAAGAACATTGTCACAAAATTTCATGCTTCTAGGTCCAGGGGTTTGGTCTGGGCGTTGATAGATCACCCCCTCACTCAGGAAGTCTTCTTTTATATATATAGATGAAGATTATTTACTTCAGTTCTAGTTTACCTGATTTAACCAGTCCTTCGCATAAGAAATTTCAGTACGTGACGATTTTTTCCGTTTATAAAGAGAAAATATATAGTGCTGGACAAAATATAAATCCAAGAAAAATCAAAATTAATCTTAAAATAAAACTTTGCAAGTGGTGCGTTAGAGAAATTTATTTAGAATAACTAAATATTATTACATTAACTGCATGTTTTTGAATTTAACATTTTTTTTTTTTTTTTTTGAAAAACTGATGAGGTAACATTAGCTTTGCTACAAAAAGGATGTTAATTGTCAGTGAAATTGTATTTTTTCTTTATTATCTTTATCAATTTTGGAGTCATGGATCCGATAATTTTGTTAAAGCCTCTTTTTAAATGCTCTCACAAGAATGTTATATGGCTTCCTTAAACTCCTCCGTGTTGTTGTAATATTTCCCTTTTTCCTATGTATAACGAACTAAAATACCACATACGTTGTTAATTGAGTTGAATTCCAGACTCCTAGCCAGCCATTCTAAAACACACTCTACATTCGCCTGAAACAATTTCTTTATGTAGCTTGAAGTATACGTAAAGGATTTGTCTTGACGAAAAAAATATTTTCCGTCTGTTATAAAGTATTATTCGACAGCAGGTTCTGGGCATGAACATCTTAATAATACTGTAATGTCATTTTTATTTTATAAATGCTATGGAATTGGTTCCACCACCAGCAAATCCTACCTACGTCATTTCGCTTGGCCATCCAGAACAGACGCTTTGAATAGAACCTCTGTTGTCGGCGACGATCATGCCAATAGTATTGAAAACATTCTGGACATTTCATGTTGAATTTGGTTTCATAAGAAAACATCACATTTTTCGATTCGTCTCCAAATACCATGTATTCTTCCACAATTGTTGAAGGTATATCTTACGCTTTTTCGTCAGTGGAGGTATTCCCTTCATTTTCGTATACCGTTAATAAGGATTTATTGATGTTTTTTTCCGTTCTGTTCCACATGAACACAGAGTTTTCATATAGTTGACAATGGCTGATGAAGACATCATTTTATTACTAACCATGTTTATAATAGAACTTTTTTTGGAAGAATTAAGGAACTTGCCCTCCACATAGATAATTTTTAAAAATTGTTAAAAGCAGTATTGAAAATTTGCATAGTAGACCTATCATTATGTTTAGTGTTCGTCTTACTTTAAAATGAAAGTCTTTGCTACATAATATACGTAGTTGCCGAAACGTCAGTGGAGGCCCTCTGTTGAGACTCAAAACGGTTTTGGGCTGTGTCTGTCTGTCTGTTTGTCTGTCGCGCGATAGCGGCCGCAAAAATAGCGCTATTGACTTGAAATTTGGTACACATGTTCATGAGCCCCACGAAATCAGCTGTATAGTTTTTGGTATGTATTCCATTTGTAGTTCGTATACAGGGACACGCCAAAGTTTTTCTTATCATTACGGCCTATGGGAGGAATTTGTATGTATCGCGATAGCGGCCACAAAAATCACGCTATTGACTTGCAATTTGGTACACAAGTTCATGTGCCCCACGAAATCAGCTGTATAGTTTTGGGTGTGTAGTCCATTTGTAATTCGTGTACAGGGACACGCCAAAGTTTTTCTTATCATTACGGCCTATGGGAGGAATTTGTATGTACCGCGATAGCGGCCACAAAAATCACGCTATTGACTTGCAATTTGGTACGCATGTTCATGAGCCCAACGGAATCAGCTGTATAGTTTTAGGTGTGTATTCCATTTGCAGTTCGTGTACAGGGACACGCCAAAGTTTTTCTTATCATTACGGCCTATGGGAGGAATTTGTATGTACCGCGATAGCGGCCACAAAAATCACGCTATTGACTTGCAATTTGGTACGCATGTTCATGAGCCCAACGGAATCAGCTGTATAGTTTTAGGTGTGTATTCCATTTGCAGTTCGTGTACAGGGACACGCCAACGATTTTCTATCATTACGGCCTATGGGAAGAATCTGCATGTACAGCGATAGCCACCGCAAAAATCAAGCTATTGACTTCCAATTTTTGCCGAAACGTCAGTGGAAGCCCTCTGTTGAGACTCAAAAGGATTTTGGGTTCCGTCTGTCCGTCCGTCTGTACCGCAATAGCAGCCGTAAAAATCCTTCGATTGACTTGCAAATTGGCGCACACGTTCCAGCTTTGCATATAAGTAGCTGTATAATTTTTATTGCTATATTTTTTATAAACTGTGTACAGGGACACGCCAAAATTCTTAACATTACGGCGTATGGGGTGAATTTCGTTTAAACGCATTTTAATATCATTACTTTGCAATGAAGAAAATGAAACTAGAGTACGTGAGTAAGATGCTTAAACTTATGTTGTTTGAAGAAAATATGTGCTCTTAAGCTTTCTAATTGATGTACAGGACCTTACAAAAGTGTTCTGACAATGTCACTTAGTCATCCAAACGATGTTAAATTTGGAACAATTATTAATTTTAAACGCAAAATAAGCTGAATAGTTTTTACTGGTGTATACAATGTTTATGGTTCGTTTACAAAGACACACGAAAGAATTTCGTAACATTAGAGCCTATGGACAAATTTTTAATTTTAGCGCGCACTTTAATGCGTTTATGCTGAATTGAACTTAATAAAGTTAACATACATTATAAAGATGCTTAAAATCATGTTTTCTTTTAAAAAAGGTTATGTATAGACTAAATAATTTATGGGACCACACAAAATAATTCCGAGTATGTACTGTAATCATCCAAATGATGTCAAATTAGTTTGAAAAAGTAATGAGTTATAATTAATTTGGTTTATTCTTATTATTGGCGTTTATAATGACTGTGGCTACTTTTCCGGGATACATAAAGGAATTTCGTACTATTACGGTCTATAGTCGGTATTTCTTAAAAGTGTATTTTGACATGGTTACACTCCATCAAATATAATGAAATTTTATTAGAATTTTAAAAGCGTGTTTTTCTGTTGAAAATTGTGGGCATAGAATTGATAATTAGTTTAAAGAATACGCAAAATATTTCCGATATGCTATGTAATTTTTTTGTATGAAATTTGGTATTTATGAATTTCAGGGAAATAATACAAGACCGTCGTTTATTAAGAATACATATTAATGCGCACTTGGGGGTTCGTAAGTTGTCCAAGAATTAAAGGCGAAACTTGCAAAAATTTTGTGATTTATTCACAGAAAGTTCTAGAAAAATACAGGTCTATAAACCAAGTATCAGCTTCAATTCAACCAGTAAACATAGCTTAAACAACAGCCGTTAACAGCAAAAGAACAGCACAAACTGTTTACCAATAACACATAAAGCAAGTCTCATTCAAAGAGGCTCAAAGCAAAGCAAGCTTTTGACGAAACTGACACACATCTGAGATTGGCCGCCTTGGCTAAAAAAATGCTCCTTTTATACTATTCTATCGTACACAGACTGTTCTGGAAAATTATCGTATCTCATCAGCCAATGAGATTAGAACTTCCATATTTGGTATATCTCTAATAAGGATTTTCTCGCCAAGGTCGCCAAAAAAATCGCCAAGGAGGGAAACAGTCGCCAAATTTGGCACCAAATCCATTTCTTCCCCTAAATGGTGCTTTTTAATGCGTTTTTAAAGGAAAATTAGGCTATTTTAACGCTAAAACGACTAGAAATGCACAAAATTAGCATTTTATCGACTTACTATATAAGCCTCTTTAAAAAAATTTATACAAAAATAAATGCAAGTATTTGCAATTTCGTAGCACTTTATATGATATACAAATAGGTATACAAAGAGAGATACAGCGGGGGGTTGAGGGAGGCGGCAGCCCCCCTCAGGAATGTATCTGATTATAGTAATAAGTCGATTGAATCAATATATACTATTGTATAATAAGGAATAAATAAAAATGACCTATTGAAAAATGTCTGGTGCAAATAGGACGTTGAGGCTCCTGATATGCAGATCCACTAGTTATATTTTGCAGTTAATGTGAAATTACACATTAACAAAACATAACAAATAAGGCTTTCTTTTCAAACTTTCATCATTCTGGTACCGTCATTTGAAATGGCTTTATATTTTTTATACATCTATACAGTCATTAAAACAGGCGTAAACCTTTTAATATAAGTAGTTTTAATGAATGCGATATTTATAAAAAAGAATGGCTCAGTGACAATATGCTAACAATAACGTCGTTATAAGAGAAAAACTACGCTTCAAGCAATAAAAGGTTTCAAGCCAAGAAAGAGTATGGAAAGTGAATAAATGCTTCATGTTTGCAGATATTCAGAAATGACAATACCACCAATATAATTGTTGATGAGAATACAGAAATTGACGATTAGCTGCAGTGTAAAATTATTTTTGAAAACATACAAAGTGAAAATTATCATCAAAATCGATGGGGAATTTTTTTTTCCTAAATGAGTAATTAATTAGTTGACAGTGACTAATGACTGTTCTGTAATGGTAAAGTTATGACTAATTGAGACTTATCTACCAATCCCGGTAATTCTGATAATTATCATTCACTAATGACCAATGAGGTTTTATCCACTAATGATAATTATCCTGATGGCACAAAATTTAAAAGTGATCACAATAAAGCTTGTAACATACAGCGTCAAGTAATATAATAGATATATGTTCAGCTTAATCTAATATTAGATAAAGATATGAGGAATGGAACTATTATATTTTGGAAACTATGAATGGATGTTTAAAGATACTCCTGTTAAAAAAAAAAAATGTGTACAACATTCAAGAACAATCTACATCCCAAACAGAGTAGTGTTGTGTTACAACTTCCTGAATAGTTTGAAAACTGAATTTAAAAAACTGTAGTATCAAATCATAATTTACCCAAAATTCGTATATAGGAAACAAAATCCTACACAGATACATATTTTCTTCTATTACGAATAATAATTCATTTTCTTGAAAAGAAAAAACAAAGTGCACAAGTTTAGAACTAAGAATATAACGTTCGACCATTTTCTCTTTCTAATTTCTATTATTTAATTACTAAAATATTAAATAAGGTTTAAATTCGATTAAATCATGAGAATCCAAATCTTAATTAGGCAAAGTGAAGAGTCAGTCTTTAGATAATATACAGATTAAAGTAAAACATTATTTTCATCAATTAATGTACAAAAAAATATGACATATATCATGATAGAAAATCATTCCTGTATACGCATAACTAAGAATAAACTATATTTTTAGTAAGTATCTTTAAATTTATTTTCAATAAGTTGTAAATTAAAAAAAGAAGTATTATTGAAAGTATTAAATTAACTTACTGTATTAAATTAAAGTTACTGTATTAAATTAAAGTAAATGGTCAGAATTTTTACTGTCGGACTTGAGATGATTCACTTTTAAAACAGTAAATGAAAAAGATTCTTTAAATTGAATTTTCGAAAATCGATATAAGTACGATGATGCATCACATTTTTGACGAACAACCTTAATGCGCAAATAAGTATAAATTTTCTTAAACAAGCATTCTTCGCTGATAAAGAATTAATTTTTTGCTTTTGTAGACTTCTCTGTCAGAGATAAAACAAATTTGCGTTATGAGTTAAAACGACAAAATTTAATCATAATTGATTCTCTATTTTATATTCAGTACTGAACAAAACAGGAAAAAAAAATATATGAAAGAATAAATTAATTCTTATTTCCTATTCCGTATTTAGAACATTTTATTGAATATAAAAATATAGCAAAGATCTTTTAAAATATATGAACAAAATGTATGAACGTTATAGAAAGGTGTAATTTGAGTGTATAGAATTAAATATTTATTTATTTATTTAAAGAATCAACTATAATTACCTTGAGATAAGGTTTCTTTGTACAATTTTATAACTTATATATAATTTAGTTTCTTAGATAAGAATACATGTTTCAAGCTTAAAATTTTAAAACAGAATGTGTGAAGTCAATTAAAAGAAAAAATCTAGTTACATATAGAGTTCAAATTATGTTTTGTAATTCTGTAGATTCACTTGATTGTGAATGATAAGTAAAAAAAAAAAAATTAAAATATACATAGATTTGGCACTTTTATAGTAGTTATTCCTTATTACAATAAAAAAAAATACATGTAAAATAAAAAAATTATCTCGTTTATTATTAATATATATATATATATATATATATATATATATTTCATCATATGCTTAATAATTATATTAGTACATTTTTATGAACTTAAGTATATAAATATGATGAGTAAACAAAAAATCTTGAAGCAGTTATAAATTATATGCAAAGAAATTTTTGATTTTAATTAAATATCCGTTTACTACGTAAAGAAACTGCTGAATGTTTGCAATATCCATGTGTTTAGATATTCTTATATTTTATAATTAAAATAAAATATTGTCATAATTAATAAAGATTTTTTTACATATATAAATACAATTAGCATTTAATTTAGTTCATGCAATTTAACTCTCCACTGCTAACTACAGAATAAATATTTTAATGGAGTTCGGAATGTTGAAGCAGTACTTTTTTATAATTTAAAACTCATTTTCTGTTTCCGTACATTTATATATTTTTATATGGTAATATGGCTGTTTTGAAAAAAATAAAATAAAATAAATCGTTTATATTTATTAACTCTGTTTATAAAAAATACATACATGGTACTACGTGTCCATAGCATTTGCATTTTAGAAAATTTTAGATAAAGAAAATATTAATTTGATTACTTATTTTTTAACACTCATACATGAAAAACGGCATTCAAAAAATCATGATAAAAAGTGTCTTTAAATTAAGTCATCAAGTGTTTAAACAGTACTTGATTATACGTCATTAAAATTTTTGAATACTGTTGAATATTGTTTTTAATATATGATTCAAAAGATAAGCGTTGTTAAGAAATATTACTCACAATAATTTATTTTAGTTGATCTAAAACGAAATATAAGAAATCGTTGTCTTTAAACCAAGAAAATATTTTTAAGAATATATTTATCGCCTTTCTATTTCGATTTTTTCCCTCCTTTTATTACGATAGAAGCGTATCGTTATGATTTCTTTCACCGAAATTTGTTTTGGTAAGAGTGCCTTAAAGGAAGTTTTCAAAAATATTTATTTTATTTTTATTGCTATTTTGAATTTTGAAGCTTAGCATCATGATATTTTATTGTTATGTTTCATTGACATATGTTTTTATTTTTCATTTTCGTATTCTTACTCGATATATATATATATATATATATATAAGCTTTCTTTCAAAGTTTAAATGAAACAAGAAGCTTTTAGAAATGTATTTTACATTATTAGTGCAAATAAATAAATAAATAAATAAATAAATGTTCGTTTTACATTATTACTGTTAAACTTAAAAGAAAATCGTTATTCTAACGAGCTATTATTTGTTAAAATAATATTTTATGTGTTCAATTTGTATGTGTTTATACAATGCTTTAAAATTTTTCTTATACGTATTATAACTGAACTATTAGGAATGTTTTTATTATGAGAATATAATTATTGTTGTATATACACTTATTGCATTTTCTCACCAATTTTTTTCAATATTAAAGTTTTAATAAACACAGTGAAGAAAAAGAATGCTCAGATTCTGTTCCGTAATATTTTTTAATAAAATCGTGAAAACCCAATGAAAGTTATTGCAAAGTATTAAAATTTCTTCAATTATATTAAGAATGTTCTAAGCGATTACCTCAAGCAGTACGCACAGCGCCAAAACAATGACTAAATTTGTTCTACACTTTATACAAGATAATAGCATTGACAGATGCTCATTTTCCCAATGCCTTGTGTTTTAAGTCCTGGATGTATGCAAGGTAACTGTGTTTTACAATTTGTTCTTTACCATTGCTACCTACACACGTAGAGGATCAAAATAATAAGTTGTTAGACGTAGTAATATCCATCAACAGCATAATTTTTCAGAAAGTGTGAGATAATCTTAGATATCGTCTTTATACATGTTGCTGAATGCGGGCAAATTTATAACTGAAATCATAGTACTTTTAGTACTTTCAATTTTTTTTTTTTTATAATTTGTGTCATTGTTTTTTAATATTTACATTAGAAATTAATACAGTTATAAATACATTAATTATTTTTTATACTCCTTACGCAAATTTTAAAAAGTGATCTCAGCTAATAAGATATTTACATGTATATTATTCCTAATTTTGTTTGAAGAAGAATATAAGTCAAGTCCAGCAAGCATGAAATTCATACAGAAAAGCATGTCAGAATTAAAATAACCTGTTAAAATTTGCCTGTACTTCAGAAAGATTCCTTTAACATGCATTTTCAAATAATAAAACCGTTTCTGTGCCACTTTACTTATAGAACACTTTGTTTGAAAAATGACTCAAAATATTTATTTATTTTGAGTAATATTACCCTATAAATATTTCATTTTAATATTTTTAAGGAATGTAGGAATTTCAAACAAGATTTGTTTGCTATGTTTTAGTTTGCAAATCTATAACATTTTTGTCTCCTGATCACACTCAGGGGTGTGTCCAGACCGTCGCTAATTGCCTATGTGGTGCGACGTAAAATTCCACGTAAATCAACACTTCAAACAAAGAAAATTCTTTACAGAATAGATATTTCATTTCCTAATCTAAAAACAGCTTCACTAAACTGTTATGACTTCTCTCTATCATGGAAAAATGTATCATTTTCTAGAAAGAAATTTTTAGAAAATATATATATATATATTTTTTTTCATTTTAATATTTTTATTATAAATAAATAAATTAAAAACAACAACAACAACAACAACAACAAAAACTGTTGTTTATATCATGTTACTTTAACCTTTTCTGTTTCACGTTTCTATTTCTCATTCTTTCATTATTAATGAAATTATTATATACATATATTTTTATTTTAAATTTTAAATAAATGTGAATGTTTATTTATTTTTATTTCTTTAACATTGTTGAATTTCAAAATGACAGTCTAAGAATATTTTCAAATTTGCTGATTTAACATTCAGAAAAAAAAAAAAAAACCTACAATTATTCTTTATTTGCTTTGCAGTGTTATTAATACAATATCAGACGTAGTATAAAAAAAGTTTAAATATTAGTGTAAATATTAATTAAATTTGCTAGGTATTAAAATAAAATGGGAATCCCCCCCCCCCCAAAAAAAAGAATAAATAAATAAATAAATAAAATAAAATGAATATACAAACAATTTTCGTTTTTTCTTTTTTCTTTTTGTTTTTTATACATTTTTTCATAATTTTTTAAAAAACTGTTATCCACTAATTTTTCTTTTTAATAAGTTATTTAATTTTAAGATGCAATATATACAATATTGTATTAATAGTAATGAACATAGTTGAGATATTTTATTAATTGTTGCTAATTTTATAATAAAGTAATATTATTATTAATACTTTTTTCATTTTAAAATAATGTATGCAATATGAATAGTATAAAAATAATGCTGCTTGTAAATGCTCTCAAAAAAGAGAGGGTGAAAAAAGACTTTAAGAAACAAAAAATATCTATATTAGTTAAGAATCAAATGATTTCAATGCCGTTTTACAGTTATCTGATTTGTAAATAATAATAAATCAATCCTCGTAACATTTTTTGTTAAAAAAAAAAATGTAGTTGAGATAAAATCAATATATATATATATATATGTATATATATTTTTTCAGATACATTATAAATAAGTGTATAACCGCAGATAGGAATTTAATGAATTAATATAAAATACATTGTATATGAACACTATTAAATATTACCAACAGAAAACAGCTAATGATATATCATCTATTCCATGATTTTGATTAGTAATGATTTTATTTTTATTTCTCGTCAGACAATAAAGATAAAATACGATTAAAGTATTCGTAAAGATTAAGAGGTGACTAGGGTATTTCAGTTTAAACACGAATTTATCCTATTTTCGAATTATTTCTAAAGTTTTTTTTTTGTTTTGTTTTGCGTTTATTTAACTATTTATTTATTACTTAGATCCTTTAATTGATATTTTCAATCTACTAAAACTTAAAACTAAATACGTAATTGAAAATAACATATATATATAATTATATATATATATATATATCTTTTTTAAAAAATCGGTATCATCAATTATAAAATAATCTAAAAATATTGAAATTTGTAATAATACTATATTCATGTAACATCATATGTGAATACGTCTCTTTTAAAGCATAAAAAAATAAAAAAATCTAGAATAATGAGTAATTTATATTTCTAAAAAATCTGAAAATATAGTCCTTTTTCCAAATTGAAATATTGAAGTATTCGAATGTGTGTTCGTTAGAAATTTTCATGAAACATGTTTGTCCAATAAATTTTTAAATACAGCTTCTCGTGAAAAGATGATATTTATGAAGTTCTAAATAATTAACAAGTTTTGTGTAAATATGGGAGCGCATTTACATGATTTCAATAATAAAAAGATATTCCAGCAATCTTACTATATCCCATTAGAAAAAAAATAATTGTGATTTTTTATCTTCTCAATAAGTAACTAATAATTTTTTTAAAAGTTATAACGCTTTCAAAAAATATTCTGATGCATAGGAAGAATAATTAATTATCTCCTCCAAAAATATTTATTAGTAAAAAAGAAAATAAACAAGTATTTATAAATTGAGAAAGATTTGCGACCATTAAAAAGTTTTTTTTTTTTTTACATTAATTTATATAGATTCTATAAAAGGATTAAATCTCCATATCAATTTATAAAGGGGATTCTAACAAATCGTTTAATAAGTTTTTTTTTTTTTTTTTTTTTTTTTTTTTAAAGCTAATTTTTTTATATGAATAACATTTTAAGAATTAACACGGAATACGTAATTGTGGGAAGAAATGTCATAGTAATAAAGCATTACCAATTTAAATTTTGATTGCATATGTTTAAATAAATAAATAAATATACATATATTTAAAAAAAAAATCCTTAAAAGAAGATTTATATCTCTACTTTTTTTTTATTAATATGTTTAAATATTTTAAAAGCATATATTTATGTATATATATATATATATATATATATATATATATATATATATATATATATATATATATATTGAAAATGTTTTCAAACAAAAGGATTAAATCTCCATATTAATTTTTAAAAGAGGATTCGAAAAAATCGTTTAATAAGGTTTAAAAAAAAAAAAAAACTAATTTTTTATGTGAATTACATTTTAAGAAAACACGGAATACGTAATTATTGGAAGAAATGTCATAGTAATAAAGCATTACTGATATGGGCGCCATTAATGTGTGATCAACGACGAATGGGAATGGCGTGAAGTCAGTTTTCAGACAAACCACAATCCTGTTTACAGCATCAAGATTGCCTTATCCGTATTTAACGACATTATGAATAAAGCACATTGCCAGCTGGGATTCGTCATCATCATACTGTCCATCATTCGCAATGTTGTTATGAGTTCACATTGGATACACGTCTCGATTACTTCATGTTCGTATTCCTGTCACTCTGAACAGCGGCCATTAAATTTCTGATGAGTTAAGACCCGCCCCTCTGCCCTGTATTCGAGGCCTCCGTAGCGCAAAATTTAAGGAAGATAATGCACGATCTCAAGTTGTTTGCATTGTCCGGACCTTCTTTGATACAGAATGTGTTCGACTGTTGCTCTGACCAACGTGTTCTAGTGATCTCGCACCAAGGAAAATGACTGTTTAATCGTTGAAAAGCGACTAGCCCCCCCATCACTCACCAGTAACTTCAATCGATGAATTGTGGCATTCTGTTAAAACTTTATGAAGTGCTCTACCCGTACATGTCATCCAATCGCTGTTCGATTCGATGCCTAGGCAGATATGTGCTGTTATTGCTCACAGAGGTCGCTGCTTTATAAACTGTTTTCTCAGTGCATATTACTCAAAATTTTCTGAAATTTTAATTAATTGTTCTTCCTACTATAATGTATATATACACTACAGTATGCCAGTAGTGTATATATACACTACTGGCCATTAAAATTGCTACACCAAGAA
Source organism: Salticus scenicus (assembly GCA_963930645.1). Lineage (NCBI taxonomy): Eukaryota > Metazoa > Arthropoda > Arachnida > Araneae > Salticidae > Salticus > Salticus scenicus. Next base: position 324,726,569 of record OZ005654.1, read on the forward strand.
GGAATAATAATAACGGAATGAAATTTGTTGGACACATACATTATAGTAGGAAGAACAATTGATTAAAATTTCAGGAAATTTGGAGTAATATGTACTAAGAAAACTGTACATAAAGCAGTGATCTCTGTGAGCAATAACAGCACTTATCTGCCTAGGCATAGAATCGAACAGCGATTGGATGACATGTACGTGTAGAGCACTTCACAAAGTGCTTCATCGATGAATTGTAGCATCGTGTTAAAACTTCATAAAGTGCTCTACCCGTACATGTCATCCAATCGCTGTTCGATTCAATGCCTAGGCAGATATGTGCTGTTATTGCTCACAGAAGTCGCTGCTTTATGTACTGTTTTATCAATACATATTACTCCAAATTTTCTGAAATTTTAATCAATTGTTCTTCCTACTATAATCTATGTGTCCAATAAATTTCATTCTGTTATTATTATTCCTTCTTGGTGTAGCAATTTTAATGGCCAGTAGTATATAATGTTTAATTGTTAAAACAAAGAATAAAATTATTTCTATACTTATATATATATATATATATATATATATATATATATATATATATAAAGTTTTACTGCAATTTAAATAGAAAAATGAAAAACTCAAATGAAAAAAAAAAGATCGTTTTTATTGAAATGTTTGAAAACAAGTGTAAATTTTATATAAATGCAATCATTTTAATAGTTTTTGCTTTTAATAATTTAAAATTTATAAACAAGATTTCATGTTGTTGGCTAGATATATTAAAATGTATTGAACAATTATATTTAAATGCACAACATTTTTCAGTAACAAACCAAAATATGGATTATAAAGGAAATAAAATTTTAGTAATACCATTTATATTATTATTTTTTGTTTTTTTTTAATTATTTAATTAATTAATTTATATTACAAATACATATCTATATCTATATCTATATCTATCTATCTATCTATATATATATATATATATATATATATACGTGTGTGTGTGAAATACAAAAGATTTTTTTTCAGATCTAACCAGTACCGTAATCACCGGCGTATAATACGCAGATTTGATATATCAATTTTGCATCAGAAATTTCAATTAAGGGAAAAAGTTCTGTTTGTAACAATAAATACTTAGTACAAGTATAATACCGTCTGTTAATTGAAATTTCTGGTGTAAAATATGGTTTATGTGATCACAGATTATACACCGGAAATTACAGTACTACACATTGAGCAGTTTGAAATTTATATCCAACAGCTAATTTTCATTTCATTTTGTTTTTTTAATGTAAATATTTTTTTAATGTAAATATTTTTTTTATTTAAGTATTATAAATACAATGCGTATAAATAAACACATTTGTTTCATAAAAAGGATTTCAATAATTAAGAGCTTTTTATTTTATTTTATTTTACATTATTTTATTTTATTAGATGGAATCTTGGAACCGACGAAAATAAACAAATAAAATAATATATTTGTTTCAAATACAGAACAACTTTTTGCAAGACTTTAATGTAATTTGAACATTTTAAATTCATTTGCTATGGTTATTAAGGTAAAAAAAAAAAAAAAAAAAAAAAAAAAGATAAATAAATAAAATAAAATAAGAACCTGCATAAATATCCCTTCTTGAAAATACCACCTACTTTAAACATAAAGTACAAAAAAAAAAAAAAAAAAAAAAAAAACAGGATAGTCCACATAAGAAAAATGTGTTAGAATATTTTAAATATACATATATTTTTTAAAAAGTAATCGCCTTTCATAAATATTTTATTTTTTCATGTTATATACCTCTTTTTACAGGCAAAATAAATAAATATATAAATAAATAAATAAATAAGTATATATATATTTGGTAAAAATATCCAGACGCATAGAGAAACGAGAATATTTGTAAAAAGAAAAAAAAAATGTTTATTAACGGCATTTGAAATGTTTTTGCTTATATAAATGATAATAATAATAATACATACATATATATGCATATATATATATATATATATATATATATATATATATACATACATATATATGCATATATATATATATATATATATATATATATAGTGCTAACATTTAAACTGAAATAAAATAAATTTTATTTAAGTGTTGTTGGCATTATTCATGTACCTATTAATTGCTAAGTTATATATACATATACCGCAATTTTCAGCGTATTATCCGCAAGTCACATAGGTCACTTTTGCGCACGAAATTTTATTTGACGAATAAAGTTACATTTGTTTGAGTTGTTTTTTCGAAAATGTATATATTTTTCTATTAAAATACATTTCTGGTTGAGAAAGGACATATCTTACCTGCGAATTATATGCCAGAAATTACGGTATACATAAATAATCGTTCTCGCGGAGAGAACAAGTAATCACTGAGTATATTAAAAATAATACAGATTGGAGATTTGAGGATAAGATAACGAGTACTGTTTGAAAACTTATGATAAAAGAAATCAACCCCTTGTTACATTATTGTACTTACATTTACATATAATTCAAATCTGTTTTTAATTTCAAAAGATTATTTAAAATTATCCAGACAACTCCACACGCAACATTCTCTCAAACATATCAATTTTGGTCAAACATTCCTAGTAACAAACGTATTAACTTCAAAATACAACATTTGAATCGCCTGAAATTATTTGTTTTTAATTTACTCTAAGAGGCACAGACAAAGATCCAAAGTTAAAAATTTTACTTCGGTATTCAGAAAGAATCAAGACGTGTAAACATATGAAAAGCCAAGCGATGAATATTAAGTTTAAATAAATGCATTATTTATCATATGGCTATTTTAAATTTGAGGTTTTTCGAAAAAGGCACCCTCTGGTGGACATTTTGGAACTATTTAAATTTTTTTTTTCGAAATTCCGTGAGCGCATCTCTTGTATAGTCTATATACCAAATTTCGTTGCTTTCCGTTCGCCCGTTTGCGCTGTAGGATGCTGTTTATAGGGGAAGTTTAATTATAACCAACCTGTATATGATTTCACTAATTTTGTCTTTATTGCTATATCAGTTTCTTTCAACGTGCTTTTACTCTAGCATACGAATATCCTCTGGCAACTTTATTTCCAGTTTTCTTTTTCCGTAATGTGTCTGGACTTTTTTTTCTTAAATGTAGTACAGACTTTCTAGTAAAACACAATTTTCTTCATCTGTATAAAAAGAAATATATGCGTTGATTTTTTTTCTACAACAGAGAGAAGCAAATGCGAGAACAATTATATTTACTTCTCTAGATAATAATTATTTCTAGATAATAATTCTCTAGTTATTAACATTAATAAAAAAAAGATGAAAAATATAAGTCAATGGTGAAATATCTATGGAGTTATCGAGGAATTTGAAAATTAAGATAAAATTTGATTCCTACTTATTATTCTTTGTGAAATCTTACATAAACAAAACTGAATCTCAATTCCTAAATTAAACTACTGAAAAAATATACAAAAAAATTATGCATTTTAAGAAAATAATTTTTATGCATTATGTTTACCTTGTTTACTAGTTTTAATCATTTAGTTAAATCTTTATTGATTCATTATTAATAAAACACAGACATAAATTCATCAAACTACATTTATTTATTAGAAGAAGGCTTTAACGTATTACAATTAATTTATGCTACACTAGAAATGTAATTAAACAAACTAAATACAATCAAAATGTTTCCAAGCAACAAATTTCCACTCAATCAATCAAAGCCATTCATCAGGAAATAAAGTACTCTCCAGTACTAAGATGTACCGTGTTTTCTGTTTAATTCTTAACGAATACACATTACTTTGAATTCTTTTGCTTAGTTGTTAGTGAAACTAAATGAGATATATTTGTTAATATTGTATTGGTAAATGAAAGTAAATAATTGAATATCAGATTGTATTAATTAGTTATGTTTAATTCTTAAACACCGTTCTTGCTAGAAATAATTAACTCAGAGGTGAAAACTGACTTTTAAGATGACTTTTTAAAATAAAGCAAATAAATATCAATATTGGTTTGCTGCCTAATTTTCTTGTAGAATCATTCATTAAACTTACCACAAAAACTGTATTTTGATATTATCCTGTGATATTTTTTAAAGTTTTTAATAGTTATTATAATTTAATTCCATGCATTTATATTTATCACGATTAAATTAAAAAGAAGCATACTTTTTTAGTATGAAATTAGATAATTAAATAACTTTTATTTTCTATATTTAAATGTTTTTCTTATGGGCGATGGTTATTTATTCTTATAAAAACATAAAATATAAAATACTAGCGTTAATCTTTTCTAGGATATTTTTTTTTATTTATTTACAATGTTAGATTTCTTCATTTAACATTGTTTTAATTTGATATTCAGACATACAATCATTAATATTAATGGGACATTATTCTAATTGTTTTGGAGTCTTATTCTCTAACGCATTTTTCTTTTTTCTTTATTCCATATAAAATATTTAACGCTGAAATGAAAATATATATTCCCTCAATAAACATTTATTTTTCGTTAGAAATGATAATGCAAGGTACACAAACGACTTACCACACACATAAGCAAAAACTATACAAAATCTTCTAAAATATCTATACAATACCACGTTTAAACGTAAGTAACTACATCCGTATTCTGTTCAAAGTAAACACTAACAGCTACAAGAAATTCAAAACTATTATTCAAAAATCCTAAATGCAAAAATCATAAATGCGTATAAAAAGCAAAAATCATAAATGCGTATATGGTCGCAAACGCAATTCACACGCGATAGTTGCCGAAAAACCCAGAGACTTAAAAAGCGATGTTATTTACAAATAATGATTGAATTTAAAGAAGTTCTTTGTTTAAAAGAAATCTTAAAGCTAAAATTCGAGGTTGCGGCTTGCAATTCTAAAACACGCCTCGCAACGCTGATGCATCGATCGACGAACGCTCGCAAGAATGCCTGGTTTATCGTCAGTAACTCCATTTGAAACAACGATTCCTGTCAACAAGTACATTTTCAAATCCACAGCAGTTTTATACGCTCGGGTTTTCCTGTTGCTAAGAGGACAAACACCAACAGGGGCAGATTTTCTGTGAGAGGTGGCTCCGAGATGTGTCCAGCGCTACAAGAATTTAGCGTCCAGATATTGGATGACAGTCAGGGAAAAATGCGTTGCAGCATCGATCGACGAACGTTCGCAAGAATGCCTGGTTTATCGTCAGTAACTCCACTTGAAAGAACGATTCCTGTCAACAAGTACATTTCCAAATCCACAGGAGTTTTATACGTTAGGGTTTCTCTGTTGTTAAGAAGACAAAAATCAATAGGGTCTGGTGGGAGACGTGTTCCTGTGATGTGTTCAGCGCTACAAGAGTTTAGCGTCCAAAAATTGGCGGACAGACAGGGATAAAATGCGCTGGAGCTCCGTAAGGATAAAAACATATCCACTGTAGCATATGGAGCCGTACGTCGCTCAGCTATTCCCGCAAGATTTAGAAAAAGTCTCTCCCTCCAATGCCGATAAAAGCAAGTTGTTGCCGGTTACTTTAATTTATGTGTAGCTGTAAAATTCCAGTTAGTTCACACATAAAATAAGTGCATAGCCACTATTTTTCTATTTAGTGACTGATCTTTCTTTAAGCTCTTACACCAAAATTACTCTTTTCGTCGTCTCATCCTTTCCAGCTTTACTCGAGAGCTCTAGTGCATCCTTGCACGTCTTCGTTGCACTTACGACGTTCCTGTACGATTCTTGCATGTTATCGTGTACCCTGAATATATATATATATATATGTATATATATGTGTGTGTGTGTTTTATTAATTAAAGTATATTTGTATAAAAATGTTACCTTTATTAAGTAACTTATATCACATATATTCGCTGTGTATATTGTTATTATTATTATTATCTAAATTGAGTTACTTATATCAAGCATAATTGCTACATTTATATTTGTTTCACTATAATTTTAATTCTGATTTAGAATTTCGTTGTTATTCGTTTTCTAGGAGCATGCTGGTTTCGCCATGTTTCCAAAACCTGTTAAGCCTTTTTTAATTTTCTTAAAAATTGTCTTTTCTGCCTTTATTACCCACTAAAGAGGAAGCGGATAGGTATTTTTCAGATGAAGTGTTATTTTACAAATGTATTTTCGATACTTTAATTCGTTGTTTTTGTATTTATTAACATTTCTTATTTTCTTTTTGTTAACCACGCCTACGTCTCTTACACCTATTTATTACTTTCTATTTAAAGCTATATATAAATATATATGTATGTACATCTATGTAAACTTAAATGTAATCCTTTTTGTTCCTAAAAGGAAACCTTTTTTAAAAAATACAGATATCTGGATAATTCTTCCCTTATCAAACAGCTCTTAAAAATATATATAATACTTGAAACATTCAATTATTGCTTTTTTAAATGTCTTTCCCTTTTGTCGCTAAAGTTTACATAAGTAAACACAAAAACTTTAACCTTTTTAACTCCTGACAAACGTGACAGAATAAATTCTTTTACTAAGCTGCTGTTTTTTCTACAATGTACTTATAAAGAATATAAGTAAGAGTTTTTAACATGATTTTTTGAGAGTGAGTCCATGCATGATAAAAATTAGGTTTATTATCAAACGCATAGATATACGTTCATGCTGAAATACTATACGTTTTAATTTATTGTGCAAACTTTACAGTGAAAAAACGTAACCAAATATCCTGTTTTATATCAGAAGATAAATATAAATGTCTAATAGAAAGTTGAACGTTAAATTAAATTTTCATTAAAAATTAATATCAAGGGATATTAGATTCTTTTTCTAAGAAATCTCTTAAACTTTTAAAAATACATGAAGCTTAAGTAATGTCTCATTTATTACGTTTTTACCTTGAAATGAGTTATTTCTGCATTTCTATTCTTTTACCGTGAATATAAATAATGCATTTGATACTTCTCTTAATACTATTTTAAGTTAATGCGCTTGTGCACAGAACGTCATCGTTATAACATTATTTTATGCTGCTTTTAAGAGTGTAAAAATGGTTACTTCCTGAAATGAAAGCTTGATAAAATCACAATTATTTATATTTTAGTTGATGCATTATACACTCATGTTAATAAAAACTGTAACATAATGAAGTACTGATGCGATTAAGCTGAAATTTTCAGCAAATGTGCATTATAACTTGTTCAGCAAATAATGAAGATTTCAGAGTCACCACTCATGCATGGACGGAGCAGTGCCCTTTGAACTGCTACTAAAATGCTATAAATAGAGGGGTGTACGGGATATCGAAAATATTCTATGGTTTTCTGTTAGTGGTAAATGTTAGGTGAGACGTAACAATGCATCTTCGACGGAAGAGGATGACATTTCAACAACTTATGGGAACTTTACCTTCGTGAAGGAGGATTTTCCTATCGTGCCAGAGCAGCCTGTGGGCTGCGAAAAAGGAGAACAGTTATGCGAGTTTGAAAGTAGTGGGCTGACGAGAATTAGACAATACTTAAATCCGTAGGTGGACCCCGAAACTCGCAACGATGTCAACTCACAATGATAGGTACTTGGCTCGCATGGCACTGCGGACCGTACAGATTCGTCTAGGCAGTTGGACGCACTTTAATCTACTTCTATGAGTGTAACAATGACTGCTTAATTGGTTCGTCTACGTCTGCTGCACCGTAGGTTGCATGTAAGTACTCATTTATACAGGATATCCCCACACAAAAACATTCACGCCTTCGGTTGACATGGGCTCATGGACATAGAGATTGCATGCAGATTAGCAACAAGTGGTTATTTCTGACGAATCCCACTTTAATTTGTGGTACAATGATGGCCCTATACGTGTTAGACGTTATGCCGGTAAAAGCTACTTTCCGGAGTGCATTTACGAACGTCATAATAAACAAACATCTGGTGTTATGATCTGGATCATGACTGCGTATCATAGACGATCTTAGCTGCTACGAATTGTGGGTAATCTTAACGGCAACAGGTACAACCGTGAAGTGTAGAAGCTGGAGGTCGTCCTATTCCCTCAAGGAATTCCTGGAGCTATCTTCCAACACTCTTCAGCCCACACGTAGAAAAAATGTTAAAACCCTCTCTTCACCAGAAAACATACAGCTTTTCCCTTGGCCAACTGATTCACCAGACATGCCGCTTATTGTCATGTATGAAATTTTGTTTGTAGGAGTCTCGCTTGTGATCCTCGTCGTACAGCTTTTACAGATGAGCTTCAGAACACATAAAAACAATATGTTCTTCAATAGGCAGACATTCGAAACCTGTTTGACTGTATGCTATGTCGTATGGCAGCGTTTATTGCTGAGGGTGGTCGTTATACAAAATACAGTTTTCGGACACTTAATGCTGTTTTTTGCTTTGAAAATGTAGTAATTTATTTGTACCATTACCATTCGTTTGTACATTGACTTTTATCTTTCATGGTTTGTTGACAAATATGAGCGCACTTATTTTTTTTTTTTTTTAGAGTGCATATGGGATCATAAAATTTTATTTAAAATATTTAAAGCAATAATTTTTTTTTATCTAATGAACATGCAAAAATAAGTAAACATGGCTTTTAGAAGGTCTGTATTAAAAGGGATATTTTTATATCCTTTAATAGTATAAAGATGCAGAATAGATTTTTTTTTCGACAGTCTATTTATTTTATAACGTTCAAAACAAATATAGATTTCATTAATGTTATTATCTGAATATTGGAGTGATAGTTGGCATAGAAAATTAACGTTTTTGATTTTGATTTTGATTTTGATCTTTCTTTTTTCCCTTTTTTTAGAAGTGCTTAGAGATGTTGGGGATCGTATTATTTTAATTGAGATTATTTAAAAATCAATCAAGAGAAAATAGCTTTAGCATGGAAAAGTTAAAAACCAAATTATCGAAATGATTTAAGCACTGAAAAATTTATTCAAAAAATATTTTATTTGCTAATTTTGAGAAGGAAATAAATGATGACGCAATACACCTCTTTGTTATTTATGTGCTTAGATCACGTGAATGAGCAGACGAAAAGCCAATGACCTCTTTCGATCTGAGCCAAAATTTCGATCGCAGTGCCATTTGGGAGACTAAATTCTTTTAGCAATATTTTAAGCATTCGGTAATAAGCGCTTGCCACAGTGTATATTCTAGACGCTGTACCTTGGTTGTAAATTTCTGTCAGGAGAAGCCCATTAGAGTACTTTCTGCCGTACGATCCGTCGGATATTTATCTATCAGCATAGAGCATGCCGCTTCTTATCACGTGGGAGACCTGTCTCTGGCGGCCTTTATATATATATAATTTTTTTTTCTTTTTGAGTTTAAATAAACTCCGGAAGAGGGGCCTAGCATAGCTGGAATCGTTCGACACTGCTCCTAGAACGGTGAGCGGCACCTCTTCCCTGTGAAATCCGTCGGATACTACGCCGATCATGGCATTGGTTGATTATATTTTAACCACAGTTAAGTCCTTTAGACGAGGACTACCGGATTCTGCTTTCAACTTTTAAAAACCTTTGAAACGACGTTTTTTTTGAGAACCCAGTGAGTACTCAGTGAGTATCTAGTAAGTACCCAGTGAGTACAGCTGTCTTCGCAATCGTGACTCTTGCTAAAGGTGCACGAACAGTAAGTAATTTTCATATGGTGAAACATCTGTCGATTTTAACATTCACTTCCTTTTTCGAAAAAATGCCCCCGGACACCTTGCTTATACTAGCAATCTCATGACGTGTCACCCCGTAACAAACAGGTTTTGTCTAGTCCCACCACTAGCGAGTATTTGTAGGAACATTCACAGGTTTCTAATTCAATGGCCAGTGTGTGTAGAAGAACCTTAGCTTTGAAGTTTACTTACGTTATATTATTAACATAGGTGATTTACCTTTATAAAAACATAAATATTATTAAAATATTATCGGGTTATCTACAAGCGGCACGTACTGTCAGCGTGCGTACGTGGCAAGAACTGAAGCTAGAGTGAATTCTGGCTCATTATTGCTAGATGCATTAAACTTTATCCATAGCAAGTTCACTAAATTTCAAAATTTCAGTAAAAACATTTCAGTAAAAGATCTCGTGTGAATTAGCCACACGACTTCCATTACCCACTATTACATGTATTATATGCATTTTTTGGAGATAATGGGATCAGAAGACATAAAAGTGACCTAAAGATGTAGTAGGAACCAAAACGTTTTCCAGTAAGAGAAACTTTATACACATGTCAAGACATATAAAACGATGCTTACATTAAAAATAAATAAATAAATAAATAATACTAATAATGGTAGAGTTATTTTTTTAAAACACCAATTTCCGAGATCTAAAACTGACTTACTTAAGCAGAATGACAGTTAATTTTCCTCTACCCACGTAATACACAAGAAAGGAATGGATAATAATTTTCATGAAAATCGTTAGAGCCATTTTTGAGATACCAACTTTTACCAAAACTCAATTAATGACCAGAATCAAATAATTACATTTAAAAGGATATTTAAAAGTAAGTTAATATGGCGAGTTTGAAAGAAATCCGTACTGCCGTTTTTAAAGAATCGCGCTTCCGAGACCTGAAAATGAGCTAAATATACAGGGCGCCTATCAATTTTCCTGAACTATGCAACTATATCATTCGAAAGGAAATCTAATAGAGTGTTTATATAGCAAATTTGAAGAAAGTCGTTAGAGCTGTTTTTTATACGGACTTACCGTCCCACTTCCGGTTCTCGATGTCCCACTTCCGGTTTCAATTTTTACCAAAATTTGGAAAATTCCTCTGTACACCAGACCAGTCTCAATTCTGAAATTTTGTAGTAGTTCTCTTTTCTAAAGTTTTGTAGTCTGTTTTTATTAGTTTCGTAGATATGATTGCCAGAAGATTCCGTACATACACACACACTAACCAATTGCCAGAATCCACTTTTTTGGACTCAGGGGATCTTAAAACGTGTAAATCAGGTGAAATTTCGATATAGAATTTTTAAACCGACTACAATACTTCCATTACCTACGGTAGTAGGGTAATGGAATATGATAGCCAGAAGATTCAAAACATGCATACACACACGCACACTGACCAATTGCCAAAAAAAACTTTTTTGGACGGACATTAAAACGTGCAAATCAGGTGAAATTTCGATATCGAAATTTTGGACCAAATACAATACTTCCATTACCTACGGTAGTAGGGTAATGGAAGTAAAAAGGTATTTTTCTATACGTTTGAACAATGAAATTAAAAGGTGAAATACAAAATTTATAGCACAATAAAAAATCATATATTTTTTTTCATTAGAGAGGTATAAACACTAAATACGTTTTTTTTTTTTTCTTTTAAATAAACATATGTTCTTCTATCATAGGGAAACATATTCCGTCTGAAAGGGATAAAAACTTTCTGTGACATAAATAAAAATCTTTTCATGAAAAAATTTAATAAATCCTTAAAAAAAAAATGTTCTTTTTTTTTTTTTTTTTTTTTTTTTTTTTTTTAATATTTGCTCAATCGTATATTTCATAAGTTGGATTAAAAATATTTTACCTATCTTCAGAAAGAAATCAAAATTTTAAATGAAGTTCTGCTGACAGAGCATATCAGAAATAGTTTTAAGAATATTTTCGAAGACATTAAATTTATTCTGTTTGAAAATGAAATAGAACTTAAATAGAACTATAAATGTCCTTAACGAATTAAATATGAAAATACTTTTGTTTATGCAAAAATTTCTTTTTAATTTTTAATTTATATTTTATAAAGAATATTTATACTTGAATTATAGTTGCCTTGAATATATTTAATCCATTACATAAGAACTTTTAATATATAAATAATTATTTATATTTACATTAAGATGAAAATTAAAAAGAATATGTACTGTTAAGGAAACAGGTGGAAATTTCAATTATAAATATTCTTATGAATGTAATATTATACTTAAATATAAATATTACTTAAAGCAATTATAGTTTTCCCATATACTTATATTATATTAATGAAAAATATTCACAAATCTTTAACATTAAATTTGAAATATTTAAATTAAAGTGTTTAAAGAGATAAAAAACTGTTTTTCTATAGAAATATATATGCTTTTCATAATACTTAGGATGCATTAACGGAAGATAAAAAATAACAATCAGAAATCTTGTAATTTTCTTATTACATAAAATATCATTAAAAAATTAAAATAATAAAATAAATTAAAACATTTCTTCACGTGGGAGCAATTTTTTGCAGTACTAATAAAACCAGTCGCCTCATTATGATAATATTGCCTCACAAACTAAAGCCACTTATGATCCAGAAAACAGTTTTTTCTTTTTTAATGATAGAGTGACTTTTAAACGATAAAGTTTCTAAAATTAACAGAAACAGAGAAAATCGTATTTGCAGTACTAATAAAACCAGTCACCCCATTGTGATAATATTGCCTCACAAACGGAAAACAACTTATGATTCAGAGGACATTTTTTTTTTTTTTTTTTTTTTTTGGTAGAAAAAAAAAGAGAAAAATGATAGATCGACTTTAAAACGACATAGTTTCTAAAATTAACAGAAACAGAGAACACTATTTCAGTAATAACGGTGGTTTCTTTCTTTTTTAATTAACAAAATTTTTCTCAATGTTCTAATATTAAAACCGTTTGTATTTGGTACTCTTCCATTTTTTCCCGGTTATAAGTTACATGACTTCAGGCAAAAAGATTATGTTCAATCTTTTAATGCTAGATCTTTAAATAAAATGTAATTAAGAAAGTATAAAAAAAAGTTTCATAAACAAATGCTATAAAATACACTATATAGCAAAAAAAAAAAAAAAAAAAAAAAACGACGCATCAAGGAGTTATCCAAATGGGACGAAAATAGGTAGATGTGATGTAAATGTGGAGAAAAACAAATGATTACCGTTTCAGAAAATCTGGAGGATTTAATCAAGCCTCACAAAGTAAACAAGTGAATAGCGCGTTAGTCTTCTTCTGGCCCTTATGTAAGCTGTTATTCGGCTTGGCATTAATGAATAGAGTTTCCATATGTGCTCTTGCGAGATATCGTGCCAAATTCAGTCCAACTGCTGTATTAGATTGGCGAAATCACGACTTTATTGTAAGACCCTCTTCATGATACTCCAAACGTTTTCAGTAGGAGAGAGATCCGGCGACTTTGCTGACCAAAATAATGTTGGACAAGCAAGAAAACAAGAATTAGAAACTATCTCTGTGCACAGGAGAGCATTATCATGCTGAAATATACGATCAGGATTGCGTGATATGAAGGGAAACATAAAGGAATGACCTAGAACAGAAATGACCTAGAATGTCGTTGACGTACCGCTATGCTCTAAATATGCCACGAATGTCAACCAAAGGGGTTCTGCTATGAGAAGAAATGACAAACCATAACACCACTTCTAGTTGTCGGGTGGTATGAATGGCGACAGTCAGGTTGGACGTACAATTGTCTTTCTTAAGTAATTTAATCTTAAAAAAAAAAAAAAAAAATAGAAGAAGTTATTATTATTATTAATTTCAATTAAATACCATTTCTCGCGCATTTTGTTTCTCGTATTATAATTATTGATCATAACAATAAATAGTTGAAGAAAAAAAAATAATAAAAGATTATCTGTACCATTCTAAAAACAATAAATATTTTTAAAAAAATGGTGATAGAAATTTTAGAGTAGAATGATGCAAAACTTTCAAATATATATATACATTTATTTATATATTCTTAATTCTTTTCGTGAACGCATATTTATTTATTTTGTTTATCATATATATTATAGCAAGCAACTATATAAAACATATTATTGATATTATTGTAACACTTAAGTGAGGGGTTATATTCGAAAGGGTAATATTATTAATTTATAAAGGGTATTTATAATATATGAAGGGTAATATTTATAATAATACAGTATTATTAGATTTACAAAATTTTACATTTCATAATTGTATCACATTTCAATTTCTCATTTCCTTCTATATACATATGAAAAAATTATTAGATTCGTAAAAAATTTTTGACCTCCTGTTTTAGATGAACTTATATGTTTTAAAACGTTCAAAGGAAGATTTGACTATTTAAAAAATATATATGTCTGTGTGTCTGCTTCTGTGAGTGTGTGTGTATCAAAAACTTTGTGGGCGTGTCTCACGAACCAATGAATGAAATTTAACAAAATTTCTATTTAGCTGGTCCATGACATAAACTGATGCAGATTACAATGCGGGATTAATCACTGAACAGATGTTGCTGTCATCCTATATTTTAATATGGCAATATAGGATATAATCTCATATAAATGTACATAATACAATTTGTTTTTAATTGAAAAAAAATTAAGATATATACTATAGTAACATTTAACTAATGAAAAAGTCTGTGTATATTTAGAAGTTTGTGTTTATTAAAAGTTTGTGTATTATGTGCATTGATTCCCCCTACTTCGGAGTGTAAATTTTTATTATGGACAATTTTCAAAAGCATTCTTCTATACCTTTAAAGGGAATGGTTGAGTTATAAATCTCTAACAATTCAAAGCAAAGCTACAAATTTTTACATTATGTCACCCATATGTATGGTAGAGAATGTTTATTTTTTTGTCAAAATATAGAAACTGATTTTTTGTTATATTTATATGTTTTGAGGACCCGCGAATAAGAAAATAATGTTTTTAGCGGTTAGTTTCTGTGTGTGTGTCTATGAGTCCGTTATCAGCAAATCTCAAAAACAAATACTAGCAGGAACATCATACTTAGTATTCTATATATGCATCATAGGATGATGCTACATTAAACTATTCGTTGAGATCAAGTAAATGGTTCATGTAGAGGACCATCTAAGAGTACTCAAATACATTACATCTATGGAGGAAGTTTCGGTTAATCGCACAGAAAAATATACGGGCTGCCGTAAAAAAATAAAACAAACATATTTCTTTTTATATGCATAAAACATGTTCAGTGCAGATTGCTGTATGGATATCATTAATTATTTGTTTACAGGACTACCCAAAGTATTTGGATATATTGGGGCCATACTGGGAAGTTCCTGGAAGTATATTTCATTTTGTCTCTATGTGTTTTTCATATAAGACTAAATGTATTTACACAATGTCATGTGCATATACTTTATAGAAAATACACAGGGTTAGCCAAAATTAAGCTAAGTGTTATTATTATGTCTACGATCACCGCTCAGAAAGGAAAATTCATTTTTCATAACACACTGTAAACAGAGTGTTTTTTGAATTTCAATTTTCCTACTCTGTTTCTTTCTTTTCTTCTTTTTTTTCTATAATATCACGTTTTCGGGTCCCCTGAAAATGAAAGTATAATTTTTGCTATAGGTCTGTATGTACATTTTTTATGAGCGAAATTTAAAAAGAAATAATTGCAAGAAATTACATTTTCGTATTTTAAAATTTGTATTAGGTTTACATTCGAAAAATTTAATCAATTTTTGTAAGTTGGAATTCAAATTAATTACGGCCTTCATTTACTTTTTAAAATAAATGTAGGTACTGTAATTGAATGGAGGGTTGAGTGGAAGAGAAACCCCCCCCCCCCTCCTCAGACAGAAATTTTTGTGAAATGAAATTGTTCTGAAACCTATTTTGGATTATTACTTTCTTCTATTGAAGATAGAAGAAAGTATTGGATTCGTAAAAATTTTCGATTTCGGGTTTTTGATGGATTTACACGTTTTAAGAGCAGTAGAACACGATTTTACCATTTTTAGAAAATGTCTGTCTGTCTGTCTGTCTGTCTGTGTGTGTGTGTGTGTGACAAAATTTTGTGGCAACTGTATCTCTGGAACCACTGCACAGAATTTCCTACAAATTGGTATGTAGTTGCACCTTGACATAAATTAGTGCCTATCAACATTTGGTAAAAATCGTCTTACAGGTTGCGTTGCCATCTCGCTTTTTCTAAATTTTTAACAGTGTGATATAGGGCAAAAATTTTCAAGATGGGTATCTTTCGAAAGGTCTGGTCAGTACCTTTAAAATGAATGGTTGAACTATAAATCTGTGATAATTTAAAACAAAGTTATCGATTTTTTTTACATTTTACGAATTTTTTTTTTTTTTCCTCTCCACTTAATTTAATCAAACTCCCACGGTTTCCGTGTTCTGACAAACTTAAACTTGTTTTTGCTTTTTTCCCGTAATTTTGTCAAAGTCCTACGGTTTCCGTGTCTTTACAAACTTTGACAAAATTTTGGGTAAAATGTGAAAATTATTCTAAGTTTGTCAGAAGACGGAAACCGTGGGAGTTTGAGGGAGAGGAAAAAAAAAAAAAGTGTGACTTTAACAAAATTTTGGGTAAAATATGAAAATTTGTTGAAGTCCCACTTTTTTTTCCCCCTCTCTCCTTAATTCTATCAAACTCCCACGGTTTCCGTGTTCTGACAAACTTAAACTAATTTTTGCTTTTTTTCCCTAATTTTGTCGAAGTCCCACGGTTTCCGTGTTTTGACAAACTTAGAATAATTTTCACATTTTACCCAAAATTTTGTCAAAGTCCCACTTTTTTTTTTTTTTTTTTTTTTTTTAATTATTGTTACTGAGTGAATTTGTATAGGAAAAGGTAGAAGAAAGTCATGTGGTGGCTACAACATACTAGTTTTTAAAGGAGATTGAACTATATTATCTTGCCCTGTAGATCGCGCGACTTAATGTGCAATCTGTCTTTTATAGTATTGAAATACATGGTAAGAGAAATTATGTAAGTTACACAGCACATTACTTTTTTTTCGTGTTTAACGTTGAAAATTTCCTAGAAAAAAGCATTTCTTCAAATGTCAGCACAAAATTTATTTTCTTAGGACATTAAGTTTTTCAGTTGTAAGAGATTCAGAGTCGTTTGCATATGTTATGGAAATTAATTTTATTAAATAACAATTTTTATTGAATAATTTGAAGTGCGCGAATTTGCATAGAATAATATACATAGATGAACGGTCAGTGGATAGCATCACATTTTAATGTATATTGAAATAGATAGAAAAGTTAGTTATGTAACGACACATATAATGAAATTATTACGAAACAATATTTATAGTATAAAATTATATATATATGTATGTATATGATAAGCGTGATCATATCTTTCATTATTACTTTTTAAAATCGAATTCAAAGTAAATAACGAGAAAATGTCCAGTGTGAAAATATTTTTGAAAATATAAGTACACCAAAATAAAAATCAAAACAAAAGAAATATTTATAAAAATATGAGGAATGTAGTGATGTCATAATGTACAATCATGTTATAAATGGTACAAAACATTTCATAATGTACAGGGCGATTGTAATTAAAGTTACGATTTCTAAACGCTCTAATTTTTAAACTACCCATCAGAGCGATTTCTTATTTTACCAGAGCAATCGTGAAGTAATGAAAATTTGTTTCGAAAAAGAAAAACCAATAGTTCCAAAATGTGCCATTAATTATCCGTAACGTAATTGTTTCATGATGCTCCTTTTTTTCTCTTTTCACTATGAGTGTTTCTGCTGTAAACACGTATTCTTGTCTTTTTGCTAAAAAAAATATTATAGTAAACCCTTGAAGTGTATTGTTTAGTGCTATTCCATCGTGTTATTAACAACGTTCCTGTTTTTAATGAGTCCATTTAGGCGTTTCCCCTGACATTACCCTGACAACGCCATCTATAGGAACATGTCGGAACTACTTGTTTCCTCCCCCAAACAAAATTTCATTGCCTCACAATTGACCTGGTAAAATATCAAATTGCTCTGATGGGTAGTTTTAAAATTATAGCGTTTTGAAATCGTAACTTTAATTATAATCACCAGGTCTTTAAATTAGTAAGTAGATGCTACTCCACATTATGTCTCTAATCTTGCATTTGTAATACATTATAATATTAATAAATTCATTAATGCATTACAGTAAAACTCCAAATATCTTTTTTGTAAGGAATATTACTTAGTAAAAAATATTTTACTTAATCTAAAAGTAAAGTTAAGAATTCCCCCGTCTTTAAATCAAGAAAACATTTTTTTTTTTTTTTTTTTTGAATATATATTTATCGCCTTTTTATTCAAAAGATTTTTCTTCTACTTATCGCGATAGCAGGGGATTGTTATGATTTCTTTCACCAAAGTTTGTTTCGGTAAGTGTGCCTTGAAGGAAGTTTCCAAAAATATTTATTTTATTTTTATTACTATTTTGAATTCTGAAGCTTAGAATCATGATAATTTATTGTTATGTTTTATTGACATATGTTTCTATTTAAATTTTTCTATTCGTATTAGGGACAAAAAAAGTTTTCATTCAAAATTTAAATAAAGCATGAAACTTTCATAAATATATTTTAAAGTATTTGTGAATGAAAAAAAAAAAAAAAAAAAGCCTTTTCTCCCCGAATGTATTTCTTTGTTTTACTTGTTACTATTAAAATTTAAAACCAATCTTTCCTTTTCTTCAAACGAATAATCCTTATAATAACGTTTTATTTGTTAATCAGTATACGTTTTATACAGTGTTATTAAAATTTTATTATATATATTATATTATAACGTTTCATGATTATATAAATAGTGTAGGTATTAATATTTGTCACATTCACACATATTTCATTTTGTTATCAAAATTGCATTAATATTGTAACAAATTCGTAGATATTGCTTATTTTCATCCTTAAATATATCTGTTAATACATTCATTATATGAAAGCCGAAATGCATCGTTAAAAAGATTATTTATCGCATAAATTTTCTGTGAAATCAACTGTATTATGTCATTGTTACGAGAATCTTGCTTTGATGACAGTTTTGAGCGAATTTTTTACATTGGCGAAATGTTTCGTGTGTTTGGCGAGAAAAGTCGTGTTCCATATTTTTTTATTTCGGAGCATTAAAATCAAGATCAATATATGCATATGCATAATACTAAATGAAAAACACATATAAAGCCAAAAACGTGATGTTTCAAAATGTTTCAACAAATATTTATTCCTTTTCCTTTCACAATAAAACGAAAAAACATGTGTACAATTCATTTTTAATAAGTACAAATTGCTTCAAAAATAAAGATTCTATAGCCTTTAAATTACGTATAGCGTAGTTCTATTATGATATAAAACCTACTATACATATATGTATGTACAGTAGAGAAAAAAAAAACGCAGCACTCGATGTAACTCCGTTGCTTTTCAATGCACAAAAATGTAATAGGTATCATTCGACGGGGAATTAAGAGTAGATTCAGAAAATGAACGGAAAATTTGAATTGGGGGTCGGCTACATATTAAAACGCGCACCAACTTTGATTTTTTATAATGGTATTGCCCCATTTTTATTTTATATTTGAATTCCTGGGATCGCGGCAATGCGAAAAAGTATATTGGTTGTATATTTTGCTTATTTTTTCACAGAGTTATAAGCGTTCAAAGTTTGAAGGTGCTAATGTTAAATTCATATTTCAAATTTTTATTAATATCTTCACAAAAAATAACTTGATCGATATAATTCTTTTTTTACGAGATACAGTGAAGAAACCCAAACATAATCCATCATTAATTTTGATTCTGAAAAATATTTTTAATTCTGAAAAATATTAATAAATTCATATTCATAAATATTATGAATTATGACCTATATTAATTTTTACATAAAATGAATCCTAATGCTGAAAAATATGGGTGTGAAAATTTGCAGCTCATTCCAGTTATTAGTTTTCGAGATATAAATAAAACTTTCTTTTGGAGTGGTTTGGGGGGGGGGCCTTCTCTTAAAAATTTTTGAATGAGATAACGAAGCAAAGCTTTAAAAATAACGGAGAAAATTGAACAAAATACTTTTATTTTTTATTTAATGGTCAAATTCTATAACAACAATGTCAAATGCAAAGAAATGAAATAAAAATGTTGATTTTTAGACATTTGTGTTAGTATCAAGAATTCCTGTTTTCTAAAGTCCCGCCTTTTATCGTTCTTCAAAACAAAACAATACAGAAACGAAAAGTGAATGTGACTTTGAGTATTCGTGTTAAACCCCTTATTTTACATTGACAAAAATATACACAAGTGGTATTTACTTCATCGATTACTGGAGATAAATTTAGAATCCTTTAAACGAACACTAGAAGAAAAAATTAACTAAATAGGCGGGGTTTACTGTTTGAAATACTCTCAAAATAAAATATTTCAAAACAAAGTTTCTGTACCACAATTATATTACAGATGGATATACATTATAACAATATTCTTTCTAATTAATATATTTCTATCCATAGTAAATTTTATTGCAAAAATATGAACACTGGGTACATGCTTAAGAAATAAGTAACACACAAATTACGAAAGAAACGCCCACTGGCATAGTTACAGAAATTATATTTTCATAGAAATTATAAAACAAATCGTACAGTTCCAAAGAGTTCAACTGACCCAAAACTGGTATGTGCTATTAGAATTCTTTAATATTTACTTTATGAAACCTTACAATAATTTATCCGAAAAGATTTAGTTTATGCGTTGTTGTATATATATATATATAGCTATATTATTTCAGTTTGTATATTATGTTACACGTACGAAAGAAAATTTAAGCTTTATTGGTGATCAGTATATCCATGATAGATACTTTTTAATTGAAAAATATTGCACTTTTATAAAAAGTATTGTCTGACCAATCGTAAGTGTAATGTATTTAAATATATCTAAAATTATCTAAAAAAGTACTAATAAAGTATACACATATCCAAAAAACTAAATTCATAATAATTATGATACTGCAAAGGTGTTAATATTTTTATTTCTTTTTATAACTCTTTTTTTCTTGAAATACTTCCGGTGTGAAACAGTATACTTTTGCCTAGTTCTTGTAGGATCTTAATTTTATTTTTCTATATTTAGAGATAGCCCCCTAACACATTTTTGATCATAACTATATGAATACTAAAGATAAAGTATACAAACAGTATACTTTTCCGCACTGCCGGACTCCCAGAAATTTGAATATGAAGTCAAAATTGGGTGTTACTATTGAAAAAATCAAAGTTGCCGCTCATTTTAATATGTAGATGTCCCCTAATTCAAAATTCGATGACATTTTCAGAAAGTGCATTTCATTTCCTGTTGAATGGTGTCTATTAAGTTTTTCTGCGTCAATTAATAACGAAATACCATCAAGTGCTGCGTTTTTTTTTTTCCCCGACTGTACATCAGGTTTTTTATCATAATACATACGTATATGCACTAGCATATATACTAGCAGGCTTTGCCTTCGTTGATGGTCACTATATTTAAATAAATATAAAAAATAATCACTATATACACTTTATAAATAAATTTAAAATGAAAAATACCCTGAAACAGTTCAAAAACATGCTTCAGTTCCCCGCTGTCCTCGGTAGCGTCTTCCCCACCTGCAATAATTTATGTCTTTGTCACTATTGTCTGAGAAAAACAACACCTTACTTATGAAATTCAATTCGTTTGTTTATTAAAATACTGTTTCGAAACGGACATTTAAATAAATAAATAAATAAATAAATAATCTAAGTGTCTGTTTCATACTTAAATCGTGATTACATGGAACAACTCTAAACAGACTATACATAGAATAAACTATCAAGTAATTTCTTATATTTTATTTGATTTACCTGGTCGACCATAAAAGATAGAATTCTACATTAAATATAGAACTACTATATATTAAAAAAAAATAATTTGGTTTAAAAAAAAAAAAAAAAAAAAAAAAGATAGAGAAAGAGAGAGAGAGAGAGAGAGAGAGAGAGAGACATTAGTAAACACGCAATTGGATTTTTGAAAAAGACAGTTTATAGCGCCTTATAACGCATTGAATGAAAAGAGAGCAGGATCTTCGATTTCCTCCCTCCGAGTGTGAAAGGGAACGTATCTTGTGAAAGATTTCACAAAAAATCTCGATACTTAATCACGTTTTAATTAATAATTTGCTTCCAATTCAAAAAGTTTAAATTTCGGCATAGAGGTGCACACGGAGATATTCCTGACTATGTGTATACCAAATTTCACATCTAAGAGTGGGAATATTTTTCTAAAGACAGCTGACAGAGGGAAAAACAGAAGTTTTATCGGTTTTATTTATAAGCTTTTAAAATAAAGTAAATATGCATTTACATTAGGAACAACTATACCCGTTGACGAACTTTGGTTCGTAGCACTAGTTTAGTCACTAAATTCCCACTAAATTCTAAGTTTGTTTAAATTTCGTTCATTGGTTCGTGGGGTACTGTGTCGACAATATTTGTGATACACGCGCACAGACAGAAACACATTTCCTAAAAATGGCCAAATCGGATTCAGGTCATCTTAAAGAGTATAAATCCATCGAAAACCGGAGGACAAAACTTTACACAAATCTAAATTTTCTTTTATAAATGTAATGTAAAGTAAAAATCTGCAAACATATATTTTCTTGGAATTTCATCCTACTTTAAATATAAACAAAAAAAAAAAAAAAAAAAAAAAATCAAGTTTTCACATACAAAAAAAGTAAGACGATATTGTACCATACACATTTTCTTTAAAGCTAAACATCTTTGCATAATGTTTTTGTCAGTTTTTAACATTTTTTCTTACAGTACAAAAAATAAAAACGTTTCTGAGATAAATATGAAAACACCGAGAAAAATGAGAACATTTTCCAAAAAGAAAAAACAAACTTTCACCACCTTCTTCATTAACGGTATATCTTGTGATGCTGTTTGTTGTTTAAATACGTTTTTTGGTAACTAATATTTTTTCTTTCTGCTTTCATAACAAGTTTTTTTTCTTTACATCACTTTTATTTAGTTTGGTGTATTTTAAGAGGGAATTTCATTTAAGTCGGAATGGTTTCTAAGAATATAAAAAATCACTTTTTTATAGAAAGCAGTGACATAAAAATGAATTTACGTTTTTAAACGAAATAAATATAATTTAAAGTTGATAGTGATATAAAGATAAAGCCATATTTATTCTTAACGCTATATTGTTATAACTTGCATCTGTCCAAATATTATTATTATTATAATATATATATACTTAATATATGTAATATTTTAAACGTAAAATTATTGCATATATAATTTTTGTATGTTATCAGTTAGTTTATTTCATTTTTTAAACCACAAGTTAAAATTTTATAAGTGGTACATTAATCTCAGATATTAGAAAAATAAGGACAACAGCAATCTATTGTACACTTAATACGTATTTTGTACTGTATAAATTAATTTATGAATTTCGATTCTAAGAAAAATACTTTAGAAGCGTTTTGTAATTTACATGTATAAAACTGGATTCTTAAAAAGCATTTGATTAAAATAAAACCATACGACATAACCACAGCAAATTATTTTTGACTAAACAAATTTTGATTATTAAAATAACATATTAAATAAATCTAGTAATATTAAATGTTTATACCATAGACTAAAACATGCATCTTTTCCCTTCTTGCTTTTGCATTGATAATAAGTGAGACTAAAATATTGAAATTATTTATCCTCTCTTAATTCTTAAAAATGTAACTTAATTACTTGCTAGTTATTAAAAAGTTTAGAAAAGTCAATTTCGTTTTCACATATTACATATCCATTTATTAAATTACATATCCAGTCTAAAAGAGAAACATGACCAGCATTCTCTAACCAAAATCTATTTATCGTAACTGATTAAATTTTCACGAGTTGGAGATCGGAAATCAATGCTGATATCAAAATATTAATCAATTTCAAAATATTTACTATTCCCAATCCAAAATAACTCATAGGTGTTATATATATATATATATATATATAACACCTCCGCGATTTTCTTTTCTCATGTATATGTAATATTATTTATGAAACAAAAATATCCCATTATGAATCTTCATCGTAAAACTTAATTGTAAAAATATATTTTTAAGTAAAAAGAAATGTACATAAAACCAGATTTACAAAATATAAAAAATTGTAAAATATAACGGATTAAATATTAACTAAATTTTTAATGTATCCTTCTTATCTTCTTAAAATTACTTTTTTTTCAATTTACACTAATCTCAAACGGAAATAAATATAAAAATGTCTTTTTTTTTAATGACTTTCTATAAGTTTATGGGTAAAAATATACTGCGTTAATCGCCTGTTTAGCCCGAAAAGCTTTAGTTATTGATAGATAAAATATGTGATTATATTTTATGTTGAAATTATAATATGTAAAATCCAATCTTACTTCGACTAATTTAATGTATGTTATAATACTTCATGCAATTCTTAAAATTAGAAAGATAGATAAATTACTTGAATATTTTTTATTTTCAAAAAATGATTTTTAAAATCGCTAAAATAAATTTGACTTCTTCAATTATTAATATATATCATAATTCTTTATCTATTCTTTAAAATAAGAAATTCTGAAACAGAAAAATATGTTTACAGAAGTTTAACATCGGTCACAAGATACAATAATAATACTAGACATTAAATATAACATATTCAAAATATGACATTTTATTTAATATTTGCTGATAAAGGCTGCTCAATGTTCCTGAATAATAAAACTAAGAAGAAAAATTTTATATTAAGCAATCATTTATTATTATTTTTATGATTAAAAAAAAAATACCTGGAGTGACTTCACTCGATTTTCCGAACGTTAAAAAAATAACAGTTGTTTAAATAAATTAAAGTCAGAGAAATCGTTAAATAAAAAAAATAAAAAATAATAATAACATTGTGGTTGTCCGTAGTCCTATATATCGGGATCATTTCGCATATAGGTTTTCTATGGGTTCCTATTCCGCATTTACACGAGTTTCGAAGAAAAGCACATACAACTCCGAACAAAAAATAGGATGTTTTAATATTTTCCCTTAAATAGTTGTTTAAAAGAACTTCAAGTTGTTTGAATATATAAGTCTTCACAAGCAGGCTTTGCCCGCTTCGCTGGGCACTATACTTAAAAGAGTTGTCAAAATTCTCTATCATTATAAATAACCTAAGTTAAAGTTCCCGATATGTTATAAGGGGGGGGGGGGATTTCGTAAAATCTCATTGCAATAATCGTCGGATACATATAAACAATTTCTGTACCAAAGTTCGTGAACGTTAATCCCATAGATTTCCCAAGACAAGCTAAGCGCTAAAAGGGGGGCCTCTTATTCGCGTCTTCGTAACACCCCCTCCACTGCCCCCCCCCCAAAAAAAATATATATATATCGAAAATCACTAAAGGGAAAAAAAATAATAAAATAAAATGTGTTTTTGTAAATAACCTAAAGAAGACACATGGTTGTTTTCCATACCTTTGTATCATTTTTAGTAGAGCTCTACTAAAAAAAAAAAAGAATTTCTGAAACTTTTCCTCAAAAAACGACTCTTCCCTCCTTGATGTAAGAATAAAAAAAATCACAATCGTACATAATGTTCCATTTATACTCAAGTCTAGTCTCCTTATATGCAATTTCTTCGCCGTGAAGTAATTTGGGGCCGAGTTATGCTTACAAACTTTTTTTTCTTGCATCCTGCCTCCAGGGGTAAAGGGGGAAAATTTTGATAAACCCCGTTACTTTAGGGGTCAGAAAAATATAAACAATCCAAGCACCAAAC
The DNA here is from genome assembly GCA_963930645.1 of Salticus scenicus. Taxonomy (NCBI): domain Eukaryota; kingdom Metazoa; phylum Arthropoda; class Arachnida; order Araneae; family Salticidae; genus Salticus; species Salticus scenicus. The sequence continues at coordinate 324,752,164 of OZ005654.1, forward strand.
TTTGTGACCGCAGCTTTCATAAATTTCTCAGAACAAATTTAGCACTAAAATGGGTGTCTAGAATTTCACCTTTGTAACACATACCCCCCTCCCCCCCCCCAAAAAAAAGTGGCAGATCACAAAAGATAAAAAATGTTCTTTGAAAATAACCTAAAGAAGACGCACCTCTGTTTTTAACATCTTTGTTCCATTTTTGGTGGAGTTTTACTGAAAAATCAGCAATATGTGAACTTTTCCGCCAAAAATTGATTTTCCCCCTCCCGTTAAAATCAAAATTTCCTAAATCGCTGATACTGTTTTATTTTTACTCATATGTAGTCTCCCCATGTGCAATTTTTTCACTGAAAAGTAATTTGGAGCTGAGTTATGCGTACAAATGTGTTTTTGTCTTCTGCCTTCCCCAAGGTTTTAACGGGGCTAATTTCAATAAATTCCGTTACTTTAGGTGTCAGATACATATAAACAATCCATTCACCGAAATGCGTGACCACAACTCCCATAGATTTCTCAGAACAAATATAGCGTTAAAAGGGGTGTCTCGATTTTGCCCCTGTGAGCGTGTTACTCACATATACAGAATACACAAAATTTATTAAGAATTATTAAATGTATAACTATAAACTAAAATATATAACTTTTATTAATGTTAAGAAGGGTTTCTGTAATAAATCCATTGATCTCCTTCTTAAAATAATGCAATTTTTATATGAGGGATCTAGAAAGTAATTAAGTTTCATATTCCCCGAAAAAAATAATTTTTTATTTCGTTGCAATTCACAATAAATCGATTTATATTTCTAGCTATTTAAATACATTAAACGATTTCCGTTATAATTTATTTTTATTTTGTTTAACTCCAAAAAGCAATTAAATATTCTTTCTGATCATATAAGGAAATCAACACACAGACAAAATTTTCTGAAGTCATTTTCGGTTTTCATGGCGTGTGAGACGTGAAGATATCGCATTTTTTTTTTCTTCTGTCAAATTTGCAAACAAAAGTCTGATTTTTATTAATATGGATAATAAAGAATTTTTCATTGTGTCCCTGTCTGTTATTTAAGTGCTAGATTCACCAATATCTATTCAGTTCATGCTACGGTGGCCTATAATATGTATATCAATTTTCAGATGATTCGAATAAGGCATTTAGATGCTATCGCACTTTAAATACCTTGTGCCCATAGGCTATAATGATACAGGGTTTTTCTTTGTGTCCATGTAAAAAATAAAATAAAACAAAAAAAACAAAAAAAAAAAAACAAAAAACACTACTAGTACTAAATTCACAAAAATCTATATGGGTGACTAACAACACATGCGCAAAGCTTCAGCTCTCATTTAGACCGTATCGTGTTCACTCACACACATAAATGCATAGATATATACATTGCCTTAAAAATAGCAAAAATGAATACGGAAGACCTCAAGATTATAGATAAATCAACCTTATAGATAAATCAAAATCTCAAAATAGAATTTTTGTAAAGATTCCAATACTTTCTTTTAAAATATATACATCCGGTATTTACATACCACATTCATAGATTTTAAACTTTTTTGACAACACAAATATATATAACAGTAAAATATATATATTACAGTATGTTACAGTTTTATAATTTTATTTTTATTTTTTTATTTTCTAAATTATTAAAAAAAAAAAAAAAAAAAAAAAAAAAAAAAAAAATTCTTTAAAGTATATTGTTCTGGAGACTTTAATTAAAAATTTATATATTTTCTTTCCTCAACAACAGAAAAGAGATATTTTATAGATTAACAAATGAGTCTCAAGCAACAAAAGACGATTTTTTTCTTTACATAAATATAATTTTTTTATTAATAAATTTTTAAGGCAGGAAATGTATGCCGCAATTAATTTTCACGATTGTTGAAAATTATTTATTATATAAAATTTTAATTTTAATATTTACAAGTTAAATTGGTTTAACAGGAAATATTTAAGACACAATTTTACCTTTAAATATATCTACACATACATTTCTAACATAAATATTATATTTCTTTAACACAGAAATAGGTATGACTATTATTCGTTACTTGTAGGCTTTATCCTCTTTGCTGGACAATATATTTAAATGAATTCTCAAAAATCCACATTGTTATAAAAACAAAAGTTGACAAGAATCACCAAATTTAGTCGAAACCCAAAAATATTTCCGCTGCGTTCGATAGATGATTTTTTCCACTCGCAACATAAGAAGTGCGTGTCCCCATTGCCTTTGGAAGCGAGTTACTCCCCTCTATCCTGCGAGTAAGTTAGAAGTTTTACGAGATCCCACCAAAGTTCATACTTAATCAACATCCACAAATTAATTTGAAGCATATTCAAACTTGAAATCTTTTTTTCTACCCGCACGCACAAGGGGGGGGGGGACTTCGAAAAATTCCGTTAGAGTGCGTGTACACATAACCGACAAATCATAAAATTGCTTTTCTGACGTAAATTGGAACATAGCTATGTTTGAAAATATGTCCCCCCCCCTGGCTTTTAAAGTTAGGGTAGGATTAGAATTTCGAAAAATCTCATTAAACTACATGCTGGATAACCGACCCGCGAATCAAAAATAGCTTTTCTAAAATAATTTGGAGCGGATTTAAATTTTAAAATGTACCTTTTGCCCCTTTGTAGTGTGTGTATTGGGTACGCATAACCGATCGACACATAAATAAATTGTTTTCCTGAGATAATTTGGAATATGATTACTTTTGAAAATGTGTTTTTCCCGAGCCTTCAAAGAGGGGAGGAAGGGGGAGAAATTACACAAAATCTTTTTATGTTGCTTTTTGGTTATACATAACCAACCCACATATTAAAATAAATCTTACTGAGATAATCTGGAGCAGGGTTACGCTTGGAACCGTGTTTATCCCCCCCCCCAAGGAAAGGGGGATAGGGAAAATTTCGTAAAATTCTGTTACTATAGGGGGTCATATTCATATAAACTTTAGCACTATAAGAGGGTTTCGAATTTGCTGCCTGATAGCGCCCTCCCTCTCCTCGAAATCGAGAATCACAAAAAAAAAAAAAAAAAAAAAAAAAGAGTTTTCGGAAATTTCATTAAGAAGACGCATGGCTGTTTTCAAATTTTTTGTACTATTTTTGGTAAAATACTACTCAAAAATATGGAATTTGCGAAATTTCCCTCCGCAAATTGATTGTCCTCTCACGCCCTTAAAAACCAAAAATTCTAAAATCACAGATTTTTTTTTTTTTTAAACCAAATTTAGTCTCCCCATAAGCGATTTCTTTACCATGAAGTAATTTGGAGCCGAGTTATGCTCACAAACGCATTTTTGCCTCCCGTTCCCCCCAGAGTTGCAACGGATGAGAATGTCGCAAAAGTTGACAAATATAATTTTTAGTACAGTGCTAAATTATTGATGGAAGACTTGGTGTGGAACTATAAACAAGGTAAATAACAACGTCCAGAACGCAAAAAATAAATAAAAGGAAAGAAGACAGCTGTTACGGTAGCCTTTAGCGTACCGTCTTCAGATGCACTGAAGACGGTGCGCTAAAGTTTATTGAAACAGCTGTCTCATTTCCTGTTAGTTATTTTTTGCGTTCTGGAAGTTGTTATTTGCCTTGTTTACAGACCTAAATTGCTGTCAAGTGTCGTTGAATGCCGCCCAGATGTATTCACGCAATACCCGTACAAAAATAACTTTGCAGACGTACAGACATAGTAAACCACACACATAGAAACACACACACTGAAAATTTTCTGAAGCTATTTTTGCATTCAGAATGTGTGAAACGTGAAGATATCGTAATTTTATTAAAAACCTGAGAAACTTAGAAACAAAAGTCTGATTTTATTAATAAAGATTAAGATGTATAAAAATAGTAATGTAGGGTAACACTAATTTTGTAATATTAGCTACACCATTTTAAATTATATCATTAAAAAAAATGTCGATTGCTATTTTTGAAAAATCTGCAAGTTTACTATATTTTTATGAACAATTTATCTTAAAATAACTGAAAACAGTCCTTTTAGTTTAAGCTGACCGGAATTTTACAAGCGAAAATGAGGACAAATAACGCAATGTACTCGGTTTTGTTTAGAAAATGAGGATATGTTTAAGTTAAAAATGAGAATATTTCTGAACACAAAAACTCAAGCATACTTAGACTATTATATTAGAACAAATATACATTTCTATATCATAAAGAACATTGCTTATTTTAAATGACCTCTGTTGAAATCATAAATTTTAAAAAAGTTAATAATTTTCATTATTAACGTTGTGATAAATAGTATTAAAACTCATTTTACTCCAGTATTTAAGCTAATGTACGATTTCCATTATGATAGTGTGCGAAGAAAAACAAAAAATAAGGTGTTTTCACCACAATAGTGATATTTCATATGTATAGAAAAACAGAAAGGAAGTTCAAATCTAAAATTGAAAACTCAAGGCATCAAAAGAATTTATAAGTTTTGCTTCTGATTTCACAAAAAAAAAGCAGAAAAGAAAAGAGAAAGAGAAATTCCAAATGCAATTGAGATTTAGGGAATAAAATCACACTATAAAGAAATAATTAAAAAATTTCTAAATCATAACCATATAACATAAATAATAAACATATCAGTAAATTTGCTGATTTGCTGATCATCATGTTACAAGAAACATTCTTATTTAGATCTCATTTAATACCTTAAATTCTACAGCACAAATATGCCAACATTTTAATTTATTCCGCAGCATTGGTTGTACCTGTACTTTTTCCACACTACTTTTCTTGAAGGGTATTTTTCTTCTTGCTTCATCATAATAACATATTGTAGAAATTTTCACTACAAATAAAATGGTGTGAAAAATCGACAGGTTCTATCAGTACTCCGAAAAAAATCAATGCTGGAATATCTACACCTATCACTCTCAAAATCAATTTCTTTCATGATGATTTTACTAGGGATAAACCAGATAGCCAGAAAATATTCCGTATTCGACTGATTTTTCAATTTCCAAAATACCGTGGGATATCTGAGCAGAAACTACCAGATATCCACCGCCTCTATAACCACCTCTATACTAAATAACCTTTTTCTAATATTACAAATTCATGATAGAATATCCGAAATGCCGAGTCTGATAAAATTCATATCCAGTTCATCTCTAAATATTACTGCATATTTTCCCAGCAGATTCGAGATACCGACTTTGGAATTCATATTATATATTTGCGGACTCATTTAAAAGAAAATTCTTTTCATATAAAGTGGGGAAGTTCAACTGGGGATTTTTTTATTACTTTGTATTTTTTATTATTTTTATTTGTAGGATGTACACTATTTCAGCGATGCATGTTTATATATACAAATGAAACTTGATGATGAGATTAGTTTTATCAGCATAATAGTAATAGTTTATTCGCAGAATGTCATTCTGTTTCCTGGTCTAAAGAACATTTTCAACAAACTAGATACAACTTTAAAAGATAAAAAGCATTAACACTTTAGAATTGTTGAAAGGAAAATCTAATTTATGAAAATATGGAAATTGTTAGCAATTCTCAGAAAATGAGTACAGATAAGTTTAAAATGGGGCAAAATGTGGTCCTCATTAGAAATTTTCAAAACTGAGAAGGGTGTCTAAAAATGAGGACAGTCCTCATAAAATGAGGACGCCTGGTCACATTATTTTAGTTGTCACTGGACTGAAAAATTTCTTTGTCCTGTGCAAGCTACATATATATTATAATATCGTTAAAAAAATTAAATTCGTAAATATAATATTTTCATTCGTAAATAGCAATAAAAATCCTTTTAATTTATTTTTTTACTCTGCACTGCAAGCAAATCTTAGCATAAGGTTTCATTCACTGTTTAAATCATTAAAACTTACAAAAGAATAACTTATGCAATTTATGTTGGAAACATACAAATTAAACGAAGAAGTAATATTGATTGTAAAATATGTAAAATGAAGTGTAATCACAGATTAAATGTGGTCACAACAGATTAAAAACTTGCTCTGTCATTCGACTTATACGCCTAATGTGTGTCTAGTAGTCCGCATATATGTTTGTTTGAACCTTCTTCCATTATAGTAATTTTTTCGAAATTAAATAGGAAACAGTGATAGATTTATGAGCTGGAAAAAATGCTTGTATTCCAAATATTCGAGAGAAATCTCAGCCATCTTTTCAGGACACGTTCAAGGATGACAAATTCCCGTTAATTTTACTACCACTGATTTTATACAACAACATCTTTCCTATTTCATCACAACATATTGCTATAAAGATATAGCAAAGCTTTCTATATAAAAATTATGGGAGCAAAAAATACGGAAATTTCTCATTCTTGCACGTGTCTTGAAAAATAATCGGAGTCTTCGAGTTCTGACTTACCGAATAAGAATCTTTTGACTTTACAGTGTGCCGATATCAAAATGTGTATTTTTTTTAAGGCTGCACTAGTGAAGTAAACCCGATAGTTTCTGGGAAGGAAATTATTTTTTCAACAATATTTTTTCTATTTCATAGATTTATATATATATTTCGTAAGGTTTTTGATTTTTCACTCCTGGTTACTCTTTCACAAGAATTTCGTAAACTATGCCAATGTACCCAGAGCGGTTACACTTGTCTCAAACACCTAAATCGCATCACTTCCTTTCCTTTTTACATTCTATTTTTTCATTAATAAAATTAATACTCTGCTCTTTTTTTTTTTTTTTTTTTTTTTTTTTTTCTTTTTGCTAGGGTGTTATAAATTATTAGGTGGCGTTCCGGAAAATTCGAAACTCTTTAACGACTTTAAATATTAAAATTCAAAAAGGTTTTAATGGTGAACATTTTCACTTTGGCATTTGCCTCATATATCTTTTAATGTAACTTATATGAGTATAGTAGTTTGTAGCTACACCACCATGAAAGAACCGGAACTACGAAATACAAAAAAATCATTATTTTTTTCCTAATCAAGAGACGCATTATTAAATTATGAAGAGCTCATATTTTAAAAAGCAAAATTAGTTTTAGTTTATGCCTAAAAAATGTGTGAAAACCTGCCTATTTATTTTAAATAATAAAGTCATAAGGCAAATCACATTCATTCTTTTAAATGAACAGTTTTTATAATATTTCGTAAAAAAAAGGTAAATGTTGCATTTCTGGTACATGGTTTTAAGGTGATCTTGATGTTTAATTGTTTGTCCACTTTTCGAAAATGTACGCTAACATACAATAAAAAGAAATATCAGTAGTTACATACATTTTAATAAAATAAATAAATTAAAGTATGTATTTATGGTTATAAGATGCTCTATAATACATACTTCTGTCATATTTCTTTTTGTTGAGAATTCTAAAAATTACGGAAAATTTGTCTTACTATAAAAATTTAATCGGATTCAACGTGCTGAAATTATATATCATAAAAGAATAATTTGTTATAAATTATTGGGGACCTGTAATAATATTTGAAAATGTAGGTATATAAAAAGAAGTTGATTGAAATTATTATTATTTTTTTAATTAAACAAAATTCAAATTCATTTTAATTTTATATTATTTTTCCTTAATAATGCAGTTTTGTAGAGAATGTTTTAATTAAATTTCAGATGATACAAAGGCTTTCCCTACTCTTATTTCATAAATGATTTTTGATTAAAAGAAATATGAATAATTTCATATTAGTGCTCAATTAATTGCAGTTTATTGTTATTAAAATTCAATATAAATATATAATTTATGTTTATTTATGTTTAATAATATAATTATTTTGTTATGCAATTTAGGTTTTTAAACTAATTTTTGAATGATTTTTAAACATATATAATTTGTGTTTAATATAAATGTATAAATGACTCTGTGAGTATGTTGCCATTTTCAATTTAGAAAATTTCAGCTATAGGCATTTCTTTATATTATTTTTTTCTTTATTAACCCCTTGAACTGAAATGACGAGTCCAGCTCGTCATGAATTTCCCAACACTAATTATTTTCTTATATGTATACAATAAACATTCATATAAATGTGTGAAACAAAAATTATTTTTAATAATAACAAATTATTTGAGCAACAAGACTGTAAGTTATCAATACCTTCTCTTAAAACTAAGAAAAAGTAAATTGTCTGCATGCGCAGTGCTGACTGAAAATAAATTGCATTTCAAGGGGTTAAATGTTTCTGTTTAAATAGTCGTAATTAAAAAAATCAGGATGGAATGATTTTCCTGTTTAAATTTACGCTTTTCTTATAAAGGTTCTAGTATCTTGAATAATAATTTTATAGCTTTTGTTACTTTATTTCTACAATATCGTGTTTCGCGTGAGATTCAAAAAAGTTATATTTCCTGGGGAATATTACCCAATATATTTCATTTTAGTGACTCTAAAAGAAATTTGAGAACTACCCATGTCTTCAAACCAAGAAAATATTTTTGAAAATATATTTATCGCCATTCTACTCCGAAGGCTTTTTCCTCCATTTATTTCGATATCAGCGATTTCTTACACCAAAGTTTGTTTTAGTAAATGTACCTTGGAGAAAATTTTCTGAAATTTTTATTTTATTTTATTCATATTATGTATTATGTTTCAATCTGAAGCTTAGAAACATGGTATTTCATTGTTATATTTCCTTGACATATGTTTCTATTTTACATTTCTTTTTCTTATTTGGGAAATAAAAATCTTCCTTTAAAAAGTTAAATGAACGATGAATATTCTATAAATACATTTCAAAAATTTTGTGAATAAAACAAAATCTCCATATATGTATGTATATATATATATATATATATATGGAGTACTGTATATACTGTATATATATATATATATATATATATATATATATATACAGTAACAGTCACTTAATATGATCAAATTACCAGGACTGGAATCAAATTAATACAAACTATTTTAAAACCGCCGCTATCAGCATTGAAGGTTAATAAACTCATAAATATCTCTTCAGCAGCAAAAATGTCACTTATGCACGCTAAAAACATTTTTTATTTACTTAATATATATATATATATATATATTAATGAAAAAAAAAATAAACATATCAATCCCTGTTATCTCTCTTTGTTGACAATTTTACACTATATATATATATATATATATATATATATATATACTTATATATATACATTAACTATTAAAAGACAATTTCTAATAATCATTTTGAAATAGAAGCAAGGATTTAAAACGTAAGAATTTCAAATTTAAAGAACAGTGTGATTTTTCGGCAAAGTAGTGATGATTTTCCTCAAAGAAAAGTGCATAGGAACTTGCGATGCGTTTAATTTATTATATTGAAGGAACAATTAATCGATTACCTTTCAAAAATTAATTAATAATGTTTATTTATTCCATTATTCGTTACCTTTTGAAATTTCTTTCCAAATTCAAGAAAGTAATACCTTTTTATTGTGTGCAGAAACGTTCGCCGGATATAAAAATCAGTCGTTTAATAAAATCTCTTTATCTCAGGAGAAATGTGATTTTAATAAGCGGCGAGTATTGTAGTTATGTATATTTATATAAATATATATATATATATATTTGTTTTTAATTATTACAAAAGAACATTTTATTGAATATATCAATGAATATAATCTGTCATTAAATAACAAATATTAATTAACATATATGCATTTATGTAACACCAAGAAATTTTTTTAATATAAAATATAGCTAATTTTTTATGATAATATTTAGAAAATCAAAATTTATAAATATCAGCGTTACCACATTTTATATTTTATTCCGGAAAAATATTGACCCCTCTTTTTTCTTTTACCAGCAATTTATATTAATGATTTTCATCCTATTTAATCGTTGTCACATATTAGAGAGAAATATTGCACAAAATCCTGGTATACAAAAGGAAGCTGGGCTAAGAATGCCCCGGAATAAGTTCAAGAAGTGGCAACTGTGAAATATTACGTTTCTTTCTTTATATTCCTTAAATTTCTACAACGGAAATTTGTAATAATTTAATAATTTTAAAATATAAGCATTGGCTATTATAGTTAGGTAAGATCAATTTTTAATAAGTCTAATATATATATATATATATTTAAATTGAGTTGAAAAAGAAAAGGAGAATCTTTATATCATTATCTGTATATCGAAAATCATGTAACATTACATTTGATAAAGTAAATGTAAATGATAATAATAAAAATAATAATGATATTAATGATAATAATAAAACTTGACTTCACTCTGAATAAATGTGGCAAAGTAAATTTTCACCAGCGTTAAATGCGTCAATATAAAAGATACGAAATACACATAATGCCCTTTCGGTAGAGTTAAGGACACCACCATCAGTGCAGAATAACAAGTCCGATTATTTCTCCTATATGCAAACAGGGAAGTGTCTACTAAAGCTGAATTAACCCGGGAGGACGGGCGCGGGGTGTTTTGACACCCCATGCACGGAAATATGTATCTGCTGTCTCTCCCTATAAACAGAAGTGGTCGGGTCCTTCAGTACCTGCCTCCAAGGTCCCCCTCCGTGCGGAGAGTATGAAAATGGCAAATTCAGACTCTTTTTCATTCTTACATAACACTCAGAAATTGAAGCTATATGTAAAAACTGCAAAAAAATCTTAAGTTTCTGAAGCATGTACATCCTAATTATTAGGAAAATTAATGTCACATTATTCTTATCCACAGTAATGTATCATTTTTATTATAATAAATATTGTAAAGAAAAAAATTACGTGCACCACATGAAAAAAATTAAGTTTTTCAAATAATTAGGAAAAAGTTGAGTGCTTTTAATTTATTTTCTATTAATTTTTAAAGTTAAAGTTAATTGAACATTTCAGTTATTCATGTTTACGAGAAAAAGTGTAATTATCATGAATTTCATTAACAGATTGAATGCTAAAGATTTTTTTCGTATTTATGTTATTAATATGACTGGGGTGCGCAGACATCCCATGCCCGTCCTCACGTTACGTTTCACTGCGCCCGTTCTGCCGGGTTAAATTTAAATTCTTTCAGACAGTTTTATGCATTATTTCTTTGAAAACATATGTTTTCAAAGAAATCGTGACCTTCGAATTTAGTCTGGTCCTGAATCCCTCAATTCTAAATATAATATATATAAAAGCCATCGCTGTTGACAGTTCTTTCAACTCAATCATAACTGATAAAGTCTTTTTAACTTACAACCTTTTCTTCCTTTACACTCTTTTTAGTTTTATGCTTACCAATATAAGCATTGTATTGCATTTTCCTCTTAGATCTTGTTTTGCTATATCTAAAATTCCCAAACAATATAACTTTAAAATAATTTATTCAGCTATAAACATCTTTAAATATCGCTTTATCTGTTGAAATATCTGTAGGTATGCATAAATCTTGGGTTATCTATAATATCCTTTGTCATTGTGAAGTATCATATATTGGTCAAACAAAACACAAACTGATGTTTCGTTTAAAATAAAGGGTGATTATTACTAAAGAGTCGATTTCAAAATGCTCTAACTTTAAAACTATCAGTCAGTATGACTTGATATTTTACCAGAGCAATAGTGAGGCGATGGAATTTTGTTTGGTAAAGAAAAAAAAAAGTTCTAAAATGTGTCGTTAATATTCCATAAGGTCTTTGTTTCATGAATCCCCTCTTTTTCTCTTGTCACTATCACTGTTTTTGCTGTAAACACGAATTCTTGTCTTTTCGCTAAAGAAAAAAAAAAAAAAAAAAAAAAAACAGTTAAACATTTTTGGAGTCTACTTTTTCCCGCTAATCTGTTCTATTCTTAACAACATTACTGTGTTTATTAAATCTATTTAGGAATTTACTTTGACATTACCTTGACAGCGCCATCGATAGGAATATTTTGGAACATTTTTTTTTTTCTTTTATTCCGACCAGTAATTTTAATGTTAGAGAATTTTGAAATCGTAACTTTAATTATAATCACTCTGTATTTTCAGAAACAAGAAATCAACTAATCGCTCATTGCTAAGAACTATTAGGAGAATAACTAACTAACTTTAACTTTAATTTAACTTTGATTTAACTTTAATTCAACTGAAATAAACTGCAAACTTACATATTTACATGCATTCGATTTCCCTGAAGCTTTCTACATTTATATGTATTCATAGATATATACAAATCTTTAAAATGCCATTAACTATGATTTCGCGGTATCCCATCTATCTGACTGTTGGAATAGTATATAAAATATTCCCATAGCTTTTTATATGTAAAGTGTTTCTTATGGCAATTGATGATGCGATTAAAAATATATATACAGGTTGAGAAGAAATTATAAGCAAAAAAATTATTAATAATATAAACTTTTTAAGTGGATACGTATAATTCTATGCTTTCGAATATATTTAACTTTTTGCCGGCATTAACGCTCTAAAGCACACTAAACAGTTTTGTCAAATTTAGGGACTCTTTTATTCAACTATTACCAATAATTTCGAGGTGTGATATTTGGTATGTATCTTAGAAGTGATTAAGCAACGATTACAGTTAAAAATTTAGAGGTGGATATTGGATAAAAGAGTCGTTTTTGGCAACACTGACCAAAGAAGTGAAATTAAATAGGATCGGCAAAGGGTTAATGAGACATAGCCTTAATTCAAATATAGGCGTAAATATGGAATTGAATATTCCTAGTGTTATACACTTGCAATCTCTTTTATGCCAGTTTCTGCTTTCAGAAAATTAATTCAAGTCTCAAACGATAAACATAAAAAATGTGATTGCATGACTCAAAAATTTTTCTAAGGGTGAATACTAGGCCTTCTTCAATCGACCAATATGCACATTAAATGCGATACTAATAAATCCAACCCAACGTAAACCAAATGCAGAAAACTGATTTTCCTTTTAGCTTTGTACACTGTTAAATATTTCATTTCAAACTTGAACCATTATATGGATAAACCTATAAGTATTACCTTAATATGATACAACCTCATTTTTTAGTATTTTACTTCTTGCGACTGAATTTCAGTTGCACCAAAACTTGGAGAAGTGTTTCGGCGTTTATGAAACTGTAATTCTCTTTGTATTCAGCAGATGTCGCCACTAGTGTGCTGAAATACACCGGCTGTAAGCCAGAAAATGAAAATAAAATCAGTGAAGTGATGATGTGCGTGATATTATGTCATTCAAAACCGATATTCATTACAAGAAAAAAAAAGTTATTTATTCAATTGATCCCTAGCCAGATGTTTACTATAAGAAAATTTATTAAAGTATAACGTTTTTAGGAAGAGAGAAAAATCTATTATGCAGCCCAGGAGTATGAATCAGTAAAATTCTTTTTGCAACTAAATCAAGATGTGAGGTCGAGACTGTAGAAGGTCACCACAGTTTGTTTAAAATTAAGCTGGATCCAGCAAAGTATCCAGTTTGGATGGTTAAATCGCTTCGGCGCCAGTGACTCGGCGAAATTTTGGGTCGGTTTAATTTTGTGTTGACATTTTGCTGCAACGAAGGAATTGAGTTGTGAGATGTAGATGAATACGAAGCGATTTTAAAAGTTTGATTGGAATGAAGAGAAGGGAAGTTGGTGAAAAGTGGTATAAGATGGAGATGATTTTCGTAAAAGGTGTGATGTAGTGAGTCTTGTCTGACGTCTATCTACGAGAGCCTGGAGAAAGTTACATTTCGATAAAAGGAGATTGAGTTTCACTTAAGTAGTTTAATGAGTGTTGTTGTGCTGCGGTGCTAGTATTCGTAAATGGAAAATTGAATTAGCCGGGAATCCGATGATCTAATTGGAGTCACGGTATTTGAGTAAGGGGGTGCATCCGTCTCTACAACTTCTGCTGTTTCTGGGGTGAGATATTTCAAATTACCTAATTTGTTATTATATTTATTTTCTAAAATATTTAATTCTGTTCACTGAGCTACATATTCCAGACCAATCTTCTCATTATTCTGGTTGAACAAACTCTTAGTTTTATTTTATATATCTGGGTCTCTGTGCTTCTTATACCTAATATTTAAGTTGACTAAGTTAAGATGGGGTCTGCGTCAACGCAAACCTCACAAAGTTTAAATAAAAGAGCATGGTTGGAAACATAGGGTAACGTGCAAATTTTGTGAAACGACTCACAAATGGGTCAAGATAAAGGCCGATTTCTACAGCGGGCTCTTTCGATGGCTTCTATTCAGAATCCTTTGATGTGGTCAGCCGAGCTCAAAACCCTCAAACGGCGTTGGAAGAGCCTGGTCATAACCCCCAGCTGAGATAATTGAGGGGCTAGGGGCAGATATCTTTGTCAATTTTGCATGCTTTCCTTTGAGGTAACTGCGCAATCTGATAAAAAAGGGGTACAACTTGTAAGGTCTAGCAAAGTGCTACGGTTAAAATTCGCACTTTAAGAGTAAAACATGAATACGAAGGTTTTAGGATTCGATTGAGTAATAGAGTTAGTTCTCATCCTAAACTAAAATTGTAATTGACATTATGCTAATAAGTTTGAAATGTGATTTATATAAAAGGAGAAGGAAGATTGCTTTTGTGTGTTAGTGTGTGTTAGTTGGAAGGAGTGTTAGTTGAGAGGAGGTAAGAGTGTTATTTGGAGAGGGAGTTGAAAGGCGATGTATTTCATAGCTGAAGTGAGTTAGTTGGAGAGTTAGTAGAAGGCTAGCTGTTAGCGGCTCAGGGTAGAAGAGAAGTCCTGTAGCATTGTAGCGTCAGGGAATCCTCCTACATGCGAAAGACTACTTGGCCTTAGGAGTTAAGGAAGTGAAATGAAAGTAGTTGAGATCATTTGCGAGCAATTAAGTAAAGTAAAGTAACGGTGGTTATTTATTGATGTCGAAGTATTTAAGAGGGCTGCCCATTTAAACGTATAAAGATATTAAATCCAATCAAAGTCCAGCGCCTCCCTTCTTATTTAAGCTCAATTAAAGCTCATTTATTTTATATATTTGGACTCTGTCATTTCTTCATAAATTAAGTATTTCAGTTTGCAGCATTCAACCTTGAGTCAACTTAAAATTAAGATTATGTCGTCAAGGTCGTCACAAACTGATGACAAGCCATTTGGCTCTTTGAGTCGGAAGCGTGATTAATGACTTTTTTATCCTTGGTCTAGAGCTCTAGTGGAAACCGGCCTTTAGCCCCTCAAAAATTTAGGCCCTTTTATCAAAATCAACGAAACAGGATTAACGGACAAGAACGAGCGGCATAGGGGGAGAGTGTTAGACTTGAGGAAGTTCGATCTCTACAGTTCAATCCAGCTTCGTTACATAATTTTTTTTTATTTAAAACATAATACCAATATTTGGTTCAACATAAAATTACAAATCATTGTAAAAGGTTGTACCATCGGGTGGTTGACTACCTCAGTTCTAAGTTTTGGTTCAAATTAACACTAAATTTTTAATAGTATACTTGAGTTAAAATTTTCGAAAAAAAAAAAAAAAAAAAAAAAAAGCTGTTCATAATTTTATTATCCTAAATGAAATTTCCCACTTAATTAATGAATTATTTTTCTTAAATTTACTTAAACAAAGCGATATGATAAAAATAAAATGCATGTTAAATTTTGAATTTTCATCATAAGGATTTTTTGAACATGAATTTCAAACCATAATTTTACTTCGGCGTAATTTATATCTGTTAAATTGTAATATTATTAAAGCCAAGTGGTATGGTTTGATATAAGAACTATTACGATATTAACTATTATTAATTTCACATGAGACTATCGATTCTATAGGAAATAGTGTAGTCCTTTTTTTTTACTATAAATTTTATGAATAGTTCTCCAAATTGTTATATTCATATTACTGAAAGTTATATCCTACAACTAATTGATTATTCTGAATTTTTTCAAAATAATCGGTCACTATTTGACTACAGCATAATAACAAAAAGAACAACCTTTATATATATATAAAAAGGAAAATTTTATATACATATATATTATATCTATATGTGTGTTCGTTACTTAAAAAATTAACCTTAACACATTTTGCAAAATTAATAACTGAATTAAATTTAACTAAATGCATTCAACGAATTCAACAACGTTGAGACACTGACAAAATTTAAAATAAAGAAAAATGATAGTAAAAACTTATATACATATATATTTTTTAACCAGAACAAATTATTGTTCGTCTTTAAAGTAATCTGAGCCTTTGAAATCTTCTTGCTATGAATTCTCAAGTGAATTGAAAAAAAGAAGAAGAAAAAAAAAAAAACTGTTAAAGTATTTCTTCTTTGAAATTGAACCCACTTTAAACATAAAGTGCAAAAAAGTAAAAACAATAAAGGAAAAATAAAGAAAAAAAAAAAGAAAAGAAAAAAGAAAAGAAAAAAAAAAGGAAAAGGAAAAGGAAAGAAAACACATAAAAGTAAGAAGATTTGGTAATATATACATTTTTTTTAACGATAAATATCTTTACGTAGTAATTCTTTACGTATTTTCCAGGGAGAAAAATAACAAATTCATTGATGAGATAAATGTGGTTTGGCTAAAAAAAAAAAAAAAAATTCTTACAAACTTGGCAATTATCTGCATGGTGTTGTTTAAATTTGTTTTTCAAAATTATTCGTACTTTTCCCTTGTTACACTTTCATTTTACTTCTTTGATAATAGAATATTTAAAAAGTAATATTTATCTTAGAATCTAGGAATATTAATTAATTAATTAATATATATAATATTATTAAAAATAAATTTATGTTTTAAATAAAAGTAAAATGACATAAATCTGATAACGATAAAATTGGCGAAAACCGTAAGAAATATATAAATATTGCAATATTTCAATGTGATTATTATTATTTTTTTTTAATGATATTTCTTAAACGTAATATCTATAAAGTTTGTGTTTAATATATAATTAATTATCTTATAATATTCTGAGTATTTGAAAGATATTTCTAATTAGCTAAATATATTAAAATTTTTACGAAGCGATGTTTTGAAAAAGAACATATATATATATATATATATATATATATATGAAAACGAAAACAAAGGATGATAACATACATTAATATCTAAAACTTTTTTTATATAATTATTACAAAAATATTGCATGAGAGAAGTTGACTTAAATATCTGTCATTACATTGAAACATAATAAAATATATCCGATGGTTGATAAGACATCTAATTATATATAATTCCAAAGTCAACGTACTTCAGCTTTAATAAACATTTGGTGTGTACATAATTTCTGATTAAAGAAATTACTTAGAAGTTACATGGATTTTTCATTTTCATTTTTTTTTTAATCGAATTTTTATTAGAAATTTAATTGAATAAAAATTCCTAAAATATACTTTACCATCAATAGCTATTTTTAAACATTTATTTAAGAAAAACGTCCAGTTTCTTTTATTTCTAGTTAAAGATATGGAGTTTATTATTGCCAGAAAAAAAATAATAATCTTGTCATTGTTATCATTGTATACTTTAAACAAGAAACAATTCGTTTTATTTTGTTAAACTACAGATTATATTTGTTCAAGACTTTATAATTTTTTGTCTTTTATTTATTTAAAGGACATTTCTTAAGAATAAATATTCTTAGAAGAGGAATTGAGTAAGTAAATACAATTTCTTCTGAAATTCGTTACACCAAGAAATTTGTTTCTATGATGTAGTTTTGTGGCAGCTAGACCAGAAAGTTTAATGCTAGATTGCATGACGTCTTCTTTTTTTATCTTATTATTGTGCGGTTCATTTATATATTATATAAATAACATAGCTTTGCTTCCACTGTAAAACAATCATTATTTATTGTTTGAGAAATAATAAACGTAGAATATATTTTTCTGTCATTGCTGTTGTGCACGTATAACTTCGAGATTTATAATGGAAAATTATTACTAAAATATTATCGGAAATATTTTTAATAAGATTTTCTTTTTTAGTTAAAATATGTCTGATCATAATAAATGAAAATTTTGTTGGCCAATACTATGAGATGTAAGAACTTGAAAGAACTGTTTAGATCGAAATATTTAAGCACCACTCTTACTCAGGTGATAATAGTAGGTTTCTGTGTTGATGTTGGTAACGTAAAATCATAAACAGTTTTTAATACTTATGATTTTACATCGTCTAAATATTTAAGACTTAAAAATGGATATTTTTCTCTGAATCTGTCTTTTGTTTTTGGTTCTTTTACCTGTCAAATGTAATGTTTCATTATAACATCTATATCTATCTATCTATCTCTATATATATGTAAATAGAAATTCTGAAAATTATGTAACTATTTATACTGTTTTAGAGTATAAACCTCTTGCAACGCCAAAATATATCACTTAAAAAAAATCCCCCTTTTTAAATTTAATATATGTATTTGATTGTTTAGTTATTTTTGTATTTTATTGATGTGCAATATTCAAGAGATAAAAAACAACAGGCGAATAAATGACACGTCTTCGTAAAAAAATAGCACCGGTGTTTGAAGAATAGGCAAATGGTTTCTCGTCGTTTAATAAAACAAGTTAGCAGGTTCTTAATAAAAAATGTAGCATAGCAGTACTTTTAACTAAAATAGCGTATGAAACAATGTGTATGACGATTCAGTATCCATATTTTTACCCTATTGGTGTTTGTGAAATGTAGTAAAAAAAAAAGAAACAAATTTATTTTAGTTTAATTTGGTGTTTAGGTCTCTCATAAACAATAATAAATAATTTATTAGTAAAAAAAAAATCAAACGAAAAAAAAAAAAAAAAAAAAAAAAAGAAAGAAAATAACTATGTTCGAAACTGGTGCTTCTCATACCAGTTTCGAACATACTTACATCGGTCATCTTTATTTGGAAAGCTTCGCAAATAGACTTCATTTTGTGATCTGCGCTAAAACAATGCTACTGTAATGTACTAAATATAGTACATTAGAGTTTAAAGAATATTTTTAATAACAGTAATAACAATAAATAGTTTAATAATTATTTTTCCGATTTAATAAGCCTGAGTAAAGATATTAAACTTTTTTAATGATGCCTCTATAGTTATGAGTACAAAATATTGAATAAACACAATAAAATGCAATAAACTCGTAAAAAGTGTTTCGGGTCGAACGAACACACGACCCTTCGTCAGGCAAACAACGTAGGCATGACTGCTGCAATCAATTATTTTATAAACTACTAAACGGGAGTTGCGAGGATCGAACTCAGATAGCATTTGTCGGCATATCAGTTCATAGTTTTCGAGTTTTCTGTGGTGTTCCTCAAATTTTACATGAATATGTGCTAGAATTCCTTAGAAAGATTCCCACGTAGTGCACATCATTTATGTCTAAGTACTAAGAATAGATAGATAATCGACATGAAACCTTACAATATAATGTAACATATATTTAATGATAAAAATCCTTTTAAGCAGCCTACAGATATCTGCATCTGTGGATATATTGTGGAAGGATTTTATTAAAATATAACTGATATTAAAGGAAAGAAATATGTAATAAATATGCAACTGA
The DNA here is from genome assembly GCA_963930645.1 of Salticus scenicus. Lineage (NCBI taxonomy): Eukaryota > Metazoa > Arthropoda > Arachnida > Araneae > Salticidae > Salticus > Salticus scenicus. The sequence continues at coordinate 324,771,611 of OZ005654.1, forward strand.
ATATTTTGCCTAATAGCATTACATATATTACAGCGATTTAATTTTTAATTTTTTTAATTTTTAACATGTTGTCTAATCAATGGTATTTAAGATATTTATTAAGCTTAAATTTTGTATAGACTTTTAATTTTAATGACCAGTAACCTTAATAAAATGAATAAAAAAAAGTTTTTTTTTTTTTTTTTTTAATGCATTAAGAAATGTCTGCAGTTACGTTTGACATTGAGTAATATATATATATATATATATATAGATATATACATATATATTACGCAATTTTGACTATAAGGTATAAACACATTTTAAATGTGTGACCATATGTATCACTTTAGTGCATTAATCAAACTTCAAAGTCTAACTTTTATCACTTATTTATTTTTTATCATTCTGTCTAATTAATTCCATGTACGATACAAATTAACCGAAAAAGTTGTACACCATTCAAAATCTTCTTGTGTATTCACGGATTTAATAATAATAATAAAAATAGCTTTTATTAATTATATAAGTAAAAAAAAAAAATATTTGTTTAGGAATAACCTAAACATATTTTTCTCATGCAATATTTTTCGGGACGTTTGAGTTGCCGTAAAAGATGGAGAGGATAAAACTAGATCATAAAATTATACGACAAATTCTTATCTTGTTTTATGGTTTTATAGATTTTTTATAGACCATAATACAAATTTATAGCAATAGAATAGTAAGTTCATTTAACACAATAAATAAGCTTTGTATTGTGTTCAGTGTAAAAATATTACAATTCATTGTAAAAAAACAGAAAATTGAAAGAAGATTTGTGTTGCTTTTCAGCATTTTCCACAGGTTGGTTAGAATCCCACTCCTTTTCCCTAATTCTTCCACCAATATATTTTTATTGTAATTTTTTATTTAATTAATCTTGTAAACTTACTATTAAAATTACAAAAAGAAATATACTGGTCGAAGAATCAGGGGGAAAACATGGCCTGTCCCCACGCTGTTCCAATATGATTGTAAAGCGCTTATGAGTTTAGTTCCTCTGTTTGTCTGCTTATCTTTTTGACTGCCGAATTGTTTGCAATAAAATTGATATATGTATTTCAGGTTCAAAATGACATTTCCTTCATGGAAAATGGCATATAGCCTCAAATGTTATTGTACAGAGTCGCACGATAGACCATGGATATATTATGGCCGGTGATTACTTTTCTTTGAAATAAATTTCAACACCATTAAGCATTAAGGGGACTTACCACCTTTGACGGCTCTACTGAAGTAGGTTTCATATAAAAGCTTATATCTCCATTTAATATTTATAAATTGAACTGTTTTAGAATTGATAAGTACAATATATATTCAAGTACCAACTCTTATCATATTTTTATTTATTTTTTAGAGATCCAAATCTTTAAATTGCGTTTTCTCAATTTAACATTTTCATGAAATTATGATCTTTAAAATTCTTAAAATTTTATAGATATTTAAGAAAAGAATTAATGTTTGTTAAAATCTATTTAAAAGAATTAGCATGGATTTTGAAATTTATGAATTAGTTGTTTCAGAAAAAAGTTTAAATGTTCACATGTAAGCAAAAAAAAAAAAAAAAAAAAGGTTCTTGAAATATTTTTATTTTCAATATTTTTATTTTAAAGGTATTGTAAAATTCATCCCTAATTATTTTAAGCTTAAGCATATGGATGATTATGATTTCCTAAAAAAAGTTTAACTGAGAAAGTGCAATTTAAAGATTTCAAATCTATAAAAGATGAATTAAAAACCCTAAGAATTGTTGCCTGAATATATATTTTACAGAACAAACTTAATGTAATTCAATTTATAAATATTAAATGGAAATATAAGCTTTTATATAAGACCTACTTCAGGTGGTGGCATCGAAGGTGCTAAGTCCCTTTATTCCAATTTCAGAAATTACTCTTTAAAAATAATTTTTTTTTTTATCATTCTGTTTAATTAATGCCACTAAAGCCAAAAATTTAGCGCATAAATCTCCGTGCCTGAATTCCCGGATTTAATAATAATAATAATAATAATAATAATTTTTATTAAACTTATCAAGAAATATTGATTGGTAAGTTAAAAAAAATGTTACTTGATTTCTTGATTTCTAAACATAATTTTTCAAAGAAATATTTTTCGAGACGTAACTGTATTTGTGTTTCCGTGAAAAATGGTGAGTATAAAACGAGATCATAAAATTATACGACAAAATCTTATCTTGCTTTATCGTTTTCTAGATTCTTAATAGAACATAACACAAATTTATAGCAACGAATAAGTACGTCCATTTAATTGAGTGTTTTTTTTTTTTTTTTTTTTTTTTTTTTTTTGTGTGTGTGTGTGTGGTATTCGGTGACTAAATATAGCATTTAATTAAAACGAATAGAAAATTTAAAGAAAATATGTATTCCTTCTTAACATTTCCCAATATAGTTTAACAGAGTTTATGAATGTGATTTGGCGGTTTTTCTGTTTGTTGTATCCCCTCGCTCTAACAACCGTCAAATGCCTTAAAAATTTTATGTATCTTTCAGATTCAGATTGGCTTTTTTTTTTTTTTTTTTTGAAAACGGATTAAATCAGGGGTCGTACTCTCCGCCTTCTTTCAAGACACTGTCAAAGATGATAATTTTTTTTATTCTAATTGCACCACTGATTTCATGCAAAAATATTTGTGCCATTTCCATTGTAATGTGTCGTGATTAAATAGGACTAATATTATCTAAAAATAATGGTAGCAATAAAGAAGGGAATTTTACATCTCTGAGAGTGTCCTGTAAAAAGCGCGGAGAGTACGACCCTTGATTAAATTTCTCCACTCTTTTTTATACAGTCTCATAAAAGACTGTGGATAAATTATAGCCACAGAAAATATTTCTTTAAAGCATATTTTAATAAACTTATGCCGCACAAAATGCAAGAAAAGTAACATATATTATTCAGATAAAAAATACAAAACGTTTTTTTCAAAAGAATATGTTAAAATTACCAACAAAAATATGTTTACAAGTCCACTCAAAAGTAATCTTATACGTTGAATGCTAAAGATTAAAATTATTTAAAGTTTCTTTTATAATGTACTATTGGATTGGAACATATTACAGCAAAATTTTAAAGTTTCCATGACTTCATTTTGTCTATCTCTGTCTGGTTTCCTGTCTGTTTACTTTCACATTTCAGTGAATATTTTGAGATTTATTTGAAATTGGCATATAGTATTTAATGCTTACAGCTTTAAATTAGATTTTTAACTATTAAGTTTTGGATACATAACCAAACCGGTTTATGTGCGGGTACGTAAATAATAACTCTAATTTATTATGGTCGAAGATAGTATTTTTTGGGCACATTTAAATATTTTTTACACAGCGCTAAATATAAGGAAATTAAAATATATTTTGTAAATGCAATAAAAGTGGAATAATATAAAATATATGGTACATATTGTTGATTCGTTTACTGGGCTACACAAAAATAATCAGATAAATTGGGCGATAATCGTGTAAATTTCTCGAATCGCATTTTAAATTATATAACGGGATCTAAACACATTCAAACAAAAATTAAATGTAGGTCTGACCTTAGGATCCGTGTTTGCCTGTCAAATCAATAATATCATATAGAGACTTCGCTATTGAAAATTATTATTTTCTTTTATGTTGATTAAAGCACTGTATTCGTAATATATATATATATATATATATATATATGAAATTCAAATGCTTCGCGTATATTTTTTTTTCCCTAGAATTTCTTCTAGATGTCTATAACATTATTTGTTGCACTGGGCGTAAATATTGTCGATGAAATTGAATGGCATGTCCCTTATAATTTTACTATAGCACTTGAAAACGACAAAATTTCGTATACATTTTCGCAATGATTATTTTTTAACAATCGTGTCAAAATAGAAAAAAATAAATTATTTATAATAGTAATAGTCAAATAGAATATTTATATTACTGTAGGAGAATAATAGAATATTTTTGTTAGCGTATTTTTGTTCATGTAATATATTTGTTATTGTAGCATTTCTTCCCACTTTGGTGAGTATTTTATCGATGCTGTGCATTTTTTATATGAACTCGCAAATGCATTATAAACAAGTGGTTAACACATTTAACTATAAAAATCTGAATCGAAAATTTTTACTTTTTTCTTCTTTTTAACGTAAAGAATGCACCTTTAATATATTGTCCGTAAGACACAAAAACTACTACTATTCAACTTTCAGGGTTATCGGTTTTCCCAAAAAGAAAATTTATCTACATTTGCATTGAGAAAAAAATTGATAAATAATAATTTAAAAAGTACTTTTCACTACGTGTATTTGTACAAGAAAATTTAGATGTTTTATAATGGCCACGATATACTAGATTTATTTTATTTTTAATTTGTAAAATGAGTCAAAAATATATTAAATTCATTATATTTGGGAAATTTAATTTATGGAATATGTTTAAAATAATTTATATCAGAATATCCAACCTTATTTTTCAGCCTTAATACTCTAATTACTAGTTTCATGAGTATTATTCTTTTCTAAATAAAAATATCATGTTTATTTTACAGTATGTTTCAAAAATATTTATTATTAAAATTATATTTTACGTAAAATATCAGGTTATCACTATTTTAATGAAAACCCAAGTTCAGTATTATAAAAGAAACTGTAATGAAAACTGATAACTCACGTTATCAGTTTGATAACTCACGTTTTCGATAATATTTTTTTAATTTTTAGGTTGAGAAGTGACTGAGTAACTTTTAAACAATCGGCTTCCCGAAATTAGTAAAAATATCAATAATCGTTTGGGTAGCAAAAGACTACTTTTAGTTCAGACAATTTTCTAAAGCTTCTAATCTTTTATGGAGTTTCCATTTGGAAGAATTCCAAATGCTTCTGATTATAATAAAGAATAGATCCTCTGAATCATGTGTTATACTGTCAATTTAAAAAATAAAATCGGTGCTTATAAACAAAATATTAAAATTTGGATTTTACTAGAAGATAGTTGAAGGAATTACTGTATGTTGATAACGATTTTTTTCGTCTGTCAGGAAATACAAAAACTGGTTATATACATACAGAAAAGTATAAATTATAGTCAATTTTTTAAATTGTAATTTCGAATAAATAAGCTATGAAGTTGTAAAGAATGAATAGTTTGCAGTACAAAATGTTAAAAAGGTTAGATTACTTTATGTTATTGCCGTAACGTAAGAGGAGGCCTCCCTCCGGAGACTGTCTGTGTGTCTGTCTTCGCGCGATAACGGCCGCAAAATCATGCTTTTGACTTGCAATGTAGTACACATGTTCACGAGCCACATAGAATTTATTGTAGAGTTTTGGGTGTGTATTCCATTTGTAGTTCGTGTACAGAGACACTCCAAAGTTTTTCTTATCATTACGGTCAAAGGGCGGAATTTGTATCTGCTGCAATAGCGGCCGTAAAATTCACCGATTGACTTGCAAACTGGTGCGCACGTCCAGACTTTGTATAGAAATAGCTGTAGAAATTTTTATGTCTACTTTGATTATGGATTGTGTACAGGAATACGCTAAATTTTTTCTTATCATTTCGGCCTATGGAGTGAATTTAGTTGAAACGCATTTTAACATCGTTACTCTGCATCCAACGAAATGAAATTAGCGTACATTACAGAGATGCTTAAATTCATGTTTTCTGCAGAAAATATGTGGGCCTAGACTTCATAATTAATGTCACGTAATCGTCGAAATTATGCCAAATTTTGAACAATTAATTATTCATAAAAAACGTAGAATAGGTTGAATAGATTTTATGTATACAATGTTTATGGTTCGTTTGCAGAAACACACAAAAAATGTTTTGACATTAAAGCCTATGAGAAAATTGTTAATGACGTGCATTTTAACGCATTTATGCTGCATTTGACAAAATGGAGTTAACATACATCATAAAGATAATTAAAAGAATGTTTTCTCCAAAAACAAATGTATGTATAGACTAATTTATTTACAGAACCACCCAAAAGAATTTTGTACCATTAAGGCCTATAGATGGTGTTTCTTAAATATTGTATTTTAACATTGTTACACCGCATTAAATATAATGTAATGCTACTAGAATGTTTAAAAGCTTGTTTTCTGTGAAAAATTGTGGGTATAGAATTGGTAATTAGTTTACAGAGTTACAAAAAATAATTCGTATATGTTATGCAATTATTTTTTATGAAATTTGGTAGAAGTGGTTATGAGTTAGAAGAAATTAATACAAGGCTATCAGTTACTAGTAATATATATATATATATATATATATATATATATATATATATGCAGATAAAACTAGAAAGAGAGGTAGAGCGGGGGGGAGGGTTGAGGGGCCGATGTGCTCCTCAGAAACGAATCTGTTTGTGTAGCGAGTCAATCGAGTCAATATAATATATATATATATATATATATTATTGCTAAAACGTCAGTGGAAGCCTCTCTGTGGTGACTCAAAAAGATTTTGGGTTCCACCTGTGTGTCTGTCTGTTTGTCTGTCACGCGATAGCGGCCGCAAAAATCACGCTATTGACTTGCAATTTTACGTTGAGGAGCTACATGGAATTAGCTGTATAGTTTTTGGTGTGTAGTCCGTTTGTAGTTCGTGTACAGCGACAAAACAAAATTTTTCTTATCATTACGACCTATGGACAGAATTTGTATGTATCGCGATAGCGGCTGCAAAACTCCGGCTATTGACTTGAAATTTGGTACCCATGTTTATGATCCACATGGAATTATCTGTAGAGTTTTGAGTGTGTATTCCATATGTAGTTCGTGTACAGGAACACACCAAAGTTTTTCTTACCATTACGGCTTATGGACAAAATTTGTATGTACCACAATAACGACCGCAAAAATCTTCAGACTAACTTGCAAATTGGTATACACGATCAGGCTCTGTATAAAAATAGCTGAATAAATTATTATGTCTATATTGTTTACCGACTGTGTACAGGGACACGCTAAAATGTTTCTTATCATTAGGGCCTATGACGTGACTTTCATTGAAACTAATTTAAGATCATTATTCTGTATGCAATAAAATGAAATTAACGTACATTACTGAGACACTTAAACTCATGTTTTCTGTAGAAAATATGTGTGCTTAGGCTTCAAAATTAATTTACAGGACCACACAAAAGTGTTTGGAAAATGTTACGTAATCATTCAATTAATGCCAAATTTTGAACAATTATTCATAAAAAACGTAGAATAAGTTTAATAGTTCTTACTTGTATGTACAATGTTTATGGTTCGTTTGCAGAGACTCACAAAATATTTTTATGACATTATTGCCTATAGACAAATTTTTATTTGAGCGCATTTTAACGAATTTATGCTGCATTCAACATAATGGAATTAACACACATTATACATCTGTATAAAAGCATGTTTACTCTAAAAAAGGGATATGTCTAGACTAAATGATTTATTTACGGGATCAAAGAAACAAATTCGGATGGAATTCTGTAATCATCTAAATGATGTCAAATTTAGTTGAAATATTAATTAGTTATAACTAATTAAATAGGTGTATTCTTTTATAGTGTATATAATTACTGTGTCTTCGTTTCCGGGATACATAACAGAATTTCGTACTATTACGGTCTAAAGGCGGTATTTCTTAAAAGTGTATTTTAACATGGTTACACCCCATTAAATATAAGGAAATTTTATTAGAATTTTAAATTCATAATTTTCTGAAGAAATATGTGGGCATAGCATTGGTAATTAATTTACAGGGTTAAGCAAAATAATTCCGATATGTTATGTGAAAATTTCGCATGAAAATTTCGCATGGTACAAGTATTTAAGAATTACAGTGAATTAATACAAGACTATGCGTTATTAGGTATACATATATATACTTATATATACAGATCGTTATAGAAAGAAAGATACAGAAAATTTTAGGGGGCAGTAGCCCCCCCCCCCTCAGAAACGTTTCTGTTTATGTAGGAAATTGAATCAATATATATATATATATATATATATATATATATACATATTATACAATAAAGAATAAATAAAAATGATGTGTTGAATAATGTGTTATAAAAAAAAAAAAAAAAAAAAAAAAAAAAAAAAAAAACGCTGAGGCGCCTGATCTACAGATCACTAGTATACTTATAACGTTTATGCAACAGACTGTAAATTATAGCTATGTCAACGATACCAGAGCACTCAACTCTTCCCTTTCAGCTCTTTTAAATATGCCCTCTTTATTTTTTTAATAACTATTTTTACTGCATTTTCTCACCTGTGTCATTTAATATTTCTTTTTCATTCTTTTTTCTTTCTTTTTTTTTTCACACTTGTCATTTCATGTTTCTTTTTTTCTTGAGTTTGGACATTTTATTTTTTATAAAAAAAACACCTATTTTATTAATAACGTATATGGCATACGTTATTACAGAAACGTAAAACGCATTAAAAAATGTGTATTTCTTTTTCAAATGGATGTAATTAAATATGATATAAGTGCACAATGAAAGCAATAACAAATAATGAAGTACAGTGCATAATTATTTCGATCTGAAAAGAAAAAAACCGAAGTTGTATGTTTTCATTCGACTCCAGTAGTTCAATACACTTTACTTTAATCAATGTCAAGAGTCCGATACATTTTGCAAACAATATTTATTACAGTAAAAATATCAAACCTTTTTCTTACCTATTTTAATCCAGTATGAGGCAAGTTTTTAAATGTATAAAGAACTTGAGCTGTGTTGACAATTAGGTATGTACATTTATTTTCTTAAAAAAAAAAAAATGTTTTTATTATCATAGTTATAGTAATAAACCCCTAATAAGTATCTTATTTTTAATATTTACATTTCTTGTATTAGTATAAAATGTCCAGATGCAAAATCATAATTTTAAAACCAAGCGAAATAATTATTACTTTTTTAAATTCTTTTAGCTTTAATAATATATTTTAAATCCTTTTCCATTTTCTATTTACTGTTATTTAAATAAATAAATAAATATATAAAGATATATAAAGATATATAGATAATTATATAGATATTTTGATTTTATAGATATTTTGTTTGTCATTAAATGTTATGCAGATTAAAGGGAAATATAAAATTTAATGAGTAAAGTTGTAGTACAAAATTGTACAATTATTATAAACCTCTCAAAGTGATGTTACCGAAAACATCCTTTTATTTCGAAAAAAAAAAAAATTATGAAAGGCATTTCCTCTTATAATGATTTTAATTTAACATTTCCATAAGTGAAAAAAAAAAATCAAAAATGCCACTTAAAATGAAATTCTTTCTTTTCAAATTTAAATGTCTTAACAGCTATTATTAAAAGATGCATTAGAGTCAAGTAAATGATCAAAACTCTTACTACCGCACTTGAGATGTTACACTTTTGAAATGAAAAGACTCTTTAAAACAGAGGTTCAAGAAAAAAATATAACTAAGATAAGAGCCTATTTCTGGCAGACAATCTTATGAGACAAAAGGTATAAAACTGCTTAAGAAAGTTTTCCCTGCTGTCATTTAAAGTTAAGACTCTCTTTTATTCTCCCAGAGACTTGTCTGTCAGAGATTAAAAAAATGTAGATAAGGATAAACGTTACAGTTTCAGTAATAATTACTTCGTGTTCTTGCAGAAATTAGTTAAATAAGTGTATTTTCTAATCTGAGAAACTGTTTGAGCATTTCCTTATTTCATTTTTATAAAGATTGTTACTTGAATAAAAAATGTAAAATGTACGCATTAATAGAACAATACGCTTAAATATATAAACAGCTCAGATTATTCGACGTAATTATAATCCAGAACCATAATTTTCAAAACGTATTATTTTGTAATATTTTTAGTCGATTATTTAAAGTTTCGATTTTGGTGTGAATAATAATAATAATAATAATAATAGTAGTAATAATAAATGCTTCCGTGAAATGGATGCTATCCAGAATATATATATAGAAAACAAGTGACAGGAAAATTTATAAATATATAAGTTTTACAGATTAGAAAAAACAATAGGAGAATTACAAACCAATGCGCAAGATTGTAGCGAAAGGAAATGCAAAACTTAGATGTAATAATATATACATGCAGAAATATATAAACAAATGAATGAAATTAAATGTAGAAATATATAAAGAAATGAATGAAATTAAACCCCAAAAAACACTGAGATCTTCATCAGGGAGGCCCTCAGTGTAGGGGTGAACGAGAAGTTTCTGAAAGGACAGTAGCTATAAGCTAATAACTATCCTTAGCCCCCAACTTCTCACCAAACAGAAAACCACCAATAAATGAAGAGAAATCAAACATACATGTAATGTATAAAACTACTAAAAATATTTTATAAAATTATCAAATTGTAAAAGTTACAAAATTACATCAATTCATTTAAAAAATATACAATACAAAAGAGAATTACTGAAGGTAAACAAGAAAGTATAAAATGAAATAAAAATACAACCCTTCATCTGGAACACAAACTATCGTCGGCCGACGAGGCTACTTGTCGGTACCATAGCCTCCTTAACTAGATGCCTGTCGCGTGGCTCGGAAATTTGGCAACAGTTTAAGCGGTAGACAGCGCCACCTAGTACAGATTGCGCGACTCTTTTATTGAACTGCCATCAATAATTTTAATAAGTGATATATGAAATATATAATCGACGTTTCTTCGATTCTATTCGGCTTTTATGTATTCAAATCCCACTTTAAAAAATTTTTGGTGGCTGTTGAATAAAAAAGTCAAGCAATCTGTACCAGGTGGCGCTGTCTACCGTTTGACATGTTACCAAGTTTCCGAATCACGCGACAGGCATCTAGTTAAGGAGGCTATGTCGGTACTTCGTTATCGCCCTTGAATGAGGAAGTAGAACAAATCGAGATAGGAAAACTCTGGAAAGTCACAGTTAAAAATTGTGAAAGGTAATAGTTAAATCGCAAAGTACTTTTTAAGTCTTCAAGAGCATATTTTAAACCTTCTTCATTATTGCAAATAGTATGAATTCTTTTAAGCTGTGCGAACATAATATTTTTTAAAGCTTTTCTACTGATATTTGAAAACCAATTAGTAAGACTATTTACTTTAAAATTAAAATCCTTTCTTTTATCATATAATCCAATGAGCCATTTATCTTCATTTCTCTTTATATTTAAATCTAGGAAAGAAATTTTATCAGTATCTGTAATATTTATAAAAAAATTTTCGAAAAAATATAAAAATAAATTTTCGAAAGCACTCGAAAAACTCGTCCCCATTGGGATCCCCCTCCGCTGTAAAAAGTAATCTTTCCCGTTAAACAAAACGTTTTCAAACATACAAAACCTGATAAGATTAGTCCAGTAATTTTTATCACAATTTAAGAAGCTGCCAAATTCATCATAAACACTGCAAATAAAAGGGTCTTAAAGTAAGACATAAAAACAACTGAAACGGCATTTAAGACACGTAAATGTCTTAAAATGTACCTTACACGTTATAGATATTTTAATTTAAGACAGAAATATGTCTGAAAGATCACTTCAGACACAAAAATGTCTGAAACACGTAAATACGCGAATTTTCAGACAGCAAAACGCGTTTGAATTTTCAGACACTTTAGAAATTCAGACACTTGCATTACTTAGAAATTTTTTCATATGGAATCTACTTTAAGAAAATATGCTTATCCTACTTCTTTCCACATTTAATAATTATTTTATTATTTGATATAATAAGCAGTTAAACTACTTAAATCATGGTAGCTTTATGATATTATATTTTCATGAAATAATACACTAGGGATGTGAATGATATTTGCATGCTATTACACAATTGATAAACAACATATTTTGACACAAAGCTTACCTTGTTAAAAAAAAAAAAAAAAAAAAAAAAAAAAAAAAATATTTGTCGTTAAAGCTATCTTATATTGAAAGAAAAAGTGCGAAGATGGATGTTCTAAGTAATTTCTGGAGAAGAAAGCGAATTTATAAGTGAACAATCATGAATAATTTGTGCATATTTTTTTTCTATCTTTCTTCTTATTATTATTCATTTAAAAACATTTTTCTTTCACAAATTCACCTGTATCTAAATGTAAAACTACAAATTGTCCTGTATTAATGATTATAGTTCGTTTTATTTAAATATCACTTTAAGGAAAGAAATCGTTATCATCGAGGGATGAAACCTTCACATACTTGTTATGCATTATTAAAAAAATATGGCCCTCTAAATATGAAATTTAAGATAATAATATTTATTAACTTTTAGATACCATACTATCAATAGTTTTATGGCAAAAAATTAGAAATAAAACATAACACTGCGATTAGTTTCACGAATGTCGCAATATATTATATCATAAAAACACGTATTACTGTATTCGACGGTAGCGTGATTGGTAAATGCTTCACTCCGACGATGCTTGGCTTCAGGTTTCTGTTTCCTTAGACAGAGTGAGTTCAAATCCTAACACCGGAGAATGGGACTTTTTTTTTCTTTTTTTACATAAATATTTCATTAATGCTCTAAACAATTCTAAAATATATTTTTAACAGAGAAACATAATCGCACGTCATATTTATTTATTTATATATTTATTAAAAAGCCTTAAAAACGGTAGTGTTTTTACGCCTAAGACATGGCGGCGTTTTAAGACACTTGCAATATCTTAATTTCTGATGCAAAAAAGTGTCTTAAAAAGTAAGACTTTTTTTTCCGCTTAAAAAATGACCATCCATTTAAGACACTTTTTAAACTGAATTTAAGACATTTACGTTTACAGTGAATGCTTTCAAAAACTTCTATTACCAAGTTATGTGGAATACTGTCAAACAAATTTTCAAAATCATAGGTATTTACGGAAGTAATGCTTTCTGAATTATTCTTGAAATATTCTAAAACTTTCTGGTTATTGTTTATAATGTTACAATCATTAGCAGAATTTATTACTTTTAAAACTGAATTTAAATATTTAAACAAGATTTTACCGGCTTTATTATTATAGCTATTAGTACCACAGTTGAAAAACGAAATTTAACTGAAATTTTATGAAATTTTACAGTAACGAATAGATATGGAAAATAAAAACAATTTCTGCTTAAATATAGTTTTTTATCAAAGGCCAATATACGTTTTATTTTTAAAATAGAGGGTTGGTCAGTTAACTTATTGAAAGAACTATTACTTGAATATTCATTTAAAAGAAGATTTTTATAAAAAACTTTACAAATAATAGCAAAATTACTAGTAGCTTTATCTACTGTAGCTTTTAAAATATAAATAATCTTTATAAATTTGTCTTTTAAATTTTCAATACTTTTTTTAAGTTTAGCACTAAACTCATCAAGGTTAAATTTACTATAGTAATTTCTAAGGAAAAGCAATTGATTCTTAAAAAGGTACAAAAATTTAAATTTCCATTGTATAAAATCTTCAAAAGGACAGCTATATTTATAGGAAATTTTTAAAATAAAAATGTCTAAATCTTTTTCTATAAAATCGATGATTTTTTTTATTGCTATAATTAAAATTCAACCTAAAGCTTGATCCTAAATTCATAATACTTTTTAAATGATCATCTTCAATTATATTTAAATTTCCTGAGACAATATGACCATAATAAGGTTCAATAAAATTGGGGGCTAAGGATAGTTATTAGCTTATAGCTACTGTCCTTTCAGAAACTTCTCGTTCACCCCTACACTGAGGGGCCTCCCTGATGAAGGCCGCAGTGTTTTTTGGGGGTTATTTCATTTTATTCATTGATTGAAGATCTCAGTGTTTTTTGGGGTTTAATTTCATTCATTTGTTTATATATTTCTGCATTTATATATTACTATATATATATATATATATATATATATTAGTAGTAGTATTGGTATTATTATTATTATTATCAAACCTCCTACTGCCATGTGGTCAAATATGACCCCAACGCCAGTTTGATGTTTCACAATACTTAAAGTACTTAGTGATTTTTCTCATTTATCCCACTGAATACCAATGGAGTCAAAAATGACCCTAGTAACATTTCTAAAAAAAAAAAGAGAGGGAGAGAAATTTATAGAAAAATACTTATATATTTTTTTAATAAATTTAAATTAAATATCTATTGATCCCATTTAAATCTACTATCTGTAAATTAACATTAAAATATTATTAAATGATCACTTTTTACACTATGATCTCTTTTAACAAAGATGTAAAAAATAATAATAATTTTTCTCATGAAATATAACAAATTTAAAAATACAACTAACAGCGGTTTCTTCAATGTATTTGATTGTTACAAAAAAAAAAAAAAGTAGAAGAAAAAAGCTTATAATTTTGGAAGCTGTAATTCCTTTAGAAATACACTAAGCGTTTATTGCTAGTACGGGAATGGAAGGATATTTATCATTTTTCAGATTAAAAAAAAAAATCTGGTGTGAAACAACCACACGACTTCCATTACCCACTATTACACATATTATATGCATTTTTGAGAGATAATGCGATCAGAAAACATAAAAGTGAACTAAAGAGAAAATCGTTAGAGCCGTTTTTGAGATACCAACTTTTACAAAAAAATCAATTATTGACCGGAAAACAATAATTACATACAAAAGGATCTTTAAAAGTGAGTTAATATGGCGAGTTTAAAAAAATCCGTACAGCTGTTTTTAAAGGAAAGCCCTTGGGAGACCTGAAATTGAGCTATTTATACAGGACGCCTATCAATTTTCCTGATCTAACCAACTATATCATTTGAAGGAAATCTTTAGAGCCTTTTTTGAGATACGGACTTACGGTCCCACTTCCGGTTTCCGATGTCCCACTTCCGGTTAAACTCAATTATTGACAGGAAAACAATAATTACATACAAAAGCATATTTAAAAGGAGTTAAAATGGCGAGTTTGAAAAAAATCCGTACAACCGTTTTTAAAGGAACGCCTTTGCGAGGCCTGAAATTGAGCTATTTATACAGGACGCCTATCAATTTTCCTGAACTAACCAACTATATAATTCGAAAGGACATCTAATAGAGCGTTTATATAGCGAGTTTGAAGAAAATCGTTAGAGCCGTTTTTGAGATACGGACTTACGGTCCCACTTCCGGTTTTTCAATTTTCACCAAAATTTGGAAATTTCATCTGTACACCAGACGTATTTCAATTCTAAAGTTTCGTAGCTCTATCTTTATTAGTTTCTGAGCTATAATAGCCAGAAGATTCTCCACATACATACATACATACATACATACACACTGACCAATTGCCAAAAACCACTTTTTTGGACTCAGGGGACCTCAAAACGTGTAAATCAGGTGAAAACCCGATATCGAATTTTCAGACCGAAAACAATACTTCCATTACCTACGGTAGTAGGGTAATGGAAATAAAAAAAATCTGGTGTGAAACAACCACACGACTTCCATTACCCGCTATTACATGTATTATACGCATTTTTGAGAGATAATGTAATCAGAAAACATAAAAGTGACCTAAAGAGAAAATCGTTAGAGCCGTTTTTGAGATACCAACTTTTACAAAAAATCAATTATTGACCGGAAAAAAATAATTACATACAAAAGCATATTTAAAAGTGAGTTAAAATGGCGAGTTTGAAAAACATCCGTACAACCGTTTTTAAAGGAACGCCTTTGCGAGGCCTGAACTTGAGCAATTTATACAGGACGCCTATCAATTTTCCTGAACTAACCAACTATATCATTCGAAAGGACATCTAATAGAGTGTTTATATAGCAAGTTTGAAGAAAATCGTTAGAGCCGTTTTTGAGATACGGACTTACGGTTCCACTTCCGGTTTCCGATGTCCCACTTCCGGTTAAACTCAATTATTGACAGGAAAACAATAATTACATACAAAAGCATATTTAAAAGTGAGTTAAAATGGCGAGTTTGAAAAAAAACCGTACAACCGTTTTTAAAGGAACGCCTTTGCGAGGCCTGAAATTGAGCTATTTATACAGGCCGCCTACCAATTTTCCTGAACTAACCAACTATATCATTTGAAAGGACATCTAATAGAGTGTTTATATAGCAAGTTTGAAGAAAATCGTTAGAGCCGTTTTTGAGATACGGACTTACGGTCCCACTTCCGGTTTCCGATGTCCCAATTCCGATTTTTCAATTTTCATCAAAATTTGGAAATTTCATCTGTACACCAGACGTATTTCAATTCTAAAGTTTCGTAGATCTATCTTTCTTAGCTTCTGAGCTATAATAGCCAGAAGATTCTCCACATACATACATACATACATACATACACACACATACATACACACTGACCAATTGCCAAAAACCACTTTTTTGGACTCAGGGGACCTTAAAACGTGTAAATCAGGTGAAAACCCAATATCGAATTTTCAGACCAAATACAATACTTCCATTACCTACGGTAGTAGGGTAATGGAAGTAATAATAATAATTGTATTTTATTGCACAAAGAAATGAAAAATTGTGACTTTCTTTTAAATGAAAAATCATTACCAGTTATGATAAAAGAGTACAACAGCACAAAGTCAGTATCAACATAATGGGCAATATAACGCATATATGATAAAAAAATACCCAGAAACGTTTTAATGACTGTCTTTGGCAATATTCTGCAGCTGAATGCTTTGAATAATTTACTTGTTTGGTTATTTCGGAATTTTATTCGTGAACAAAAATGCTATTATAAATGACTACTATTTCTTTTGAAGCTAGCTTTGGTTCGGAAAAATTATGAGAAATGTTCCTATACTTTAAATTTGGTGACAAACAGCGAATTATTGTCAGATTACTAAAATCAAAAAGTATGAAAGATGCATTATTATGAAAGATTGTGTGTGATCATTAGGTAGAAAATGTAGTGACAGTTTTGTGAAAGTGCAGAGTTTTTTTTTTTTTTTTTTTTTTTTTTTTTTTTTTGAGGATTCATTCAAATATTTCTACGTTTTGCCAGATATGTGTGGAATGTTTATTTTCTTATGACTCAAGTATAAATAGTTCTACAAGTTTTAGAATGTAAAACACTAATAAATGTATAAGATGCGAAGTTTACTCAATCACAATTTTTATATTTAAATTTTTAATAATTACATTCTAATATGTTTAATGAAAGAAAAGAAGAGTAGCAAAGAGTGTCACTATAGATTTTAATTAAAATAATTATTCGTGCAAATAAATCCACGTATATGTGTGCAAGAAATGTTATTCATATAATGCATTACATATTTGTATTTTTAATCATAATATTATCAAAATAAACGAAAAAATCAGATGGAAAGATATAAAATTCCAAAAATCAAACTTCATGTAATTAATTTCTCATGACTAAAATTATCTTTAAAAGCATAAATATATCATTCTTCTCATTTATAATAGTTGAATTAACAATTTATAGCGTTTTTTAACATAAATGTATAGAAAGAATGTAAAAATAGTATTGGTGTCAAATTTGACCCTATTGCTAATAAGTGTAACAAAAAAGTTCTGGTAGCAGGAAGGTTAAAAATCTGCTAAAAATATTTTTATTGTAAATTATGTTATATATATATTTTTATTCATTACAGTCAAGAGCTTACAAAGGAAGAATCCATATACATATACCCAGAAAATTTGAAAAATACATGGAAAACTCTTTGATGAAGTTATGTATGTTTAAAAAAAAAAGTTTCGACAAACTTTGTACATATCGTTCATAAAATATATATATATATACATATATATATAGGTTGGGTACACAAGAAAATTTAAAACAAAACTTTTTTTTTTTTTCTTTTTATAATCTTGGAAGAAAACCCTCTCTATTTTTTGCACACTAAAGTAATCTAATTAGGACTGCTTTAAATAAACACTTTATAACTACAGTTTTGTCATCTATTTATTTATTTATTTATGAATGTGTAAATTGAAGTTTTAGAATCGTATATTGAGAAAATTTGATAATTGCAGAAAACGTAACTTAAAATTCATTTAAGATTTGCATTTTGTAGCTCCAAATAAAGCATTAAATACCCTTTAAATTGTATAATAAATTAAAACGAACGCAACAGTTTATATATGAAAAAATACCATTCAGTTATCGGACGAAATTGTAATATTCATAGAAAATCGGTTAAGGTCCACTGTTTTAGAAATAAAAATTAAATTGATTAAAATAACTTTTAAATCAGCATTAAATCCCAAATTTTAGTATAGCATAAACATTAATATTAAAAATATACAATTTTATGGTCATTAACTTTTTATTTCACGGTTCGATAAAATTTACTAAAAACCTTTTTCAATTCTACGTGCTAAATTAGTTAAAATAAATTAAATTTAAATCAATTCATTTATATGATCATAATTTTGTGAAATGTTTATACACACAATGCTATTTTTTTTTTTTCAAATTTTAAAAATAGTTTTAAAGGAAAATTATGAAGTGTTAAAAGTTTTAAACATAGTTTGAATTTAATTTAAAGTGTGTACGAGACTATCGAAAACCCTTTGATAAACCAAAAACCTACAAAAACGAATTTATTTGTATTAGAATACATTAATATTGAAATGTATTTAATTTTTGATGGGATCCTAATTCTTATTTATTCCATTTAAAAAAAAAAAGAAAAAAAAGTTTATATATATATATATATATATATATATATATATATATATATAGTTCTTCGGGGAGGGGGGGAAGAGGTCTTTAAAAGAGAAACATAACTTTAAAAATATTCTTGCCTCTGTGGTCGCATTCCTCCGCAAAAGTTATTTATGAAAATATTCAAAATTTTACTAAATATATTACCTTTATCAGTGGGAATCATCGAAAATCTGGAAACAACAAGATAATTCACAAAAAAAAAAAAAAAAAGGAAAAAAGGAAAAATAATAAAAATAATTATGAAATTTCTGTTTAAATACTTACAAGTTTTTACAATTTGAGTTCCAAATGCAAAATGAACGGGATTTTCGAGTTATATATTAACAAACTGTGAACACTGTTTTCTAAAACCTTTATTTTAAACTAAAAATGATTTTTTTTTTCACATTTTGAAATAAGATCTCAAAACCTAACAAAAACCGTAAATTAATAACTGCAATTTTCAAAATGCAAAAGACATTTCAAATGAAATAAAGTGCTAACTATACGTATAACTTAACCCTTTATCTACTGACGGTACTTTAAAGTACCATTACTTTAAAAAGGGTATAAAATCGAATTTATGGAAGAAATGTTAAAGAAATTTATAAGAAGGGAACATATGTACCTCCCTTTAATCTCACTACAAAGCATGAAACGATACATATAGCCATTTTTGTTCCATAAGGGATTTTATGGAGAGCACTTGATATTTTTGCTTGATATTTTTCACGATCTTCATGTGTGTTATAATTAATTCCTATATTATTTCAAGAATATTACACTAATCTTAGAAATAATATGAGGAACATAAAGAGTAAATATTTCTCTACACTTTTTTTACGTCGAAATAATTTTTTCGTCCTCTATGTACCAGTGGTACACTAAAGTACGATCACACAAAATTCTCATTAATTATTATGATGAGGTGATATGCATAATTTTTAACATATATATCTTAAAGTAATGCACTTTAGTAACTAAAAGTATATGTTTAAAACACAATTTTTGTCTGTATCATAATGCAGTAGATAAAGGGTTTTAAACGTATCAGACATAAACATTTGTTGATTATACGATACAAATCACATTTAATTAGTGATATTAAATACTTTCAACCATAAATCACTTCGGTCTCTTATAGAAGCTAACATAAAAAGTAATCAACTATTTCACCTGATAATTTTAAAGTTACTCACTATTTCTATATTGGGTAAATTGCTTAGCAAGCAATTTTCTAATTTATTAAGAGTACTTGCATTTGACAAGGTGGTATGATGCTCGACAAATCGTAAAGTGTCTTTGGTTTTTTTGCACCAAATATTCTAAAGTATTTTATTTTACAGATTAAGTAGTAGGATTCCGCCGATAAATTTGACTGATCTTATATTGAAATTGTGTCAGTCGAATTTAATTTTAGAATTATCCGAGTATGAGCTTTAAGGAGACTTTCCTTGTTACTCATTCAGTTTCACTGTCTACAATATCATTTTATATTAACAATTTAACTACACCAACAGTTTTTTAGCATAAAATATTGACATAAAATCACAGTTAAACAAATATTTAAATACAAATATCATTAATTTCTATTCATATATAAGCTAAACAGTATAGAATACACATATTTATATTTTACAGAATTTAAGGAGTGAGTAGATAAACAAAATATCTTTTGTACAATAAATGATATCAAAAGTTTAATTCGTTAACGCCCGAATTAATTTTGCAAAATATTATTAGCTGATTATTTCACTTCTAAATTAATACAGACAACTGGTAGTAAAATATATTAATTTAACAATTCTTCTGATAGTTTTAAATTTAAAGCCTATCCTCATCTATTGACGTTTAGTGTTTTAGCAAGAAAACGTCGACATAGAAAAACTTTGAGATAACAGATTAATTCCCTATTATATGTTGACAATGATCTCGAAATTAAGTATTTTAATATATATTATTATTCAACTTGATTTAACTTAGTATACCTGCGTAAAATGCAAATATATGTGCGCGAATGAAAAATCATAAAATATCTATACAAATTACGAAATAATAATTAATATAAGGCACATAAAACTATCAGGGATCATTCAGAGTGACGTTATAAACTGTCACTAAAAAGCAGAAATTATTCCAAGAAGTCGTTGTGACTGTATGTCTGTAATGCTATTTTTATCTGGCTAGATGAAATCCAGTGACACTTGTCAGAGTCTTAGGCCTGTACCCAACCTAAATTTACATTCATCGAACATTTCAAAATTTAGCTTAGGTTTAGTCATTGGAAAAAACGCTTGCGCATTTGTAATAAGATTTTTATTAGTAAAGCGCCTTGACTGCAAAACAAATTGCGATATTTTTACTTCAGAATATTTTCTTTATATGAATGGAAGGGGTGGGAGTATATAAAACATTTTTTCTCTCGACCAGGTATCACGTGAAATAGACTGAACGGAACTTCACGTGTCATCACTGGGTTTCAATACATTTTTATGGCGGAAATGGCAATTGACGTGCCGCTCAAGTGTAATTTTTTTTTTCCGGCACTGTACTGTAAGAAAGTTAACCAGTA
The DNA here is from genome assembly GCA_963930645.1 of Salticus scenicus. Classification (NCBI taxonomy): domain Eukaryota; kingdom Metazoa; phylum Arthropoda; class Arachnida; order Araneae; family Salticidae; genus Salticus; species Salticus scenicus. The sequence goes on from OZ005654.1 coordinate 324,792,810, forward strand.
ATGTTTATAAAGTTCGGTTTCTATATCATTATAAAATAAAAAGTAATTTATTAACTACATTGGAGAATTAATAATTTAAGACCATAACAAACCTTTCCGCTATTTTTCCCTATACCATTTCACACAGTGTTATGAATAAAATGTGGTTTCACATCTCAAATATTTTTATTAATTATTGAGTTACAGCGTTTTTTACAGACCTATAGACGACATCTTAAGAAATGTATTCTATTTTCAGTTTTTTTTTATGAAGTTCCTTTGAACGTACTTGCAATAACTTTTTTTCTTTTTTCCGTGGGCTGCAGGTTGTGAACCACAAGTCTATAAGTCATTCATATATTTTCTTTTATCACTATTTTATAATAAATAAATAAATAAATAAAATTAACAATTAAAATTTCAAGGTAATTAATTTTTTCCTCGATAAATTTTCAGAATCTCAAACAAATTATAGTTCATAATTTTAAGTTATATAATAATTATTACCGCTTCAAACAAGTTTTAAGATTATTAAGCATTATATTGATAATCATACACAAGAATTCAATAAGCAATCATACTAAATACATCAGTTCACTTAATTTATAATGCAAGAAAAAATTAATGTAACGTTGCTAAGTCACATTTCCTTTATTAAATTTGAAAAAAATCGATATTTTAATTATATTTAGAATAGAAAATACTGCATGTGTTAGTTTAACAAATAACAGGCAGATGTTAAGGCAACAGATTTGAATTATCTTTTTCTTTATTAAACGTATAAGAAAAATCAATATTTTAAATGAATTATCAATAGAAAAATGTAATTTAAAATGCAAGAATATTATTAAATGTTAAACAAAAAAGTGACACTGTTCGTAAAATTAGTAATATCTAAGTTTTAAGGTGAACTACGTTATTTTGTTTTATTTTTTCATTTCAAATAGAATGCTAATGAAGTCGATAAAACGCAAAAGATAAAAAATGAATTAATGGTTATAGCATTCATATCAACGAATATTTGAAGTTTATCGATAAATTCGCATTTGTACTAAATTTTAAGAAATAGTGTTGAGTATCATGATGTTTCATTGCTTCTTCTTTTTTCAAAAAAAAGAAAAAGAAAAAGAAAATAAAAACAGATATTGTTTGATGAAATACAATGTGTATTAAAATGGCGTAAAGCATTGTGATAAAGATGTTGATACATACATATACATATACATACATATATATATATATATATATATATATATATATATATATATATATATATATATATATACGAAAGAAAGAAAGTTTTCCTCATCGTTGGAAAGTGTTAAAAAAGGGAAAGAGAGAGAGAGCTTTTTATCTTTTTCTGTCATATATTTTTAGTATCTGTAAATAAATATTTTTATAATCATATTTTTACTTGTTGCTAAACGATATAAATATAACCCCATTTGTTTCTTAAGTAAAAAATCAAATACAAAGTAAATTATAGAATGTATATATTTTATTTTGAAGACTATAAAATATGAAATTTTATGTACTTTACCATGTGTAATTTCGACGGTGTACATCTAGACACAAAATATAATTTAAGCAAAGAGAGTATTTTTTTTTTTTTTAACTTTAAATAAGTAATATAAAGCAAGAAAATTCAACGATTTTTGATGAAAACCTTTTTTTTTAAATAAATAAGTTTTTTACATATTTTGATATTAGTCTCGTTTAAATTGTTATCTTTTAATGTTTTGTATTCTGTTTTTATGTTCAGTATAGCTTTCGTATTTAATAACTTTAGATACACATGTCTCTAAATTTATTCCATATTGTTAAATGTTAATAAAAAAATAAATATTAAAACATGTTTCATTGTATATAGCAAAAATATTTTATTTACTCATATGCAGCTAATAACAATAAAGACATTTCTTTTATTCGGTACTCCTATTTTGAACTGTCTTTAACAATTCAGACCCATTTGTTAAATATTATTTAAAAAATTTCTTCTTTGAATAGAAACTTTCATCATTTTTGTTACGATTTCGCCTGAAATATCAGAAATTGCTTGAGATGTGAAAGATGTCACATACGAGTTGTATCATTGTATCTTTTTCAATTATTATTAGACTCGTATTTTAATCGAGCATTCAATATTTTGTTAAATAAACTTACAAATGATATATACTCTTGTAAAAATTTAATTATTTAATAAAAAATATGTTAAAAAAACACTAACCATACATAAAATGAGTGTGTTTGTAATGCCTATATTATAACTTGTGGAATATACTTTTTAAGATCAACTGAGGTTTTATGAAATTTAAGCTTTTACGTTTCTGTCGAGTAAGTTTTCATTAATGTATATGCGAATTAATCAATTGCATATTCGCTAGCGTGGTGTTTATTTTATACTTTTTTTTTTTTTATGCATTTGCAATTGTTTGTATTTTCTTTATTTCATTTCTTTATTATTATTATTGTTATTATGTTATTATGTATATTGATTTATTTTAGTCTCAAAATATCTACGCCCTTTAGACTCGTCGAGGTTCATTTTACTTTCACTGATGTCAATTTTAGTTCATTTTACTCACCTTTAAATGTTTTCGGATCCTGATGCTGGTACACGTTGTATGCACAACGGAGCAAGATTGTTGCTTGTATAAAAGCACTAATCAACATTTTCTCACACAGTTTCTCAATGACAAAGTACGCTCATTTAAATTCAACTTAACCGACTGATTAGCGAGTGAATCATTTCTTTTTACTGCCGTATCACACGAGAAATGTCGTCTAACATTTTACACAGCACAACATGATAAGCTTTTCTAAAAGACAATCAACAAATATGACTACTCGCTGGCCTAGAATCCTCCGCATACGCTATTCTGTTGTGATGTGGAAAATGTTGTGCAAAAATCTCTCATGGGACGCAGCCATATTAAGTCTTGTGCAATTTATAGAGATGGAAACAAATATATTATATACTCTATAAAAAAAAAGTGACACACCAAGAAGGAGCAATGCAAACTGGACACAAATTTACATACATACAAGTTTTGATGGAATGAAGCACCAATTCATCATTATCGTCACTCCTACGTGCAACTGGTAATTCAGTGACTTCAAATACACTTAATAAGCGGCTCAGTGGGGTTGCGTTCTCTCCCCGGATTTCTCTTTCACTGAGGACGTTTGGAGCATCATAAAAAGTGTCCTACAACCAACTCGGGATTTTATCAATCTAACACAACAATTGGACAGAATTTCGCACGATACTTCACAGGAGCACATCTGCCAACTCTATCAATTAATACCAAGCCGAATAACTGCGTACATACAGGCCAGATGTGGACCAACGCGTTATTGACTTGTTTACTTTGCGAGGCCCTTTCTCTTGATTAAATCATTCAAATTTTCTGAAACTGTACGTTTTTCTCCACATGTACATCACATCTACAAATTTTTATCCCATTCGGACCACCCATTCCCCCCCCCCCCATCTACAAATTTTCGTCCCGACTTTATTCTTGGTGCGTCGTTTTCTTGTTATAGAGTGTATATTATACAAATACACCATATATGTCGTTTATATTAAATAATGTTTCAAAGGAAAACAAGTTTAGTCTACAAAAATTGAACTTGACAAATTCATGCAATGGAAATATCCATAAAAAGATTGCTACAATATATTGAAAAACATATTGCTGAAAAAAAAGAGAACGATTGAAACAAAACGAAAACAAAATTTGCATGATTGTAATAAAAATAATGATGAATATCTAATGTCAGACTATTATAAAGAAAAGCAATCAAATAACTTTATGCATCATAACACCATTATTATTTCTAAATGCATCATTTTATTAACGTGTGAAGCGCTTAATAAGCCCATTGAATTCAAAGTAATTTTGTAATTTAAATTAGACATGAAAGTTTTTTTTTTTTCATAATTACTGAAATTATCATCTAAAACCAGATCTAAAATAATCATTGCTTTCGTGCAAAATCAAAATTTAAATTATTAATCATAACTAATTCTAATTTTGGTCACAAAACCAAAATTTGGCACATATATAGGCAAAACACATTTATTTAAAATTAAGCGATTTAAGGATTTGCAGGATTTTTCTCTTACGGTATGTCGAAAAACATCTTTGCATTATACTATATATATATATATATATATAACCTGGTTAGTTATTTAAACATTTACTATACAAAAATGAGATAATACTGTGTTTTAAACGCGTAACGTAGTTGAACATTAAAAGCATAACTATAAATGCGTAACATATTTCGGTGCATTTCAGCATGCTGACATGATAGTTTTCGTGCATTTTATCGTGTACAACTTTTTGAGTTCACACGATACATGCTTGGGGTTTTATGTAAGTAGCTCAATTCATTCGGCTACTAAATTATGCAAATTAAATTTCGCTCAATCTTACCCATGCGTAGATAAAAATTATTTAGTAAAAATACTCTCATATTTTATTAAATATTTAATATTTTTTCATTTTGATTACAGCATTCTATGTCTAATATTGCATTTCAAACTTCCTGAAAATGGCGTTGCACTGGGTTTAATACCTTGCGTGTTATAGCTAAAATTTTTTTTTTTTTTTTTTTATTTATTTTTTTTTTTTTTTGCATTATTATTATTATTATTATTTTTTTTTTTTTTAAGAAACCTTTATAGCTTCCTGATTACAGGCGATAGAGACATAAAAATTTATACAGATGATAAGACAGAGCCCTATAATCATACGGTACAGCCAGATTGCATTTCAAACATCACTTTTTACAGGGCGATGCCAATTCCTTTCATTTTCCTTTAACTTTTGATTGGTCTCCTTTTGAGATTTAGGGCAAAATTTTCACTGACATTTATTAGACGTAATATATTCTTATCACTCCTGAAGTTTCAAGATGATTTGTTTAGTACCTTTTGAGGTATTTCAAAAAACGTTTGAAATCGAAAGTGTCCGGTCATTTATGGAAAGGTAGTGTAATTATTTATGAATTTCCTTAGAATATTCCATAATATACAAAAATGAATCTAAACGTTTATTTAAATAAATAAATAATAATAATAATAATAAAAATAAGTTTTTATTTATTTTCTCAGGTAAAATATTATTTTTGATAATTCCGAAAATTACGCTAAATTTTAAATCGGCCTACATTTTGAAATTGAGTGTATTAGATAAAAAAAAGAAATACTTTACTTGGAAAAAGTAAATTGAATCAATGATATTTTGTACTTTCGATTACAAGATCTTCTTTAGTCGTTTACCTAATCGATATTATCTAGCATCAGAGATAGTCAACAATACAAATGACCAAATGAATGCAATTTCGACAGAGTGTTGACGCTCAAAACAGTTTACTCTGAAAATAAATACGTTTCTACGGCGAAATTTTCCGCCATTCGAGTTATGTAAACTCATTAACTTCAAAGTATCATAATAGTTTCATTTAAGAAGTTTGTTTCTTTTGTAAGGAAATCATGTAAGGAAATTGTTTTATATTGTATTTAGACTATTAATAAAAATAATATACGAAATTTAAAGGCGAGTGTGTTTTTGCTATAACTGATTTGCAAATAAATATTTATTGATTTAAATTTAAATTTATATATCTATTTAACACCATATTTATATATAATGACTAGAATAAAAATAGAGATTGAATAGTTTCTTTTTGAAATTTAAAAGAAATATTTTCATATATTAGTTTTATATATATAACTAATTTATGAAAAACGTTTCGTCTAAATTTCAAAAGGAAACTATTTATTTTCTGTTTATATTCATACCAATATATATAAATATTGTGTTTTTAGAAAAAATACTTCTGCTCTAAATAACACCATATTTTCTGTTTACTTAAAATAAATAAATTGCTTATATATTATTTACTTGTTATACATGCATGTTATGAAATGGAGGCAAAAGAAATTTTATAACTTTTTTTTTTTAATTTAATTTTAACTTAACCCATTTAAGCATAAATTATTTTTTTCTTTTTAAAATTTCAGCTAGTCGCTGCACGTGCCCTCAATGAAGTTAAAAAAGTGAAAATACGGATTTGGAAAAGTTATAATCCTCCGCAATTTTGCATTGGAGAAAAACAAAATGTAGAACACACGCATACACACACATAAAGGAAAAAAATCTCTAATACAAATACAGAAATACATTAAAAATAATTAGGGTTAAATAAACATCGTTAAATATAAACGAATAAAGTCATGGGAAATTTTAGCACTGAAACTTTTTCACTAGTATCATTGCTGTGTTCTGCTTATACAATAGGTAAACGGATGTTATATGAAAAGAAACCACAAAAACATAGACAATTCTGGAATACAAAAGAAAGTTTTATTTAATTTCGTCAATAGTGTAAGTAAATTATTCTAAAATTAAAACAAATGGTAAAATGTTAAAAATGTATAATTATTTCAGAGTAATATTGACCATACCGAATAAACTCTCTTAGTTTTTATTAAAAATATGAGCACATTTGTTAAATTAATGAAAATGTATGTTACTAAGTTGTTATCAGCTTCATTTTAAATACTGTTGCTGCATAAATCCATATAAATAGTTTCATACCTAGAAAGTTTATCTATTTCAATAAATGTTTGCATGAGTAAATTTGCTAAATGAATACAAACTGTAAATTAATAGTAAAATTACTGTAGATCTATTCGATATTTGTCGAATACTATCTGGAAATCTACCACATTTAAAATTTGTATACATAAAATTACTGAGATGAAATTCAGAAAGAATATTTTTCTTAAATTAGATTAAAAAATGATTAAGACGGATGTACAATAATTGCAGAATGTGAATATTTGTACTCCCTTTCCGTTAAAATGACGAGTATATCTCGCCATTAGTTTTTCATATCATACAGCAAAATGAAGAGCTACACTTGTCATGTGACTAAAGTCACTGTTGAATATGATAATAAATTTGGGTTAAAATTTCTAGTGTACTAAATTCGGCTGCACGTTTATTACTTTTGTTGACAGAATTTATAATGCAGAATGTTGACAGTAAAGCAATTTATGGGAGTACCTGGCTAGGTTGAAAGTGAAAAGTTGGAGACATTTTCCAATATATATTTCTGCAACTCAGAATAAAATAATACCCACTAAAAGATGACAAGTTTGCTAAAAGAATAAAATGAGTATGGCATATTGCCTATCATTAGAATAGTTTGACACAAGTAACAGCCAAATTGTTGCTGATTAGTGGGATTTAATTCTTACAAATAATTAGTGTGAGCATCGGTCCAGTCAGTATAAGTTTACACTAAAGGAAAAAGGTGTTATGATATAAACACCGTGATGAATAAGAGTAGTGCTGACATTGAAGATCGCGGTAATTTGAGGGATCCTGACGAATCAGAAGAAATAAGTATACGTTTACCTGATATTGATAATGAAATTGATGATGATGAGAGTGAAAATGAATTATTACTAAGTAGACAAAAACGTGTTAAACGTCTAATAAGTGATTCTAGTGAATGAACTGGAGTCATAGACGTATCATTAGAAGAATCGACTTGGAAGGAAATATATGGTGTGACAGAAGTAAAGAAATTTATGGGAGTACCTGGCTAGGTTGAAAATGAAAAGATAGAGATATTTTCCAGAATATATTCCTGCAACTCAGAATAAAAGAATTCCCACTAAGAGATGACGAGTTTGCTAAAAGAATAAAATGAGAAGTGAGATTCTCTGGAAGTATAAATATTGTAAGATTCCTTTACATCGACCAGAATGTTTCGTAAAGCATCACACGCTTGAGGACTATTAATTATTGCTTATTTTTATTTTTTATTTTTTATTTTTTAAATATTAACGTTTTTGATATTCTAAAAGGAATTAGAATTGTATCCATATAAATAATAGAATTTTAATTAACTATATGTAATAATTTAAAATGGAATAAATCTGTTTAAATAAAAATTAAATAGTTATTTCGTGCACAACTTTTCATCATTGAATTTTACCGTAAGGATTAAAGATGTAAACACTATTTGAGACACATTGCTACATTTATTAATAATTTAAATAGAACCACACACAAAAGATAATACCAAATAGTAAAGAAGGTCTACAAATAATAGTTAGTGAGAGGAAGCTGGTGTAGATAATTAAGAAGTTCAGACTTATTTTGGCATATGTGGCATGATCCTCAAATATGCCTCTTTAGTATATTAAGAACATGAGGAATAACAATAACTACTAAGGAAAAATAAGATAATTATGTATAACAGGCAACCTTTTAGTGTTAGTTTTCACCTTGTATTACAAATTTAGGCGGACCAAGCTGAGTACTTCAACAAAATAATAAATTCATTGAGCATTCATCCCATCTTGACAATGATTATCTGCTATTTTTTTTTTTTTTTTTAATCTTTATTTAAGTTTTTTTTGTAATGCTATTATAAATATGCAAATTTCATTAAACATTTCAAGGAAAATCTCGTTTCTGTTGGTTGCAAGACTGCTACAATCAGTAATTTATCATTATATACACATCTAAGTAATTAAAACAGAATAATACATCCAAGGACCGTTCAAGTCATCAGAACAAAGAATGTGTGCTATTTACATTTCATTTTTTTTTAATATAATGTTTATCTTAATCACGACACAATAAATATTTTAAATAACAATGTAAAAATAATTGCAAAAGAGATTATCCTATACATACATGATGTATATAATCAAAAACGTAAATTTCTATTAAAACAATAATTAAAATGTTTATTAATAGCATTTTTATCTAAGTATTTAAAGGTTTATTATTATAAAGATATTAGAAAGTTTGCTGTTTTATCTAAATTGTGAGCGCATAAATCTCAGATTTACACGTACATATGTTAACTGCGGGAAAAATTTAATACATATGTAATTTTGTCTCAAACCTATATTAGTTCTAGTATGTCTTAAAAAATAAATTATATTTACTGAAATGTAAAAAATATGGTTTTAAGTTCAATTAGAATCTCCATTCAGTGGAATTCTAATGAAATTTGAAAATTTAAAATTTCTAAAATAAACGCGATCGGACATGGAACTGATGCGTCTGCGCAAAAGAAATTTGGAACACAATAAATATTGTCTTACTCAAAACGGTGACGTAAAATATATTTCATCATTCTCTACTACGACACTATACTGCTGAAATTTCCCGTAGTTTTTATGGAATTTGTCTGCAGTTAAATTTCTGCAGATTTCCTAAATAGTTAGTATTTCCTTAATTATGTAAAATGAATAAACCACCAGCAATAACCATTAAACATACAATGGTAATAAGAAAAACTGAATTTGAGTGGATTTGAGTCGGCGTTAACTGATGAAAAACTGCATTTTCGGATGATGAAGGTTATATTCTTGATTGATCATATGGTTTTAACTAAGGTGAATAGTTGTAATTGATGACGAAAATCATTTAATAGCTATGGCTAATGTTATGATCATCAACAAAATATTTACAAATATAAAACGTGAAACTACGCAGTTGTTGCAAATTAAAGTAATTATCTGTTTTCTTCTTTGTTAAATAACTTTCAAACAAACGAACATGGGAACGTAACATTTAGATGGCATGTCCAATATCAAATCAATAATCGAATTTTATAAAATTTTAATGTAAGCAATATATCTTAAATTGAGGTTTTCTGATTGTATGATCAAGATGCGTTCTACAAAAAGTATCCAAATTGACCATTTCGACAAAAAAGAATTATTCGCTATTTGAAGAATTATATAACGGATAGAGAGTGAACATTTTTTAAATTATCACTCTGCTGTATTCTTCTTGGCATCTGTGTGCATCTTCTTAGCATTTTCTTGTGTGCAGTTACATCAGTTTTACCCTTTCCCTTTTCATAGGAATATGAATTAGTTTAAAACAATGTTCAGGGCTGCCACATGTGATTATCTTTTTTTAATATTATTTTCGTACCACTATTTCCAAGTAAAACGATTTATAATATAATTATACCGGTAAAGATGCTTCTTACGTACATAAATATATTATAAATGTTATTTTATGAGAATTTAATAAAAATGTCGCCTGCGGCAGTCCTGAATATTTTCAAATTGGTGTACCATGCTGGGACATAGTTGTACTTTTAAGTATCTAGAAACCGTCAAGTTTTGACGGGTGCCTTATAATATTTGGAATTAAGAAATATAAATTTATTTGTTAATGTTAATTTATCCGCTGTGTTTATGTTTATTGATATATAATATCATAATATTATTACTAAATAAACTATTTTAGAAATATTTTAGTAATAAATTAACTTTTTTGAATTTTTAAGTAATATAATATTGTTTAAGTATTATATATATTAACAAACCCGAGAAGAACGCAAGAAGGTTTGATAAGAGCGAAAAAGATTGATATGAAACTGCAACTAATTAGTCATCAATTAATTATACCCACCAACTATTTTAAATTTTCACCATTTAAATTTATTCTATTTAAGTTAGAATATTTTATTATCGTGATTAATGCATGTTTCAATTAACAGCAAGGTAGGCTATAATTAAAGCAAAATGAGAAACTTTCAGTCCATGAATAAATAGTTTTAGAAGGATTAATACAAGCTTCATTAAAATTTTGCTTGTTCTGATAAATGATATGCTTACGATTAGCTTTAATAAAGACCTGTAAATAATGTTGTGTTAGTTCAAAATAAGTGTTAAATGCAGTTTTGCCTGTAGACTTTATTCTAGAGAAAAATTCAAAGGAAATAAATATCTCTGATTAGGCGACTTCAATCGCCGCTTAATTAATCGGCTGTTATGAGTCCCATATAACATTAAAAAAAATGTGATAAAGAAAAATTTTGAAACGATATATAACAAAAGTTTAAAAGATAAAAAGAAGAAACGAAATATTATTAGAAGAAATAATTTAAAGAACATTAAAAGCTTAAAAGGTTAAAGTTTAAAATATTCTTAAAAAGATTTCTAATTGAATTTCATCCTTAAATAATATATTTAATTACAATCGAGGAATCATGTAATTTTTATCATCTTTGGTAATTTTGTATTATAGTTCTTAATGAAATATAGCATACGTTATTTTAAATAGGGATTCAAATTTTTGAAATTTTACAATTTACAAAATATCCGTCAAAATATATTTTTGTATTGAAGTGATTAATTTATAATTTGAGAAATCACTTTTGTTTGAAATAAAATATTGCAGTCCTTAGAAATGTAATAATGTGCAGTTGAATAAAATTTTTTCATTGGATGTTAAAATTATACTGTATCCCAAATAACTGCATTATTTTGATAGTTTAGCAAGGGTAGTTCTGAATAATTTTCGTATGTTTAATAAGGCAGTGTTACGTAATCTGAAAAGGCCATTAATGGTTACTGATGTATGGGATTATCTCTCATTCGATAATGGATCAAGAATATGGTCTGTTAAATTATTGCAATCATCACACATTTAAATTTACCCAATAAAGCATACAGCTGGTTATAAGTTTAATAACCTTTACATGTAAATCCAGAGGATAATTATACAACACTATGTATGATCAATGATATAAGACAAAATAACATTTTATTTTTGAATAACGTTTTGTACCGAATATTCTAGATTGCATTATAATTAAAAATGGTTTAAAATGTGGAAAAAAAATATTTTTCTGGTTTAAGGATAGAAATTATATTTGTATTTATTATTATTATTATTGTTATTATTATTTTTTGGGTGTACCTTATGATTTAATTTTATTTACCTGTGTGTGCGTGATAGTTATTTCTTACAATACATATTTATAAAACTGTTTCAAAACATTTTTGGAACAAAGAAATACCAAACTCTTTATTCAAGCAGTATCTAAATCGATGATTTCTACACGAAAAGTATTATTCATTTTTGAAAGAATTTTATTATAGTTAAAGAGTGTTATTTAAAAAAAAAAATCACTCTGCTGTATTCTTCTTAGCATCTGTGTGCATCTTCTTAGCATCTTCTTGTGGGCAGTTACATCAGTTTTATCCTCTCCCTTTTTATAGGAATAGGCATTAGTTTAAAACAATGTTCAGGGCTGTCAACATAAAATATTTGTTCTCTCCCTATAGTTGAGTTTTAAATATGTCAGGAAGAAAAGACTTAAGCACAAATACTTACAGACATGTTACAGTGAAGAAGTATCTGCTCATTTAAAAATAAAATTAAGCAAAAAATGCTAATATATAAATATAAAGATATTTTACGTACTTTCGTAAATTTCTACTAATATATTATTTTACAATAAATACTTAAAGAGATTTCTAAATTAATTTTATCGTTAAATAATATTATTAATTACAATCGCGGAATCATATAATTTTTATCATCATCAGTAGTTCTACATAGTTTTTTTATTAAATATAACATGTGTTATTTTAAATACGGATTCAAATATTTGAAATTTTCCAATTTACAAAATATCCGTCAAAATATATTTTTGTATTTATGTATTTAATTTATAATTTGAGAAATCACATTTGTATGAAATAAAATGTTGCAGTCTTTAGAAATGTAACAATATGCATATAAATAAAACTTTTTTTTTTTTCAATTTTTTTTTTTAAATTAGACTGTATCCCAAATAACTGCATTATTTTGATAGCTCAGCAAGGGTAGTTCTGAATAATTTTCATATGTTTAATTAGGCAGTGTCACGGAATCTGAAAAGGCCATTAATGGTCACTGATATATGGGATTATCTCTCAGGCGATAATGGATCAAGAAAGCATTCTGCTAAATTATTGCAATCATCACACATTTGAATGCACCCCATAAAGTATATAGCTGATTATCACAGTAATAACCTGGACATGTAAATCCAGAGAGTAATTATACAACACTAAGTATGATCAATGATATAATAAGACTAAATAACATTTTAATTTTGAATAACGTTTTGTACCTAATATTCCAAATTATACTATAATAAAAAATGGTCTGAAATGAGAGGGGAAAAAAAGAAGGCCCTGTTAGAGAAATTCACTTTTTTCATATTTAAGATTAGAAAATATATTTGTAATCAAATATGTTTCTTGTGTAATTTATGATTTAATTCTAATTACATGTGTGTGTGTGGAAGTTATATTTTATAATACATATTTATAAACCTGTTTCAAAATATTTCTAGGAAGGAAAAATATCAAATTCTGTAAATTTAAACTGATAAAAGAAAGGAAAATTTCATGTAAAAAGAAATTTATTTTAACATTTCCCTTTGCATAGGGAACACCGCGGTTAGATGTAATAAGGGTCTAATTAGCATTATGTTTCTGTATTCTGCAATAGTGAAGATAGAACACTGCCATTTCACTTGTAAGGAGTGCATGTATAGATGCACCATCCACCGTAAGTCCGTCTGATTGAAAAAGTCCTGAAGGAAAAAATCTCTGATTCAACATTTTTCTGACTGGTAAGTAAATTTTTAAATCATATATATATATATATATATATTTATCTGGTGAATCTATAGATGAAATTGTGGAGCTGCTTATGGCGGTTATCGAAAGAGTGGTTAAATGTGGCTGTATGCATGTATCAGAATCTTCTGCTAATGATGTTTGAGATTCTGTGGTATCCGTCTGATGATACGAAAGTTTGTGGAGCTACTTGGTATAGGTATAACATAGCTATGGCATACCTCGACTTTCCTTAATGATAGTTCAAAGACTGAAGAACTTTTCCAATATGAAGAATTTTTACCCTCAGCCTCCTTCAAAAATGATGGTGAGTGTTTTTATTCACCAGTTCCTACGAAACCCGGTGAACATGAAAAATATGATAATAGGTCACGTAAAGCAATACTAACGAAAATGTCTTTACTAAATCAATTATTGATTTACAGGATACTCCTGATCCTTACAACATCTTATTGTTCATAGATGTAAGCAGAAATTTTTGGACAAATGTGGAAATAAGAATAAAATAGTTTTTGTAAAAAGAATGTTTTTCCTTTAAAATTTCTGTGCGCTCCTTAAATATCTGAATCCATATTATGGTATGTCAACTACCCCGTATGCGGGGGGGGGGGGGGAGGGGTTAGTTTGGCATAGTCACAAGATTCTAGGATTTTTTTTTTTTTTTTTTTTTTTTTTTGGGGGGGGGGAGGGATTTTTGAACAAGTATTTAATTGATAGGCTTCGATGATTTTGTATTTAAAGAATTAAGCTTTTCATTGCATTAATTATAATTTCTTTAAATGTTGCCCAAAAGTATGTATATATACATAAATAATAATAATAATTAAAAATAAATGTATGCTAAATAGCCCAGGTCTTCCATGAATATTCATTTAAATTGGCAATTATTTTCTATAGAAAGATAGTAGGTAATATGAATATTCCAAATATATATATATATATAATGCAGATAAAATTTTTGGAAAACATAAAAGAAATTGTTATATTATTATTTTGTATAAACTTAAGTATGTCAAAAAATAATTTATCAAATTATCACATTTTGCTCGAAGAAATTTTTTTAAGGCGCATGGAGCCTTTAGAGTAATTATCACAGTTTGAGGAGCCGTATTCTAATCCAAGCTTGTTTCGAATTGTATATTATTGATTAACATGTATTTCCAAGTAAAACAATTTATGATATATATATACCGGTAAATCTGCATATTACGTACATAAACATATTATAAATGTCACTTTATGAGCATTTAATAAAAAATTCGCCTGTGGCAGACCTCAATGTTTTCAAACTAGTGTACCACGCTGGGACATAGAATGTACATTTAAGAATCTAGAAGCCGTCAAGTTTTGACGGGTGCCCTATAATATTTGGACTTAAGAAATGTAAATTTATTTGTTTATATTAATTTATCCACTGTTTTTATGTTTATTGATACATAATATCTAAATTTTAGTACTAAATAAACTATTTTAGTTGTATTTAACTAGTAAATTAACTTTTTTGAATTTTTATGAAATATAGTATTGTTTACGTATAAAATATAATAACAAACCCGAGTAGAACGAAAATAAAAATGATAAGAACGTAAAAAAGTGTTGTCCAGATGCAACTAATTAGTCATCACTTATTTATACCCACCACCTATTTTAAATTTTCATCATTTAAACTTATTCTATTTAAGTTAGAATATTTTATTATTATAATTAATGCATGTTTTGATTAACGGTAAGGTAGGCTATAATTAAGGCAAAATTAGAAACTCTCAGTCCATGAATAAATAGTTTTAAAGGGATTTATACCAATTTCATTAAAATTTTGCTTGTTCTGAGAAATGATATGCATAGGGTTAGCTTTAATTAAAGCATGTAAGTAAAGTTGTATTAGTTAAAATTAAGTGTTCATATATTTTCATCTGCCATATCTGCTGAGGAGGGAAAATTAATCACTTTCCAACATTTCTCATAATACCAGCTATACAAAAATATATGTTCCTACAATACCATTTTCAGCGGCAAAGATAGAACAATGAATGGACATACGGAATCGACATACAATGGACATACAATGAATGGACCAATGGATCCATACGAGGATCCATTGGTTTTTACGGAGAATCAGGCTATGGATCCATACGTAAAATCACTGGTACGGAAGGAGTTAAAATCACGCAATGATGTTAAACGTTGTGAATTCTATTGAAGGCTCGTTGAATTTATATGGTTTCGGCAAATAATTGAAAGTAGTAAATGGAAATCTGTGAAAGTTGTGAAATTCGGATGTGTTAGCTGTATACCGAATTTTTTTGTAAAGATGGATTAAGGTAAAGCTTCCGAAACGACTTTACAGACCAGACTTTTCGCAGTGTACTCTCAATGCCCCGGTGACTTCTATGAGTTACTCCTAAGTGCATTGGAGGTATTTCCATTGGAAGAGAATCAAAATCAAACACATGATATTGGAATTCCGTTTCACATGATGATTTTACTAGTTTAAACCGACACGAATTACGCCAGATAAAACATACACTTATTTAAGTATAAGAAATAGTTAAAGATACAGCAGTGTGTAGCCGAATCCCCCTCCTCTTCTAAAAGAGTTTAAATAAGAAATTAGATTTATTTTCATTATTTTTTCATTATTTTTTCATACAATTATATCAATCAAAAGGAATCGTGAAAGGGAAGCTTAAAATATGGAACCCTTATACATTTCAACATATCATAGTCTAAAATTCTGTTTGGCTAATTGAAAAATAACCAAAAATTGAATATAGATATCATTATGCCCGATGCCAAATGTAAATTATGACATACAATTATTAATCTGGCCATATATATATATATATGTATATATATATATATATATATATATATATATATATATATTTTATTAAATACAGTATATATAGTAATAACACATTTTTAAATTAGGAATCAATAATTCAAATATCCAAGCATTAAATATTTTTGAGGGAAATTGAAATCTGATAATTAGAGTGTATTTCAGGTAAAGGATGGAATTAGAAAGTATTTTATTTATTTTATTTATTATTATTGGAAATTACGTTTAAAATAACAATGAATATAATGTTAAATATAGGCGATCTATAATTATAACCAATTTAATGTTTATATTAATAAAAATTTTAGATTTATTCAATACATTTGACTTATTATTATTAATCCTATAATTTGAGATGCACTACCACATAAAAAATATTTTAATGGTTTAAGAAATTTTTCTATCCAATTATTTATTCAATATAATCAAAATACTTTGCACCGTACTAACAGATTGTAGAAAGCAAAACACTTATCGCATACTAAACTACTTCACATGAAGACATTAGTAACTTATCTAAACGGGAGAGACGACAAACTTTTTTGTTATCAGTTCTTTTATGACAGTGGTTTTAATATTATTGCTTTGCGAGACCGTTTAGAACGTCCTGATTTATTTGTTACAAACAACGTTTTCTTATCAGGTGATCTATTTAAACGATCACATATTGCACAATAGCTTAAAAAGATTAAAATTATAACGAAAGTAAATACAGAAACATATATATATAAAGAATTATAATAGATATAAAGAATTTGAAAAATTCTCTTTTTATATAAGATTAATCAAAGTTTTAAAATAGTCAGTAATAAATGATACGGAGTGTCGTTGATAATAATAATAATGATTGAACGTAAAAATGTAAATTCATATTCATTGGCCATATTGGTTTCATTCCTTATTTTCACAAAAAGATCAAAGATATGTACGTTGTTTTCCCTTTTTAAGTAGATATTAGTTTATATATTACAATTTTGCAAAATAAAATTAGCACTGGTAGGTAGATAATCTCAAATCTAGAAAAATCTTGAAATCGAGATATTCAGATACCAATTGTATTTATGAAATAAATATTGAAATTTACAGTTAGAAGTTTCTGTAAAATATGCGGATTTTTAATTTTTAGTTTTCAGCAATTTTAAAGCATCAAAATTTATTTTCTTTAATTTTTTAAAATAGATAATAGAAAATAAAATGTTTATAAGAAGAATTTAGGTGTCTTTTTATACATGCCCATTTTATTATTATTATTACATATTTTTTTTTAATGGCTAGAATATGACGTAATTACAAAATTGATTGTAAATATTATATTTTGATATCCTTTATGATATAAACATATATGGATGACTTTGGAAGGAAGAAAATAATAAAACAAAAGAGATTAATAAAGCAGAAGGCGAACTATAAGAAAAGAAAAATAATTTATATATAAATGAATGTTTTAACAAGCACAATAAGAAATCTGTACATTTCGTACATTATTGATTATATTTAATACATTTTTCCGCAAATGTAAATATATAGTAGTCGTTTGTACTACAGCTTATTATTCAAATTTATTTTTCACATCTTAATATTATAAAGAATTTATTACAAAATCAATCTTTTTTTTTTCCAATTTTTTAAATCATGATTAATTAATAAAATATTAATAAAAAATATCTTAAAAAAATATCTTAAAAACTTAAATTTCTGTTGGGAAAAATATACCTAGAAACATTTTTAAACAACTGTCTTAAAATGATATTGTTGAAAAATATTAGGCTTTTTAAATAAATTAAACATGAATATATTCTGAAAAAAAAATATAAATAAATAAATAAAAACAAAAACAAAAAATATATTTATTGCATCCTTATATAACATATTTTTTTAAACTTGTAATATGATGTCATTTTATGAAGTTTTCTTGCAAAATTTACTGCCTTATCAATATAAGCATAAACTTTTGACATATTTGAATAATATCCTGACAAAAGTTCCATGTTCGTCAACTGTCTTTTGCGCTGAAAACAGTGCATCGAATCCAATGTATTGTGTTACTAATTCTGTTTTGCATGTTTGTTTCACTTTTGAATTTCTGACAGGGATATATTTGATGATAAATTAAAATTTACTGTAAATTATTTATCATTCCTGAATTTTTGAAAGGTATTTTAATACATACGTCTATGATGTTTAATTTTTATGTATATTTTTTAACTTAAATATAACTAAGCAATGCATCATATTTATTATATGAATTCTAGTATTTATTATTCGAGTTAATCAGTATTAAGGCAAAATTAATAAACATATATATTATATTTCTAAACTCTAAAGAAGAAAATCGAAATTGTGTTTTTACTTTTTAGGAAGAATTATTATAAAGGAGAAATCTATTGTCACAATCCATTAAGTGTGTAATAACCTATGAAACTAGACAATTGACACTGTTTTTCATTTAGCAGGACATTTCTTTTCTATGCCAGGTCTTAATTTCTCAATATCATAACAGTAAACCACTCACTGCAAGCAAATTTCTTATGTGGAGAACTGGGTTTTATAGAGGGAATCGAAACATAAGAAAGCCTTTGAAACAAGCTTCATTTTGTAATTTATTATATTATCGGAATTTCAGATTATTCAAATCATTTTCTGCGCTAAAAAAAAAGTATCAGTTATAGATTTTCACTGTATGAGAATGAAGTCTTTTATAATTATCTTAGACGTCTTAAAATAAGAGTGAAAATGCTTTTCTTGTCTAAGTATTTATTATAAAACTTGCACTTTTTTCAAAAAAAAAAAAAAAAAAAAAGCCCTATATGTATTTAAAATATTTTAATGCATAGCATAATCTGTTTACTAAATCCAGACACCATGTTTATAATTATAACTGTTGCTTTTCTGTTTAAGAAGGCGGCACAAATTTAGTAGCTAGCATTTGCATATATAATGATTAATGATTTCATAATATATTTTTATGTAGGTGTAGTTTATATAAATAACTTCATATGCTTCCTAAATTAATATCAAGTCATGATTTTAAATGTTGTTTTCCTATATTTATTTCTATTAATTAATTAACTAATGTATTTATTTTAAATAATACAGAATTTAAAGTTTTTTTTTTTTTTTTTTTTTTTTTTTTTTTTAATTCAGTGTATATAAAAATGTATTTATTTATTTTTGATAGTACAGAATTGAATGATTCATTCTATTTCAGTGTATATAAAAATGCATGTTTAAAATGCTTTGAAGTTTTCGCTAAATTTTAGCACCTGTTCTTCAAATAAAATAACATAGATTAAATGCTTTGAAAGAATTTATAGCCCCATAGCGGTTATCTCTTAAACATATTGAACCATTAATTTTCCTTTAATACTTTATTCTTCAAGGCAAATCTTTTATGATGGGTATGAAATAATTATAATGCATGAGTTTAATCATCCATTTGAGAGAAAAACTTTATTATTTGACGCATGGGATAAGAATATTACGAAGCTATATTTTATAATTTTCTAAAAGATATCACAAATGGACTATTTTAGTAAGGCCATAAATAAATTATACATACCAATTCTTTTAAATATAGCTCCAAATATTTTACTATTTTACGTATAAAAAAATTATGTCTGATAATGAATGTTTTTATTGTTTAACTTTTATCTCCTAATTAGGTAAAACCTATTTACTATATTTTAAAAATATGACTATGATTTAGCTTATATATATTCTAAAATTTATGAAATAAAAATAATTTTTTATAAAAAAATAGGAAATTCTAGAAATATATTTTGTCGGAAATAAAACAATCAAACAATCTTAAAGAAAATATCAAGTATTTGTCTGTGTATGTAGAAAAACCAATGTCAATGAAATTATTAAAAATTTTGTCTATATAAAATAAGAGATATATTTTTTTTTTTTTTTTGTTTAATCAAACTTTTAAACTGGTAGTTAAATCATAATTAAAAAGTAAAACTTGATTTTTTGATGTAAAATTAACTTGATATTTAACCATTACTTTTCCTAGTAAAGCATAACCAAAACATGGAAATATAGTTTAAAATTGCTGTAGAGAGCATTGTAGTTTTAAAATATTCTTATTTTCTAAAATATTTATCTTAATTTAAGCTATTAGCTACTTCTACTTTCAGTACTTCTCTAATTTACTAGCGGCTTGGTTCTAGTCGAAAGCGTCATGTCCATTCATTGCGTCTGCGGTTTGATCACGTTGGAGAATATAACATAACATTGTCCATGCACGTTCTTCTAATTTTTATATCTTTGGCAGAGAATAGAGTAGCTGTGTAGCAGAGAATATACTATTCATGGTCTAGTACTGCTCAAATTAGAAAAATCCTTCACAGGGAACGCACTTTCTAGTCTTTCTTAAGTCATCTATGCTGCCGGCGTCTTTCATTCATTTTATTTAATTTTAATTTTAATTTAACTTTAATTTAATTTAATTAAACAACATTAAATTAAAATTTAGGTAAACGCTGTTTACCTAATGAAATAAACTACATGAATCTCCACGTTTTGGGAATCTGGTTTTTTCTGATGAAGACGACATCATGCTTTACACATTCTTCTCTTGGGGAAATTTTTTACAGGGTATAAAGTAAAACTAAGTTGGAAGTTTTAAATACAACAAAAGTAAATGACGTACCATGATCACAGGAGTTGTAGAGTAAACAGGAGTCTACAAATTAAAAGTATAAAAATGAATAAAGTCAGATAATTAAAAAAACATTTTGTCAAATATCTTGAAATATTCTGCAGGAATTATCTTGAAACTTTGAGAATATAAAGAATATGTTATACCTCATATATTTCAGCTAAAGTTTTGTCCTGAAGAGGATAAAATGACCAGTAAAAAAATAAACAAAACCCAAAAAGTTTTGGATCATCCTATAGAGCTTGAAATGCGTTTCGCCTGTAGCATATGATTATAGGCTATTCTTCTAATTATTAGTATAAATTGATATGAAGCTACTACAAATATTCATTGAGATGTAACTATTTTTTAATTACAAAACATTTTTATTATAACACATAGGATAATAGTTTCCCCAGTGCAAAATCACGTTTACGAAACTTGGCATATTATATTAGACACAACATACTACAATCAAAATGCAAAAATGTTAAATATTTTATGAAATATGAGAATTTTTACAAATTAATTTTTGATTATATACACTCACAAAATTAAAAAAAAAAGTCCATTTGCATAATTTAATAGCCAAATATATTGAGATACTCATATGAAAGACTCAAACAACTATCGTGTAAATTCAAACATTTATGAGAGATAGAATGAACATGATCTCAGTTACTTACAAAATAAAAGCTAAACTATAAGGGGTTTTACTCACATTTTTATTTTGATCCAACCATTGCTCTATGATAATACAATATTCATTGATTTTAATTAAATATTCATTAAAACCACTATCATCTTCCTTTTTTTTTCTTTTTTTTTTTTTTTTTTTTGAGAATAACTGAAACGCTGTTCAATCTATAAGTTATAATTTTATGAATTTACACAGAATTTGTAAGGCATATTCATATAAGTAGCTCAATACTTTTAACAATTAAATTACATAAATAAAATTTCTTAAAACTTTGCGCATCCGCAGTTAAAAATTATTCAGTAAAAATGCTCATATTTTGTAAGATATTTAACATTTTCGCATTATAATTGCAGTATGATGTGTTTAATGTAGTATGCCAAGTTTCCTAAAATGACTTTGCTATGGGTTTTATACGTGTTATAATTAAAAAAGAAAAAGTTTTTTTTTTTTTTTTTTTTTAAGTCGATCTTTTTACTGAAACATATATTTAATAGTGTGGGTGAAATTTTTAAGCAAAAATTGATGCTGCTTACTATTATTATTTAAAAATATTTTAATATTCACAGCTGATGTTTAAAACAACTAATGTATCATGACTGTTTTTTTTTCCCACGAATATTCACGCAAAAAACAAATAAATAAAGCGAAAGAGAAAGTTAGAGAGAGTTAAATTATGTAAGTACCTTATTTTATTTTTATTGATACACCGTTCTCTAAAAATGATTATATCAGTTGAAAACGTAATTATATATACCGGGTACGTCAAAAAAAATTTGTACACACTTTGAACCGTCATAGAAACTGTATTCCTCGTGCTACATGGTTCAGTTTCCAACAAGATAGCGCCCCGTCGCATTATCACCGTGACGCACGAGCGTACCTGGATCAAAATTCGCCAGGGCAGTGTATAGGATGCAGGGGGCCAATCAAGTTTCCTCCACGCTCTCCAGAACTTACGCCGCTGGATTTCTTCTTATGGGGCACAGTAAAAGATGAGGTATACAAACGAAAACCAGGTAACCTAGACACACTTTAGAATGAGATTCAAGCGGTGTGCGCAGACATCCCATTGGAAACGTTGGTACGAAGTATGTAATCAGAGGTGACTCGTACTCAGCAATGTATTGATGCTGAAGGTCACCATTTTGAACAGTAATCACATTTGCATCAGAAAGTGCATTTATGTTTCAAATTGGACTTTAAGCTTTCCATTTCCAGCAATGAACCTTGTAGAACGGAACATAAATTTTCTATGACGGTTCAATGTGTGTGTGTACATTTTTTTGACGCACCCGGTATAACTATTAGCATAATTATTATTAGTATTTTAAGGATGCTAGCTTGAAATAAAATATATAGTCTTTTGATAGAATTTTGGAATTATTCTTTTGAATTTTCAAATTCGAATACATATTTATGATTGTTTTCTTATTTAGCCCTACAAATTTTTGAATGGGAAATACTTATTTTCTGTACACATTATTTGTGGGGAATATATTTTAGAGCTTGGAAATATTTTGATACAAGGTTTATGTCTCTAGATTTTTAAGGATATGTGATAAAAAAATTTTATAATTTGTTATTACATTTCCTTTCACAAATTTTTGTTTTACGAAATGTAAGTATTCCAACACTTGAAATGAGTAAAATATAAATAAGTAAAATAAATAGGCATCTTTAAATGAAATTCGAAGGTTAGAACTATACTAATAAAATAATAGAAAAATATCAGACCAAAAATACTATTTCATATTTGCCAACATTATACTTAATATTTTTATTTTTATTTTTAATACGCGCTCCTTTTTTCACACCACGTTACTATTAGAGTAATTTTCTTCACATGTAATTACGATTAAATAAGAAGACAAATACTCTGTCTAAAAGAAGACTGGTGTCGAATAATTGTGTAGGCTACTTTTACGGAATATTAATTAGAACATTGGCAGGTACACAATTCATCGTGCGTAAATTTACCACTAAAACAGAAACGCAATAACAAAATAATCATTATGTGACAACAAAGAAAAAAAAAAAAAACCTGAATTTTTATATGATTATAAAGGTATTCATTATTCTCATGGAGGAAAAAACATAATATAATATTTATTTAAAATTATATTTTAGCAGAAATGTTAGAAAAACATTAATTTGATTCTTTTATAATTTTCATTGGATAAATTGCTATTAAAACAATTTGTAATCTTTAAATAATAATGCCTATGGTATGCATTGGTAATAATGGTAATGCCTATCATAATGTTTCAAACGTCGCCATTGTAAAATATCTGGAAATAAAATTTGACTGAGATTTTCAACCTTACATTTTAAAAGATCTTTTGAAGATATATATATTTTAGGTAAAAATTAAACCAAATTCTGTCAAAAATAAACAATATTAAGGCGTGCTGTTTGATAGACCATATATTGGAATGCAAACACAATGTAATCTACTCTGACAAAGTAAATAGAAAACACATTTTAAAGCGTTAAAAAAAATCTTATTTTAGTAGTACTGCAATCATCTCGAATCTCTGAAGCTAAAATACGATCTTACATAAACTGCAAGGATTTGATATTTTCTTATCTCTATTACTGAAAGTTTGAAATGAACGTCCACAAGATATGTCTAAAATATCTCTAAAAATATATGTATTAAATATCTCTTATTGAATATGGTATTTATTTTTCGAAATATTACACATAATTTCTACTTTCTTCTACTAGATATAAGGAAATATTGTAATATTGATTTGCGAAACAGATTTTATATCTCAAGTAGCTCGAAAACGAATAGTCGTAGATTGTCAGAAATATGACTATCATAAAAACTAATTGTACACCTCCAACTTTGGTTTTGACAATAGTAACTTTTAGAGACATCTATGATTTTACATGATTTTTCCATTACGTCTGTAAGTGAGTCTGTATATGTGTATGTACCTCTATGTGTGCGCGTATAATTCTAAAACGGTTGGACGTAGAACGATGCAAATTTGTATGCAGTTTCATTATAACGTCTAGTGGTACACCTCTCTTTCAGGTTTTCTGCGACTTTCCATTTTAGAGATATTCAAGAAAAAATTATTCATAAAATCTAAAAATACAAAATTTTTGGCCATTATATATGATCTACCGTAATAGACATTTCAACAGAAGCTAATGATAGAGCCCGCAATGATATTTTTATGAAAATTGTTGATATTTTTGCATGTAAAATGTAATTTGTATATACATAAGCAAATTCTAGTCGATAGATGCACTTTATTTAATGAATAGTACGGAAATATAAAACTGTTCTTAGTACCTCCAATATTAATAGTCAAATAATACTTACAAAAAAAAAAAATCAGTTATTATATCCCAAACTCAGGTAAACATAATTAAGAAAAAACTATAGAATATGAATTTCGCTAATTTAGATACAATGATCAACCAATAACTGCAACAGGAAACTCCCTTTTTGTTGCAGTTAAAGATTTGAAACTTTCGAAATCTTAAAATACTACTTCTTGACAAATTTGTGTCCAAATTATCTTATTTGACGGCGAGTTGCAAAGTCTAACACAACTGCCCACCTTGGTAAAATTGGAAAAAAAAAGCCATTTATTTCCCTTTTTACTGTAAAATTGTACAAAATAATACTTAAAGAAGTAGGCAAATTCTAATCTATCATAATAAATAATGCTACTTTATGTTTTACACATTTGTAAGTGATTTATAGAGTTTTCGAGGATGTTAGCTTTGTACTAAAAAACAATTAATCATCTGAAAAATTGTAGAACTCAGTTCCTATTGATATTAGAACTATTAAACTTTATCAAATCTAAAATACATTTTTTTTTTTTTTTTTTTTTTTTTTTTTTGCGAAATTAAGTTGTCAAGTCTCCAACTAAAAGTCAAATTCAACTTTAAAAGTCTTTAGTTGTCAAGTCAACTAAAATATGTGTTAGGGACTGTGAAGATGAATCTTAACACTGGTTTTTTTTTTAGCTAGTTTCTTTCTCTTTTAAAAATTATTGTATTTCTAAATTATGCAAATCTTTTACTTTAAACTTTAATTCAGTTTTTTTTTTTTTTTTTTAGTTTCAGTTAATTTTGCCTTTTTATTCAGCTTTGTTTTTTATTTCATCTTTGACTCCGTTCAAAATTTTTCTATAAGTTCCCTGCCTGCCTAGCAACAATTGTAGATTGCAAAGCACCTGGCCAAGGAAGTACGTGACCATGAGCTGATAATCTTTGCCCTTGAACCGCTCTGAAGGTCGCTGTTGCACACGTTGAGTCTGCCTGGCTTATCAGCATAGCAGCTATTTCGCAAAAAATTACGTTCTGTTACTAGATCGGTAAATGTGTTGTTATCGTTGATTGGTCAGTTCGTTTTCATCTGTGAGGTTAGTGCTAGCGCGTTGGCAACATTGTAAGTTGAGCGTGGTTGAACGGCGGGATTTTGATGAATTTTGCGGTAGGACGCCAAGATGCTAGCACGATGTAGTGCTCCGGAAGTGAAAAATGGGGCTTTTGCCTCGCGTGAGTACGAAAAATTTGTAATATTAAGTGGCTGAAGGACTAAGATTCTAACAGATTGAAACAAAGTATGTTCGAAGCCGGTTATAATTGTTTGTTACTGGAAGTGTTGATACCGTAGGTTTTTGCGGCAGGGTAAACGATAAGTAACCTGTTTTCACGAAGTTTGATGCCAGTGAAGGACCCTTGGGGACCCGCAAAAATGGCTGTGAAGAAAAAAATTTCATCACCTCTCGTAGGGTTCAAATATGGACCCAGAAGAGTTGCTTTCGTGTGATGTTTGATGCTCTGGTCCCAATGATTATAGTGCGTAGGATGTAGTGTATTTACCGAAAGAGAGAAGTCCAACTGTTGTTGTTTATGTGCGGTAATTACTGAAGAACAGACTGTTGTGTTTTTCATGTCCTCGAATTCCTGGTTTGTCCGTCATCGACTGCTCTAGAGAACTTCCAGACGCCACCAGAAGCCAGAGCATTCCTGGTATATGATCCTGTCGGTAACATTTTTGAATATCTTATTTATTCTCTCATAGTACTCTTCTACTAAAAGTAACTTGTAACTTTGCTGAAAGTGGTTAAATTATTTGGTAAACTAACTGTATTTTAGTATTCAAAACTCCATTTATGAACTACAAAATTCCTCTAAGTCACGTAAAGGTGTTTTTTTTAAAGCTAATTTCGAAAGTATGGAGAGTTAACTCTTTTTTTTTGGATAAAAGACTCTTACTTTAGGTGTTAAAATGTGGACTTTAATTGACAGAAACAAAAATAGTCAAGTTAACGATGTGCTATGTGACTTTCTAAATGATAATACTGAATGTTAATAAAACTAAAGTTCCTACCCAAGTAGCACGGGAACGTTCTGTGAACGTCTAATAACGGTTACAGTCGTTCAAACACCGTGTTTCGTGTCAAGAGAACGTTTGATTAGACGTTCAAAAATAGTATTACTTAGAACTTTCTGAAAAGGTTTGCTTTGTACCATCTATAAAATGTTCAAGTCTAGTTCTATGAAAAACGTTCAAGTATATCACCGTCGTAGCACGTTCTGTCAGAGTGCAATTATAACAAGTAAGTGAAAATGCCTTTTTTTTTTTTTTCAGTTTTTTTTTCCTTATTTTCAGTTTCAAATTTTGTTGACATGTAGAATAATCATTGAAATGTAATAGAGATGCGCTGAGCAAAAATTACAAATTTTTAAACTTTAATTATATGTTATTATAATCATTATAATTATTTATAATTTTATTTAAGTTTTATGTTGTTGAATTCTGTCAAACACATTACTCCAGATTACTTTTGCAGATATTCATTATTATTTGCTTCTTAAATTGTTAATAAATTAAGTTACGAAAAATTAATTTATTTTATTTATTTATTTATTATTATTAATAATAACAATATTATTTTGTATATACCAAGAAAAATGTGTTGGATAATTGGTAGTTTTTGATCTCCGGTTTTCCATGGGATTATACACTCTTGAGATGTCCAGAACACAATTCTATCATTCTTTCAAAATGCCAGTCTGTCTGTTTTTTTTTGTGTGTGTGTGTTATCAAAGTTTTGTGGACTCTGTATCTCACAAACCAATGGACGGAATTTAACGAAACTTGATGTTTAGTTTGACTTTAAACTAATTTGCTAAATATCAGGAATATTTAATTAGATATTGACCTAAATATCAGCTTTGGTGCACATTAGCCTCTGGAATGTATCACCAGATAGCGTTCGCTTCTATTCTGTAAATTCTCCCTTTTATGGGGAGATTATATCTCAGCTTCTACAGTGCACAAATGCACCAAACTTAATATGTGAAACAGATATTATGTAACACTACGCTGATTTAATTCGGGTGCATATATTGACCAACAGGTGGCGCTGCTCTCCTGCAATTTAATCCCGTTAACGTAATGGCAATAATTCAGTTTTTGTGATATAAATAATTATAAATGCACTGAACTTGGTATGTAAAATTAATATCATATAAAACTTTGCAGAATAATTTTGCTTGCATATCGGACAATTGGAGGCACTATGCTGCAATTTAATTTTATTCAACGGAACGGAACGCAATAGCTCATTTTCTATGATTTATAAATGCTCTAAATTTGGTACGTGAAATAGATATTACGTAAATTTTACTGATTCACTTCGAGTACATATCAAATGACAGGTGGCACTGTTACGTTTCAACTTACGGGAAGCCCGTACTTCACCTTCTATAATACGAATACTTATCAAACCTTGTATGTGAGACATATATATAATGACAAAATGTGCTGCTTCAGTTTCCGTATATATCCACCGACGGATGGTGCTGCTATATTGCTTTCTGCGATTTTTCAGATATCTGTATTTCAGCATTTTTTGCTGAAAAATGTACAAATTTTCATATATAAAAATGTTAATTATAAAAACCTGTGTTGATTAAAATTTTATGATTAAATTAATAAATTTTAAAATTTTATGGATGCTGTATCTCACGAACTAATGAACGTAATTTATTCAAACTTGGTTTACTTGGACTATGACCTAAACTGGTGGCGATTATATTTGTTAATAAATCGTTCAATAGGTGGCGCTGTCATACCACTATTTTCAGAATTTTTAATATGTCATAATAAGTCAAAATTTCGTATAAATGTACATGAGTGAGCATTGTTTTTAACTTTTCCCTGGAAAATTAAATATGTATGTATATATATATATATTTATTTATTTATTTATTTATATTAGTAATATTTAATTTAAAAAAGTATGGGCAATTTGTATAGTTCATCGCTTTCGCTATTGTATTAAAATTTTCAATATTCTTGCCAAAAAAGTTGTCTATACTTTTAAAGCGAAAGGATGAACTCTAAATCTGTGATAATTTAAAACAAAGTTATCGACTTTTCACTTTTTTCATTATGTAAAACACATTTCTTAAGATACATATTTTGTATACTATAAAATTGATTTTTTTGGATATTTAATGTTATATTTGTTTGAGATGAAAATCGTATACATTTACCATGGAAAATAATTTTGATGGATTATTTTAGCAAATAATATTTATGACATCGACCTGCGCAGGAAAATATAGAAGAATTTTTTAGGATGGCCTCAGTATAATAATTTTTAAAAAGGTTAATATTTGAACATTATGAAAAATCGTTATTAGAAACGGGTGTTATTGAATAAATTGCTTGATCGACAGAAATTTTCACCACGTGTAAAATGCCATCTGCTCTGTTGCTGCACAGGAAGTTTGTATTTCTTGGAGTGGCCCGTTCCAAAGTTCACAGCTTTTGACTATTACTTGCTTACTCATCATATTTTTATTTACATTCAGATTTGAATCTAACTTTCGGATACTTCGGATACTACTTCAAGATACAGATAAGTTCGTTCACTTACTTTTCCTTTTTGTAAAATTTTACATACGTTTGCATTGATATTTTACAAAATTTAGTTTATTAAAATTTATCAAAAAAACATATAATATTTTTAAATTAAATTTGAAAATTTTAAATTTTTTACATCTTTCACGCTAACTCCTAAATTTATTTCGTTCGATATTTTATTATTACAGTTCAACGATGTAGTCTAAACTAGCAAACCCATGCGAATTTTTCGCACTTTTCTTTTCTTATTTACTTTTAAATTTGAAACTCATAAATATTATACCGAATTCCCCATCTAATTAAAATTTTAATTTACCAGAAGCCAAATTATTATTAGTACCAAATTAATATTGTGCAATAGTGAGACCAAGATCACTCAATGAAAGGTTTCAAAATAAAATTCATGGTTGAAGGCCCAGTTTCATACTTTCGCAGGCAGTACAGTTATAGTATAGGATTTCCATGATGCCTTTTAAATTTTTGTCTCGATGTTGGTGATGACTTTTTATTTATTTTGGTGTAATATTATGTAAATAATAATAATAATAATTCTTATTTTGATTATATTTTTATGTTTATGATTTTTAGTCAATTTATGACAATTATTCATGTTCTGTATAATCTTTAAAGTATTTCTATGTTTAAAATGACGCTTATAAAGGTTGAATAATTAATTTTTAAAAATACAGTTTTCCATAAAATAATGTAAGCAGACAAATGTCTTAATTTTTTCTCATTAGTTCATTGAGTTGAGTCCGCATGCTTAAATATTGTTCATTTTTAAATATTATTTTTTATCCTCTCGTATTTCAAGAATTACACTGCTATATCGTTTCGGCAAAAATTAATTGCAACTGATCCACGTTAAAGAAATATATAGATAGATTTTATCATGTATGTTTACATTTTACAATACACTGTAGAAATGTAAAAGCAGGGACAAGAAATAGTTACTAAGGTGAATCTTAATATTGCTAAATGTTTTAAATTTTGAAGTTTATTTATTTTATTTTTATTTATTTATTTGTTTACAGAATAAACTTTTAATTAATTATTTATTTATTTTCCAAAATGTTTCACCACATTTTATACTGTTATATTTCACTGCATGTGTATGTAAAATTTATAAACTCAAAATCAATAATTTAAATAAATTTCGCAAACGCATGATTTGAAATATGAAAATATTAAGTAAATTTCACGTAATCTATTTAAATAAAAAAACAAAATAATAATAATAATTTTTATTTTTCATATTTTTAAACGTATTTAAAATACACCGCTGTTCAAAATTAAAGGAACAAACCTGCTTTCCCATTTTCTTCTTTTATGCATAACTTTTAAACAAATAAACACATGGGCATAAAATTTGGATGTCATGTTCGTTATCATATCATTAATCAAATTTTACATAACTTTAGAATAAGTAATAATTTTAAACTAATAATTATTAATTTTTCTTAAAAGTAAGCTTTGGAAAAATTGAAAAATTTCAACAATTTTAGCCAAGAAAACTTAATAAAGAATTGTGTTAATAATGCATTATAAACAAGTGAAGACGCACACGCCCTCAAATGTTAAACAAAATCCTGTTTTTACTTTCTGTGTTCACTTTTCTTTTACTTTAATAACGGAATTTTTGAAAAAATAAATAAATAAATAAATAAATAATAATAATTACTAATTTGTATAAACTGTGATCATCACCAGAATAATAAAAACGTCGATAAATAATTTAATAATGAACGCCTTATCCGATTTTCATGTTTCTATGAAAAATTTAAAAAAAAATATTCACACGCGAAAAAATGAAGAAAAAAGAAGAAACAAAAAAGTGACTACATGAAGAAATATACGGTTTTAATCTAACGCATGCATGTGCGTATATCTTTAACCTATCTGTAATGCATCTTCATGACCATTTTTAATTAAGTTTTATTTTCTAAAATTGCTGAAATTTTTCATTTCTTCAATGTTTACTTTTGAGAAAAATTTACTCATATTTAGTTTAAAAATTATTACTTATGCTAAAGTTATATAAAATTCGATTTATGGTATTTTAAAAAACATACTATCCAAATTTTATACTTCTGTGTTTATTTGTTTGAATTATGTGGAAAAAAAAAGAAAACGAGAAAACAGTTTATTGTTTAAATTTTGTACACTTGTGTACTTCTTTTAACTAATTTTAATTTTTTGCTTTCCATTAATTGTGCATTATTATAGTTTAAAAATAGAATATGTATCATATCTGGGCATTAATTTGTGATTTCATTGATAATTTAAAATTTAATAAAATACTTTAGTGTTCGAATGCTAAAAGTTTGCAGTAAGTTTCAAAATTTAGACATAAATATTTTTAAATTTTTTTTGCTTAAGGGCCCTCTTCACTCACCGCCACTGGAAGCCGAAGCTAATGTTATTCAATGGGAATATTTTCTTCACAAATAACTTATTAAGTAATACATGTTTTTCAATTCTGTTTTCACATTATGAAAATTCCCAGCTGTTAAATTGACGGACCTTTTTTAAAAATGTATTTTTTAAATTTTTAATATTTTATTTTGAAATTGCAAAATGAAAAAAATTCACATACTGAAAATTCGTATTTTGCAGCTTCAAAATAAAATAGAGAAAATTAAAAAAATAATTTTTTAAAAAAGGTCCGTCAATTTAAAAGCTGGAAATTTTCAGAATGTGAAAACAGAATTTAAAAATATGTATTAGTAAATAAGATTTTGTAAAGAAAATTTCCCCATAGAATAACACTGGCTCGGGCTACCGGCGACGGTAAGTGAAGAGGGCCGTTAACTTATTAAAATTAATATCCAAATATAGTTATATTCTATAGTTAAATTATAATGATGCAAAATCTAGGGGGGGGGGATAATAATTAGTTAGCAGGGGGCATATTATCTTAAAATTTTTCATATTATTCCAGAACTTGAATTTATTTATTTATTTATTTTTGAATTCAAATATTTATCTAGAATATTCAAAATACTTGATCTTTTGTTATACCATATTTCAATGCATGTATGTAAAATTTTAGAATACTAATACAATTATTTATGAAAAATCTCATAATGGTCTACACAAAAAGGAAAAAAGAAAAGCAAAGATAAATAAGAAAACGAAGAAAAAAAAGAAAAAAAAAGAAGTAAATAAAATAAAAAATGCAAAACTTTGAACACACTATAAAATTCAAGAACTCGAAGCAATTGTTCCGGGTCGAGAAAAGACACAACCCTTCATCAACCGAACAAAGTAGGCACGAGTACTGCAAAAAATCTGCAACGTAGCTCTTATATTTGCAGCACTCGTGCCTATTATGTTCGTCTGACGAAGGGTCGTGTCTTCTTTCGACCCGGAACAACTGTTGCGAGTTATTCCATTTTATTATACATGAAACAAATTTTTAGCACGTTCAAAGAACGTTCAAAAATTGTTTACATAACGTTGTGAGAACGTGTGTATAGAACGTTTTCAGAACGTTTATACACTATTTTAGAACGTTTACAGTACGTTTTCTAGAACGTTT
This sequence comes from Salticus scenicus, assembly GCA_963930645.1. Classification (NCBI taxonomy): domain Eukaryota; kingdom Metazoa; phylum Arthropoda; class Arachnida; order Araneae; family Salticidae; genus Salticus; species Salticus scenicus. Next base: position 324,825,909 of record OZ005654.1, read on the forward strand.
TGAAAATGTGTATAACGTTTTGAAAACGTTCTAAAAACGTTTAGAACGTTCTGAGACCGTATATATAGAACGTTCTGTGAACGCTTCTATAACACCGATGCTGATAGCTTTACGTTCATTGAACGTTCCCTGCACCGTACTATTGTACGTCTTCAAGATGGACAAATAGACGACTATAGCACGTTCAAAGGGAACGTTCTTAGAACGTGTTTGCAGAACAATTTTTGAACGTTCAGAGACCGTTTCGGTGCTGCTTGGGTAATGTCGGTTGTTAGGGATAAATTCTTTCTAATAGTATTTGAATGTAGTAACATGATATTTTCTGAGTTTGCCCTTATTTTGTTTTAATGTGGAAATATGATATATGTGTTTCTTTATGATTTTCTTTTGTAAGGATATCCCTAGACAACATTTAAGAAAGATTAATTAAAATCTGTAATGTTATTAAAAATGATGTGTTTTGTGATTATTTTTATTATGAGAAATATTTTTTTTTTTTTTATTGAGCCATTTAGTCTCTTGCTGAAAAAAAAAAGTGAATGTCGTGGGAAGTATCAAAATCTTATGAGATAAGCAAAAGTTTGAGGTGTTGATAAACACAAATTGGAGGAAAATTTAACTTGTAAAATATGAAATGTTATTACCTCTGATTTTTTACAGCAGGAAACATTGTTTTTGTTTATTTAATTTCTTTTTGTTTGTTTATTATGGGGGGTGTAATGGCTCAAATGTTATTTTTTTATTTACTTATTATTTTATAATTATTATTATAGGTTAACTAATCAAATGATCCTTCTATGTAAATATTTATATGTGAAATTCTACTGGTGGTAGTTTCTGTGGTAACCTGGAAATGACAATTAATGTTATTTAATTTAAAGTTTTGTTTTGGGTTATTAGCAGAAACTGCCATAAGTTTTAACGGCCTTATTGAATTTTAAATATGTGGATTCTGAGTAATATGCAACGGAGAGCCGGCATCTAGCCAACGAGCTTTCGACCTCCCATTTAACATCTTTTTATTGAACTGGGTTAGGGAAAATTGCGGCCTTTTGTACTAGAACGATCATAGACTTTACCAAATTTAATTCAAAATTTAAATTGTTTTAATTATCAATTAGGACACCCCTTTTATCGACACCACAACAGGACTTAACGAAATTAGTAACCATATTTTGCAAAAAATAATAGTTTATGTTTGCTAGAATTTTTTTTCTCAATCTTATTGGAGTTGACACCACAACAATGGTGCCTCTGGGAAAATGTAAGGGAATTTTTTTTTTTTTTCGGTTTCTTTTTGTTGAGGTGCCTTTAAAATTTTTTTTGTTAAAGTCATTTTCTATTTTTTACTTAGCTCTCTTATATGTTGATATATCTGATTATTTGTATTCTTATATGTGTTTTTGTTTCCTTTTCTATGTCCTATATACCGAGACCTGGTGGGAGTAGAGATTTAGAAAAAAATCATGAAGTGAACCTATGGCCCTATTTAGATGTGAATATACACTAGTGATTTTTTGAGGTCTGTTTTATGAAGTCAGCGGTGGTGAGTTACCACTTTTTGCACCATCAATAATCAGTAAAATTTCTTCTTCTTTTTTAAATATAACTGTCTCATATGCTTTCAAATTTTTTTTTTTTTTTTTTTTTTTTTTTTTTTTTTTGATTTTAGAACTTGCATGTGTGAAATGGTGTTTTAATGAGGAATTTTTATATTTAAGTAAATGCTATTAATTGTCTGGGAATAGAAATTTTCTGTGGATGTTTCACACATTGAAAATAGAGTATGAGTAATGTATGTGGAAAATTTTCAAATTTTGTGCAAAAAAAAAAAAAAAAAAAAAATTGGCACTGAAGTAAGATAAAAATCCCTCCTTTTAATTTTTTTTTTTTTTTTTTGGTTTTGTTTGACAATTGTAATATATGCATATAGTATTTTGGTATTTGTCTACACATATACACACACATATTACTTTTGTGACCTTTAAAATTTTCTATGATGAAAATTGTGTACATCTGATACTTAGTTAAAATCTATAATTGAAAAATTGATATATATATACATTATTTTCAACTTTTTTGATATATACACATTATTTTCACATTTTTGATATATATACTTTATTGTCACCTTATGAACTACATTTTACCAAATTAGTTGATTTCTATAATCTATGAGTGGTAATTTCAAAACAAATTATATGTGAAGTGTCTTCCTCTTTTATGGAATTTAGGGATCTTTTTTTGTAGAAAAAGAAAATTAATTTTTTTTTTTGGGAAAATTTTTGTGAAATTTTGAACTTTTTGTGAGACAACAGATTAAACAAAAAAAAAAAAAAAAAAGAAAAGATAGGTTTTCTTAACTATATTTGTTTCAGTTTCAAAACGCTTTGTAATCGCATGTATTGCACGTTAGGAAGATAATCATTTCTGAAAAGTATTTTTGGTCAAGAGTTCCTTTGTATATATTCTCTTGAGATTTTTAAGAAAACTAAAGGGAGGCTTTGACCCATGCATTTTTTTTTTCACAAAAGGTGTTTCTCTCTCTCTTTTTTTTCATTCCGTACTGCCCGTGAGATCTGTGTTGCTCGTTTCTAAGTGTGAGGAATGTTTCTTTCTTCCGTATCTGAAGGTCAGCGTGGGGGTGTGGCTGCCTCGATGGGAAAACAGCTGTATCCCTCAGCTGTTTTGTACTCGGTTACAGCGGAGATGTGAAATCGAGAAAATCCCTTGGAGATTAAAATATTTGGTTACCTGGGGGGGGGGGTAAAATTGAGGTCGTGCAAGGTTTGCTGACTGTATGGGCGTGTGTATTTTGTTGGAGAAATATTTTTATATGAGGGCGTAGTAATTTTTAGTGGGAGTGACCAAGGGGGATAGTTTGGGGGTAGTCATAGCAAATGAGACTCTCTTTTTTTTAGCTGAGGGGAATGGCAACGAATCAGAGGTTGGTTTTTGTTCAGAGGATTGCGTAGTTTGAATCGTACTGCTTTTCGAGAGGTAGTAAGAAATTTTTTTTTGTTCTGTGTTTTGTTTTAAGGGAGAGGGGCTTTGGCCCTCTCCCAGAGACGACATGAGAATTTTAGCAGATGTTACCTGGCGTCTCGCTGTGCTTTTCTTGTGAGTCTTCTTCTCTGGGGTTGCTCGTGTGATGTTGTACTTCTCTTCGAAAGCTGACCGGTTCTCTTCGAAAGCTGACCCCCATTATCGTTCCTGTGGCCAGAGGTGTTGTGAGCTAAGTCGTATTCGAATGATGAAAAATCACGATACGCTGCATCCTCCAGTGAGTGCTCGTCGAGATGTTTGAATTGACTTAATACAGGAGGTTCTTCGCTATATTTTCTTTAATGCTGATAATCGAGATGCTGAAAAACCTAGATAAAAAGGTTGAAAAGGTAATGCTGGCCGCAATGTCTTTAGCAAATAGCTACCTCTGATTTTGGCTTTTCTTCTCAGGAAGTGATTTCTACTGGTAATTGGAAATGATGGGACTCCTCCTGGCAGCCTGTTAAGTAGTTTTTGCTCAATTTTTTTTTTTACTTTGCTCCTTTTTCTTCATAACATTTTATGTATATGTTAAAATAGTAACATTAATATACTTTAGCTCTGTGGTAATCGATAGTAAAAATCTTGACTTATGTTATTAGAAGAAACAAAAATATTGTCACTTCCTTTTCCTAGTTACCGTTTGGTAAGAAGTAGTTATATCTTGTAAAGAAAAGGAAAATATTTAGATGTTAAGCAAAGAAAATAATTCTGTATTTTATATGTGATCTGTTTTAGTTAATGAATAAAAATTTATGATGTGTATAATAAGTTGAGAAAATCAAAATTCTACATTTAAAATAAACCTTTTTCAGTTTTAAAAATTAATTTTATTTGTATGTTTTATTTAAATACACCTGTCTTTTTACTGTGTGAGTTAAAATCAATTTTACCTATATGAAGGAATTTGATTCGAATCATTTAAGATTTAATTTTTGGCTTGGAAAACTAAAAGAAATGAAGGGAAAATTCCGCTTATGGGAAAGTTTTTTTTTCACCTCGAAAATTGGGTTATTAATTTTATAGTACTCATTAGAGCTTAACAATTAAAAAACAAAGTGGTTAAAGTTTTGGGGTTAATTAATCTGCAGAATGTTATTTCATATGTTTTATTTTTATTTCCATTTGTGTGTGGTGAATATACTTACTGTATAATCTGGAATACTATTGTGTTAAGATAAAAAAATTAAAAGTCAAGTCTATTTCCTTAGTGAATTACTTGGAAAGATAAAGTTAGGTTTTTTAGGCAAGGAATGAATCGTTTGTCCTGTGATGAAATTCCAGATTATACAATGTTGTTGCTTAATTAACTATTAATTTTAGAATTAACATTTTGTAACATAAAAAGTTTAAAATCTGTATTTAATTTCTTTTGGGTCAGGATTTGGGTCTTGTGTTGTTCTGTATATTCACCAACTGTTAATTTTTTTATTTGAGAGAGGTTGTAATTAGTTCTGGAATTTTTCATGTAACTGTGTTTAAATGCTACTTAAATTACTACGGGTTGTCTAATGAGTACTGGTAAACGTTTTGTACAAATTAATAAATGAAAATTTACACTATACGATCAGTAGGATTTTATGTATTGTAAAAATTTAAAGCAAATAAGTTAATATAACGAAAGTAATAGAAAAGTTACAACAATGGTGTCGTGTCCATGCGTTGGAAAATGCTTGCACTCTGTCGCAAAAATGTGTATATATTTTGGAGGATTTTTTTTTTAATTGTGAGGGTTTTTTTTTTTTTTTTTGTATATACATTGGTTTTTGCTAGGAAAAGGAAATTTTAATTTTTAATTTACGCCTTCTCTGGCAGATGTAGAGACAAAAGTTTTATTTAAGTTTTAAAATGTTTGGCCTAAATCAAAAATTGTGGGAATTTCTTGAAAAGCTGCTTTTGGCGAGGGAAATTTCAAAATTTCAATTCTGTTTGTTGGCCCTGTTCTTGTGGGTTTCCATTAAAATGCTCAAATGAAGATCAAAAATTGTTTACAGTACTCAAAATTTTGTTACTTTTTAAAAATTTTAACTTTAAAGCAAAATTCTTAGGATGTTTGAGGAAATTTTAGTGTAGGCGAGCAATGCTCTATTTTGTCACTCTGTGTTAAATTTTTTTTAATCTAAATGTTGATTGAAAAATAGTGCTCTTCTGGTTAGGTTATTCAAAATACTTAAAAACATGTCTTCGTTTAACTCAAAAATTCCTTTTTGGATGTCTTTTGGCTTAGTGTGTGTACAGTAATGAGTTTCTGTTGCTCATAGCCCCTTTGGGCTTACCATAGTTTTTATTTTTGAACTTATTTCTGTATTTCACATCAAATTCTGGCTAAATTCTTGTTTTTGGGTCAGTTATGACATGTTATCACTATAGATAGAAAATTTTAATATTTAGATAGAATTTTTCAGAAATTTTTTCTGGTATTTACATATTTTCAATTTTGTTAAAATATTTAGTTCCAAAACCTGTTTACTACCTCTATAATCCTACTAAAATGTAGATAGTTGCTTAAAAATTAAAAATTACCCCTTAATTTTCATTTTAATTGCTTAGATCAGGGTGATACGAGACACCTTGCAATAATTGTTCTAAAGGATTTTCTACCAAAATTCTTGTGTTGAGGCTATTTTGGTAGTTAAGATAGTGTTTTTCTAGTAAATTGTTGATTCCCTACATGGTTTTCTTTTAAAATAATACTTAATATTGAGATAATGTCAAATTTTAAAAGTTAAAAAGTAAGAAATTTAATTTTACCCTTTTACGAGTAAAGTGCTGTTTTTTCAAGCTGTGTTGTGATTGTGTTATAAAAGTTTGGTTGATCTTAGTAAATCCTGCTGTGAAAAGGTTGATTTAGATGTTGTTTTGATTTTGTTATAAATGTTTTGCTGCAGTTTAAGAGCAGTTTATGGGAAAAATGCAGGAAAGTTGATGTTTTTTTAAGCTACCTAGGGTCAAATATTGCATTAGGAGCTTGAAAATGCTTTGTACATAAATTTACGGCACTTTATATTGTTAGCTTTTTGTTTGGATCCTTTTATGTCAGAATTTGGCCGAATTGTCTAAGCAAATGCTTTGAAGTAGAGTTTGATTAGAGAATTGGGCATGTGTGAGTACTTCAGTGTTCTTTTAAGTAGAGATTTCTGAGGTTATATGTGTTTAAAATTCAGATTTTAGGTGGCACACTGTTGTAAAAGTTTTTTTTAGATTCCAGACTAATATTTTGTTAAATTTTAAGTAAATTTTTCTGTTGGTTTAGGTGTTAATGTGTAAATTCTATCTTTTTTTTTGGGGGGGGGGGAAATAATTTACAACATTTTTCGCAAACTCCAGTAAAAATTGTAGTAATCTTGTGAATCTGTTCTGGTTTGGTTTAAATATTTGAGTTAGTATTTGTGACATGTTTAGGAAGAGTTGTGACTGACCTGTAATACTCTATTACGCTCGCAGATTTATTTAATTCTGCTATAGTTTATTTATAAAAGAGTTAAAGGTCAGGATTGCGCTTGTTCGCTCTGTCGTTTCACAATTCACTCCTGATTTAGTTGGGGTAAACTCTGAGTTGAAATTAGTTTTGTGATTAATGTTTCTTTAGGAATTATTGTTGTTTTATTGAAAATTTAGGTACCTTGTGTTTTGTGGAATTATGTAAATTTGCAAAAGAGTGATTTTTGTTTTTGTGAGGTGTTCCAAAAACTGTCTTTTTCAAATAGATGTTTTTCTCAGAGTTTTTGCCTGTTGCATTTGCTTGTACTACTTATAAATTTTGTAAACAATCATTCAGATTTAAATTTTTCAGATCTAGGAAAATTATTTGGATTTTTCTTTTCAAAAAAAAAAAAAAAAAGAAAATAACCTGTTATAAAATCATAGCCTTCCTTTTGTACAATTTTGGGTAGATTTCAGAGAGGTAAAATACTCTTAGACTAGGAAAATTTTGTAATTCTTTTTATTAGTTAGCAAGCTTCAAAGTATTTTCTCTGTTTTAAACCGAGTTTAACTTCAATGTTTCTCAAAATTTTGCATGTCTTTGTTTTATCAGTATTGGCTTGGTTTCTGTTAAAATTTTATGATAGATTGCTGTTTGTTCAAAATTTTGGATCAGAAATTGTGTTTCTGTCGAAATGTTAGTGCTTAGGTATTCTAATGCGTTTATGGTCTAAAGCTCTGTGTTTGTTACATCTGCCAGAGTGGTAAAAGGTTTTCGGTTTTAAATTTTAATTAATGTGGTAGAAAAAAATGAGTGATAACGGGAAATAAACATTTTTCATGTTTTGGTAGTGAGTTTTCCCTCTCACCTTTTGTATGACTGTGCGAATTTTATAGTCATGTGTCAGGAATTAATTATTATTGCTAGTGAATTTTTTAAAAATTTTTAATATTAGTTTAGAGTTTTGATTGGGTTATTGATAAAAAAAATATATATATATATAGTTTTGAGCAGATTAGAATTTTTTAAAAAGTAAATGTTATGTAACTTTAAAATGTTAATTGTTCATCCATGAGCAGAGAGGCGTCGTCTGCAATTGGAACCTTGGGACTTAAATCTTGCTGGGGGATGGGGTTTCTTTTGCGTTGGTGTTGAACTTGAGGTGCCTTGTCCAAGCTGGATTTATTTCTTTCGTAATGATTTTAGTATATTTTATAGTGGGTTGTTTTATTAGCTTAGGTTAGGATTTTTTTTTTATTCGCTGGTTTCTTTTGTGGTTTACAGAAGGTGAGAAAAAAAAAAGAATGAAAATAAAATTTCCTGTTTTGTGTGGTTTGAAAAATTTTGTGTTTTTAAGTGTATGTTTCAAAAAAAAAATATATATATATATATATATATATATGTGTGTTTGATGGTTATTAATGATATGCATTAATTTTTTTTTGTTTTGTGTATGTAATAATTCTCAGTGCAGGGTAAATTTAGTCGGGAGAGTTAAAATGGTGAGGAAAGTTTATTACGTGATAAGGGGTCTATATATTGATAGAAAATAAAAATGGAAAAATTAAATTAAAAAAAAAAATAGAATAAAAAGAGTAAAAATGAAAAAAAAAAAAAAAAAATATTTAGACCTTGTTTGAAAAAATTGTGCTGTGTAGTGATATCTGCACTGTTGGGAGTCGAGGCGATAAAATTTATTTTTTTGTTTGTTTCTGGCTTGTAAAATTTTTATGCACTGGGAGAGATTTTTTTTTTATTATTTTTATACCCATTTTGTGATATATAATTTTGTTCAATGTTTATGTATTTGTATAAGATAACAGGTATAAAAGACTTTTCGGTGTTTATGAAAAATTTATGTATCTTGTATGTGTTTATTATTGTGTATTGTCATGTCCTTTTTATCTTGTCGTAGTGGATGTTTGGGATCTTCTGGTGGCTGGCTGTATTGGAAAAAAATTTTCTCCTGTCCCTAGGGTTTGTTGAAACTCCTGGTGTGCTGTGGTGTACGTCGAAGGTGTTAATGTGGGGAATTATGGTTGGTCACTCATGTCGTGAGTATATGTTGTTTTGAATTCCATGCTAGCTGTGTTGTGGCTCGGTATGGGCTCTTTTGTATTAGAATTGTCTTTCTTGATGTAAATTGCTAGGATGTGCCTTTGTTTCCAGTTACGATTGTGGAATTAATTTTGTGTCTGCTGTTTATGTGTAGCTTTGCCTTTTTGTATTTGGTCAATTTGGAAAAATTTTTGGGGATAAAAGAAAAAAAAAAGTTTTATTTGTTAGGGTAATTTCAATAGTTAAGTTGTAGTTTTTTTTTTGGCAGGAGGGTTGTTCGCTGAGTTTCGGCCGGACTCATGCGTTCTTCTGAATACTCGTAGTTTTAGCTGGCGGTTCCTGCTAGTTCGGGGATTGTTTAATGGCTTATTGCAGCTCGTTTTGGCTTCCTGTTTCCAAAAAAAAATTTGGCAATTTTTTTTTTCCTGTTGGGGGAGGATATATGTGAAGATGAATCTTAACACTTGTTTTTTTTTTTTTTTTTTTTAGCTAGTTTCTTTCTCTTTTAAAAATTATTGTATTTCTAAATTATGCAAATCTTTTACTTTAAATTTTAATTCAGTTTTTTTTTTTTTTTTTTAGTTTCAGTTAATTTTGCCTTTTTATTCAGATTTGTTTTTTATTTCATCTTTGACTCCGTTCAAAATTTTTCTATAATTTCCTGCCTGCCTAGCAACAATTGTAGATTGCAAAGCACCTGGCCAAGGAGGTACGTGACCGTGAGCTGAAAATCTTTGCCCTTGAACCGCTCTGAAGGTCGCTGTTGCACGCGTTGAGTCTGCCTGGCTTATCAGCATAACAGCTATTTCGCCAATAGTTACGTTCTGTTACTAGATCAGCAAGTGTGTTGTTATCGTTGATTGGTCAGTTCGTTTTCATCTGTGAGGTTAGTGCTAGCGCGTTGGCAACATTGTAAGTTAAGCGTGGTTGAACGGTGGGATTTTGATGAATTTTGTGGTAGGACGCCAAGACGCTAGCACGATGTAGTGCTCCGGAAGTGAAAAATGGGGCTTTTGCCTCGCGTGAGTACGAAAAATTTGTAATATTATTTGGCTGAAGGACTAAGATTCTAACAGATTGAAACAAAGTATGTTCGAAGCCGGTTATAATTGTTTGTTACTGGAAGTGTTGATACCGTAGGTTTTTGCGGCAGGGTAAACGATAAGTAACCTGTTTTCACGAAGTTTGATGCCAGTGAAGGATCCTTGAGGACCCGCAAAAATGGCTTTGAAGAAAAAAATTTCATCACCTCTCATACAACGTCGGTTTCAAATATGGACCCAGAAGAGTTGCTTTCGTGTGATGTTTAATGCTCTGGTCCCAATGATTATAGTGCGTAGGATGTAGCGTATTTACCGAAAGAGAGAAGTCCAACTGTTGTTGTTTATGTGCGGTAATTACTGAAGAGCAGACTGTTGTGTTTTTCATGTCCTCGAATTCCTGGTTTGTCCGTCATCGACTGCTCTAGAGAACTTCCAGACGCCACCAGAAGCCGGAGCATTCCTGGTATATGATTCTGTCGGTAACATTTTTGAATATCATTTTTATTCTCTCATAGTACTCTTCTCTTAAAAGTAACTTGTAACTTTGCTGAAAGTGGTAAAATTATTTGGTAAATGGAACTGTATTTTAGTATTCAAAACTCCATTTATGAACTACAAAATTCCTCTAAGTCACGTAAAGGTGTTTTTTTTTTAAGCTAATTTCGAAAGTATGGAGAGTTAACTCTTTTTTTTTGGATAAAAGACTCTTACTTTAGGTGTTAAAATGTGGACTGTAATTGACAGAAACAAAAATAGTCAAGTCAACGATGTGCTATGTGACTTTCTAATTGATAATACTGAATGTTAATAAAACTAAAGTTCCTAGTGTCGGTTGTTAGGGATAAATTCTTTCTAATAGAAAGTATTTGAATGTAGTAACATGATATTTCCTGAGTTTGCTGTTATTTTGTTTTAATGTGGAAATATGATATATGTGTTTCTTTATGATTTTCTTTTGTAAGGGGATCCCTAGACAACATTTAAGAAAGATTAATTGAAATCTGTAATGTTATTAAAAATGATGTGTTTTGTGATTATTTTTATTATGAGAAATATTTTTTTTTTATTGAGCCATTCAGTCTCTTGCTATAAAAAAAAAAAAAAAAAAAAAAAAAAAAAGTGAATGTCGTGGGAGGTATCAAAATCTTAAGAGATACGCAAAAGTTTGAGGTGTTGATAAACACAAATTGAAGGAGAATTTAACTTGTAAAATATGAAATGCGATTACCTCTGATTTTTTACAGCAGGAAACATTGTTTTTGTTAATTTTTTTTCTTTTTGTTTGTTTATTATGGGGGGTGGTAATGGCTCAAATGTTATTTTTTTATTTACTTATTATTTTATAATTGTTATTATAGGTTAACTAATCAAATGATGCTTTTATGTAAATATTTATATGTGAAATTCTACTGGTGGTAGTTTCTGTGGTAACCTGGAAATGGCAATTAATGTTATTTAATTTAAAGTTTTGTTTTGGTTTATTAGCAGAAACTGCCTTAAGTCTTAACGGCCTTATTGAATTTTAAATATGTGGATTCTGAGTAATATGCAACGGAGAGCCGGCATCTAGCCAACGGGGTTTCGACCTCCCATTTAACATCTTTTTATTGAACTGGGTTAGGGAAAATTGCGGCCTTTTGTACTAGACTATACGATCATAGAGTTTACCAAATTTAATTCAAAATTTAAATTGTTTTAATTATCAATTAAGACACCCCTTTTATCGACACCTCAACAGGACTTAACGAAATTAGTAACCATATTTTGCAAAAAATAATAGTTTCTGTTTGCCAGAATTATTTTTCTCAATCTTAATGGAGTTGATTTTTTTGTATAATATTTTGTTTTTTGCCACTTATTTTTGCCAAAAAATATATAATTTGGCTATTAACACTCGAATGAAATTCATTGAATTCCAAGCTTAGCATTTTCGAATGAGACATTCTGTAATAAACTATGGAATACTATTTCTGAAAGAACAAAACTATATATGTATAAGCCTAAAATCGTGACTTTTATGGTTGGGATAATAGTTTTACGTGAGTATTTAAGCAAGTTTTTCAGAAACGCATAAAGTAGTATTATTCAAAAGAAAAATGTAAATGTTCTTGATATACTGTAGGCTTCATTACAGTCTGAAGGTACTAAACCTATAAATCTTGTGTTTTGTTAGAATAGTGCAAAACCAGAGATGTTATTAAGTACCGGATCGGGTATCTCAGTTGTACCGATAAATCATTTTCGAAGATTATTTCCGGAGCATTAATTGTTTTCTGACGAAGTACAGTAAAAAACAGCTCTTGGAGAAATTTTCCATCAGACAGATTTTTCAGACAAATTGTAACTTCCAAAAATAAAAATAAATTTGATAAGTTATACTTAATCAAAGAGGAAAATTTTCCTTTATTGTTAAATAGGGATTGGATAACTACATTTAATAAATCACAAAATAATTTGCAAACTGTTCATGTAAATAAAGTAACGATTTTGATAAATTTGAAAAAATGTTAAAGCAGAATTACATTTATAGATGGAATCATCGTGAATATATTATAAAGCACGCACAGTTACATACGCATTTCGGAGTGCAGTAAATGAGGAATAAAAAACTTTAGAAAATTTAGTTATGCTGAAACTAGTTAATAGTAGTAAAAAGGCGGCTCATTGTCCTGCTAGTAAAACCGAATTGAAAAATTCGCCTGTGCGGTGATTTTAAAAGTACAGTAAACGAATTCTTGAAAGTTGATAAATATCCGTTACCTGAAATTCGGGAATTTTTAGTAACATTAGGTGTAGCACATACATTTCACAAAAACTGATTTAAACTACGAATATTTACATTTACCTGCAGATGAAAATTCGCATAAATTAGTAAATATTAACACTCCTAAAAGCCTATTTCAGTTTACTTGAGTTCTGTATGGAATCGCTAGCTCTGTAGCAAGATGACAATAACTATAGAACAAATTTTAAAAGGGATAGAGGGCATTTCAGACTTTATTGATAACATAAGTATTTCAAAGTAAACTGGTGAAATACACATGCAACGTTTAAAACTGGTTTTAAAAAGGTATGTGAATATAATATTAAAATAAATATATGAAAATATTTTTTCATGAATGACTAAATTATTTACTGTGGTCATAAAATTGACGAAACTGGCAAATTTAAAAAAACAAAAGAAAATTCCATCCTTTTCTCCAACACCTAAAAATGCAATTAGTGTTTTACTATTCTATATTTGTTCCTAAATTATCCACAATTGCTTATCCTTTAAATAAATCTTAGAAAAATGTAAATTTCTCCTGGACAGAAAATTGGGAAAATTCATTTAATACAATTAAACAGGAAATTACTTCAAAAATGATTTTTACACATTTTAATCCTAAATTATGCCAAGGTTTAGCCGTTAAAGCTTCCCTTTATGGAATATCGGTAGTACTTTTCTATATATAATAACAGATAGCTGCAAAAGTTCAATAGCGATTATTTCTAGAACTTTGCCTTTTGCAGAAAAGTGGTGTAGTTTAGTTGGGTAGACAAAAAAGTGGTAACCATAATTTTCGGAGTAAAGAATTTTTTTTTATATTTTTATATGGCAAATGACATATAACTCTGTACACGGATTTTGTTATTCAGGATGCGCTACATACAAGGGCATAGCAATTCAAAAATCATGGGACGGGCTCAAAAATTTTTCATTTTAAAAATGACTCAAAATTAATCTTAACATAATCAATTAATAATTATGTGTTAATTAATATTTACTAATTAGTTGTATTAATTATAAAAGTATTGCCAATTGTGAACATTTATAATAATTAATTTTGGTTTTAATTTGGTGATTCTTATATTTGGATTTGAAAGGACATTTTGTAATAATCAACAGGGAGGGAAACTTGACGACATATATGAAATTAAAATAGAATAAGTGCTACAATGATGTCATATTTTTAATATGAATTCAAATATTCACCTTTTGCATATTTTCTGTATTTTTGAGATAAGTATTATATATGACATGTAATTAAAACAAGAGAAAGAAAAATTAATGATTACTTCTTACAATTACTGATTACTTCTTACTGATTACTTCTTACCCTTTCAGTCTCCCTGTACGAAAACCAGTCGCAGTATTTCTACTACTCTTATTAAAAAAACATTACATGATGAATTTGAATTATATATATTAATTTGAATATGTTCAGAAAATATTTACAGACATTGGAGTATATAGAATACATTGTAAAATTAGAATTTTAAAAATGTTTATAATGAGAAAAGACAAGAAGTAAAGGAAATATAAAATCCTACTTTTTTTTTTTTTTTTTTTTTTTTTATTTATTTATTTTTTACAATTATATTGTATAAGATGAAAAGAATATATAAAATTCCACCTTTATTGCAACACTGTTCATCCGCAGTTCAGTTATTTCTGGTGTAAATTTAACAGACAAGTATGTGATAATTATCGCACTTCTAAAAAAAAAAACCTATCATTTATAAATTTTACAGCAAAATGTGGAATATTTTAGAACGCATATTAAATAAATTTTTTCACAACCTTCGTCTTATCGCAATAAATCGGAATTAGTCCTAAGGAGAATAAAGGTCTACATTTTATAAGAAATACATTTCGATCAATACTCCATAAAATCACCCGCAATTGACTTTCTAAAAAGTATTACCTGTCGCATCAGTGATGTATAAATTTGAACGAACCTACAGCTTTTAATCTTCTGATAGACATGAGAAATATTTGTCGGAAAAGTTATATGACTATCAAGTGTCACCTGACAATCAATCTTCTTTAGAAAGAAACCTCTTCAGAAACCTCAAGTATTATAAATTTTGTTTGCTGTAGTTTGCAGTGTTCGGGAGTTTTGAAGAAGGTTAAAAATGTCATTTGTTCTTTGCCAAGTCATATTTTGTTTTCTTGTCTTAACCATGTTTCACTTTAAATGCTGAATACATACAAAAGTTACGAGCTATGTCAATTTGTATAAATTTTAAGTATTTAAGATAAATATAAAGATGTTTTTTAAGACTCTTGCAATGTAGAGTAGGAGATCTTAATATGAACTAAAACAAAAACGTAAATTCTTGTAGTACACACAGATTATAAAAACTTTCAAACTCTACCTATCCATTGCATCATTCGACCGTCGATATGTTTTGATCCCATGATAAGACGCTAAAATTATGTTATTTTCAATTAGGAATTAAGAATACTTCAAAAAGTTGTTATCATACTTATATCATTACTAAACCAATTTTAGTACAACAGATGTTTTTGTGTAGAACGTGCGCAGTAAATGCTTTTGTAGTTTATTGTCTAAAAGCAGCAAGTCTTAAAAAATATTTTGCTTTTAACTATGCAGGGAAGAGTCTGACAAAAGCATATTTACAGTTTTGATTCTAAAGAGAAAACATTAATAGGGTTGTTTTTCTATAGACCTGTTTATTGTGTAAATCTGCAGACATATCATTTATGACAAACTAAAAACTTCCCACAGCACCGAATGTTATCTCTATTAGTATCTATAAAAGTTTTGAAAAGTAAAAATATCTATTTTTGTAATAGAAATAACGATATTTTAATTGTCAAAGAATATAGTTAAATATTGCTAAGTCATAGTGATGAATAAAACTAGATCAATGCTTAAAATGAGATATTATTTACAATAACAGACTTAGCTATACACTAAGTAGCGCTCCGGTTTTACTTTTAAACTTTTGGCCGTCATTCATCCTTATGTTTTAAAGATTATTAGTAAAGACCAGCACTCCATTCGTAATGTTATTTTAAGAGTTTTAATAAAACATGAAATTAGAATGCCTCCTGATTTTAAGATTCTCTGATTTTAAGATTTTATAGAATTAGTTAAATGAATTTTTCTACTGTCATCACCGAAGCTAATAACGACTTTTACATTAATTCTGGACAAATACATACATTTTGACAAATATATTAAATTATAAATGATAATGCACTTTATGAACTATTAAATAAAGATCTGACATTCTCTTTCAAACGAAGCATAACTTTCTTATTGATGAACTGGAAAAATCTAAATTTAATGATTATTAAATTATTAAATTAAAATGTTATATTCGTGAATATTATATACATATTGTAGATATCGATTAAAATTACTAAAAATTATATTTACTATAAAATAATTATTTAAAAATATATATATATAGGCTTTATTTATTGAAAAAAAAAAAAAAAAAAAAAAAAAAGCTATTTAATTAACAATTAAATTAACAAATTTAAAGGTATTCTTAGCAATAAAATATTAATATTTATATAAATGACAATATGTAATCAATTTCATAAATCGACTTTATAGAATAGAGAGCCAAAGTATAGTTTAATAACTAATTTTATATGGCTACATTTGATTTGATTTTATTCTGCTTTATTTCCCGTTATGTGCTTTTTTGTGTAAGCATTTTGAATATAAATATTGGTCAGTACTACGAAAATCTGTATGAATTAATAAGTTTCAGTGCTATTTAAATAAAAATATTGTACTGTAAAAGATTAAAACTAAAATAATTTTTTCTGTTTTTTTTTTTTTTTTTTTTTTTTTTTTAAACACAAGTATATTAATTACACTGTAAACTTAAGCGTCTTAAATTCAGTTTTAAAAAGTAAAGTGTCTTAAAAGGATGGTCATTTCTTAAGCGAACCAAAAAAAAAAAAAAAAGTGCTTCTTTTTAAGACACCTTTTTTCAAATGAAATTAAGACATTGTAAATGTCTTAAAACACCGCCATGTTAGGCTTAAAAACACCGCTATTTTTAAGGCTTTAAAAATAAATAAAGAAAGCAAGAAAGATTTTGTTTTCCTGGTAAAAATAGATTTTAGAATTATATATATATATATATATATATATATATATATACATATATATAATTAAAAAATATATATTACCCGAATCGGGAATCGAACTCATATTTGCCACGGAATACGAAACCATGAACTGGAGAGCGCAGCTGACATCAGTACCTTGCCAATTACGCCACCAAGTGACACAACGAAGATTCTTTTTATAATTATATGTATGTCAGTATTAGCGAAACACAGGTAGTTTTATGTTATAATCTGTATTTTTTGCTATAAAACTGCTGGTAATATATTATCTAACATTTAATATATATTATTATATAAAATTTCATATCTAGAGGTTTAGAAATTAAAAAAAAAAATGCATATTAAATATATGGCAAACTATCCTTATCCAGCCCACGATATTTTTGGATAACGATATATTTCTTTAAACTAATATTTAATAGATAAAAAATATGAACATGAATACCAGAAAAATTCTTGTCTTTACATTTAAATTCAAGTAACTATGTTAAAGAAAACAATTTTTAAATAAAAATTAATAATGATAAATAAAAAACACTGATGCAAAAATTATTCAAAAATTGCTTTTTTCGCTATAAGTTACTTGCTACTTTCATCTTGCTATTTTTTCTTTAAATATGAAAAAGCTTTAAATCAGAATAAATTTCACCTTATAGTATGCTCTTTATGAGTTATATTAAACATAATTCCATGCAAATATACACATATCTAGAGTATTATTCCTTGAAAATTTATTTAATTTCATACACTAATACTGTTTTAATAGCTTAAGCTTAACAACTTATTATCTAAAAGGTGACTATATTTATTGTAGATCCCATATGAAAAATTTGCTAAGTACTTCAATTGTCTTAATTTCCAAAATGTCTGAAAATTTAGATATTTCTGTCTGAAATTTCCCATAGCTATGTGTTTCAGACATT
Source organism: Salticus scenicus (assembly GCA_963930645.1). NCBI lineage: Eukaryota > Metazoa > Arthropoda > Arachnida > Araneae > Salticidae > Salticus > Salticus scenicus. The sequence goes on from OZ005654.1 coordinate 324,843,285, forward strand.
TTTTGTGTCTGAATTTGTATTTCAGATACATTGCTGTCTTAAATTAAGATACCTATTACGTCTAAGGTGTATATTAACCCTCGCCTTTTCAAGATTGGGTCATTTTGACCTCATTTTGAAGTTGAAATATAGTTAAGCCCGCCTCATTAAAAAAGTGCGCTAATTCGCCAGCGATAGCAAGCGTAGCCAGTGGAATGTTGCTACTTCTAAACGATACAAAAAGTCGCGGTGCTGGTGATTTTCACCAAACGTGCCAAGCGGCACCTGAAAGCATTTTTTCTGCAGTAACGCCTTGATCTTGGGAAAGCGAGGTTTCAGACACTTACGTATCTTAAGTGACTTTTCATCTGTTTTAAAATCTTACATCAGGACCCCTTTATTTCCAGTGTAGTGAATAATGTAGCTAAGTGAAGTAATATTTAAATATATAAATTTTAATTTAGTAATTCTATTTCGTCAGTTGGAAATAATAACAAAACCTTCAAAACACTCTTTCTTTTGTTTATTGGACTGTAATAAATATGGAAACATATATTTAAAAAAAAAAAAAATATGAAAACAGATATAAAATAAAACAAATGGATGGTTGGGTTTTACGTCGCACTAGTGCTGCGCAGATGGGCAATTGGCGACGGTCTGGGACACGCCCCTAGATGTGGTCCGGAGACATGCCCTCACAATTTTGATCCTCCACGAAGGGATGGCTCTCCCGCTTCGGTGACCCCCAGAGGTATAAGATTTAAAATAAAATAGAATACAACGTCATAGTGTAGTTATTATAGTAGTTAGTAAGTTTTAAACAGGAAAATAAAATAACCAATATTAAAAAATAAATAATAATAATAAAATAAATAAGTAAATAAAAAAAACTACACTCGTGTATTTTTTTTTTCTTTTTTGCCCTGGCTTTGTGTAAAAAATATAAATTTTGCATTATATAAAATATAAATAATCTAAAAAATACTATATCAATTTTATACAAAGATCACTTTGCATGGAAAAAAAAATCATTTATTTTTCTCTTTAAGAAATTTCCTTTAAGGAAATATATATTCTTAAAGGAAAAGTAGAATATCATTTAAGTCAGCAGATGTAATATATTTCAGTATTTAGACCGAAGTTTCTTTAAAATTTCAGACATTTTCTTGAATGCATTATTCTGATGGAGGGTACTCTTTCTACAAATCTAAAACAAAATATTGTTGATAGGAAACAACATTTCATTTATTTTAATAATTGAACACAAACAACTCCTCTTTTTTTAACACAACATTCATCTTGCTAAATTAAAGCATCTTTTAAAAACTTTTTTATTTTCTAATTTGCATTTTACAAAATAAGACGCGTAACGTGTACAATTAATGCGCTAATTCTAAGATCTGCATTTTTTTTTTTTTTTTTCTAAATAAGTGCTTTTAAAAAAATCTCATTTTTTTATTTTATTTTGGCTTTTCATTTAATTTAAAAAGTCTTACTATATACAATCATACAAATAAATAAAAATATGCTTTAATTTAATACTGAAAGATTATGACACGATTTCTGTAAGATACTACAGATTGTCATGACCGTTATAATAAGTTATTTTATTGCCATTACTTCTAACTTTTTAAAATAAAATTATATGTCTAAGATTTTATTTTCTTTAAATACTGTTCTTTTGGTTAAAGTAAAAACACCTCTACTTTACTAAATTATAAAATTTATATCTGAAGAAAATTATTAATCTATATCTTATTTCTTTCAGCTATTTTAAGTATATTATCCAAATGTTTTATTACTTACTTCAAAAGAAGCAATTTTATCGCTATATTAACATCTATTTTCTATTCAGTCACGTTTTATACAACTAAATTAAATTTTTACTTTATATTTACACAATAGCTTGTTTTTACACCATAAATTTTGTATAATTTACCATTGCGTTGAAGTATAAACAAATAATTTCAAAATTTAATAAAATATGCATTAATATCCAGACATAAATATATCCACAATGCAGATACAAAATAAATGTTTTGAGAACATTAATGAGATGTGACAAGCAGTGAGACTTTCAAGAGAAAATGGAATTGTAAAAAGGAAATTAAGCAGCATGTTAGTTTTGACACGCTTGGTGTAAACTCTAAATTAAAGTGAAGCTCGTGTTAAATGTTAGTGAATTTAACTAAACGACTCATGTTTAATGAATAAATTAATGAAATTTAAATTGTTACAGAAAATATGTGTAATTTTTTTTTTTTATAGTAGTAAATAATATTGCTAATAACGACATTTTTAAACATTGGTTTCTATTATTGTAATTTAAACAACTGTAAAAATCTTATCTTTCATTAATATCATTATCTTTCGAGTAATATCATTTAAATTTATATTTATCATTTGAATGTACGCATTATTTTTCTATTTTGTTTTGAAATGTAATTGCTTCATTAAATTAAATTGCATACAAATAAAGGTATAATAAATGTTACTTTTACTAATTGAAACACATTTATTATAAGGCGATTTTAAAGCAAATTAATACAAAATACCTTTGGCTATAATATTTTTTATTCTTATTATGTATTTATTTTTCGCTTTATTTTGCCGTCAGAATCATCGTTTTTATTTTAGCAATTCTCTAATCAATTTTGAAAATTAATGAGTCATACTCATGTTGTGTGCAATTGCTTTGAAAGCGCAAAGAATAAATGAGATAATTGCCTTTCAAAAATATAACTTTAAATGTTTTTTTTTTCTTTAATTAATATATGTATTATTATCATGTACCGTCAAGAATCAAAACATACTTTTCAATTTCTAGTTTTAAACGTAGTCAGTAAATTTAATGTACTATTTCAGAGTTTCAAACCTCGTGATAATATAAAGTTTCATTTAAATAGTTATTAAATCGGTTATTTTATAAATCATTTTAATTAGTAAACAGGTTAAAAATATATTTTTTTGAACTAATCTATACATATGTAAATTAGATGAAAAATACAACTGATACATAATAAATATTTAAATAACACACATTTTAACATTATATATTCGTATCATATTTTTTCTCTCTTTTCATTTTTGTATCATAATTTGCAATATATTTTTGAATTGTATTGCTAAAAAGAGTAACTGATTTTAATTTTCATATTGTTAATAAAAAAAAGAAAAACTTATGTATTATTAACATTGAAACAATTAATTTATTCTCAATTCATTTTGTTTATTAAATAAATCTTTTATATTTTTTCTTCGTGTAAATAGATCACTTAGAAATCTTAATCACTTAAAAATAATTGAATATTTTATATTTTAAAGAATTTTATATATTAATATATTTATTTTAATAAAGTATAGTCTATTTTGATTGATTTTTGATTTGAAAATATATCTTTATATATATATTTCTTTTGTGCGTGTGTATGTCACTGAACTCCTCCTAAACGGCTGGACTGAGTTTAATGAAACTTTTTGTGTGTCTTCAGGTGGATTCGAGAATGGTTTAGATTTACAAATGAAAGTTGTAACTTAATTAGTTCTTTCTTAATTAATTTTTTACCAGCTCTTTCAACAACTTTTCCACCTAGATGGCGTGAGTTGTCGTAAGCACGATGTCAGAATTTATTTAATGTTGAAATGAAAAATGAATTTTTAACCGTATCTTACGAAGTGTTTAAAATATTTTTTCAAAATTAATATTTTTAGAATCGTAACCGTATCTTACGAAGTGTTTAAAATATTTTTTCAAAGTTAATATTTTAGAATCGTAAACACGATGTCAGAATTTATTTAATGTTGAAATGAAAAATGAATTTTTAACCGTAAGTGTTTAAAATATCTTTTCAACGTTAATGTTGTTAAAATGTTAAAATTAGTTAAAATGGTATATTCTTTTAAAAAATTCGTCAATATCCGACGGAGTTATTTTATCTTAAAATGAAAAATGAATTTTTAGGCCATTATTATTTGTGCATATGGAAAATGTACTAAAAGTTTTCCGAAAAATTTCACGATCACAAATGTTGACGGATATCCAATATATCGTCGAAGAAATCCCGATAATGGCGGACAATCTTATCATCTATGGCGGTCATCTATGTCAACAACATAGATATTGACATTGATAACCGTTGGGTGGTCCCATATTTGCCTCTGCTGAGCAAAACATTCAATGCTCATATTAATGTTCAGTTCTGCAGTTCAGTGAAGAGCATCAAATACATTTGCAAGTATGTGAATAAAGGCAGTGATATGGCTGTATTTCGAGTTGAAAATACCAATGTGAATGCTCCTCCGGTGAATAACAACGATGAAATAACACTTTACCAAATTGGCCGGTACGTCAGCTCCAATGAAGCTGTTTGGCGTATCTTTGGTTTCCCAATTCATGAACGGGATCCAGCAGTTCTTCCTTTAGCCGTCCATCTTGAAAATGGCCAGCGCGTATATTTCACGAGCTTAACAGCGATTGATCGTGCTATAAATCCTCCAAAAACTACACTCACCGAAATTTTTCAATTGTGTAATCGTGCGGATGCTTTTGGTGCTTTTGCACGGACATTACTCTATTCAGAAGTACCACGCTATTTCACATGGGCTCCAACAAAAAAATGGATGCCCCGCAAGCAAGGCGCGCCGATTGATGCATGTCCCGGTTTTTTCAAATCAAACACCTTGGGACGAGTATTTACAGTCAATCCAAGGCAGACTGAGTGCTTTTATCTTCGACTGTTATTGGTTAATGTCATCTGCTCTTTGTCATTTCAAGATTTACGTAAAGTGAATGGACAACAGTATCCAACGTATAAAGATGCATGCCTTGCACTCGGCTTGCTGGAAGACGACAACCAGTGGGAGTGTATGCTTGCTGAAGTAGGACTGAACTGTACAGCAAAACAAATTCGTCTACTATTGGCTATGGTGTTGACTACATGTTTCCCGGCCCGAGCAGAGACATTATGGGATAATCACAAAGATTCAATGACTGATGATATATTGCATCAATATCGTTCACGGTGCAACGATCTAACGATAGTATTCAATGACGCTATGTACAATGAAGCATTGATTGCTATTGAAGATCTTTGCATTATCATTGCCAACTTACCACTCCTTTATTTCGGTATGCATTCAACAAATCGAAATGCATCTGATTTAATAAGCACTGAATTGAATCGTGAACTGCAATACAATACTGTAGAAATGGCAGCAGTTGTTGCTCGCAATGTCCCACTAATGAATGAAGAACAAAGAACCATTTACGACCGCATCAAGCTCGCAGATTTGGCAGGACAAGGTGGATTCTTTTTTTTTTTTTTTTTTTTTTTGGGGGGGGGGGGGGTGCACCAGGTGGAACTGGCAAAACATTCCTTATTTCGCTAATTCTCGCCGAGATACGATCAAATAATGGCATCGCATTGGCTGTTGCATCATCTGGGATTGCGGCAACTTTATTGGATGGAGGCAGAACAACTAATTCATTATTTAAACTGCCACTAAATATTCAAAATAACCCAGACGCAGTGTGCAACATAAAAAAACAATCGTCCATGGCCACAGTGCTGAAATAGTGTAAAATTCTTATGTGGGATGAATGCAGTATGGCACACAAACGTTCGATTGAGGCGTCAAACAGGACATTGAAAGATATAAAAAAAAGACAAACTATTTGGCGGCACTCTGTTACTCTTTTCAGGTGATTTCAGACAAGCACTTCCCGTTATTCCGCGTTCAACATACGTTGATGAGATCAACGCGTGCTTAAAATCATCCTCATTGGGGCGTAATGTTGAAAAAGTACAACTGAAAGTAAATTTGTGCGTTCAAAAGCTTCAAGATCCATCCGCTGAAACATTCTCAAAACAATTGTTAGATATCGGCGATGGAAAAGTTACTACAGATGAAACTGGATGCATAAAATTACCGACCGATTTCTGCACAATCATTGATTCTCAAGATGCTCTTATTGACCAGATATTTCCCGATGTACACAGACGATACACAAATCATGAGTGGCTGGCAGAAAGAGCAATTTTAGCAGCAAAAAATGTGGACGTCAACGAATTGAATCTCAGGATACAACATTTGTTACCAGGAGACTTGGTGTCATGCAAATCTAATGATACAGTTTGTGATGCCACCGAAGCTGTAAATTATCCAACAAAGTTTTTAAACTCATTGAATTTACCAGGCATGCCACCGCATATTTTACAACTGAAGGTTGGATCTCCGGTTATTTTGCTTCGTAATTTGAACCCAACACGGTTGTGCAACGGCACGCGATTAGTCATAAAAAAGTTAATGAAAAATTTTATCGAAGCCATCATTTTAAATGACAAATTCCGAGGTGAAAATATATTACTACTGCGAATCCCTATTATACCCACAGATGTGCCAATTCAATTTAAACGCCCTCAATTTCCAATTAGATTGGCATTTGCAAATACTATCAATAAGTCTCAGGGCCAAACGATGTCTGTCTGTGGCTTAGATTTGAGCACATCATGTTTTTCACACGGACAATTATACGTGGCTCTCGAGTGGGCAAACCATCCAGTTTGTTTTTATTGGCGAAAGATAGGATAACAAAAAATATTGTACACTCTGTTGCATTAAGGGATTGATATTCTTTTTTAGTAATATTGTTATAAGTAGCGATATGTATATAATTTTAAAGAATCAATTTTAATAAATTAAAAAAATAAATGATTGGTGTTTTGTTATTTTTATATTCTTTCACCGTTCACAGCGCTCCATACATCTTCCACTTATATACCACATCCTTACACACTTACAATAAGTTAGTTATTTTTTTCTAACAAAATATTCTCTAGAAATAATTTATATGACAAAACAACGTTTGTCGGGTCAGCTAGTATATATATATATATATACACACTCTATATATATATATAAAAAAAAAAAAAAAAAAAGAAAGAAAAAAAAAAAAAGACGGATCAAGAAGAAGTGGGGACAAAAATTGGTCGATGGGGTGATATGGGTGGTCCGAATGGGATAAAAATTGGTAGATGTGGTGTACATGTGGCGAAAAGCAATTGATAAGAGTTTCAGAAAATTTGAATGATTTAATCAAGAGACAGGGCCTCACAAAGTAAACAAGTCAATGCGCTTGTCCACTTCTGGCCCTTATGTACGCAGTTATTCGGCTTGGTATTAATTGATAGAGTTCGCAGATGTGCTCCTGTGAAGTATCGTGCCAAATTCTGTCCAATTATTGCGTTAGATTGGTAAAATCCGAAGCTGGTTGTAGGACACTTTTTATGATGCTCCAAACGTCCTCAGTGGAGGAGAGATCCGGGGACTGAGCGCAACCCCGCTGAGCCTTCCTATTAAGGGTATTTGACGTCACTGAAGTATCAGTTGCAGGTAGGATCGACGATAATGATGAATTGGTGCTTGATTCCATCAAAACCTGTATGTATGTAAATTTGTGTCCCGTTTGCATTACTCCTTTATGGTGCGTCACTTTTTTTTGTTATAGAGTATATATATATATATATATATATATACTAGCTGACCCGACAAACGTTGTTTTGTCATATAAATTATTTCTAGAGAATATATTGTTAGAAAAAAATAACTAACTTATTGTAAGTGTGTAAGGATGTGGTATATAAGTGGAAGATGTATGGAGCGCTGTGAACGGTGAAAGAATATAAAAATAACAAAACACCAATCATTTATTTTTTTAATTTATTAAAATTGATTCTTTAAAATTATATACATATCGCTACTTATAACAATATTACTAAAAAACAATATCAATCCCTTAATGCAACAGAGTGTACAATATTTTTTGTTATCCTATCTTTCGCCAATAAAAACAAACTGGATGGTTTGCCCACTCCAGAGCCACGTATAATTGTCCGTGTGAAAAACATGATGCGCTCAAATCTAAGCCACAGACAGACATCGTTTGACCCTGAGACTTATTGATAGTCATTGCAAATGCCAATCTAATTGGAAATTGAGGGCGTTTAAATTGAATTGGCACATCTGTGGGTATAATAGGGATTCGCAGTAGTAATATATTTTCTCCTCGGAATTTGTCATTTAAAATGATGGCTTCGATAAAATTTTTCATTAACTTTTTTATGACTAATCGCGTGCCGTTGCACAACCGTGTTGGGTTCAAATTACGAAGCAAAATAACCGGAGATCCAACCTTCAGTTGTAAAACATGCGGTGGCATGCCTGGTAAATCCAATGAGTTTAAAAACTTTGTTGGATAATTTACAGCTTCGGTGGCATCGCAAACTGTATCATTAGATTTGCATGACACCAAGTCTCCTGGTAACAAATGTTGTATCCTGAGATTCAATTCGTTGACGTCCACATTTTTTGCTGCTAAAATTGCTCTTTCTGCCAGCCACTCATGATTTGTGTATCGTCTGTGTACATCGGGAAATATCTGGTGAATAAGAGCATCTTGAGAATCAATGATTGTGCAGAAATCGGTCGGTAATTTTATGCATCCAGTTTCATCTGTAGTTCCTTTTCCATCGCCGATATCTAACAATTGTTTTGAGAATGTTTCAGCGGATGGATCTTGAAGCTTTTGAACGCACAAATTTACTTTCAGTTGTACTTTTTCAACATTACGCCCCAATGACGATGATTTTAAGCACGCGTTGATCTCATCAACGTATGTTGAACGCGGAATAACGGGAAGTGCTTGTCTGAAATCACCTGAAAAGAGTAACAGAGTGCCGCCAAATAGTTTGTCTTTTTTTTATATCTTTCAATGTCCTGTTTGACGCCTCAATCGAACGTTTGTGTGCCATACTGCATTCATCCCACATAAGAATTTTACACTATTTCAGCACTGTGGCCATGGACGATTGTTTTTTTATGTTCCACACTGCGTCTGGGTTATTTTGAATATTTAGTGGCAGTTTAAATAATGAATGAGTTGTTCTGCCTCCATCCAATAAAGTTGCCGCAATCCCAGATGATGCAACAGCCAATGCGATGCCATTATTTGATCGTATTTCGGCGAGAATTAGCGAAATAAGGAATGTTTTGCCAGTTCCACCTGGTGCACCCCCCCCCCCCAAAAAAAAAAAAAAAAAAAAAAAAAAAAAAAAAAAAAAAGAATCCACCTTGTCCTGCCAAAACTGCGAGCTTGATGCGGTCGTAAATGGTTCTTTGTTCTTCATTCATTAGTGGGACATTGCGAGCAACAACCGCTGCCATTTCTACAGTATTGTATTGTAGTTCACGATTCAATTCAGTGCTTATTAAATCAGATGCATTTCGATTTGTTGAATGCATACTTAAATAAAGGAGTGGTAAGTTGGAAATGATAATGCAAAGATCTTCAATAGCAATCAATGCTTCATTGTACATAGCGTCATTGAATACTATCGTTAGATCGTTGCACCGTGAACGATATTGATGCAATATATCATCAGTCATTGAATCTTTGTGATTATCCCATAATGTCTCTGCTCGGGCCGAGAAACATGTAGTCAACACCATAGCCAATAGTAGACGAATTTGTTTTGCTGTACAGTTCAGTCCTACTTCAGCAAGCATACACTCCCACTGGTTGTCGTCTTCCAGCAAGCCGAGTGCAAGGCATGCATCTTTATACGTTGGATACTGTTGTCCATTCACTTTACGTAAATCTTGAAATGACAAAGAGCAGATGACATTAACCAATAACAGTCGAAGATAAAAGCACTCAGTCTGCCTTGGATTGACTGTAAATACTCGTCCCAAGGTGTTTGATTTGAAAAAACCGGGACATGCATCAATCGGCGCGCCTTGCTTGCGGGGCATCCATTTTTTTGTTGGAGCCCATGTGAAATAGCGTGGTACTTCTGAATAGAGTAATGTCCGTGCAAAAGCACCAAAAGCATCCGCACGATTACACAATTGAAAAATTTCGGTGAGTGTAGTTTTTGGAGGATTTATAGCACGATCAATCGCTGTTAAGCTCGTGAAATATACGCGCTGGCCATTTTCAAGATGGACGGCTAAATGAAGAACTGCTGGATCCCGTTCATGAATTGGGAAACCAAAGATACGCCAAACAGCTTCATTGGAGCTGACGTACCGGCCAATTTGGTAAAGTGTTATTTCATCGTTGTTATTCACCGGAGGAGCATTCACATTGGTATTTTCAACTCGAAATACAGCCATATCACTGCCTTTATTCACATACTTGCAAATGTATTTGATGCTCTTCACTGAACTGCAGAACTGAACATTAATATGAGCATTGAATGTTTTGCTCAGCAGAGGCAAATATGGGACCACCCAACGGTTATCAATGTCAATATCTATGTTGTTCACATAGATGACCGCCATAGATGATAAGATTGTCCGCCATTATCGGGATTTTTCGACGATATATTGGATATCCGTCAACATTTGTGATCGTGAAATTTTTCGGAAAACTTTTAGTACATTTTCCATCTGCACAAATAATAATGGCCTAAAAATTCATTTTTCATTTTAAGATAAAATAACTCCGTCGGATATTGACGAATTTTTTAAAAGAATATACCATTTTAACTAATTTTAACATTTTAACAACATTAACGTTGAAAAGATATTTTAAACACTTACGGTTAAAAATTCATTTTTCATTTCAACATTAAATAAATTCTGACATCGTGTTTACGATTCTAAAATATTAACTTTGAAAAAATATTTTAAACACTTCGTAAGATACGGTTACGATTCTAAAAATATTAATTTTGAAAAAATATTTTAAACACTTCGTAAGATACGGTTAAAAATTCATTTTTCATTTCAACATTAAATAAATTCTGACATCGTGCTTACGACAACTCACGCCATCTAGGTGGAAAAGTTGTTGAAAGAGTTGGTAAAAAATTAATTAAGAAAGAACTAATTAAGTTACAACTTTCATTTGTAAATCTAAACCATTCTCGAATCCACCTGAAGACACACAAAAAATTTCATTAAACTCAGTCCAGCCGTTTAGGAGGAGTTCAGTGACATACACACGCACAAAAGAAATATATATATAAAGATATATATATATATATCCTTTAAAATACTTCAGCTAAGCGTAAAACGATTGTATAATCTGGAAAAATGTATAAAAATAGTTTTTCATTTAATGATCTTGTTAGTTGTAAAATGAAATAGTTTTAGGTAAATATTTTATATTTATTTTTTAATACGTTTCATTTATTATTTTTCTTTTGATCAAAAGAATTCACCTCTCTTATAAATAAATAAGGCGTATATATCCACTAATTCTTATTATTAAGTTTACAGATTTACATAAATTTACCTATATTTGCATAAAATAATTCAAAATACGCCCGTGATTAAGTATCACTGTTGTTATACTTCATATTTTTTCGGAATTTCTGTCTACTCTTTCTTTTTCGAACTTTTACCTTTTTAACGGTAATAAACAACAGACTAATAATGACAATAAACTATTAAACAATAGACTAATCTGTCTATTTATTTATACGCATATCTATAGAGGGTGTTTCAGCATTATATTTCTGATTTTCTAGAAGAGGTAGAGTGCATCTTGATGATTCACGAAGCACTCTGCGTCTCCCGATTATTCAGAATCATAAAGCATTGCATGGTCTTAATTGCTTTTCCTATGCAATAATAGATACATCATAATTAAAAAGACACTGTGTAAGTGATTATTCGTTTTCCTATTCAACGTACATCATTTTTAATATCAATGAGTACCTCACTGAAATCGTTGAATAAACTTTCTAACACGATTTTCGATCCACATTCTTTTTTTCATGTATATTAATTATTAAAAAAGAATAATCATTTACGTCGCTTCTTTTTATATCTGATGCAATGGCGTCTCGGTAATGATGTTTTGGGCCATTTCTTTACAGTTTACTACAAACTGCTTATTATTATGAAAATCTTATTTGTCTTATTGGTTGTTCAAAATAGCTTGACGATATTTCAATAATCAATCAGATGAATGAGCTTTTTATGATCACGGCTTGTGTCTAATCACCTGCATAGAGATGGTCCAAAACACCATTCATGAAACGCTACTAATTTGATGCATCTGTGTATAGCATCACGTCAGGAAAGTATTACCTCTTCAGGAAAACATTTTTTATAGGATTCTGAATCGTCAGGTTTATTATGAATATAAGGAATATGAATCGACCTGTCCTAGAAGTTAAAAAACTTGGTACTGAAACACCCTTCTATAACGAATATTTTTGTATAAAAATATCTGCTAAATACTCGCTTTCATTTAAATAGAAAAAAAATCTTATAAAAAAAACATGCATATAATATTTTTAATATTTTTTTAAACAATTACAAATTATGTTTGAGTAAAAATATCTTTTATGGTAGAAATATTAAAAAAAAAGGAAAAACAGAGTAGTAAGGGGAAAAAAAATTGTTAAAACTACGAAAAAGAAAGATCAAGTAAAATTCCATGTTATTGATCTTCTAGACTAATATATATATTCAGTGGATGAGAGAAAATACTCGAGAGTCTCTATAACACCTTAGCATCCGTAGCTTGGATAATTGACGTTATTAGATTATTTATTTTTGTAAGGTAAATAAATTTTGTGACAAAAATCTACATCCAAAACTTACAGAAAGTGGGATTTAGGAAACAGAGCAATCCCCTACAAAAAATACACTGATTATGATATGTTAAAAAGTAAAATTATTCTACAGATCTTTACTATCATACCGAAGAATCGAAAAGGCAATATTTATATATGTATATATTATTTTAAAAGTATAAACCGCAGCACTATGCGGTTTTCACTAAAATGCAAAGAAAGACATTTTTTTTTTTTTTATTAGCAACAGATTTATTGCCAAATTAGTTTAATTTTTCTCCATCAGGTGGTATTTAATATTACTTTTTCTTTACAGTGGCGCAGTACATTTGACAAAATAAGTAGGACTACAAATATTCAATCTAACGGCGTCATTCATGAGAATGGCCGTCAGATGTTACGCATTGGAAATTCTCATTATAAAGCTTATTTAACAATTATTTTGCCCTTAAACATAACACGATTTTTTTTTCTTAAATGATTAACAGCAGTAGTACACAACCCATTTTTATTATAAATATTTTCTAACACCTTAAATCATATGCAACGTGTCAGATTAACCAGTGGAAGTAATATGACATAATTTGAGAAGACGAATCTGTTTAAAATGTCAGAGGATACGGAAAATACAGCGCCAAATGTTCAGGAAAATCTAACTAATACTTTTTCTTATATATGAAAAAAACGTCTCATGATTTTCTTTGCATTTCATTGAAAATCGCACAATGCTACGTTCAATATGTTTTAAATATATATATATATATATATATTATATATATATATATATATATATATTATATTTTTTTTGCTAAAACTTTCCGATATCCCAGTATAAAATAATATGTGGATATCTACGATCTTGAGGGAGATGAAGCTGTAAGAATCTTCACTTTATTTAGAACTAGCAGGCTACGCCCGCTTCGCTGGTAACTATATTTAAATGAATTTTCAAAAGAATTGGATCAGTATTTATTTTTTACATCACATTACACATAAAAAAAAAAAAAAAAAAAAAAAAAAACTGAAATTGCTTTAGATCTCACTTCTTCGGATACCCGTTGCCTAAGGCAGCTCTTTTTTCTGCCCGTACTGCATCGGGTACAGTTTCTCACTGTCTACAGACAGGTCTTTCCCGGGCACTTCTATCTGGGTATTTATCGACGACTTGTGGATTTTCTGTTATTTAAGAACTACAATTTTAAAGATGACTGTATCTCAGCATCTATTATATATTTTAGTTTTTGAACCATGTGTTTTATAGCCCCCGTTATTTACACTATATTACGATTTGATTACGACCAGTGCAATAAAATAAAATAAAAAAATTAGATTTTCTTTTAAAAGGAATTAAATACATGAAAAACAAACGAATTTTAATCAGTTTAATCCTTTCTATACTATAAACTACCATTTTTTTCCCCAATAAATATTATAAATAATAATAATAATAATAATAATAAATATTTTTCTTTTAAAGGAATTAATTAAAAAATTGAAAAATAAAAAGTTGTTATACTATAAAATTTATACATAAACGTAACAAATTATTTCTATCGTATTTTACCATTTTGATTTTCAATAAATATATATATAAAAAAAAAAAAGAAAATCGCCTCAAATGAATGTATTAAATAACAAATGAATTGCATAATAGCCGTTGGTAAGATACGCAGACGATTACAATCGAAGAATAAATTCAGCATCTATTATATATTTTAGTTTTTGAACCATGTGTTTTATAGCCCCCGTTATTTACACTATATTACGATTTGATTACGACCAGTGCAATAAAATAAAATAAAAAAATTAGATTTTCTTATAAAGGAATTAAATACATGAAAAACAAACGAATTTTAATCAGTTTAATCCTTTCTACTATAAACTACCATTTTTTTCCCCAATAAATATTATAAATAATAATAATAATAATAATAAATATTTTTCTTTTAAATGAATTAATTAAAAAATTGAAAAATAAAAAGTTGTTATACTATAAAATTTATACATAAACGTAACAATTTATTTCTATCGTATTTTACCATTTTGATTTTCAATAAATATATATAAAAAAAAAGAAAATCGCCTCAAATGAATGTATTAAATAACAAATGAATTGCATAATAGCCGTTGGTAAGATACGCAGACGATTACAATCGAAGAATAAATTCATGAAAAATGAAAAATAAAAGCCAATGTTTAAAATCGAAGAAACAGGAATTAAAAAAATTCAAATTCGAAATTCGAAAAAATCTCGATGAGGGGCACACCTGCAGGGTCCCAGGTACCTATATGCCAAATTTGAAAGCTCTGCGATCAATAGTGTGAGCACCAGAGCGCAGACAGATACACACACAGACACATAGACACACACACAGACACTTCTCTTTATTTATATAGATAACAAAAATTAAAAGTATGGCTTGTAACCTGTGTGCATTAATGGTACGGGTAACTGGAATTTTTGGTTGGTCAATTCACAAGATTCCCTTTACGCATATTGTCTGGCAGTGTGAACTTAGTGACTCCCGTACACTTTTTATAGAGTTCCAACAAACATAATAAATATTAATTATAAATCCTCGAATATTGAATATTGCAGAAATAGAAATTATTTACATAGTTTTGCTTCAATGTTCTTCAGATAACATGATAACATTAGCATTTAAAAGAAATATAACTACTTATAAATCTTATTTTGTGACAAAAAAAAAAAAAAAAAAAAAAAAAAAAAAAACTAAACTAAGCATGGAAACTGACATGAAAACTAATCTTCGTACTTTCTGATGTATCATCATGAAATTAAAGATTTTGTTTTTCAAATTTCTTAAATGGATCCTTTTTAGTATAATCCTTAGATTGGATTGAAACAAACTATTTTGAAACAATTAACATCAGGATAAATTTGTAATGAAGCTGTACGAAAGAAATATTAAGTAGCAGTTTTAGACATTATATAAAATAAAAATTAATGATACAATTCCGACATAATTAACTGGAACGAGAATAAGTATTTGGCTTATACTTGAAAATCTTCAGTTTAGAAATACTACAAAATCTGAAGAGTGGGAAAAAAATGAAGGAAACTATTTTTTAAAATATATTGTGCATTTAGTAAAAAAATAGTAATATGCTACAATTATGTAAAATAATTGAGAATTGCTAATTTATTCTAATGAATATCGTCTTTCAAAAGTAAAATTATGTATTAAAGGGAATTTTACAAAATAAAATTATTACTTTATGCAAACAGCTAATACGTTTTTATTTGTAAAAGTATAACAATACTATTAATAATTATAAATTAAAAAATACAAAATGAAATCTGTTTTTATTTATGTATTTTGAATGGTACTCCTACAATGCAATGGGGTATCCTACAGTTTTAATTACTACGAAGGAATAATCGATACTTGTTAATAAAACTTTCTACTTTTTAATTTCTACTTAAGTTTATAATGTTGCAAATTGCAGCTTTAAATATGGAAGTATGTGCCAAGTATGGTACATAATACATAAAAATAATTGAAAAATTTTAGAAAGTACCATTTACTTATCTAACAAAGAAATGCTTTTGGAGTTTATGAAATACTTAAATGAATGAATCACGATAAATCTGTACCGATAAGTATAAAGGATTTAAGTCCATATTCTTGATTTTGTGGAGACGAAAAATAAAGTTAAACTAATTAAAAACTAATCAGAAGAATCGATTAGGAAAAAGGGATTAGGTTGATTTATACCCTTTATACCATTCAGTGATTGTCAATCTTCATTTGATAAACGGGAATTTTGAATTAAAAATTTTATACTAAAAATAATGCTAAATTTCTAACTTGAATCTTTTTTTACTAATGGATTTTCTCAAAGACTAAATGACATGGATTTAAATCCTTTATACCAATCGATAGAGAATTTTTTTTTTCTGAGTCTGACAATGTACTTAACTCAAAACGACATTTCTGGACATTTCCTTTATACTTATCAGTACAGAAATATAAACTGCTTTTCAAGAGGTTATCGATGTAAAAATCTGAACCATTTCTTCTCACTCTAAATGTTACGTCATTCTAAACGAAAAAAATAATAATAAATAAATATATAAAATCGCCGTTTAGCTCGTGTCATAAACGTATGGTGCCCGCATATCGAACAATGAAATCTCTCTTTTAATATAAAAGAAAGTATACATGCTTGAAGCAGAATTCCTTAGATAATAATATCGCTAAACTTTTAGGAGAATTTGATGTTTAACAATGAATAAATATCAGAGTAATAAAAATAAAATGGCATTCCAAATTATAGACATACCATTAAACTACAAAATTACTTAGAATGTCTCCTTTGTGGTAACGTTAGAGTTTTGCATCTTTCATTGTTAAAGATTTTTGTTTGTTTTTTTAACAGCAACTGAATAAAAATTGAGCCAAAATCTGACTATAACGTATGACAAATTTTCCAGAAAATCAAATTTTATTCCATCACTGTAAAAACATCCCAGTTAAAATTTCAATGCAAATTTTATCACTCCCATGTGAATTTTTTATTATAAAATATTTTATGGGAAAAATACTTTTTGAAATCATTTTATTTTTTATAACATCCTATTTTACGGTGAAAGTTTTGTTCAACAAATATTATTAAAGCTACTTTTTATGTTCAAAATTATGAACTATACTTGTTCGTAAAATATTATTGCAGACCTCATTTGAAATAAGTTTATATACTGGGAGGTTCAAATGGTCATTTCCAAACGGCACGTATATATGTGTGCGATCATGAGTAGTAAAAATTGCATAGTAACTGGGTTTCAAAACGCGATTGTAACCAGCTATAAGGCGATAAGCTCTGGACAAGCCAAAACACACGAATAATAATGTGAAACATACATCCACGACAAATCGGGCACATTTTGAACACTTCTTATGAATTGTAACATTTTTCATTTATATTTTGTAATTCGAAGTCTTTGTAAAATAAAGGACTTTTTACACCGTTTTCTGGGTTTCCTTTGTGTGACGGTCTTGATGAAATTGCACTGTTATGATCCGATATTAGTTTCCGATCCCTAGTCCCCATGTAATTCGTATTCCTTATAATCTAACACACCCACACGTGTCGTTTGGAAATGACCTTTTGATTCCCCTCCCTCCTCTCTCTCTCTCTCTCTATATATATATATATATATATATATATATATACATAAGGTTTTTTTTATATATAACTTTGTTTTGAAAACTATTTTTTCCCATTTATTTATTTATTTATTATTATTTTTTTTTCCCCAAAACAACCCTATTTTTACAGTCTATTAATTTTTAAAGATCTTTTATTATTATTTTTTCCCTGAATAAAAGTGAGAAATTAACATTTTTCCCAGAAACTTTCAAGAGCAATGATGCAAGTTTTCTTTCAAAGTGAAATTAGTAATTAACTTAATGATAGCTTTAGGTATCAAGATAGTTTAGCACTTTTTTTTTTTTCCTTCCTGACAGGATCATTATCATTTTACGAGAAAATATAATCTATAAATTTTTAATGTATTTTTAAAAAGTACTTTTCTAACTTCTAGAAATCTTATTATACAAGTTTTAGATAAAATGTTTTTTATTAATATTCTTGGAAAATTTACATGATATATTGCAGATAAATATTACTGCAAAGAAAATGTTTTAGAAAAGTATTTTTAACTTGAATTCATAATAAAATTTCTTTGTTTTGCTGTTTATTTATTCTAGAGAAATATTTTAAATGTCAATGCATATTGTAATTACACATTGTGTAATTACACAGTAATCACAGTATCACCGTAGTGTTTTGCAAATTATGTTCGATATTTTTATCCTACCGATGTCATTCTCGTGTAAATTTGTATTAACGGTACTTTCATTTTCTGGTTATAAAAATTAAATATCCTCAGATAATGTTATATAGATATACCATTTTTTATTATTTTCATTGTGTTAATGAATTAAGATATTTAATTAAACTTTTAAATTTGTTAAATATTTATATGTAAATACGTAAATACGTAAATATCGAATATGCATTTTTTGGTAAAAATATTTTAGTAAAAGTTTAATCATTAATTTGTTTGTAGAACCCCAATAAAATTAAATTTAAAGGGTGAATTGTCCGTATGTATAAAGAAAAGCAATTGTGTTCATGTGCTAGCTACTATTGTACGTGCTACTTTAGCCACAGTATATATTTTTCTTATATTCTTATATTCCACAGTTATAATATTCTTATAGATTCTACGTAGTTACTTAATCAAAAAAAATAAATAAATAAAAACGGGAAGCCAAAACACCTAATTCTTGTGACCAAAGAAATCTTGTTTGCGGGATCAAAAAACATGGAAACATTGGAAAAATTAAAATTCAAGCAGAATTTAACTTACTCATGCGTCATGGCAATTGCATACACCTATATAAGTATAAGCGCAAAAAATCCTGTCGTCATAATAAAAATGAAATTTTGAAAAATAAATAATAAGGACTTAAAGTGCAGGGAGTTAGAGTGTACATTCACGACGTATTAATATTGTAAAAAAAATAACTTATAAAATAAAAAAGAGTGTAAAAATACGAACATAATTCATTATTGTAAATGAAATGCATTAAAAGATTACGTTAACATTTATTCCATGAATATGTTTCTATTTTCACTCCATATGATTTGCATGATCGAATATTTTTCAAAGCTTTTGCATAATACACGAATTATTATTATTTTTTTTTACTAAAATCTCTCATTTTGGGAGTTAAAAAAAATAATAATGACTATTTGACCCTGAAAGTTTTCACACTGGATTGATTTTTTTTTTTTTTTTTTTTTTTTTTTTTTTAACAGAAGGCTATGCATGAAATGTAACTTAAAAAAAGTGCTTTTAATTATCTCCTTAATAGAAGTGAAGACCATTAAATAAAAAAATAATAACAAAAAAATAACAAAAAGTTTTTTTTTTTTTTTTTTTTTTTTTTTTTTTTTTTTTTTAACTTACTAATCTGAAAGGTGAAAAGTGGTGAAGTAAAGACACCAGTGCTCGTCTCCCTTAAAATCTGTACCAATGTTCGTCATCCTCGCAAATGTCATGTTAAATAACCGTTAATTATCATTTATGAACTTGAATCCACTCGAGATGTAAACAATTATTTTTTTTAATTTTTGAATAATCAGTAAAACGTGTGCTGGAACGCATCATCGATCTCGTCTAGGCTTCCTTCTGTTTCAACGAATTTTTCGTCACTTTCTAAAGAATAATATTCTTCTTTTATATCTTCAAATTTAAATTTAATTTTGAGTATATTATCTAGTTGAGCGGATAATTCTTCAATTGTAAGGGTCTCTTTGTTTTCGATAATATAACTATATTTTTAGTAATCTGACCCTTGAAATTTACCCGTTTGCGGTTAAGAGTCTTTAACTAGTTCTCCATAGTTTAGGTTTGGTTTTAAAACCAAAAGTACATTTTAAACATAAGCTTATAATCTCAAATAAAATTAATTAACTGAGTAAGAGTCCGGTCACTTACCTCTATTAATAAAAATAAATATTCATATGATAGTACAGTTTATAAAAATAAAGATTTTATACATAATGAATTTGCTAAATGCAATTCTATTAAACTACCTGACATAAGTTTACCGATATTTAGCGGCAGAATAGAAGAGTGGAATCTATTCAAAACACAATTTAATAGTTTAATTAATGAAAATAATGATCTTTCATATCAAGAGAAATTACATTACTTACGTAGTTGTTTAAAGGGTGCAGCCAAATTGATCGAAACAGCACATAAACGGTCGATTAATTATTGACACTCACATAAAAAAATTCTGATTTTACAACCGCTGAAACATGAATCCGCTACAGATCTTAGATAATATTATAAAAATGTCTATTAGATAATGTTAGATAATAGTCTATTAGATAACATTATAAAAAAATTGAGATCATTGCAACTTTTCGACTTCCAAAGAGACAAACTGTTAAATGATTTAGTAACGAGTATCATGCTCGACAGACTAGACAGGGAAACAAGAAAGCAATTTGAGTTAACACTTAAAGACAATGAGTGTCCAGATTTTGATAATTTTCAGGAATTTTTAGAAAGAAGATGTCAAACCTTAAGTAGCATAACCAATAACATTTTAAAGGTTAATCTTGAAAAGCCTAAATCATTATTCGTTAATAGTTCTAATTAAGTTGCTATAAAATGTATTCTATGTAAAACACAATTTATCGCATTATATCTGCAGTAAATTTAAAGAAATGAAACTAGCACAGCGTCAAGATTTAATTTAAAAATACAGATTATGTTTTAACTGTTTTTCTGATTGTCATGTATTAGCGAAATGTAGATCTAATAACTGTTGTTCAGTTTGTCATAAAACCAATCATCATATATTACTCTATATGTGTTAAATCTCAGACAGACAAATTGGCGCCTATAAAGGCAATTTTTACACTTAACCCATTTAGACAGCGGAAGTGATTGTAGTCTTATTTTGCAAGAAACAGCAATGGCGTTAGGTTTAAGATTTTAGAAGGAAATATTTTATTAAGTGGGATAGGTGGTTCAAATCAAAAAGTTAAGTATAAGGTTAATGCTTTGATTTCAAATAAAGAAAATCAATTTAAGATAAACATTAAATGTTTTGTAGTTAAAAGCATTACAAACTCCAGAGCAGTTAACAAACTAGATATAAATGGAATACACATTCCTGAATTTATTAATCTTTCAGATAACGGGTTTCAAATTCCTAGTAAAATTAATATTTTAATTGGAAATGAATTATTTTTTGATATATTGAAACCGGAAAAATTCAGGTTAAATGACAATTTGGTTTTTCAAAATACATATTTTAGCTATACTGTTAGTGGTGTATGAGAATAGTGTTCCTTACTCATCTTGTTGGTTTATAGATCTAAGTGAATTACATAAGGATGTCGAACTTTTTTCTGAAATCGAAAACACAACTGACATTGAATCCAAGGATGGGTTAGAAGAAAAAGAACTGTGCGAATAACATTTTTTAAATACACATAAAAGAGACAATTCAGGTCGATTTATGGTTCAGATACCCTTATCTAAGGATCCTAGTTGTTTAGGAAATTCAAAGGAAACTGAAAGAAAAAAGTGGGAAGTTTTCCGAAAAACATTGCCAGCCATAAAATTTGTCGGCATACCACGGTTTATATTAAAAGACTTTACAACAGTTATCGAGATTCACGGTTTCTCAGATGCCGCCAAGGATGCATACGGAGCTGTTATTTATCTCAATTGCATGAGTGACAACAGACTAACTAAGGTTAGTCTTTAATGTAGTGAGTCTCGAATAGCCCCTATTAAAGAAGTTACCATTCCGAGACTCGAACTCAGTGCTGCGGTACTATTGGCGAAATTGATTTCAAAGGTAATCACTTCTCTGAAATTAAACATAAGTGAAATTTACTTGTAGTCATACAGTAGTATTGTATTAGCCTGAATTAGAAAGCCTCTTTTTCAACTTAAACCATTTGTCAGAAATCGAGTAAGCATCATTCAGAAACTGACAAAGCCAGAATGTTGGCACCATGTTAACTCCCAAGACAATCCAACGGCTATCATCTCAAGAAGTCTTGACCCAAACAAAATTCAGCAATGTCAGTTATGGTGGTTTGGGCCACATTTCTTGCATCAAGAGATAGAATATAATTCCTGTATTTCGACAGCCATAGAAACAAACGATTTGCTTTTGCGTGAACTAATGGACATACTAAGCAGTCAACTATGTGCATTAGTCCAGAGCTGTGTTCTACTAGATATATTAAATAACTGTTCCTCATTTCTAAAACTTCAAAGAGTGATAGCTTGGTGCAGAAGATTTATACACAACACGAGAAACCCATTATATCCAGAGACTTGTTTTCTCAAAACTGAAGAACTACAGCAATCCTTATTGTGTATTGTCAAAAACGTTCAAAAACTATCCTTTTCCTCAGAAATTAATTGCTTAACAAAGAGTGTGCCTCTTCACAGTTACAGTAAAATACTAAATTTTAGCCCCTGTTTAGATGATCAAGGCATCCTCAGGGTGGGGGGCAGGATAAAAAATTCTAATGTACCAAGTATTAGAAAATATCCCATGTTAATTCCCTCAGATCTTAATATTACTTGCATTGTTATTAATTATTATCATTCTGGATACGGGGAGGACTAAATATCGTCCGCAAGGTACTAAGAAAATGCCTTATTTGCTACAAATTACATAAACGCAAAGGAAGAGCAGCAATTTATGGCTGATCTGCCAGCTGGAAGGATAACCATCTCAAGAGTATTCACTCATGTCGGTTTGGACTATTGTGGTCCTTTTCAGGTGAAACCTCTGCCAGGCAGGTGCAAACAAGTAAGAAAATGTCTTATTTTTATTTTCATCTGTTTTAGTGTTAAGGTCATTCATCTAAAAATTGTAATTGACTTATCAACAGAGTCTTTTCTAGGAGCTTTCAAACGATTTATCGCTAGACGTGAACGTCTAGCAGAAATATACAGTGACAACGGCACAAACGTTGTTGGCGCTAATAATGAACTAAAACAAATTCTTAAAAAATTGTTCATCAATAAAGAAGAAATTCATAATTATTTAGCTAATGACGTTATGAAATGGAATTTTAACCCTACATCTGCTCCACATTTTGGTAGATTATGGGAAGCAGGGGTCAAGTCATTAAAATTTAATTTACGCATAGCTGTGGGTGACACTATGTTAAGTAATGAAGAATTATTGACCCTTATTGCACAGGTCGAGGCCATTTTGAATTCTAGGCCTATATGCCCTCTTTTCAGCGATCCAAACGATCTTAAGGTTTTAACCACAGCCCATTTTTTAGTCGGATCTCCCTTGCTTACCGCACCCGATTTAGATTTTACCTCGACTCCTCAAAACAGATTGTGTCGTTGGCAGTTGGTTCAGAGATTACATCTAATCTTTTGGAAGAAATGATCTTCCGAATATCTTAATAGACTTCAACAAAGACCTAAGTGTTTTAAGATTAAAGCAGAGTTTAAAGAAGGTGATTTAATGATGGTTAAACCAATAGACAGCGCGTGGAGCTTAAAATGGCCTTGCTAGAATTTACAAAGTCCACCTTGGGTAGGATGGACTTGTTAGAGTAGTTACGCTGAAAATTAAAGATAGCATCTTTAAAAGACCAATTACTAAAATTGCAAATTTACCACATGTTAATTAAATGGACATTAATCATACTATTATAATTGTTTGTATGTATTTTATCTTTATATGTTTCGTTTATGTTTACTAATTATTTGAATTTATTTGCAACGTCCAGCTGTTGCAAGGCTGACCAGTATGTTAATATTGTTCTTTTGTTTATTTTGTTTAATGTGAATCAAGCGCTCTCTATCAGGCGCTGCTAATTTGGTTTCAGTTTTGTACTGGTACTCCGCAACAAGCGGACGCTTAGTTTGCTCTATCAGGAGCACGCAAATAAATTTGGTATGAAAAATGAACTTTATTTATCACAGTCCATTGCCCCTTCATCAAAGTGGATAGATTGTAATTACATTAAATATTTTTAATGTTATCATATAGATTAGAACTCTAAAATTTATTTAAAATATTAAAGACTAGTGCAGTAGTTTTCTGGCACTTATAAACACACCCTTTTGTATAGTTAAAAATGTCGACATTAATTAAACTTCATTATTTAATGTAGTAAAGTTACTTTTCAGTATATGTAATAAATATTTGAGATATCCATGTAATTGTGGTCCTTACATATCATGAAAATAATTTCAAACACTAATTTAAAATTATCAAGATGCATTAACTATAGGTACATAAAGATTTACAGTGCTATGGAGTAGAATACAGTTGTTCATATCTTTTACGGCAATTTGGCTTTCTGTCTAGGTACAAGCGTTGAAAATAAAGATAATAATTTATTTTCTAATACATTATAAAAGCGACACTGTTTTTTACAGAAATGTTTTATTTGTCTAGCTATGCAATCATATACTTTCATTCATTTTACTAAAAATTAAATATATTCAAAATAACTTTATATTCTTGAATTTATAAATTAGAAATAACTTGTCTATTTTTATTTTGCTAGATGTACTTCATTTATTCATTTATTTATTTTGACTGAAAAAAAAAAAAAATGTTTCTTTAATTGTATCACATTTAAACTTCAATGTAAAATTAAATCATTTGATTATTTTTACACTAAGTTATCTATTAACTTCAAATTTTCACTATTCTCAAATAATAATAATATAGTAATGCATAGGAAATTTAACAGAAATACATTACATTTTTGAATATATGTATTTTCCCTTTAAACATCGAATTATCTCTCTTGTAACGGCATGCAAATTGGATAAATGATTTGATTTGATTTAATCTGTTTCTTATGTATTACTTGTAAAAAAAAATTCATTGTAAAAAAAAAAAAAAAAAAAAAAAAGCTTTACTGAAAAACAAAAATTCATTAGAACTTATTTTCTAATTTTATTTATTATTTCTCTTATACGTTTCATTATTTCTTCAACATTTAACACTACAAGCGATTAATTATTTAAAATAATTTTATAAGCTTTTTAATCATCAAACTCTAATTTTTTAAATTAATATAATTTAAACAAAAACATAATGCTGCGTATGTATATTAATATAAAAATACGTTGCAGTTCAAAAAGTGTTTAAATTTACTTTTAATGTCTAGAAAATTATTGAATGCTTTACAGATTTTTCTTACTTCCATGATTTAAGTCAAATAAAGAAAATTATAATATATCAGTTATTTCATGCGAAATAAAGTTTTATATCCATGATGAATACCTCTTCAAAAGTTATTCCAACTAAATGGACATTCAACATAACATAGCTTTTCAGAATGTGTTTTATTAGATGCGATTTAATTAAGCAGACAACGTTGCGATATCCCATAAGGCTCATTAATATACTTCGGACAGCGTTATATCTCTATCGATAATGGATCTAGAATGTTTTCTCTTAAATTACTATAATCATAGCATATCATTATATATTCTGTAAGGTACTGAGTAGATTGTCATTTTCAGTACCTGAACATTCAAAATCAGAACAGTAATAGTTAAGTGTTAGGTACATTAATAAATGTAATAAATGGGAATTTTATTTAACTATCACACTAATTTAATGATTAATAAACTATTGATTTCAGATATGCTGGATTTTTGGATTTATGTGTATAAAAATAATTTTTAAATGTTCAATTTAAACTCTTACAAATGATTATAGAATTGTTTTTTAAAAATTTTCTTTAATAAATGTTTTATGTGCATTTATCGAATTTTTTATCAATAAGGATGTCACTAGGATGTTTGTTTTAAACTTTACAAATATTGATTGAACTGATTTACTAAAATTACTTTCATATTTTTTTATATGAGTTTATTAAATAATAAACTATGAAATTACCTTTCTAATTATGCATCATTTTAATTTTTGCTTGAGTATGCGTCGCCTATATAAATGTAACTTTCGAATTGTGTAGATAAGTATTGTTATGAAAAAATATGTTACTTAATCCAAATAATTCTAAATCTTTGAAATTTATTTCTTAAACTTTTTTTTTCCCTCGCACTCATAAAATAGCCGTTGTAAGTGTTCAGTATTTTCTTTTTTTAATTTATTTAAAATAAAGATAAAGTTTACTATGGAAAGATAATGTTGTGTTTTTGTTTTGTAATAGTTGCAACATGCAACTTTTATGCTAGTATTATGTACATAATTTTTATGAAAGTTATTATTTCAAACAATAACAGTATCTTCCGTGTTTAAAAATGTATTGCATCTTTGATTTGGTTTGTAGAAGCAAAAAAAAATGTTGTTGAATAAATAATTTAAATTCTTAAAATTTGAAAACTGTTTTTAATAATAAATAATATATGTGTGATAATGTATTATTTAGATTATTACGATTACGATTTGTATAATCAGTGCACCTATATGCATAAAATACCATTTCACCTATATGCATAGAAAAAATGCATTTAAATTTTTAATACATATAATTAATTTCAATTCGGAATCATCTTGATAAATAACATGTTTGTAATAATGAAAAAAAAAAAAAAAACACATATTAGTCATAAAATACAAATTTATTTTTCAATTTACTTCTTAAAAATTTCGATTCATATTAGTGCAAGGAAAAAAAAAAACTTTATGTTAAGAAAAGAACAACGAACGCAATAAGTTTTCGGAAAATGTCTCATTAAATAACACTACTCGTTGGAAAATTCTAGAAATAATAAAAGGAAACAGCTCTATTAATTTATTTTTACATATTATATTTAATGATTACATTAAATGACTTTTTGCTGCTCATTTTTATGATATGATTATAATTTGGCTCAAGTACGGATATGTAATTACATACTAATTAGCTTATGCTATTTATATATTTTTTACTTCCTCAGCATTGAAATGAAAATTTTATGTTGTAGATAATCACGTAATTATTTTTTTTTTTCATAATGCATTACTAACAGTCCATTTTTTTGTCTTTCAGATAAACTATATGTAAAAAGAAGTAGAATGCTGTCTTTTAATTAAAATATACCTCCTTTATTAGAGAAATAATAGAAATATGTCAACTGTAATATTATATAAATCTATTATGCTTACGTATAATGATGCTTATGTATATTATGCTTATGTATAATATCACATTAGAGAGTTATATAATTTTACATGTTCTAATAAAATAACTATAAATAATACTTTATTAACATATATGTCTAATGTTCAGTTAATGAAATTAAAAGACATTTGTGTTTATTTAAGTTCAGATTATTATAGAAATATTGAAAAAAAAAAAAATTAAAATTTTGAGATGAAATACTTTTAACGGCCATCTTCACTTACCATCGTCTGAAGCCCGAGCCAATGTTATTTTATGGTAGAATATTCTTTAAAAATAACTTATTAACTAATACATATTTTTAAATTCAGTTTTCATATTCAGAAAATTTCCACCTGTTAAATTGACAGACCTTTTTTAAAAATGTATTTTTTAAATTTTTAATATTTTATTTTGAAATTGCAAAATGAAAAAAAAATTCACATATTGAAAATTCGTATTTTGCAGCTTCAAAATAAAAAATAAAAAAATAAAAAAATATTTTTAAAAAAAAAGTTCCGTCAATTTAATAGCTGGGAATTTTCAGAATGTGAAAACAGAATTTAAAAATATGTATTAGTTAATAAGTTATTTGTAAAGTAAAATTCCCCATAGAATAACATTAGCTTCGGCTTTTGGCGGCGTGGAGTGAAGAGCGCCCTTAAAAAGCTTAATTATTATTTCATTACTAAAATTAATAAAACTTGATAAAATTGTTACGAATATTTTCTTTTCTCATTAGGTATGTTCTTAATAAATCTCTGACTAATGATCATAGTTAAAGAGAACGGTTTCCAAGCATTCTACTATAGTCTTAGTTGAGAATTTCTTTTTAAGCCCTTACCTGCCGAGGAAAACGTACGAGTTTCGCTTCCCAGTGACACCGTTCTTCCTCAACTCTGAAATGAGTAAATACTTCGAAAACATTGTCAAGATTCCCTTCAAGGTTCTCCCTTCCGTGGAGAATCAAAATTGTGATGGCACGTCTCCGGACCACCTCTAGGGCTGTGTCCCAAGCCGTCGCCAATTGCCCATCTGAGCAGCACTAGTGGGACGTAAAACCCAACCATCCATCCATCCACCCATCCTTTCAAGGTTATTTTATTGCTTTCGAGAGACGTATGAATAGTTTCACTGGTATTACCACAATACAAAGGATCGTACTGCGTAAACGCGTATATATACGACCGTGGCAGTTCAGGGATTACATATTCCCAATTATGTCTTTTTTTTTTCATGGAAGCGTCGTTATTTGAGCATTATTAAAACCATTGTCTCATTTATTTGAATGATATTGTTCAAGCATGTTCATATTTTCCATTTCATTCATGATCTAACCCCTCTAATAATTTTTATTCGAACATTCTCATGATAAAAACGTATAATTTAGTATTTTTATATACAAATATATACATGTATTGTTCTATGCCAGTTTGTTTAATCTGCGAATTGTTTGACAATTGAATAGGAGGGATGCCACTATTATATGATATTGGCAGGAATGGATGATCCATGGCCAAACACAGCGTCAGGGAGAAATCGGTTGGCCTAGAGAGAGGACAGAACGTGCGAACCGATCAATCGTCAAAGCGGTACTCAAAGCTCTAATTCATCATTGCCATCGATCCTACGTGCAACTGACAGTACAGTGACTTCAAAGACCCTTAATAGGCGGCTCAGTGAAATTGGGTTGAGCTCAGGGAGCCACTTGTGCCGACTAATATTAAACTTTGTATACCGACAAGCACGTTTGCGGTGATATGAGGATTGTTCGAAGTGGAATGTCACAGAATGGAGTAGAATTGTCTTTAGTGAGGAGTACCACTCCGATTTGAGCCCCGATGACCAGCGAAGACACATCTGGAGACGCCCCGAAAAAAAGAAAGTTTCCGACACGACTGTCGCCAGCTACACGGGCCGACAACCAGGAATGATTGTCTAGAATGTCATTTCTCTTCATAGCAAGATCCCTTTATGGTTGTCATCTGTGGAAACCTGTACAGCACAGCGGTATGTCGACGACATTCTATCGCCCGTTGTGTTTCCCTTCATATTATGCAATCCTGGCCGTATATTTCTGCATGATAATGCCCGCCCTCCCGCAGAGAGTTTCTGCCGCTTGTTTTCTTGCTTGCCTAACATTATTTTGGCCAGTAAACTCGCCGGATCTCTCTCCTATTTAGAATGTTTGTAGCATCATGAAAAGGGCTTAGGATATTGCCCATTTAACGAGCCAATTGGACAGAATTTGGCATGATATCTCGAAGAAGCATATCTGCCAACTCTATCTATTAATACCAAGCTGATTAACTGCGTAGATAAAGGCCAGAAGTGGACCAACGCGTTATTGACTTGTTTACTTTGTAAGGCACTTTCTCTTGATTAATTCATTCAATATTTTTGAAACTGTAATCAATTGTTTTTTTTTTCCACATGTACATCACATCTACCAATTTTTGTCCCATTTAGATAACTCCCTCTTGGTGCATCTTATTATTATTATTATTATTATAGAGTATGTATATACGAAAATTTATAGTAAACGTAAGAATATTTTTCAAGTACACTCAAATAATTTAGGAAATTACTCAATATAAAATTATTAAATAACTTTTCATTAAAAATCTTAGACAATTTTTATATTGAGCTCAACTTGCTTCAAATACTGGAAATTTTTAAATTTCACATAAAATGAAGCTTTTTTTAGATTGTTAATCATAATTTTCGGAAAGATGTATATTACTTCATATAATGTTCTCTTAGAAAATTATTATTATTATTATTATTATTTGCTTTGATTTTTACTTAAGATGGCATTTTCTTGAAGAGTTTTCTTATAAAATATTGAACGGGACATAACTCAAATCTTCTTAAACAGTCCTCTTTACATTTTTCCTCTTTACATTACTAAATCTTCCTCTTTACATTTTTGTATTGTGATCGGGTGATAATATTCTACATTAGTTGAAAAATATTTTTCTTTTCATGACGGCTTTTCATACATTCATCCTAACCAACAATCCATTTACCTAAATTCTTTTGGAAGATACCAAAATAATCTATCGAAGGAGCGATAAAGTCCCTAGATTCTTTCACTGACTTTGCAAACATTTCGCTTGAAAATATTTTTAAAAAATTACAGTTTTGTCCCAATAAATTCCATTTTTTGTCGTCGCTTGTAAAGCAACTTCTAAACTAGCGCATACGTTTTCCTCAGACAACATATTAACATTTTCACAAAATCGTTTGCTACTTTCGGATTGAATAAATTCAATGATTCGTGACTTAAGCCGATTAATAATTTCTTTTTTTGAATTACGTACATGTGATCATTCGAGAATATGCGCAAAATTTAAACAGAATGGCATCTGTTCTGACATTCATTTTGGCGTTCAGATGAAAAAAAAATATTTAAGATATCTCTCTACTTAAACTTTTAAATCCATTTTCAAAAACATCCTAGGATTACAATATTGAAAATCTTCTACCTCGGTAAGAATTACACTGTGCAAGAAAAAAATAATCCCCCCTCTCTAGTTCTCAAAACTGCCCGAAGATATGACATTCACACTTTCTAGGACATACAACGTCATTGTTATCAAATGAACCGGAGACTTATTGTTTTGAAATCACTTTCTGTGAAGAAGATTAGAAAATCTTTTTTAACCTGATTGAATGCATATAGTTAAATCGTCACCTATGATGGTTTATTTTAATTTCAATTTTGAATTAATGCTTTAATCATTTCTTTTAATTATCTTTCATAAAAACAATTCTTGTCTTTCGTAATAAAGAGATTAGAACGAAATTTTTTAAGTTCACTTCCTATCATTGACAATGAATCCGCGTAAAAAATAATATCACCTTTTACATGAATTCATAAATAAACATCCATTAATAAATCGGGTGCCAGGTTCAAATCCCAGTCAAACTGAAGAATTTTTTATGAACATTTTTATTTAATTTTCTCTGTCGACACTCTCATACTTTTTCATAAAACGTTTGTAATCTTTTACAAGAAAACCTTTAATTAATATTTTTTAAAACTAATATCATTTAAGGGGGTATTCTGGTTTAGAAATTGAAAAAAAAAAATCGATTTTTTTAAATACATATTTTCATAGTGTAACCCTTTAAAAATATGTTCCTAAAAGGATTTTTCGAAATTCTTATTTTCGGAGTTACAGCTCATTTTGTGACGCGCCGACAAAGCCGGTCGGCAACGCGGCCAGAGCGCCAGCGAACAAGAGACGGTCAGTACACTCTGACTACCAGACGAAAATCAGAGTCACGAAATATCTTTTGTACTCGAAGTTTATTTCTCGAAAGTATTAACTACTCGGGACCTGGGTAATGTTTCTTACGGATTTTGTTTAAATAAATTCACACTACGCGTTCTAGTTTAGTTTCAATCACCACACTGTACAGACATAAGTTCTCTATAAATAGTGAAGTGAAAAAATATATTTCTAGTGTAAAATTAAATTAATCAGTGCAAAATAGACAGGAAATATAGTCGACGTACAAGTTTTCGTGCCTGTAGAACGAGAAAAAGGAAACCTCCACCTAATCGGGGTCCCACGAAGTCGGATAGTAGTTTTACGAGTGCTTCTGCAGCTAAACTACACAAGTCGACAACGCAAGATGTTATTATTGAAAATGCTTATGGGTATTGTATCTTAGAATTTTTCTCAGTTTTCGCGGCTTTATCTTCAGTAATTGTGTGTGCGACATATAAAAAAAGTATAAAATTTTCGCTAACTGCACCTCGTGGAGTACGATTCAAGATCACATTGAAGTGTAGTTGTCCAGATGTACATTATATTGACTCTTCACCATTTATAAATAAAGCTTATGAAATAAACCGTAGACTAGTTGTTGTAATGATACTTTTAGGTGATGGGAGAGAAGGTATAAATATATTTTGTAGCATGATGGATATTTGTCAGGGCTGTCAATATCTATGTATTATCTTTGTATGGAACATTTATATAAGGCTGCATCCTCAGTATACGAGTCTCTAATTTCAAAAGCTGTTGAAGAGGAAAAAGAATTGACGAAAGAGCATGAACCGCGTACAAATCCCACACATCTTACTGTGTCAGGTGATGGGACCTGGAAAAAGCGCGGTTTCAACTCATTGTTTGGAGTTACTACACTTATTGGAAAATACAGTAAAAAGGTATTTGATACTGTCGTAAAAATCAAGCTTCTGCCAAGGTTGTAATTTATGGAAAGGTAAAAAAAAATTCAGACATTGAAGTTTATAATGATTGGTATGAAGAGCATCAAGACATGTGTACCATCAACCATAAAGGAAGTGCCGGGAAAATGGAAGTGGATTCTGTAATTGAAATGTTCAGTTGTTCGGAGGAAAAACATGTGGTAAAGTTTGTAAAGTATATCGGAGACGCTGACTCTAAAACATTCAAAGGAATTCTTAATATTAACCCATACAAGGGTAAGCCTATAGTCATCAAAAAGAGTGTGTGGGTCATGTCCAGAAGAGGATGGGGGCCCGTTTGCGAAAAGCAAAAACAAAAAAATAATACTGATATTGGTGGTAAAGGTCCCGGAAAGTTGACAGATAAAGTTATAAATGAGCTCAGTCTTTATTATGGCGTAGCCATTCGAAGAAATCCAGAGTCCGTAGAAAATATGCAAAATGAGGTATGGGCTACTTATTTTCATAAAATTTCTACGGACTCTAATCCACAACATCACTTTTGTCCACAGGGTTCATCAAGCTGGTGTAAGTGGCGGGTCGCTGAAGCTGAAGGTACTCTCGATGAATTTCAACATGAAAACCCTCCGTTAACTGAAGCTGTTCAAAAAGTTATAAAACCAATCTACGAGGACCTATCTTCAGAAAGTTTGCTGGAAAGGTGCTTGGGCTCTGAAACTCAAAATAACAACGAATCTTTAAATTCGCTCATCTGGACTTTCGCACCCAAGCATATCCATGCTGGTACCCATACAATAGAAATTGCTAATTTCATTGCGGTATGTATATTTAATGAAGGGTTTTTACCAGTTTTAAAGATTATGTCAAAAATGGGAACAACAATTGGGCCAGAATCCCACGCGTTCGTTAATAGACACAATCAAGTCCGAATTAACAGGTCCGAGGAACGAGCTTCTGACGCTTCCAAGGAAGCTAGAACTGCTAGATAATCTGAAAGGTAGTCTTTAAACATGACATTTGAAGTAGAGGAAGGTACTTTGTATGGAGCAGGAATCGCTGATTACAAAAAAGTAAGTATAACAAGCCGTTAAAAGACTCCGGTTGCACGTGACTTGTCCTCAAACTTTAAACGCGTTTTTCTCGGAACTACATTTTCAGAAACGGTGTGCATGATATCTCAAGTTCTACTCAACCGATTCACTTGAAATTTAATACAGATCTTCTTCATACATTATAGTATCGCACTACCAAGAGTTTTTTAAAAAAAATTTTCTTTTTTATATTTTTAAAAAAATTCCGAACGGCCAAAAAACAGGGAAAAAACGGAACGTATTTTTCAAAACGCCGCCATTTTGTGAGAATTTTTTTTTAAAATCCTCTCGTAGTGCGATAACTATATCCTTCCTCTTCAAGTATTATTAATGGTTTTCCATTTCAGGTCACTGGAAGGACTAATATCCTGCACACCAGGACACGCCTTTTTTTCAACAGTCCCCACTTTGCCGGCCTGCAGTTTTTTGAAATTTGATTTTTTTTTTTTATATTATGCATGTTTTGTATTCTTTAAATATCATTAAAAACTTATAAAAAAATGGATAGTAAAAATATTTATTCTTTTTTTTTTTTTTATCGCCTCCAGAAAAACGCCTAAAATTTGAGCTTCTAAACCAGAATACCCCCTTAATTTACTGAATCATTCTCCTTAGACTCTCATACAATAGCATTCTTTTTCATAATACCTCAAAGGAAAAATAACATCTTTTTAAAAAATATTCGCCATCCTTTTCAATAAAACATCTAATTAATATTTTTAAATTATTTTTTTATTAATATTTTTAACTAATATTTTATAATTACTGAATCATCCTCATTAAATCAAGTTTCCTACATTTTTTCTCATAATACCACAGGTGAAAAAATAATATATATTTTTTTAAATATTCGTCGTCTTTTACAATAAAATCTCTATTGAATATTTTTTAATGAATATTTTTCATCAAAACCATCCTCACGTTTTATGATTAAGACGGAGAAGGGTGTGTTGAGGTTGACGCCAGGTCATCTAGACCCCTAAGGATATGGTGTGGCACCCGCACGGCTTGACGTGCTCCTATGCACCCTCTGGTGTTATAATCCCCATTCTTCCCCTACTATCGTCATGATAAATTTTCAAGTGGTAGTCTAATTTCAAGTGGCCCCGCGTATTTTCAGATATGTACCACTTTGTTAAAAATGGCGGATAAATTTCATTAATAATCTTGATAGAGATCCTAATATAGTCTATATACATGAAAAATCAAACTAATCTGGCCTTAAATATGCTTTTTATAATGTGGATTTGAAATTTTAAAGCGGCCGCTACTTGAAAACAAAACAACTTAGATCAACTTGGTTAACGAACTTATTCAAGATATTTATAAAATAAGTTCGCTGTCCGAATTTGGTTCCATTTGGAGTATTAGTTCGGGTTTTATCGTGATGCTAAAATTTTCATCATATATAGATAAATAGATAGATAGATAAACGATGTGATTGTATTAGGTCGATTTCTAATGAAATCAATCAAATAAAATAAATAGATAAAGATAATCATTGTGCATCTCATCACCAAATTTAATTTCAAAATTTACGGGAGAGAAACTGGAGAAAAAAAAAAAACATCAGTAAACTTACTTTATCATAAATTGCAATAGAAAATTTATTGAATTCAATAAAGCGAGTTTCCCAGTATAAATGTATTTATTGTTATCCTTATATCCAGGTATACTTCTAATAAATCAGAATTTATTAATCTTGATCATTGTTCATCTGGTCGTGGAAAAAAGTTAGAAATCTAAGATTGGGAATGATTGAAAAGATTGATTAATCAGATTTACGAGTTTTCTAAGATTTTTCTAAGATCTATATTAAGACGATACATTCTTTCATCTTAAAAGATACATTAATTTATTTTCTTCTTTAAGCACTCACAAATAATAAATTATTATCAGCAAATCGTTGCCTTTAAAAAGAAAAATGTGATGCACATATTTACTAATTTACTCTGTGTAAGAAATATTTCTCTTGAGAAAACAATTGAGATAACGTTATCCAGAATCGAAAAATCATTTTTCTAATAACTTTATAAAAATTTCCTTAAGTAAAAAAATGGCATTATCTCTCTATATCTGTATAAATATATATATATATTAGGACAGGTCGAATAAATGAAAATTTTCAATTATAACTTTCTAATAGAAAAAAAAAATGTATCTTCAATTTGGGAAAAATAATAAAAAAAATAAATAAATATTTACGCTTTTACTTTACACATGACCTTAAAAAAAAAAAAAAAAAAAAAGAGGTAAGAAAAATGTCAATTAAAAAAAAAGGTTTGTTGGAGTACAATTATTATTATTATTTGTTCTAATACCATTCAAATGTTTTCTTTTAACACTCTGTCTATATATCTTTAAAAATGTTTGTATTATTTTATAGTTTTTAGATCGCAGGTAAGTCGTAAAGTTTCGTAAAATTAACCAAATTCGACTACTTTACTGTTTTTTTTTAATTATTTTTTTTAACACATCCAAATTCCTAGAAAACCGAATGAATCGAATATTACATTACATAGGTCGGCTTTTCTTCCTTTACAGTTAATATAAGCACTTGATAGTAACCGATAGTACGCAATTTCGGATCATAACTTTGGGTCAAATCTTTTAGCGTTTGATGCAAAATTTGAATAAAATTGATTCCGCAGAATGGATTGAAAATGAATTGAATATTTTTCAATGGTGCATAGACTTTTTTTTATCCTGGAACTAATTTCTGGTGAGATAGATCCTTGTAAATTATTGTTTCTTATAATGTCGTTGACTAAGAATTCTATTCTAAACATCGAATAAGTTGTCTTCAATAGAAGAGCATTAAAGTTTAATAAAAAAGCACCACTGAACTGGGGTTGTAAATTATTACTTACAAAACTTAGCGAGTTTATTGCATTTTATGGTGTTGATTCAAAATTTTGTAAGTAATAACATTAAAGTTTATTTGCAAGGTTTGACCCAGATAAATAATAATAATACCAAAGTAAATAAAAAAAAATGTTTAAAAAAAATAAAAAGAACATAAGCTCTCTTAAAAGTAGAATGTTTTTCGTGTTGGTAAATTTAGAATAAAAACTGTTATTTAGGAAATAAAATGTTGGCAAGAAATAAACGAAATATTTTATACATTTAACATTAATTTATAACACCACAAAATATATTTCATAAACAAAATTAAACATTACCCATTTTACCCCATCATACCCTATAAAATTTTCTGTATATCTGTATATATATATAAAAATTGAGGTGTGTGTCCCTATATTTCACTTTGCAGCTAAAACTACATATCGTAGACGAATAGTGTTTGTATGTAGCAATAGGTACAAGGCTCCCATCGTGCACTATGGTGGTTGCAAGTCGATACCTCTAAGGGTGTTGCAGATACAGGGGTTGAAAGATGTGAACTCTAAAAATGTGTGATTATCATTGGTCGGAAATGATCTGGATCGTTCTAGAAATTTCTGGAATGATCTAGAAAGTCTTAAAATTTGAGCCAACTAAGAATGTTCTAGAAAATTCTAAATTGATCTAGAACATTCTAGAATGATCAAGAAAGTTCTAGAATGATCTAGAACATTCTAAAATGATCAAAAAAGCTCTAAAGTATATACAAATGTTGTAGACGATCAAAAATATTTTTATTGATCGGAAATGATCTGGATCGTTCTAGAAATTTCTGGAATGATCTAGAAAGTCTTAAAATTTGAGCCAACCAAGAATGTTCTAGAAAATTCTAAATTGATCTAGAACATTCTAGAATGATTAAGAAAGCTCTGGAATGATCTAGAATATTCTAAAATGATCGAAAAAGCTCCAAAGTATATACTAATGTTTTAGACGATCAAAAATATTTTAGAAATTTCTGGAAATCTCTAAAATGTATGTCAATATTTTAATTGGTCGAGATTATTCTGGATCATTCTCGATACTTTTCAAATTTTCTAAAAAATTCAAAAGTTGAAATTTGTAGAACAATCCAGAAAATTTAGTAATTAGTGGGGATAATTTTCGCGACTATATAAGACGAAAAGTCAAGCCCGTGCTTTAGTCGATTTTTTACAAGAATTGCGTAACAAAAGAAAACTTATAAGTAGTGTGATTGTAAATAACAGTGAGTAATAATTTTTACAGTGAAGAATTAAATCTTATTAAGTTTAGTGTTCTTTTTTAGTGCAGTGTGATAAATATCACTAACGATGCCAAAACGTAAGAGCGTATTCTCGCGTTCTCGAATTGTATCGAAGAGGCAAAAGATGTCGCGAAGAAATGAAACCACGGAAGAAAGAGAACAGCGTCTATCATTACTTCGGGAAAATTATTATCTCAGGCGAAATAACGAGACTGAAGAGCAGTTTAATGATTCTAGAGAGACAGATAAAATCAGAAAAAGATTACAAAGAAAAAGAGAAACAAATGAACAGACAGATGCTAGAAGAATACAAAATACAATAAAAATGCGTAACCTTCGACTAAATGATCAAATGGAAGCTCAAGCGTCAGGAACAACCGTAAATGCTATTCGTGAAAAACGTCGGGGAGGATATAGTCTTGAATATGAAGCGTTTTATTATAATCCCACTAGAAATTATAATCAACATCCAAGTGTAGTAATCGGTAAAATGAATGTAGTTTGTAAATTTTGTAAAGCTAAAAAATTCAAAGGAGAAACACCGAGTACATGCTGTTCGAATGGTAAAATTAAATTACCAGACTTGAAATCTCTGCCACCGGAATTCCTAGAATTTATGAAAGGAGAAACACATAATTCTAAAGAATTTTTAAAAAATATTAGGCGTTACAATGCATGCTTTCAAATGACTTCATTTGGAGCAACAGCAGTAATCGAAGAACCAGGATTCAATCCAGTGTTTAAAATACAGGGACAAGTATATCATAAAATTGGATCATTATTGTCTTTCCCAAATGATACTCCGAAATTTTTACAAGTTTATTTTGTAGGAAATGAAGAACACGAACTGGACCAAAGGCTTTCAACTTTTACAGGATTACATCGAGATATAATTCTTTATTTACAGCGCTTTCTTCATAAAAATAATGAATTAATAAAGATATTTAAAACAACAATGGAAAAAATGGTTTCAGATAGTTATAAAATAATCATTCGAGCAGATAAAAGGCCAATTGGTGAGCACGAAAGACGATTTAATGCACCTCAAGTAAATGAAATAGCTGTAGTCATGGTGGACAGTGAAAGTAGCTATAGAGACATTGTGGTACAACGAAGAAGTAATAAGTTGGAACGTATCGCTGAAACTCATCACATGTATGACGCCTTGCAGTATCCATTAATATTTTGTCACGGTGAAGATGGTTACCATTTTAATATTTATCATATTAATCCAGAAACAAATAGACCAACAAACAAAAAAGTTTCTTCTAAGGAATTTTATGCATATCGGATAATGGAGAGAGAAAATAAATACAATCATATACTCAACTGTCGGCAGTTGTTTTTACAGTTTATTGTTGATATGCAAGCAAAAATTGAAGCAGAGAGACTGTTATTTATCCGCCAAAATCAAAATAAATAACGATCGGATGAATATATTCATTTACGGGATGCAGTAGCCAATGATGGAGATATAGAAAATTTGGGACGATTAGTAATTTTGCCCTCTACGTTCACTGGTAGCCCTAGGCATATGCTTGAATATGCACAAGACGCAATGACGTATGTAAGGAAATATGGTCGTCCTGATTTATTTATAACGTTTACGTGTAATTCTTCATGGAAAGAAATTCAAGATGAATTACAGTATGGACAAAAGCCACATGACAGACATGATATAATTGCGCGCGTGTTTAAACAGAAACAAGTAAAATTTATTAATACTATTGTGAAGAGTTCTATTTTTGGAAATGTTATCAGTTGGATGTTCTCCATTGAATGGCAAAAAAGAGGATTGCCACACTCACACAATTTAATTTGGCTGAAAGAAAAAATTCACTCAAATCAGATCGATGACGTTATCAAAGCAGAATTTCCAAATCCGGATGAAGATCCTGTTCTGTATAGAATAATCGTGAAAGACATGATACATGGGCCTTGCGGAGCGCTTAATGTGCAATCACCCTGTATGAAAGATAATAAATGTTCAAAACGATATCCAAGATCATTTTTGAGTGAGACGCAAACAGGAGATGATGCATACCCGAAATATCGACGTCGACCACCGAGTGAAGGAGGATTTACAGCAAAAATCAGAGTACGAGGCGAAGAAATTGAAATTGATAATCGATGGGTTGTCCCTTATAATCCTTTATTATCAAAAATGTTTGATGCTAATATTAATGTAGAATATTGCAGTGCTGTCAAGTCAGTTAAGTATGTGTGTAAATATATTAACAAAGGAAGCGATATGGCTGTTTTTGGAATTACTGATGAAAATCGAAACGATGAAATTTTAAGATATCAAATGGGACGGTATATAAATAGTAACGAAGCAGTTTGGCGTATATTAGGGTTTTCGATTCATGACAGAGATCCAGCTGTTTTTCACTTAGCAGTTCACCTTGAAAATGGACAACGAGTATATTTTACTAATCAAACAGCACAAAAAGTTGCAAACCAACCTGTTAATACAACCTTGACGGCATTTTTCGAATTGTGTCTCAATGATCCCTTTGCTAAGACTCTTTTTTTATGGAGATATTCCCAGTTATTACACGTGGGACTCATCACGAAGAGTATTTAATCGACGAAAGAGAGGAGTTCCGGTTGAAGGATTTGAGGGTGTATTTAAAGATAATGCTATCGGTCGAGTATATACGGTACACCCAAAAAATGCTGAGTGCTTTTATTTACGTTTACTACTCCATGAAGTACGTGGACCAACTTCCTTTGAAGATCTTCGAACGGTAGATGGTTACATTTGCGAGACATATCGTGAAGCCTGTCAGCGTCGTGGCTTATTAGAAAATGACAATCAATGGGAACAGGCAATGAAAGAGGCTGCAGAAACAGCAACAGCAAATCAATTACGTGAACTCTTTGCTATAATTATAACAACATGTAATCCTTCAAATCCGAATAGACTATGGATGAAATATCGTGATAGTATGAGTGATGATATTCTAGCAAGAGTGCGTAGAGACAATCAAGATATGAATATTGGTTTCAACGATAATATTTATAATGAAGCTTTAATAATTTTAGAAGATCGATGTTTCGCAATGTGCAATCAAAATTTAGTTGCTCTTGGGGTGCAATCTCCTGAAAGAGGCGGATCAAGCGTGTTTAATTCAGAATTAACAAAAGAACTTAATTATAATGTAGAAGAATTGCAACGTTATATCAATGAAAATAAACCAAAATTAACACAAACTCAACGAATAGTATACAACACAATAATAAGTCGTATTGACACAAGTACAGGAGGGATTATCTTTTTAGATGCACCAGGAGGTACAGGCAAAACTTTCCTTATCAATTTAATCCTAGCTACAATCCGAGTAAAAAATGAAATCGCATTAGCATTGGCATCTTCTGGAATCGCCGCGACATCAATGGAAGGTGGAAAAACAGCCCATTCTGCATTTAATTTGCCATTAAATGTAGCTGATCAAGAATTCCCAGTCTGTAATGTCACAAAATCTTCTGTACGTGGCCAAATTTTAATACGGTGCAAAATTATAATATGGGATGAGTGCACAATGGCTCATCGAAAATCACTTGAAGCACTGGATAGAACACTACAAGATCTTCGGAAGAATACAAAACTAATGGGCGGAGTTTTATTGCTACTATCTGGAGATTTCCGACAAACATTACCAGTTATACCAAAATCAACACCAGCTGACGAAATAAATGCGTGTTTAAAACGAACAATTTTTTGGAATAATGTTGAAAAGTTATCACTAACCGAAAATATGCGAGCACTAATAACTGGAGATCCAAAAGCACAAGAGTTTGCCGACAATCTTCTGAAAATTGGAAATGGCACCTACCCACTAGATCTACAGTCTGGTAAAATAATTTTATCAGAAGAGTTGTGTCATGTAGTAGATACCGAAGAACAACTTAAAGAAAAAATTTATCCATCAATAGAACAAAATTACTTGAATAAAACATGGTTGTATGAACGAGCAATTTTGGCTACAAAAAATAGTGTAGTAAAACAAATAAATGAAAGAGTACAGGATATGATACCGGGAGAGGAAATGATCTATAAATCAATAGATTCAATGATGAATCAAGATGAAAATTTGAACTTTCCGATAGAGTTCTTAAATTCATTAGAGCCACCTGGTATGCCTTCTCATGAATTGAAGCTAAAAGTTGGATCACCAGTCATATGAAATGAATTTATATATATATATATATATATTCAAATGAATTTATTTATATATATATATATATATACTAGCTGTGAATACCCGCTTCGCTGGGTCATTTTTAATAGCACAGTTATTTGTTATTAATAATCCATCAATACTTACTTGACAATTTGTTATATAAAAGACACATTTTTTTTTTTTTAATTGATTAATTTATTGATTTTTTTTTTGTTTATACATAAATTATACATAAATATCTTATGACTAAGTATACATTAATATCTTAAATTATCTTAAATCAATTTATATACTAAACATTTCTACTGAAATACATTCTTATAAACTACGTTTACTGTTTTGTGTTCTGGTGCATAAACAAATAAATTATCTTTCTGTCCCACGCGTGAAAAAGCTACATAGAGTTGGCCATGTGAAAAACAGGATTCTTTTAAATTAACCTCACAAAATCGGAACGTCTGACCTTGGGCCTTATTGATAGTTATACTATAAGCTAATCTTAGTGGAAATTGTAATCTTTTAAAACAAAATGGTAAGTCATTCGCAATTAATGGAATTCTTGGTATAAAAACCAAGTTTCCTTTTTCTTTGCCAGTTAGAATTTCTGCCTCAATGATGTTGTTCAAAAATTGCTTTACACATAACCTTGTACCATTGCATAATTTTGGCGCATTAAGATTTCGCATTAATATGACTGGTGATCCAACTTTTAGCTTCAATTCATGAGAAGGCATACCAGGTGGCTCTAATGAATTTAAGAACTCTATCGGAAAGTTCAAATTTTCATCTTGATTCATCATTGAATCTATTGATTTATAGATTTTTTCCTCTCCCGGTATCATATCCTGTACTCTTTTATTTATTTGTTTTACTACACTATTTTTTGTAGCCAAAATTGCTCGTTCATACAACCATGTTTTATTCAAGTAATTTTGTTCTATTGATGGATAAATTTTTTCTATAAGTTGTTCTTCGGTATCTACTACATGACACAACTCTTCTGATAAAATTATTTTACCAGACTGTAGATCTAGTGGGTAGGTGCCATTTCCAATTTTCAGAAGATTGTCGGCAAACTCTTGTGCTTTTGGATCTCCAGTTATTAGTGCTCGCATATTTTCGGTTAGTGATAACGTTTCAACATTATTCCAAAAAATTGATCGTTTTAAACACGCATTTATTTCGTCAGCTGGTGTTGATTTTGGTATAACTGGTAATGTTTGTCGGAAATCTCCAGATAGTAGCAATAAAACTCCG
This sequence comes from Salticus scenicus, assembly GCA_963930645.1. Classification (NCBI taxonomy): domain Eukaryota; kingdom Metazoa; phylum Arthropoda; class Arachnida; order Araneae; family Salticidae; genus Salticus; species Salticus scenicus. The sequence continues at coordinate 324,886,379 of OZ005654.1, forward strand.
CCCATTAGTTTTGTATTCTTCCGAAGACCTTGTAGTGTTCTATCCAGTGCTTCAAGCGATTTTCGATGAGCCATTGTGCACTCATCCCATATTATAATTTTGCACCGTATTAAAATTTGGCCACGTACAGAAGATTTTGTGACATTACAGACTGGGAATTCTTGATCAGCTACATTTAATGGCAAATTAAATGCAGAATGGGCTGTTTTTCCACCTTCCATTGATGTCGCGGCGATTCCAGAAGATGCCAATGCTAATGCGATTTAGAGAACACTGTATAAATGCATGATTAACTCGCTATATTTACAGATATAATTCTGAGGTTTCTGCAAAACCTCTAAACCACTTCTTAATGTATCTATCTATCCAACTGTATTTATATGTGCAAATATTTTCTTGTAATTCACAGCCTAAGTTTTATTCCAGGTAACCCGTTAATATTTGTATTAAATTTGATGTCAAATTATTGCATAACATATCGGAATTATTTTGTGCAGCCCTGTAAACTACCAAATCCACAGAATCAAAAGAAAGGACAATTTATCAAACACAAAATATTTTGAAATTATTTATTTCAAAAATTATTAAAAAGGCGAAGGCTTTTGTAGAAATATGTTTTTAATATAGGATAGAGTGGTGCAAGAGTGCGCACTTTCGCTATTTTTTTTTTTTTTTTTAGGAAAAAATAAAGAGATGTTATGCAGGACATTACAATTAATTTATTGTCCTTGGTTATCTAACATTAAAAAGAATACAAAAGTGAACTTATAAGTAAATCTTTAAGAAATATCACAAATAAAGTAAGTTGCCTGAATACGCACTCTTGTACTATCGATGCGGACAAGAGTGCGCAGCCAGATGTGGAAGACTGCGCAATATGGTCAAAGGTGCGCATTATTTTCAGACATCACATTCTTAATGATCATGACAGGAATTGCTTGTGCAATGCACTTTGCCTACCACCAACCACCAGTGAGATCACGAGCTTCATGTATAACACTTGGATCCACAATATTTCTGTCTGTTATTTAGTTTTTTTTTTTTTTTTTAATTCAGCAAAAATATATTTTTATAATCATAAATATAAATATAAGCATAGTAAACAAGATAAGTTAAATAAATTAAGAAAAAGAATTTTGCAAAACGATGTATTGGTCAAGAGTTCGTGCATACTCTTGCGCAATTTGGCTATCTACACTCTTACAATTCACTGTTTAAATAAATTTGAAACATCACTATTACCATCTATTGAGAGGAATATCCAAATCACTCAGACTGAAAAAATTTTCAATAGTAATCTAATCAATATAAATAGAAACAAGAACGAAAAATCATGCTGTACGCACTGATAATAATAAGTGCGTACAGCATGATTTTTCGTTCTTGTAAGATACAAGACGTACGTACAGATGGAAATTTTCAATACTTTCCATCTGTACGTACGTCTTGTATCTTATAGCATTCAATGTTCTTTGCCTACGTTATCATACAACGAACAGACAGAAAGACAGTTGGAACGTGTTAAATATGCTTAACGCAAATGAAAATGCAGCCCATAATGTATCTGAATATTTTAGTGTAGTACTGTAAATCTGAAGGTTAACCATACCGTATTCTATACAAAACATTATTTTAACATATAACAATAAATGTCAATTTATTCCTCATTTTTACAGCAGAAAGTTATATTAATACGATTTATAAAAATATCTGTCCTAAAACATCAATGCATTGAAAATTTTGTGGGTGTCTCTGAACACAAATTAATTGAACAGAACCTATTAATGCCGTTTTAAATATGAAACATGCCATAGAGAACTTGAATAACATATATTAATTTTTAAAAGTTCTACAAATATTTAAGGGTGCTTGGGCAGGCAGAATAACATATAAAAAATTTGACATTCTGACAGACAGATACACAAATTGAAATCATATTCACCGTTAAAATTTGTTGTAAAGCGTTAAAAATGTTTAATATCAACTAAAATGCAATTCCAGAAAATTTTCAATAATAAACCTTAATGTAACTGAATATTTTTGTGTGGTCCCGTAAATCTAATGCTGATCGTATTATAATCTAAAGAAAGCATTCTTTTGTGCGTTTGAATAACATATTTCAATTTCATTAAGATTTGTGCAAAGGAAAGTTATTAAAATTTAGTTTATAGAAATATCTCTCATAAAACGCAATGCTTTGGAATACTTTTGTGTGTCCCTGTAGTGGTGGTATTTGCTCCATTTTATGCAGGAAACATCCGATAGTGAACTTGAATAACATATTTCAATTTCATTAAGATTTGTGTGCAGTAAGGGTATGGAAATATGGTTTATAGCCTCTCATAGAACACAATGCTTTCGTAATACTTTTGTGTGTCCCTGTACACAAATCAGTGGTGGTATTTACTCCATTTTATACAGGAAACATCCGATAGTGAACCTGAATAACATATTTCAATTTCATTAAAATTTGTGTACAGTAAGGGTATGGAAATATGGTTTATAGAAATGCCTCTCATAGAACACAATGCTTTCAAATATTTTAGGGGGTCCCTGTACACAAACCAGTAGAGGTATAAACTCCATTTTCAACAAGGAACATCCGATAGTGAACTTGTATATCATATTTCAATTTCATTAAGATTTTGTACAGTAAGGGTATGAAAATATGGTTTATAGAAATTCCTCGCATAGAACACAATGCTTTGAAATATTTTCAGGGGTCCCTGTACACAAACCATTAGAGATATAAACTCCATTTTCAATGGGTTACTTCCGATAATGAACTTGAAAAATATTTCAGTTTTATTAAGACTTGTATAAAGTAAAAGCATTAAAATATTGTTTATGGAAATACTTTTCATATAATACAATGCTTTAGAATACTTTTGAGTGTCCCTGTACCCAAACCAGTAGAGATATTCACTCCATTTTCAATAGGGAACATCCGATAGTGAACTTGAATCACATACGTCGGTTTCAAGAATAAATATTTTAATTTTATATTTTGTTTCTAAATAATGTTAATCTTTAAAAATATTCTTGCATAATTTCGCATTTAATAATTATCTGTAAAAGTATTTCAATGTATTTAATTTTTATTAATAGAATACCTTTGAATGTTAGTTTTTAAATTCATGCAATTACTTTTCTAATTCTGAATACCCTCAGAAATCTTTATTAACACTGTTTATGTTTTCTTATTAAATTCCCTGTAATTTTTCATAATACCTTGTTAACTAAATTAAATTAATCTTTTTGTATAAGAATTTAGTGCTGTTTAAAGCGCCTATTTTATGCATTTTTTTTTCATTTATATATATATATATATATATATATATATATATATATATATCCAACTTTTAGCTTCAATTCATGAGAAGGCATACCAGGTGGCTCTAATGAATTTAAGAACTCTATCGGAAAGTTCAAATTTTCATCTTGATTCATCATTGAATCTATTGATTTATAGATCTTTTCCTCTCCCGGTATCATATCGTATACTCTTTCATTTATTTGTTTTACTACACTATTTTTTGTAGCCAAAATTGCTCGTTCATACAACCATGTTTTATTCAAGTAATTTTGTTCTATTGATGGATAAATTTTTTCTATAAGTTGTTCTTCGGTATCTACTACATGACACAACTCTTCTGATAAAATTATTTTACCAGACTGTAGATCTAGTGGGTAGGTGCCATTTCCAATTTTCAGAAGATTGTCGGCAAACTCTTGTGCTTTTGGATCTCCAGTTATTAGTGCTCGCATATTTTCGGTTAGTGATAACTTTTCAACATTATTCCAAAAAATTGATCGTTTTAAACACGCATTTATTTCGTCAGCTGGTGTTGATTTTGGTATAACTGGTAATGTTTGTCGGAAATCTCCAGATAGTAGCAATAAAACTCCGCCCATTAGTTTTGTATTCTTCCGAAGATCTTGTAGTGTTCTATCCAGTGCTTCAAGTGATTTTCGATGAGCCATTGTGCACTCATCCCATATTATAATTTTGCACCGTATTAAAATTTGGCCACGTACAGAAGATTTTGTGACATTACAGACTGGGAATTCTTGATCAGCTACATTTAATGGCAAATTAAATGCAGAATGGGCTGTTTTTCCACCTTCCATTGATGTCGCGGCGATTCCAGAAGATGCCAATGCTAATGCGATTTCATTTTTTACTCGGATTGTAGCTAGGATTAAATTGATAAGGAAAGTTTTGCCTGTACCTCCTGGTGCATCTAAAAAGATAATACCTCCTGTACTTGTGTCAATACGACTTATTATTGTGTTGTATACTATTCGTTGAGTTTGTGTTAATTTTGGTTTATTTTCATTGATATAACGTTGCAATTCTTCTACATTATAATTAAGTTCTTTTGTTAATTCTGAATTAAACACGCTTGATCCGCCTCTTTCAGGAGATTGCACCCCAAGAGCAACTAAATTTTGATTGCACATTGCGAAACATCGATCTTCTAAAATTATTAAAGCTTCATTATAAATATTATCGTTGAAACCAATATTCATATCTTGATTGTCTCTACGCACTCTTGCTAGAATATCATCACTCATACTATCACGATATTTCATCCATAGTCAATTCGGATTTGAAGGATTACATGTTGTTATAATTATAGCAAAGAGTTCACGTAATTGATTTGCTGTTGCTGTTTCTGCAGCCTCTTTCATTGCCTGTTTCCATTGATTGTCATTTTCTAATAAGCCACGACGCTGACAGGCTTCACGATATGTCTCGCAAATGTAACCATCTACCGTTCGAAGATCTTCAAAGGAAGTTGGTCCACGTACTTCATGGAGTAGTAAACGTAAATAAAAGCACTCAGCATTTTTTGGGTGTACCGTATATACTCGACCGATAGCATTATCTTTAAATACACCCTCAAATCCTTCAACCGGAACTCCTCTCTTTCGTCGATTAAATACTCTTCGTGATGAGTCCCACGTGTAATAACTGGGAATATCTCCATAAAAAAGAGTCTTAGCAAAGGGATCATTGAGACACAATTCGAAAAATGCCGTCAAGGTTGTATTAACAGGTTGGTTTGCAACTTTTTGTGCTGTTTGATTAGTAAAATATACTCGTTGTCCATTTTCAAGGTGAACTGCTAAGTGAAAAACAGCTGGATCTCTGTCATGAATCGAAAACCCTAATATACGCCAAACTGCTTCGTTACTATTTATATACCGTCCCATTTGATATCTTAAAATTTCATCGTTTCGATTTTCATCAGTAATTCCAAAAACAGCCATATCGCTTCCTTTGTTAATATATTTACACACATACTTAACTGACTTGACAGCACTGCAATATTCTACATTAATATTAGCATCAAACATTTTTGATAATAAAGGATTATAAGGGACAACCCATCGATTATCAATTTCAATTTCTTCGCCTCGTACTCTGATTTTTGCTGTAAATCCTCCTTCACTCGGTGGTCGACGTCGATATTTCGGGTATGCATCATCTCCTGTTTGCGTCTCACTCAAAAATGATCTTGGATATCGTTTTGAACATTTATTATCTTTCATACAGGGTGATTGCACATTAAGCGCTCCGCAAGGCCCATGTATCATGTCTTTCACGATTATTCTATACAGAACAGGATCTTCATCCGGATTTGGAAATTCTGCTTTGATAACGTCATCGATCTGATTTGAGTGAATTTTTTCTTTCAGCCAAATTAAATTGTGTGAGTGTGGCAATCCTCTTTTTTGCCACTCAATGGAGAACATCCAACTGATAACATTTCTAAAAATAGAACTCTTCACAATAGTATTAATAAATTTTACTTGTTTCTGTTTAAACACGCGCGCAATTATATCATGTCTGTCATGTGGCTTTTGTCCATACTGTTATTCATCTTGAATTTCTTTCCATGAAGAATTACACGTAAACGTTATAAATAAATCAGGACGACCATATTTCCTTACATACGTCATTGCGTCTTGTGCATATTCAAGCATATACCTAGGGCTACCAGTGAACGTAGAGGGCAAAATTACTAATCGTCCCAAATTTTCTATATCTCCATCATTGGCTACTTCATCCCGTAAATGAATATATTCATCCGATCGTAATTTATTTTGATTTTGGCGGATAAATAACAGTCTCTCTGCTTCAATTTTTGCTTGCATATCAACAATAAACTGTAAAAACAACTGCCGACAGTTGAGTATATGATTGTATTTATTTTCTCTCTCCATTATCCGATATGCATAAAATTCCTTAGAAGAAACTTTTTTGTTTGTTGGTCTATTTGTTTCTGGATTAATATGATAAATATTAAAATGGTAACCGTCTTCACCGTGACAAAATATTAATGGATACTGCAAGGCGTCATACATGTGATGAGTTTCAGCGATACGTTCCAACTTATTACTTCTTCGTTGTACCACAATGTCTCTATAGCTACTTTCACTGTCCACCATGACTACAGCTATTTCATTTACTTGAGGTGCATTAAATCGTCTTTCGTGCTCACCAATTGGCCTTTTATCTGCTCGAATGATTATTTTATAACTATCTGAAACCATTTTTTCCATTGTTGTTTTAAATATCTTTATTAATTCATTATTTTTATGAAGAAAGCACTGTAAATAAAGAATTATATCTCGATGTAATCCTGTAAAAGTTGAAAGCCTTTGGTCCAGTTCGTGTTCTTCATTTCCTACAAAATAAACTTGTAAAAATTTCGGAGTATCATTTGGGAAAGACAATAATGATCCAATTTTATGATATACTTGTCCCTGTATTTTAAACACTGGATTGAATCCTGGTTCTTCGATTACTGCAGTTGCTCCAAATGAAGTCATTTGAAAGCATGCATTGTAACGCCTAATATTTTTTAAAAATTCTTTAGAATTATGTGTTTCTCCTTTCATAAATTCTAGGAATTCCGGTGGCAGAGATTTCAAGTCTGGTAATTTAATTTTACCATTCGAACAGCATGTACTCGGTGTTTCTCCTTTGAATTTTTTAGCTTTACAAAATTTACAAACTACATTCATTTTACCGATTACTACACTTGGATGTTGATTATAATTTCTAGTGGGATTATAATAAAACGCTTCATATTCAAGACTATATCCTCCCCGACGTTTTTCACGAATAGCATTTACGGTTGTTCCTGACGCTTGAGCTTCCATTTGATCATTTAGTCGAAGGTTACGCATTTTTATTGTATTTTGTATTCTTCTAGCATCTGTCTGTTCATTTGTTTCTCTTTTTCTTTGTAATCTTTTTCTGATTTTATCTGTCTCTCTAGAATCATTAAACTGCTCTTCAGTCTGGTTATTTCGCCTGAGATAATAATTTTCCCGAAGTAATGATAGACGCTGTTCTCTTTCTTCCGTGGTTTCATTTCTTCGCGACATCTTTTGCCTCTTCGATACAATTCGAGAACGCGAGAATACGCTCTTACGTTTTGGCATCGTTAGTGATATTTTTCACACTGCACTAAAAAAGAACACTAAACTTAATAAGATTTAATTCTTCACTGTAAAAATTATTACTCACTGTTATTTACAATCACACTACTTATAAGTTTTCTTTTGTTACGCAATTCTTGTAAAAAATCGACTAAAGCACGGGCTTGACTTTTCGTCTTATATAGTCGCGAAAATTATCCCCACTAATTACTAAATTTTCTGGATTGTTCTACAAATTTCAACTTTTGAATTTTTTAGAAAATTTGAAAAGTATCGAGAATGATCCAGAATAATTTCGACCAATTAAAATATTGACATACATTTTAGAGATTTCCAGAAATTTCTAAAATATTTTTGATCGTCTAAAACATTAGTATATACTTTGGAGCTTTTTCGATCATTTTAGAATATTCTAGATCATTCCAGAGCTTTCTTAATCATTCTAGAATGTTCTAGATCAATTTAGAATTTTCTAGAACATTCTTGGTTGGCTCAAATTTTAAGACTTTCTAGATCATTCCAGAAATTTCTAGAACGATCCAGATCATTTCCGATCAATAAAAATATTTTTGATCGTCTACAACATTTGTATATACTTTAGAGCTTTTTTGATCATTTTAGAATGTTCTAGATCATTCTAGAACTTTCTTGATCATTCTAGAATGTTCTAGATCAATTTAGAATTTTCTAGAACATTCTTAATTGGCTCAAATTTTAAAACTTTCTAGATCATTCCAGAAATTTCTAGAACGATCCAGATCATTTCCGACCAATGATAATCACACATTTTTAGAGTTCACATCTTTCAACCCCTGTATCTGCAACACCCTTAGAGGTATCGACTTGCAACCACCATAGTGCACGATGGGAGCCTTGTACCTATTGCTACATACAAACACTATTCGTCTACGATATGTAGTTTTAGCTGCAAAGTGAAATATAGGGACACACACCTCAATTTTTATATATATATACCGACATATATAAGATTAAATATTCAAAAACCCAAAAAGATTAGAAAAACCAAAAGGAGAATTTCAAACCAATGCGCAAAATTGCATCAAAAGGAAATGCAAAACTTAAATGTTTGAATATATAAACAAATGAATGAAATAAATTAAATTATACCCCAAAAAACACTGAGGTCTTCATCAGGGTGAATAATTCAGTGTTTTTTGGGGTTTAATTTCATTTATTTCATTCATTTGTTTACATATTCCTATATATATATATATATATATATATATATATATAAAGAGAGAGAAAGAGAGAGTTGGGTGTTGCAAATGTTGTCTAGACTGTTGTGTTATGTGTGTTTTATCAATTTTAATATAATGAAACATAAATTATATTTTTATTGACAAAGACGTACGAAAATAAATGCAACTATTTACTTTTTTTTTTTTTTTTTTTTTTTTTTTTGTACATTGTACTTCAAAATTAGTCGATTATTTTTATTCGTGAAATTAAAATACTATAAAGCGTATTTTAGATTTAGATAAATAAACCATTTCTACGGAGTCCTAATAGTCGAAAGAAAATCATATATTTTTCCAATATTGTTTTGCTCTTCTGAAGTTGTGAAAAATGAATGAGATCATTAGTCATTCGCCTGTGAATCATTAATCATACCCCTCGATCTTATCATTTGCATTCATAAATCCACATTCTTTTATCTTGAATGAGAAAGATTAGGGAGAATGACCAGAAAAATTCAATGTTATAGTTAAAGGTTTAAAAAATTTTAGTACAATATTCATGTCGATGAAATAAGAGAAAATATTATTATTATTTTTTTTTCATTGATGTTAGTTTGTAAAATTCAGATAGAATTTTATAAATGTAAACAGAAGAAAATAATTGTTACAGTTTTATAAATGAGTGAATATTTTAGTATTCAAAACCTGCAACAATATAAAAAACTCATTTTCGAAAATTTGAGCGTAGAACTCTATTTTTAAACCATATGTATATTAGAAGAATTTAAAAATCATGTGTCCCAATGAGAGGAGAAATAATTTTTAATGCAGAAAATAAAGAATTCGTAACATATTAAATTGCCAAAATTAAGCTTGAATACAGGGCGACAACTCGTTAAGAAGAATATTTGAATATAAATAGTGCATATAAAATCATTTGCTAAAATATGTTTAGCAATAGCAGAAAATATTACTCAATGTACTGGGGAAAAAAGGTTTATTAAAAGAATAAAATATTTCATTTAAATCTAGATTAGATGTATAAATCTATTAAATTTGAATTACTCTTATGTATATATATATATACATAAACAGTACTGTGTGAATTAATGTACTACACGTGATAATTAGCACAAGTATCCTTTTTTTCGCAGTTGGCAATACGTTTTTGACAAAATAGTGGCAATTTTGTGTTCGTGTTCTGTAAATCAATGATATACGAGACACAAAAAAGCTACAGATGCGTTAATTTTTTTTTATTTTTTTTTTTTTTTTTAGAACTACAATTTTTTTGCAGAAGTAAACTTAACAAAAGCTTTTTTGTTTCTTATTTTTGGAACAGGATATTTCTCCCAAAAAACGCAATAAGATTGTTACTTTGAATGAACGCACATCAATGACTCAAAGAGGAATTGTGGTGTGAGATTCGGAGCTATTAATGAGATTTTGAAACAGAAAATGGAAACTGGGACGACTGAGGTGAACAAAAAAGGGAAATGTGGAAGAAAAAGAAAGGAAACAGAAAGATATGAAGCTTTTCTCATATGGCAAAATAAACTGAACCCTAAAAATAAAAAAAAAAAGAACTTCTGCAAGACTTTGCGCATGCTGGAGATGTTGTTCATGACTCCACCGGAAGAAAACACCTTATTGAAGGTGGAAGAAAAGCAATCATACCTAAAAAAAGCAGTTATTGGCGGCTGATGTGAGGAAAAGTCTAGACAGCTGGACGAAAATTTATGTAGACTGGACTGTTGAAGACTGGAGAAAGGTGCTTTTCTCAGATGAGAGTCGTTTTTTGGCACAAGGACAGCGATATCGTTTCGTTAGAAAAAGCGACAACGAAGAACTTAGAAAACAACATTTCGATCAAACAGTCAAAAACCCATTAAAGAAGATGTTCTGGGGCTGATTTTCTTAGAAAGGTAATGGATATTTTGTGACGATCGAAAGCATGATGAACTCTCAAAAATACAAAGACTTGGTAGAGCATTTATTGGAATCCGAGCTAAGAAAGGTTGGTGCCACCGGTCAAGCAGTTTTCCAACAAGATTCAGCTCCATATGTCGTGTGCCCAAGGTCATGATGAAATATTTAAAAGGAAAAAAAAAAAATACATGCTTTGTATGACCAGGTAACTCTCCGGATGTCAATACCATAGAAAATCTGTGGGCTATAGTTAAAGCAACACTTATAAAAATTGATATCACAGCAGAAAACAAAGCTGATTGAGTCAATAATTCAGATATGATTTAGAGACCTGCAAATATCAGCAACCCGCAAGTTATAAAAAACTTGTTGATTCTATGCCAAACCGTGTACAAGAAGTTACAAAAGTTAAGAAAGCGAACATCTTGTACTAAAATAAATAAATAAATAAAAATAAATAAATAAATAAATAAAAATAAATGTTTCTTTGTTTGTTTCCTTAATAAGGAATATTTATTATTTTTTCTAAATAATCACTTGTGCTCACATTAATTCTCACAATACATACATACATTGTATATATATATATATATATATAAATGAAAAAAAAATGCATAAAATAGGCGCTTTAAACAGCACTAAATTCTTATACAAAAAGATTAATTTAATTTAGTTAACAAGGTATTATGAAAAATTACAGGGAATTTAATAAGAAAACATAAACAGTGTTAATAAAGATTTCTGAGGGTATTCAGAATTAGAAAAGTAATTGCATGAATTTAAAAACTAACATTCAAAGGTATTCTATTAATAAAAATTAAATACATTGAAATACTTTTACAGATAATTATTAAATGCGAAATTATGCAAGAATATTTTTAAAGATTAACATTATTTAGAAACAAAATATAAAATTAAAATATTTATTCTTGAAACCGACGTATGTGATTCAAGTTCACTATCGGATGTTCCCTATTGAAAATGGAGTGAATATCTCTACTGGTTTGGGTACAGGGACACTCAAAAGTATTCTAAAGCATTGTATTATATGAAAAGTATTTCCATAAACAATATTCTAATGCTTTTACTTTATACAAGTCTTAATAAAATTGAAATATTTTTCAAGTTCATTATCGGAAGTAACCCATTGAAAATGGAGTTTATATCTCTAATGGTTTGTGTACAGGGACCCCTGAAAATATTTCAAAGCATTGTGTTCTATGCGAGGAATTTCTATAAACCATATTTTCATACCCTTACTGTACAAAAATCTTAATGAAATTGAAATATGATATACAAGTTCACTATCGGATGTTCCTTGTTGAAAATGGAGTTTATACCTCTACTGGTTTGTGTACAGGGACCCCCTAAAATATTTGAAAGCATTGTGTTCTATGAGAGGCATTTCTATAAACCATATTTCCATACCCTTACTGTACACAAATTTTAATGAAATTGAAATATGTTATTCAGGTTCACTATCGGATGTTTCCTGTATAAAATGGAGTAAATACCACCACTGATTTGTGTACAGGGACACACAAAAGTATTACGAAAGCATTGTGTTCTATGAGAGGCTATAAACCATATTTCCATACCCTTACTGCACACAAATCTTAATGAAATTAAAATATGTTATTCAAGTTCACTATCGGATATTTCCTGCATAAAATGGAGCAAATACCACCACTACAGGGACACACAAAAGTATTCCAAAGCATTGCGTTTTATGAGAGATATTTCTATAAACTAAATTTTAATAACTTTCCTTTGCACAAATCTTAATGAAATTGAAATATGTTATTCAAAGGCACAAAAGATTGCTTTCTTTAGATTATAATACGATCAGCATTAGATTTACGGGACCACACAAAAATATTCAGTTACATTAAGGTTTATTATTGAAAATTTTCTGGAATTGCATTTTAGTTGATATTAAACATTTGTAACGCTTTACAACAAATTTTAACGGTGAATATGATTTCAATTTGTGTATCTGTCTGTCAGACTGTCAAATTTTTTATATGTTATTCTGCCTGCCCAAGCATCCTTAAATATTTGTAGAACTTTTAAAAATTAATATATGTTATTCAAGTTCTCTATGGCATGTTTCATATTTAAAACGGCATTAATAGGTTCTGTTCAATTAATTTGTGTTCAGAGACACCCACAAAATTTTCAATGCATTGATGTTTTAGGACAGATATTTTTCTAAATCGTATTAATATAACTTTCTGCTGTAAAAATGAGGAATAAATTGACATTTATTGTTATATGTTAAAATAATGTTTTGTATAGAATACGGTATGGTTAACCTTCAGATTTACAGTACTACACTAAAATATTCAGATACATTATGGGCTGCATTTTCATTTGCGTTAAGCATATTTAACACGTTCCAACTGTCTTTCTGTCTGTTCGTTGTATGATAACGTAGGCAAAGAACATTGAATGCTATAAGATACAAGACGTACGTACAGATGGAAAGTATTGAAAATTTCCATCTGTACGTACGTCTTGTATCTTACAAGAACGAAAAATCATGCTGTACGCACTTATTATTATCAGTGCGTACAGCATGATTTTTCGTTCTTGTTTCTATTTATATTGATTAGATTACTATTGAAAATTTTTTCAGTCTGAGTGATTTGGATATTCCTCTCAATAGATGGTAATAGTGATGTTTCAAATTTATTTAAACAGTGAATTGTAAGAGTGTATATAGCCAAATTGCGCAAGAGTATGCACGAACTCTTGACCAATACATCGTTTTGCAAAATTCTTTTTCTTAATTTATTTAACTTATCTTGTTTACTATGCTTATATTTATATTTATGATTATAAAAATATATTTTTGCTGAATTAAAAAAAAAAAAAAAAAAAAAAAAAACTAAATAACAGACAGAAAAATTGTGGATCCAAGTGTAATACATGAAGCTCGTGATCTCACTGGTGGTTGGTGGTAGGAAAAGTGCATTGCACAAGCAATTCCTGTCATGATCCCTGTCATGACCCTTTCGACGTTACGCATTTCTTTCTATGGTTGCAATAAAAATACCTGAAATGTTTACCGTATACTGCAAAATAGACACCTGTCTTTAGAATTCAGAGTTGCACTTTAGGAGCTCTAGAGTTGAGAAGAAATATTTTTCCCCCACACACAGAGGGCTAATCTCTTTGTTGAAAGAGGCGTGTATCAATACAATGGAAATATCTTATCACAATAGAAGTTGACAATCCTTTACCTCTCAGCAAAGTTACGATGATGTTTGAGTGAAAAAGGAAACACTGCTTTATTTTTCAGAAAAAATAAGCGCATAGATATTTCTAAGTAGAGACTGAAAATTTTAAAGTGTAATTTATGTATAATACTAATAAAACGCATCTATTTTCCTCAGATTTATGTGTTCCTGAAAAAGATGCAGCACATCAAATCTCTTTAAATACATCCCCTAAGAACTATCATTAAAAGTTACGATAATTATAAAAACAAATAAATAAATAAACTTTATATAATAGTTAAGACAAGTAGATTGAAACAAAATAAAAACATTTAAAATTAGTCGTTCGTATATATATATATATATATATATGGATAGAGTTTTTATTTATTTTGATTTGTGTGGAGGGGGGGGGAGGGGGTGTTGAAAGAGAAAAAAATTGATTGCATATTTTATAAATTATATGCTTTTTTTTGAAGTGTCATGCCGTTTTCAATAATATATGCACAAAAAACATTTTTTATATTAATATTGTAATTTTCTACGATTAGTTGTTTACTTATTTGTTATTATTATTATTTTCTTGTAAAGTTTCCTGAAATCAATCTTGTAGCTGTAACATGTCTAGAGCCCTCGAAGATAAAAAAAAGTTTTTTTTTTCTTTGTAAAGGAAAAAAGATACTTGATACAAAATTTTTAATAATAAAAGCTCAAGTTTACCGTAAGGAAAAGTTCCACTGAAAGCTGTGTCAAACAATGGATTGGAATACAGAAATTAAAATTTTTTGCATGATGCATTTCAAATGAAAAAACATATGTATATATATTAATAATGAAGGAAGATAACTTAACGGAAAAATCTCCTTAATATGTGGAATTTTAATGCGTTGTGGAAAATATCTCTCTATATCTATTAATGACTAAGAGATTTTTGAGTCTGTTTGTCTGTGTGTTGACGGAAGTTGCCACCAGCTTTCCATACTTTAGTTAATTTTAAAAAATCTAATTGTCCGATCGATAAGTTAATTAAAGACACGGATTCAGAAAAAATGCCCCTTTCACTTGGTACCTTATTTGTAACGAAATTTTTATTAGATTTTTTAAAATTAATTAAAATATGAAAATAATAACTTGGTAGAAGTTTTAAAAAGGGACATAAATTTTTAATTGTTGCCAAAAAAAGAAAGAAAAAAAAGTAATAATAGTAATAATAATAATAACAAAATAAATAAATAAAATTACGAATTATTATTATTCTTTCCCACAGTATAAAATGCATAGATATAGTATTTTATATAGATCTATCATCCCCATGTTATCGTGCAAAGATTTTTGATGCCGAAAAAGGTTTTGGCATCAGACATTAGGGAGTATAAAACTCGGAAATAATAATCGAGTAGAATGTTAAAGAATTTTTAAAATGACGAAATATTGTACGGCTTTTAAGTGCTGTGATAAATATATGAAAAGAAACGGGATAAGTTTTCATAGATAAGTTATATTCAAGTAATTTATGAAAACTATTATTTTTATAATCAGTTCTTTATTATTATTATGAAACAATTACTGTCTTTATATTTGATGAAATACTCTCTTTAAATTTTAAGATGATTTTATATTAGTAAGTAATATGAAATTTTCAAAATTCTTTTAAATGTAGTTAGCAGCCGCGGAAGTTAAATAATATTTTGTGGACACCACAAGACTTTCTTCTATATATAATCTTATACAAATTTACGCAATACAAATTATTTATTAATTATAATTTATTAAAATTATTTTCCATGATGAATGCAGACGATTTTTATCTCAAAAAAGTATAATAATGAATGCCGAAAGAAAGTCAGTTATGTGTAGATATGAGTATACTAGAGTATAGTTAATAAAAAAAAGGAAAAAGAAAAGGATGAAAAATTGGTATCTAGAGTTTTTCATTCTCTTTTAGTACATAAATTATTCATAAATTTTATTAGCTAAATTATCTATGTGTATTCCCGTGTATATTAACTCGAGGAAAATTATCCATAAGAAAGTAAAATGGCTGACTTTTCCCAAATGAAAAGGAATCCCTTTTTCACCCTCGATGATTACAATATGCTTTCACGTGGGGGGAAAAAAAGTTAAATAATAAATTCGCTCATGCATACGTAAACTACATGACGTTTTTATGGCTTTAAAATTAAATAATATTAATAATTTTAAATTTTAAATGTTACAAAGAAATAAAGTGCGAAAAATTCGCACGGGCTTGCTAGTTAATAATAAATTAAATATTTGAAATTAAATTACGTCGAGAGAAATGAATAATATGAATAAATAAACGAATACATGGTTATACAATAAAGAGTAAAAAATTTCAGCTCTATTTTTCTTGGAGACGTTTAAAATTTATATAAATATCACGTGGTGAGAGTTGAAGAAATTTGTATTAAATTTTATGTAGATCAGTGTTTAGTAATTTGAACTGGCAAGAAAAAATAAATTTTGAAATACATTTCTTATAATCGAGCGTGAAATTATTTTTTTAGTCCATGAAATTTATTTTTGTTGTTTTTCAACTAACTTCAACATATTCGATAAAAACTGCACATTTTTAAATAATCGAATAAAGATTATTTTCCTTATTATTAAAATTTTCTGCATTTATAAGATTAAATAAAACATTCTTGATTTAAATTGATTTTAAACCTTTGTATCCCACCGGTACTTTAAAGTCCCATCAAACAAAAGGAAAAAAATCCTCACTATAGCCTAAATTTACTGCGGGATTTCATCGGAACTTCAAACTCCCTATAGTTTAAGCTTTCCCTATAGTTAAGCTATAGTTAAGGTAAATTTAATAAGAGATGTTTCTCATGGAGAAAAAAAATATAATAAAAAAGTTTCAAACTATTTTTCGAAAAATAGGGTAATTTGGGATATAAAGGGTTAAGTAAATTAACTCGTTGAAATATTTTCTATTTAATTTTTTAATGTTTATAATTTATATTTTAATTAATTACAATATGTATTTCTTCCAAAATTTTGACATTTTTATTTATAGAAAATTTATGATTTTTAATGGCATCAGTGGTTATATTAAACATAAATAAACACCTCTCAGTTGATTTGTTAGCTATATTAATTCGTACTACTCTACTATTACTCCTATGACTAAATATAAGTTTTATTGTTTTAGGGAGAGAAAAAATTGGGAATGAAACGGTTAAGGTAATTTTCAGAAAACAACAGATTCATAATAAAATGGCAACATGAATAAACAAATTATTTATTATTTTGAACGATAATGTTCGTTAGGTTCGTTAGGTCGGTTTTAAGAAATAACTTGTTCGAAACATGTATATGTTAAACTAATTACATTCAAATATCATTAACCTGATAAATAAATATCATTGCTAGGAAGCTTTATTAGTTACAAAACTTGCAACAGTTATTTCAAGTTAAAATAATAGTACATCACTTCATTAGGTGAAAAAGACAAGCACGAATTCATTAACAAAGCAGAAAGGCGCTATCGCGCTTACTAAGATATTTAAAATGACTTCTACATATGGCTTTCTTAGAAACATCATTTGATGAATTTCGGAGTAGTGCTGCTGTCTAACGAAAATTGTGTTGGAACATTAAATATAATTGAATGCGCTAGGTTCCCAGATGTATGCCTACCGTTGGGCCATTTTAAGGATCTTAGCCCGTATTTACGCAAGTTTTGTAAGAAATCGCTAAAAACTCTGAACAGGTAAGCCGACGAGCATATCTGGGATCGAACGTAGAAATGATCTCTAACAAACAGAAAGAACAAATGTTTAAAAATCAATTGTGAAAAGTGTTTTTAAAATTGCTGCATAAAAGAATGTTGGATCTTTAATTTTACTCCGAAGCTAATGTAAGTTAAAAGATTAAACGATAATATATGTTTAGTAAAATGCATGGGCTGAAAATTATTTGAAAATAATTATGCTTTGCAGCTCAAGAAGTTAGATGTGATCATCTGCAGAAGAAATCATTTTAATCAGTAATTGAGACATTTTATAGCTAAATTACACTGCGCGGAAAAAAAACAAAACAAGATATAATACTATTCTTGCTGATTCTTATGTAAAGTGATCTCCTGAATCCGAATATGATTCTAATTTTGCCTAGTCACCCTCCGTTTTCTAGATACACCACCCCCTCCCTCAATTTATTATCATGTCTGATAATTTTATGACTATAAATTTGATTTAAAGAATGAAAAATAATTAATTTAACACCTGAAAACAAAAAAATATATAAAGTTTAAAAAATAACATTAATAACAGATTTAAAAAATATAAGTTATGTAATGCATAATTTCAGTGGCAAATCCCCCCCCCCAAAATTTTCCCTTGTCGCACATGTCCATGTTTTAGAATTTTCCAATGCTGTAGCCCCTCAGAAGATATTTAACGATTAAAATACCCCCCCCCCCTCCTAAAAATCAAATTTATAGCCATAAAATCACCGAAAAATGATAAAAATAGGGGGGCATTCCTAAAAAACAATGGGTTATAGGGCAAAATGGGCGTCCTATTCGAATTCAGGAGGTCATTTTACATAAGAATATGCAGAAATGATGTCAGAGAAAATTTTCATGCCGAGCTGTGTTATTCAACATTTAATACAAAACTGCTGTGTCAATAAAATTAATAAATGAGAAAGAAATTTTCTTGATTTTAATGACATATATTTGATTTTGTTTTCTACGGAAGAAAAAAATAAAATATTTTCACCCTCGCGTTTGTAAGAAGTATGTATGTTAGACATAATATTTTAGTATTTTAATTTATTTTCCTATTTTATTGAATAACAGTTTTTATTTATTTATTGAAAAAAAAAAATATTTCTTTATAGAATTTTACAATATTAAAAAACTATGGATTAATTATATGGCTTTCTCTTTGCATCGCCCCCATCCTTTATTTAAATTTATATTATTTAATAGAATTAAAATGCATGATGATTGGATTACTCTATATATGTGAATGGAAAATAAATAAAATTTTGATGGAACTTATCCTGATTAACTTTAATATAAATTAACTTAAAAAATAAAGAATGGAGGAAACAATACAAAGAAAGACTATTTTTTCTATTGAAAGCAATTTGTGTATTTCGCTTCTAAAGATAGCTGATTATATATAATTCTATATTATACATTTAAATTTTAAAAGTACTTTTGTAATTAAACTGTAGAACTATAACAAAGTGTAATCGCTTTTATTTAAAATGAATTAAACTAATATGAAGCAATTTTATTCAAAATGTTGAAACATGTTGTCAATGTTGTCAATGTTAAATAATTGAAACTGAAGTTTTTCCATGTTCGAGGAAAATTTCAGCATAGGAGCATCATCTGCCATCTGATATACACTCAAAATGAATCAGAATATTAATTCATAATATATCAAGTTTTGTGGATTTCTACACAATAGGTGCTAAGATATAACTCTTCCGTAAATAGGAGAAATCAAACCGTAGCAGTGCTATCTATTTGGCGATTTACACCAAAATTGCCAGGCCTAAGTTATGCGAATATGCAACTGAATAGTAACTTTTATGAAATTCTGAGTATTAATCTTTAAACTAGAACTTCTAAACATTTTTTTGTCACACACATATGGATGGACTGACATTTTTTAAACTTATCATATCCTGTTCTATACCACTAAAAGCACATAAAATGATTAAGCAATGGAAGTCGAATGTTTTTACGATTTCAATACTTACTTCTATTAATATAAATGAAAATGAAAGCAAAGACGCAGAGAAAGAAAGACAACATGCCATTTTTTGATAATTAAACTTATTAGGTGATTTTATTTATGACTGAAAAAAGAAAAAAGAAAATCTGCACTTATATTATGCATTATCTATAGAAATATTTCTCGAACTTGGTCCAGTTATATTTAAATTTTGTCGAAACGATACGATTCTTAAATAAATAATAAGTAAGATACGCATGAAGATAAAAATTAATCATGTGTAATATTTAAGCACAAGGACTACAGTTCATTCATTACTTGATCATTTTATAGAAACATTTATTATTAAAAGGTGGGAAACAAATCAACTGCGTTTGCCTAAATCTGTCTTTTGTTCGAAATAAGACAACTGCGCCCAAGTCATTATATCGCCCTCCCTCTCCCCATGATAATCTCCTTTTCTGGGAAATTCCTAGCATAAACATTTTCCTCTTTATCTTTACTTAAATTTACACAAATATGATAGAAAAATTGTTTGCGGACAAATTTTCTAACTTACGTTTTCTCTAGAAATATGTAGTCCCTCTCCCCACTCCCATGAATTCAAATTTATTTCCAGTCAATTCTCTTTATAAATAAAATTATAAAGATCATTATTTTTTGATCATTTTTCCACCATAGTTATAACAAATTATATATTTGAAGCTTTACTGTTTTTAAACTATGCTTAGGACTATGCAAAAGCAATCTGTCTAAAACTAAAGCTATAAAAAAGATTTTAAGAGCTTCCTTTCTTCCTTTTTTAATTCTAATAAATACAAATGTTCTAAATTTATTTAGGTTTATTTACTTAAATATATATATATATATATTGAACTTTCTTAACTTAGTTCTGAATTTATTCAATGTTAAAGTATGAGTCACATGATTATTTAGTACTGTGAAAAGGATGTTGTATAATTATAAAAGTATTCTAAAATATGTCATCTGAACTGCAGAATTTAAATATAGTAATTTTATTCCTCCATTTTATATGTATGTTCTAAAAATAAAGTTTATTATTATTTTTTTTTTTTTAATAAAAATTTAAAGTGTTAAAAAATGCCATCATGAAATATATACATATATATATTGAACTTTCTTAACTTAATTCTGATTTTATTCATTGTTAGAGAATGAGTCATAGATTATTTAGTATTGTGAGAAGGGATGTTGCATAATTGTAAAAGTATTCAAAATATGCCATCTGAAATGCAGAATTTAGATGTAGTAAGTTCATTCCACCTTTTTTATATATATGTACTAAAAATAAAGTTTTTTTTTTTTTTTTAAATATATATATATATTATAAAATTAAAGTGTTAAAAAACGTCATCATGAAATATTCATTTATTTTAATAAATGAATTATAATTAAAAGTATAATAACAAACAGTCATAAATTGATATCACAGGATAATATCTGATCCTAACAATTGAAAAAATTAATATCCATTGCGTAAATAATAGTAATCAAAATAGTTTACTTGATAAAAGTTCATATTTCATTTATTTATTTATTTTTTCTTGAATTATTATTCAAAGAAAGTATTTTATAAAGTGTTCTAAGACTCTAATAGTGAGATATTTTGAATCAAAGCTACTCAAAAATCGCGTGAAAAATATGAAAAATGTAGTCATTCACTTATTGCTTCATAACATAACTCATCCCTTCAATATTATTCAGGCCAATAAATTTATGTGTATCAAATTTACAAATCTATTAATATGAATAATAAATAATATGGTGCGGCATTCACACTACTTTCCCTTACCCTGCATTTGTATAAAAAGAGATCATTATATTTTATCTATCTATCTAATTTTTCATCTCTATCTTTCTTCATATATATACAGCATACTAAAAAAAAAAAAAAAAAAAAAAAAAAAAAAAAAAAAAAATCCGCACACTTCGGGGCCAAAAACTGTAAATTTTTTTTAATTTTGTGGATTTCAGTTTTTTAACTTTTTTTTTTTTTTTTCATGCAATTCTGAATTAGAGTTTTTATGATATGATGATTATTTTAAAATAATAGTGATATAAATAAGTATGTAAAATATGCATAATAATAATAATAATAATAATAAGCAATTAAAGAGTAAAAAATATACGAAGTTTTATATTGCATAATGTTTTTTCAATAAAAAAAAAAAAATGTCTTATAAGATAATATACAAAATTTAAGTATAAAAACATTTGATATAATTGACTTGTGCATTATAATATATATATATATATATATATATATATATATATATATATATATATATATATATATATCACTATGTTTAGAAATATAAATAAAACTTAATTTTTTTTTTTTTCAATCTTTGAATAGCTATTAATTTATTTCAAACATAAATGACCTAGACCTCAAATAAAATTGCCTTTATCTGTCTCATTAGATTTG
Organism: Salticus scenicus; assembly: GCA_963930645.1. Taxonomy (NCBI): domain Eukaryota; kingdom Metazoa; phylum Arthropoda; class Arachnida; order Araneae; family Salticidae; genus Salticus; species Salticus scenicus. Next base: position 324,908,358 of record OZ005654.1, read on the forward strand.
GCACCTAAAATATAACCATTGAATTAAGTACTATCTTCATTTTCTTTCCCTTGGAATCTTTACTGTGAATTTAATTTGTTTATATTGATTGTAATGTGCGAATTTCTGACAGTCTACTGTATATGCAGACTCCCAAAATCTTTCCTTTTTTTTTTTTTTTTTTTTATTCGATCTTTCTGATTTGTAATTTCTTCTATAAGCGTAAGAAGAAAGTATTAGATTCGTTTTTAATTTAATGTTAAATCTGGAATAATGTCTATTCATATTATTTAACTTCTACTATCTAACTTCTACATTATTTAACTAACTATCTAACTACTAGTTTTACTACATTTTACATTTACTGTAAGTTTAAAGTTTTCAACTTCAGTTAGAGACAAATTTTAAACGATATTATTTTTTTTTCTTTTTGCTCTCTACCTCTTATATTTATTTTTATTTATTTATTTATTTATTTTTTCAAAAAAAGTCTTTTTTGGCACGTTCATTTCTCGTATTAGCCTGCAGTATGCTTATTCATAATATATATTACATCGAATTGTAATTTATTAAATTGCAGAATTGTAAGGCAGAAATGACTCTGGCGTTAACTATAAACAATTTCATTTTAATTATAGTGTAACTTATATTTGTTAATAAAAAAAAAAATAAAAAAAAAAAGGAAAAAAAAAAAAAAAGTTATATCATTATAAATTATTTTACACGGAAAATTATTAAAGCAGAGATAAATAAGTGATTTTAAATCATAAGATTACATTGTATTATTAATATAATAATAGTAGCATTATTTCAATGTAAGTTTTCGCCCCTACATATAGAAAATTCAATTACACTTATGAATGTAACATTTAAATTTTATTTCCAGCATGGAGAAATATTTATTTCATTTCAAAAGAAATCTTGTGAACTTGTTTAAAAGCAAAGAAGTAAAAGTTATCTTTCAACTGCAGGATTAATGTCAAAACATACCTGAGTATTGTTAAAGATACAACCCCAAAGATCTGGTTGGGAATCAATTGTATTTGCTTGTAAACTATTCTTATCCGTTCAACCCACATGTCAATCAAAGAGGAGCGAAAGGAGGGAAGTGAAATCTGGAATAAAACGGGCCTGACCACTCAGCCCTGGAAATATGTATCTAAGAAAAGACGGGTTCAACGCTTCAGAGACGAAAATCTTTATCAAGAAAAAGACGGGCCTGACCATTTACGAGACACATTTCAAATCCGGAAAAAGACGGGCTTAACGCTTATAGGGTTAAGAATGTGATGTCTGAAAATGATGCGCACCTTTGACCATATTGCGCAGTCTTCCACATCTGGCTGCGCACTCTTGTCCGCATCGATAGTACAAGAGTGCGTATTCAGGCAACTTACTTTATTTGTGATATTTCTTAAAGATTTACTTATAAGTTCACTTTTGTATTCTTTTTAATGTTAGATAACCAAGGACAATAAATTAATTGTAATGTCCTGCATAACATCTCTTTATTTTTTCCTAAAAAAAAAAAAAAAAAAATAGCGAAAGTGCGCACTCTTGCACCACTCTATCCTATATTAAAAACATATTTCTACAAAAGCCTTCGCCTTTTTAATAATTTTTGAAATAAATAATTTCAAAATATTTTGTGTTTGATAAATTGTCCTTTCTTTTGATTCTGTGGATTTGGTAGTTTACAGGGCTGCACAAAATAATTCCGATATGTTATGCAATAATTTGACATCAAATTTAATACAAATATTAACGGGTTACCTGGAATAAAACTTAGGCTGTGAATTACAAGAAAATATTTGCACATATAAATACAGTTGGATAGATAGATACATTAAGAAGTGGTTTAGAGGTTTTGCAGAAACCTCGGAATTATATCTGTAAATATAGCGAGTTAATCATGCATTTATACAGTGTTCTCTAAAAGTTCCCGTACTCCAACTTAAAGTACTAATTTGTCCGTGATTTTTTTAAGTATTAAATTTTATGAAATGCTTACCATTACATCAGTTCTGTATTTTTTATCATTTGTTTCTTTTATCGCTCAAATTGTGCGAGAATAAAGTTTTGTGTCATTTTGTTCTTCACAGAGATATAAGTTTATCACGCATTCAGAGAATTGTGCTGTTTGAGGCTTATTTTAAATGTAAACGTATGAAAGGTGCAAAGATATTTGGCGATATAATTATCCAGATGGTGCAATACCGAGTTAAATTACGCTTTATCAGTTCGTTCGACGATTTCGTAATACAGGTACGGTAAAAGGTAAGCATAGGAGTGGAAGAGCTAAAGTTGTTACACCAGATTTTTGCAAGAGATTCAATGATGAACACTGGAAACGCCTCAAAAATTCTTTAGGCGTTTGTCGCAAGAAATGAGTGCATCTCTTGGATCGACACATAAGGCTTTAAGAGCTTTGAATTATAGTACAGGAGATAAAGCCACCAGACATTGAGAAGCGGTTCGTTACTGACCGGTGCTCCTGAGATTTATTCGCAACAACCTCAATATTTTGGACGAAACATTTTTCTCCGATGAGGCATGATATCATTTGAGCTGTTACTTGAACACGCAAAATTCTCGCTTTGGGCAACGACAAATCCTCATTCATTAATGTAAAAAAATTTACATTCCCAAAGCATTTATGTATGACGTACTATATCATCTAAAATGATTGTTGGACCTCTATTTTTCGAATCAGCTGTTGATGGTTTTGTATATTGGGAACTTACCCAACATTTTGTTGCATTGTTAGAAGGGAATGAACGAGATTATTGGTTCCAACAAGGTGCTGCACTAAGTGGACGGCGCTTTCAAACAAAATGGTGGGTTAAGTTGTCAAATACATCTAATGCATTTGTGAGATAAGTCTACTGTACACATATAGTTCGAATTATTTCAAAATCTTAAAAGTCATTGTGTTGAAAATTTAAGTGGCTGCCACTTCGATCAAAAGGCAGATAAAATTGCTCATCTAAGATATCGTTGCAAATTATATACATATATATATATATATATATATATATATATATATATTATTATTATTATTATGATTATTATTATTATTATTATTGTAGAAATTCTTTTAAAGAGGCTTAGTAAGTTCATAAAATGTTAGTTTTCTGCATTTCTCGTTTGTTTTAGCATTAAAATAGCATAATGTTTCCTTAAAAACGCATTAAAAAGATCCAATACGGCAGGTAATGGATTTGGCGTCAAATTTGGCGACTTTTCCCCCATGGTGACTTTTTTGGTGACATTTGGCAAGAAAATACTTATTATCGATATACCAAAGATGAACGCAATTACCAGATTGGTTCACGATTTACGTGAAATTTCTAGATTTTTGTTGTTTGAATGACAAATCTATTTTTCAACTTTGTTTTGAATTGATTAAATATTTCAAAAGTTACCGTGATAACAAATGTTCAAGTGGCCGCCACTTGAAAACAATACAGTGGAACAAGTTGCCCAGCAAACACATCCAAGAGATTTGAGGAGTAGGTTCATTGTCCAACTGTGGTTCAAATCAGTGCCGTGTTTCAAAAGTTATCATTGTGACAAATTTTCAAGTGGCAGTATAAGTGGCTGCGACTTGGAAACAAAATGGCGAAACAACTTGCCCAGCGAAATCATCCAATATATTTGTATGATAAGTTTATTGTCTAGTTTTAGTTTAAATTAAATAAGTATTTAAAAAAATATCGTCATAAGAATTTCGCAGGTGGCACCACTTTGAAAATAAAAGCGTAGTGAGATGCCCGCGAACTTATCTGAGATATTTGAATGATAAATCCACTACCCAAATTTGATGCGAAATGATTCAGTATTACTAAAGTTACCATGATGACAAAGTTTACTCTCCAACTTTTATTTGAATCAGTTTAGTATTTCAAAAATTATCATGATGGCATAATTTCAAGTGGCAGTGTGATTTCAAGTGGCTGCAACTTAGAAACAAGATATCGGAAGAAGTTGCCCAGCGAACACATTTAAGATAATTATATGATAATATCACTGTCCAAGTTTGGTTCGATTTTGAGTATTACAAATACTATGCCTATAGGTAAAATGCTCTACTTGGGGGGTGGGTGGGTGGGGGGTCTGTCTCATGGGTCCTAGCCCGTATTTACACGTATTTCACACACGGAAATCTCCACATGATTTGGTCCAATAGTTCTCCGACTATCTTCTTCCAATCCGCTATGTGGGATCGAACCCGTCTTTTCCTATCTACCAGTTTTGGACGCCGAACCGGTCGTCCACTGGTGAGCCGAATGTTAAAGCAATAAAGCAATAAGAACAATGACATTGATTTGTTACAGTTTGCTTTTTCTTTAATTTTTTTAATCATCCTTACATACTTTTCTGTTCTGAACATATCAATATATAGGATGTATTTTCTTACACCATACATTTTCTGATTTCTTTCGAATAAGCAAAAGTTGCAGATAATTTCATATATGAAAGAATAAGATTAATGTCTTTCCGTTATTGCATTGCATTTGAGGTTGAACATAGCGCTTCAAATGTGTGATATGAAAATGTCGTACTAGGATATGGATTTATTGACGTTTCCACTAGTAAAGGTTTTATATAAATAGTAATAAAACGTATGTAAATGTTATATAAAAAGGTAAAAAAAAAAAAAAAAAAAAAAGGGATATCATAAACAAATCGGGTAATCATCAATATAATAAATGTGAAATTTTACTTATTTATTCATCTATTTTCTGCTTTATTATTATTATTTTTTCTTAATGCGTGCGATATTTCTAGAAAAGCACTTTCATTTGATATTGTAAGTTAAGCATATCCTTTAAGCATAGAATTAAGATTTTTTTTTTTTTTTCGTTTTCAAACACACACGCACAAAGTTCGTCTGTTTGTCATTCAGCGTTTTAACTTCCGTAAATATCTTCTGAATTCCATAAAAAAAAAACAGAAATGCAAATTAGCCTAGCTTCGCCTGTGGAGACTTGCTGTTCCTTTAGAAATATTAAAAGAAATACCAGGCTAAGTTACTATAATTTAGCTGTTTTACAAGTGACGATAGTGCTGTTTTTAAAGTAGACACAATGAATTTTGAATATCTTCGAGATATATTTGTGAGCGTTTGTTATTCTTTTTTCAAAAAAGAAATGTAAAATTTCTGAAACATTTAGTGCATAATTCATGCATTTTTCTTTTCTTTTTTTTTTTTTTTTTTTGCTAGTTACATCTATCTTAATTTTTAAAAGTGGTTCCTCTGCTTATTTTTTTATTTTATTTTTGTAACTGAACTTTTTCCCAGTGGGTTGCGGTAGCATAGTTGGCAAATTGATAAGCTAGTTTTCTGAGATTTGCAGTTTCGATACTCGTGCCGGCAAAACATCACTGTGTACAATGAATTAAATGCTAAACTATAGGCAACTGGTGACGGTCTGGTACTTTCCTTTAAGGTGGTCCAGAGACCTGCACTCACAGTTTATATCCTTTATGGAAAGGACGGTTTCCCCGCTTCAATGGCTCCAGATGAATAATTTGGGAAAGGAAAATGAAGGACATTGCGCACACGATGGATTTTACGTGAAAGAGCTAATATTGATGTACACAATACTCAACACTCTTCGGTAGGCACGAGTATCGAACCCGCAGTATTCTAAATACGAGCTCAGTGCTCTTCAGGACAGGCTACCAGTGCTCTTATTCTGTATACAATAATAGAGCCTATACATGTAAAATCTATCGTAACTGTGATGTCCTCTATGTTTTGAAAAGGTAATAAGTCTGGAGATTACCAAAAAAGGGGTGTATTCCTTATCCCTGGAAAATCAAAGTTGTGAAGGCATGTCTCCGACCACATCTCCGGTTTATTTTAAGACTGTCATCAACTGCACACTGCTTAACTCCGTTCCTCTAGTGCTACTTTGAAATCACTCAACCTCAATCCCAAGCAAACGAGCCAGAATGTAAGAGGTGATAGCTTCCATTTGAATAAAAAAAAATATCGGAGATTTTCATTGAGCAGATTAGTTTCGAATCCAGAAGAGCTAAAATGTACACATTAAATCTTTTTCTTAAAAAATTATTATTAAAAACTTCTTGCCCAGTTCACTTTAAAATTTCGAAGATGACAGATCGCTCAGCATTTTGCCCTTCTTGTGTTCTAGCTCAGTGCATGAAGCTTTTCCATGTTGCGTACAAAGAATTTTATGTCCAAATATTACCAATTTCGCTGATTGCGCTTGCAAATAAATTTCGATGGCTTCGAAATTTTGAGTGACTTTTCACACTTTGCACTACTTTTTGAAGAAAATTTCTTCTGATGTAAAAATAGAAAGATATAACTATGTATTCGTATATATATGCAAACGTCTTGAAAGAAGGTTGAGAAATCAATTCTCGATTTTATATATTTTTTTTTACTGCTTAAAAATGACGCATCAAAAATTAAAGAACACCGTTAGAATGTACAAAAATCAGTATTTAAAAAAATATATATATTTCTTCTTTTTCTCGATTCTTTTTTTAATAGAGTATCACCTGGCCACACCTAGGGACGAATCTCAAAACCGTCGACAATGGAACTTATGCACCGCACGTAATTGCGGGTATATAAAAGTTTTTACGCCAATCGTGAAGTTCGAGACTTTTATTTAATTTCGTATCAGCCATTATCAACTGCTTAAATTGGTAAAGGCCCGCAACCGTTGCCAATCGTGCATAAGGTCCATTGCTAACTTCTTATCGCTTGTACGATTTGATTCCGTTAAAGGGCCCTGAAAAATTTTTTTATTCCTAATTTCAAAAGCTCATCGTGCAAACTTTTTATTAAACTTTACATTTTTTTATATAAGCAAACAAGTTCATTATTTCTTTTCTTATAACATTTTTCTAAAATTTTGGTGGCTATTAAATTTAAACAAGCGCAATTACATTGTCTCTGAAAATATTAAAGCGATTGAAATTCACCCATTCTTTTCTCTCTATAGAGGTATCAAAATTGTAATGACATGTTTCCGAGTAGAATATACAGTTTATAGCTAAATTATTGAAGCACTAGCAATAATTCCTAGGTAAAAGATGCGCACATAATACTGTTTTGTTAAGTAAATATTTGTCGAGTCATGATCTTAGTCTTATACTGTTTATAAAAAAAATAAATTAATGATAAAAAATAGCGATTAAACTAAAAAAGAATATATGAAAAGTGTGGATGTGTGCTTCAATAAATATGCTGCCGACTGTATCTCAGACCGTCACCAATTGCCCTCTGCGTAGCACTCATACGAAGTTAAACACGTTACTGCTCAAACGCAACCTTTCTTTTATTCTGAATTCTTTTCTTTGAGAATCGAAATTGTAACGGAATGTTTCCCGACCATAGCTCGTGTTTGAATCGCAGAAAAATGCCGATTGTCCCTCCATATTTCCAGTGCAACGTTAAACTGAAGCAACACACTGTTCTTTTTATTTGTTTTCTATGAGTGTCTTGGCTAGTAGAGTGATGAGTTTGTAATTGGAAGATTACGGGTTACGATTTACTCGAGCCTCTAAAGACCGTCTTGTACCGTAATTACCATATCTGCACGCAAACCGCATCGTCATGTTCCCATCTCAAATTATACATCTGTTGGTCCCCGAAGCGCGAGAGACATGCCCTTCTTCGAGGATCAAAATTATGATGCATGTCTCCGAATTATCCCTAGTGATATGTTACAGACCCGAGACAATTACCCATAGTGCATCCCTAGTTCTAAGTAAAAACCCAAACAACAAGTAAAACATATCGTTTCATGAATCTAATGAAGGAGATGGTTCATATCTTAAAAGATAAGATGTTAAGATTAGTTGACATACGGCGTATAAGCATGCAGAGTTAATGTAGTTAACTGACGTCTACATAATATGCCCATTGTCGTCTACTCAAGATACAACTGCCGCAGGAGTGGTATTGGATCCATTAAAATATTGTCTAGCATTGCATTATTTTATTTATCTGACATTTGTTTATGACAGCTTTGAGACATATAATAGTGACTTTCATCTCCAATGATCCACATAATATAATTTCGCAATAACGTTACAGAAATTCTTATACGATCATGATACGTAATGGCTTCTGAGGTTACAATATTGACTTAGTCTATTTTTCCACACTTGTTATCTCATCTTATACCATTCTTCAGATTTTCACATTGCACAACGTCTAATAAGTAGGATGGAATCATTTTAGATTGGCTTAAAAATTTTTGCACATGGACATTGTTCTCATTTTGGTCTTGAAGAAACAGTATTTTAATATATATAAGATTATTAAAAACATTTCTTTTTTCAGATCACAAATATTTTGCAATCTCAATAAAAATTTAGAAAAATCGTATTACAATTAAAAAGGCACATTCATATAATTTCGTATGACTCTGTGAAGGAATAATTAATGAAAATAACACGATTATCTGAAGAAATTTCCTTAGCTGCATTCAAAAATATAAATGTCGATTTACAAGTTAAATGCAAAATAAAGACGTTAAAATGTGCTTTTAAGAAATATACGTCTCACAACGTATTTTTTTTTTCTCTCTCTGTGTGTGCGTGTATTTCTTGAACGCAAACTGGTATTTTTATATGCATGATTTTTATAGGAAGTATTCTACATTAAATCTGTAAAATTTGTTCAACATGTGTGACCTTAAAACAATGGATTAAAAATGTGCAAAATTACCTCATCAAAAAATTTCCAATATCGTTTGGAAACGAAATCCCAGTAATATTGGTCACATGTTGCGTCTGCATAACGTTGAATAGTACGCCAATGGAGCACAAGAATGGCAAAATTTGGTAAGGATGCTTCCGATCACTAGGAAGTGAGTGTTACACAAATACATATCCAAGATTGTATTCGATAGTGATATTTTATGCACCTATTATTTTATTTTCGTAGTATTTTGACAATATAACGGAACGATTTTTACGTGCACAAAGCAGTTCCTATATGTAATGCAATAATATATCAGAACTAGTATGTTGTGGCCACCACAAGACTTTCTTCTATATTTTCCTATACATATTCAATCAGTAACAATATTTAAAAAAAAAAAAAAAAAATAAGATTTTTTTTCTAGTTTTTTTTTTTTTTTTTTTTTTTTTTTTTGGTTAAAAGTAAAAAAAATCGATAACTTTGTTTTAAATTATCACAGATTTATAGTTCAACCATTCGTTTTAAAGGTATTGACGAGATCTTTCGAATGATACCCATCTTCAAAATTTACCCCTCCCCCAGGGGGGGAAACGATGCCCCCCCCATGCACAAAATTTTTTTCCTAGTTACGTACTATTATTATCAATAATTCATATTAATTTTACAATCACAAGTGTAAAATAACTCTTATTATGCACATTTATACGAACTTTTGTCCTATTCTGCCATGTTAAAAATTTAGATAAAATGCTATCACAGCGCCTCCTGTTGAGCTATTGATCCCCAAATATAATCAGCACCAGTTTATGTCGGGGACCAACTAAATACCAAGTTTGGTAAAATTTAGTTTAAAAAAAAAAGAAAAAAAAAATGATTTTTTTTTTTTTTTTTTTTTTTTGTTAAAAGTAAAAAAAAAAATCGATAACTTTGTTTTAAATTATCACAGATTTATGGTTCAACCATTCGTTTTAAAGGTATTGACGAGATCTTTCGAATGATACCCATCTTCAAAATTTAACGCCCCGGGGGGGGTACTTCCCCCCAGGGGGGGAACCGATGCCCCCCCCATGCACAATTTTTTTTCCTAGTCAACTACTACTATTATCAATAATTCATATTAATTTTACAATCACAAGTTTAAAATAACTCTCATTATGCCCATTTATACGGAATTTTGTCCTATGCTGCCATGTTAAAAATTTGCATAAAATGCGATCACAGCGCCACCTGTTGAGCTATTGATCCCCAAATCTAATGGGCACCAGTTCATGTCAGGGTGCATCTAAATACCAAGTTTGGTTAAATTTCATTCATTGGTTCGTCAGATACAGCGTCCACAAAAAAAATGATACAGACAGACAGACACACAGACAGACATTTTTTAAAAACTATCAATTCGTGTTCAGGACATCCCAAAACGTGTAGATCCGTCAAAAAACGGAGGTCGAAAATTTTCGCGAATCCAATACTTCTCTATATTTCATATAGAAGAAAGTAAAAATGACATTTATCTTACCATAATTACCACAAACACATAGAACAACTGTTAGAACTATTATAACCTTGATTACCAAGTATAAACACTTTTTCCCCTACAAATATACAGACAATGAAAATATAAACTCGACAACAGTTTTCTATGAATGGTAATTTCAGGCTATACGATTTGTTTTGTAGCTGAACTTCCAACACATGTGCATACATTTGCTTACAGGAAGCAAAATAAATTCGTTTTATTTATCAGTCTCAGTTTGTTAATTACAATTTATGCGACAAATTGCCAAAAGTTTTGAAACAAGACCGATAATATGAAATAAAATGTAAATGTTTTGACGAAAAGGACTCACCAGTTCAAGGTAATATTTTTGCACAGTAGAAGATTTAATTAAACTAGTGTTTCATCTTTTAGTTAGAAGTTAATGAAATTTTCTATTTTATTTTATTTTATTTTTAATTTCTATCTGTTGTTAGTATGCTAAACCTGTGCTATGAAAAAAAAAATCTTATATATATACATTTATATATTTTATATTATACATTTAAACTTGGCACCACTGAAAATATAAGAGCTTATATTTCAATTTCATATTTATAAATTGAGCTATATTAGCTTTGTTCAATAAAATATATATTCAGGTAACAATTATGGTGGATTTTGATGCATTTTTTACAGATTTGAATTATTTAAAATGCGTTTGTTCTGTTTGCATTTCTTCATGAATTCATGATATTGAAAATTCGATGAAAATTCTAAATATTATACATTTAAATGTACTTGGCACCACTGAAGATATAAAAGATTATATTTCAATTTCATATTTATAAATTGAACTATATTAGGTTTGTTCAATAAAATGTATATTCAGGTAACAATTCTTATGGTTTTTGATGTATTTTTTACAGATTTGAATTCTTTAAAATGCGTTTGTTCTGTTTGCATTTCTTCATGAATTCGTGATATTCAAAATTCTAAAATTTCTACAAATATTTAAATAAAAGATTTAAAATATTCTTGGATTTTTAATATAACCTACTTAAAAGAACTAGGGATGCATTTTGAAGCTTATAAATTAGATTTTGGGGGGAAATCAAGCCTGAATTTCTATTTAAAATTTTACAGAAATCATGATTTTTCTTATATTTTTATCTTTAATATTTTTTCTAAATATTGGAAAATGCATCCCTAATTCTTTTAAATAAGCTTTTTTTTAAAAACTGAAAATCATAAGAAATGCATCAAAACAATACGCATTTTTTCTTGAATATATATTTTATTGAACAAATATAAAATGATACAATTGAAATAGAAGCTTTTATATGAAAAGTTTAGTTGTGCCAAGGTTAGCAAGTCTCTTTAAGAAAAACTAACTTGTATTTTAAAATTGACTAATAGGAATAATTTTAATTTTATCATATAAAATCTCACCAAGTAAAAGATATCTGAATAAATAATAAGTTTTTTTCTAAAAAAAAATCAAGTTTTTATAGTAAATAATTAAATCCTCATTATTCATCTAGCGGAAGAATTTTTAATTTAATTTCTTTCTTTTTATGTTAGAAAAGATACTTTTGTGTATTTTGGAAATTCAGTCTCTTCTTTTTTCTTCACTTTCACCAAGATAAGATGTGTTTTTGTTATCTGAGAAAAGAAAAGATTATTAAAATCTTTTTGTAGAAGTTTTCCGAGTCACGTCTTTGAAGAAGACATCCGTGACATCGCTGTTTGCTCAGACTGAAAAAAGTATTTACGAACTTTGATGGAAGACTGTGTGGTATGAAATAACAGACGTTTATCTTTAATTTTAGAAATTTATATTTGTGAAACAACATATGTAAAGTATATACTTATTTTTCATTAATAAAATAAAAATTATGTGTTAGTTCGACTTTTATTTCGTGTGTAATTTTCTTTTTCATACATTCTCTAACTTAATTTGCTTTAAATGAATATAATCAAACGAATGATTGTGTATTTTACTTTTTAATTATTTTCCGGAAAGTAGAGTTAATAAAGTTTAACATTTAAAGTTAAATGTATATATATATATATATATATATATATAATAATTTTATAAAAGTAAGTTATCTGTTTAAAATTTCAGTTTTTATGTAAAACAAATATAATAAATCTATATAAATAAAGAGAAGTGTCTGTGTGTGTGTGTGTGTGTGTTTATCTGCGCTCTGGCGCTCACACTACTGATCGCAGAGCTTAAAAATTTGGCATATAGGTACCTGGGACCCGGCAAGTGTGCACCTCATCGAGATTTTTTCGAATTTCGAATTTGAATTTTTTAAATTAATGTTTTTTTCGATTTTAAATATTGGCTTTAATCCTTCATTTTTCATAGATTTATTCTTTTGCTTCAATCGTCTGCGTATCTTAGCAACGGCTATTACGCAACTTATTTTTATTTAATACATTCATTTGAAGGCGATTTTTTACTTTCTTCTATATAGAGAAAGTATTGGATTCGCGAAAATTTTCTACCTCCTTTTTTTGACGGATCTACACGTTTTGGGATGTCCTGAACAGGAATTGATAGTTTTTAAAAAATGTCTGTGTGTCTGTCTGTCTGCCTGTATCATTTTTTTTGTGGACGCTGTATCTCACGAACCAATGAATGAAATTTAACCAAACTTGGTATTTAGTTGCACCCTGACATGAACTGGTGCCCATTAGATTTGCGGATCAATAGCTCAACAGGTGCCGCTGTGATCGCATTTTATGAAAATTTTTAACATGGCAGCATAGGACAAAATTCCGTATAAATGGGCATAATGAGAGTTATTTTAAACTTGTGATTGTTAAATTTTGAAGATGGGTATCATTCGAAAGATCTCGTCAATACCTTTAAAACGAATGGTTGAACCATAAATCTGTGATAATTTAAAACAAAGTTATCGATTTTTTTTTTAACGAAATTTTACCAAACATGGTATTTAGTTGGTCCCCGACATAAACTGGTGCTGATTATATTTGGGGATCAATAGCTCAACAGGAGGCGCTGTGATAGCATTTTATCTAAATTTTTAACATGGCTGAATAGGACAAAAATTCGTATAAATGTGCATAATAAGAGTTATTTTACACTTGTGATTGTAAAATTAATATGAATTATTGAAAATAGTAGTACGTAACTAGGGAAAAAATTTTGTGCATGGGGGGGGCATCGCTTCCCCCACCCTGGGGGGGGGGAAGTACCTTTAAAACGAATGGTTGAACTATAAATCTGTGATAATTTAAAACAAAGTTATCGATTTTTTTTTACTTTTAACCAAAAAAAAAAAAAAAAAAAAAAAAAATGTGAAAAGAATTTGCATTTTTTTTTTTTTTTTTTATATTGCTACTGATTGAATATGTATAGGAAAATATAGAAGAAAGTCTTGTGGTGGCCACAACATACTAGTTTTTTTTTTTTTTTTTTTTTTTTTTAATTTGTTATATTTATTGAAAATAAAATCGTAATGCAGCAGGAAAAATTAAGTATAATTACTTTTGAATTTAAAAACGTATTTATAACAGTTATGTTTAATTTTTTATAGTATAACAACTTCTTATTTTTCAATTTTTAATTAATTCCTTTAAAAGAAAAAACTTTTATTTATTAATTATTTTTTATTTACAGTATTTATCGGGAAAAATGGCAGTATATACGTAGTAAGAAGGATTAAATTGATTAAAATTTATTTGTTTTTATATTATATTTTTTTTTTAATCTACTTTTTATTATTATTATTATTATTATTATATTGGTCGGAATCAAATCGTAATATAGTGTAAATAGCATGGGCTATAAAATACATGGTTCAAAACTAAAATATTTAATAGATGCTGATATACTGTCATCTTTAAAATCGTAGTTCTTAAATCGTAGCAGATCCCCCCTGTTGTCGATAAATATCCAGATTAAAGTGCCCGGAAAAGATCTTTCTGCAGGCATGGAAAACCTAGACCTGATGCAGTGCGGCCGGGAAAAGAGCTGCCGTAGACAGCGGGTACCCGCAGCGAGGTTTGGAGTAATTTCAGTTTCTTTCTTTCTTTCTTTTTTTTTTTTTTTTTAAGTTTTTTTCTATAATATGGTGTAGAAAAATAAAAATAATTTAATTCTTTCGAAAAGTCATTTAAATATAGTGACCAGCGAAGCGGGCGTAGCCTGCTAGTAGAAAATATTTCATTCTTATTGAAATATTTTGTTAGATTCGACTTTTTCATATATATATATATATATATAATTTTCTTCAATAACAAACTCTTACATTTCATTTAAATACTTTATCTAACATTTTGCTGCTAGAATATTGTTTTACTATAGGAGATTTATTTGATTTTTATCAATAATTTTGTTTTATATATTTTATTTTTTATTCGATATAATATATTTAGTACGATATTTAGTTGAAAATTCGGAACCCATTATCTAATCCACCGTATTGTTACCAAATGCGAAATTTATCCACTGTGAGTTTATCCATTTTCTTTTTTTTTAATTCCAAAGCAACTATTTAATAGAAGTCGACGTGTTTCTTCTTTTATTGATTAAAAAATAGATCCCACTTTTCATGCTTTGGTTATTCCTATTTATCTTCTTTTTAAGTACGGATTTACGTAGACGGTAATAATTTTCTGTCTTGTTCATCAAGCAGTTTTTGAACAACGAAATAATTACAATAATCTTGAGCTTAGTCTCTTTTAAGCACTGTTTTATGTCAACCAATGTCGTTATAACTAAAAGGCTCAAGGGCGCAGTATTTCCGAACCTTTACACTGTTCGGTTTTAATTTCCCGATTATTTTTCCTGCATTCTATGACTGGTGTTTATATACCTTTTTCCAAGCTATTTTATATGACATTTTTCTTTTTTCTCGTAACTTTTATTCAGAACTTTAGTGATTTACCACAGTTCAAAAAGTAAAAAATAACGAAAAATCATGTGGTACTCATTGATTATTAACACTTTTAATTATAGGTACTTGTTGTATCGTATGACTGTCAATTACTTTGCCTACGTTGTCACCCAACAGGTAGATAGAAGAACTGAAAGAATGCAGATAGACTAATTAAATACATAATCACTCTTAAACGTTGTTGGAAAGTGCTAAAAATTCTGAACACAAAAGAAAATTCAGCCCTTAGATCCTAATTGCTGCTTTTAATGTAACTGTATATTTTAGTGTAACCCTGTAATTTGGAAGGTTAACTATGTCATATTCTATACAACACATTATTTTATCATATTAACAATATATGCCATTTTCTTTATGATTTTTATAATAGAAAATTATTTAAATGTGATTTGTGAAAACTCTCAATTAAAACGCAATGCATTGGCATTTTTCAGGGTGTCCCTGTACACAAACTTGTTGTACAGGACCTATTACTGTCATTTTAAATAGAGAACACTCCGTACTGAATATAAATAATATAATTTTCTAAAAATCTGAAAATAATAGTTATGGATGCACGGAATGGGCAAGCAGACAGATAGAAAGATGGACAGTCGGATGGAGAGATACACAAATTGGAATCATACTCACACTTAAAAATTATTAGAAAGTGTTAAAAACGCTTAATGTAAACGAAAATGTTATTCCAGCAAATTTTCAATAATAGCCCTAGCTGAGTATTTTTGTGTGGCCCCGTAAATCTTAATGCTGATCATACCATATTCTATAGAAATCATTCCTTTGTATATGTGAAATAATTTGATGTCCTTGTACAAATATCAATAAAGGTATCCATTCCATTTTCAATAGGGAACATCCGATAGTAAGCTTGAATAACATATACCGGTTTCAAGAAATTCCATGGATATTTACTTGAGTTAGAGCGCGGACAGAGCGATAGACGTATGGGCAGGCAGATAAACTGAAGCCATTAACACTTTTCATACTTATTGGAAACTGTTGTAAAGGCGGTACAAAGGGAGAAAAATCGCCAGTCAGAAAATGCAAGAAAATTAGAGGGAAAAAATATAAGCTCCTGATGTATGGGGGCAGGATTTCTGGATATTTAATTTTTGATTAAGAAAGCCCTTAATAGGCATTGAAATGCTAAACTATCAATGTGAATTCCTACTTCTCACTTAGAATATGGTAGGAGTATTTGGCAGGCCAACATCGCAGTTTATGCAGTGCGAATTACTGCCTATGGCAAACTTACGTGGTATTATCCAGAATGTAATAAAATAAGGTTGGCATAAATCAGTTTTATTGCACAAGTGTGCATCACACCATAGACCTTACATATATAGACCACGCATCCCCCTCGTTATCTGTCTGCATCATGAAGGAGCTTCCCCAGCGAAATTGTCACGTGATGTTGGCCTGGAGGAAGAGTGATGAATGATCACTGTGTTATTTTTCTGTAGGAACGAATTTTGTGTTTTTTAATATTTTTATTGTACACGCACTTTTTATTTTAGCATTTAGATTTACGCATGGATGGAAAGCTAAACTTTCATAGATTAATTACATAGGAAAAAAATTATGATAAATCATTTTGCAAGCGAAAAAATTGCGTTTGAATTGACATAACCATCTTAAATCGTTCATGAAAACAAATGAAAGGGGAAAAAAAGAGAGAGAGCTTTTTACAGATTTCAGAGGAATCACCCCTAGGTCCAGTTCACGTGACTTCCGAGACTCAGATTACATGTTGAAGACCCTCATGTTGAAGACATTCGCTATAATGGTCAGTCCTATTGGTGGCGTGGTCTAGTATATAAGGTCTATGCATCACACTGAGTTAAATTTTCTAACAGAAATCCCGATAGATGATATAAATAATAATAATAATAATAATAATAATAATAATAAATACTTGCTTTTTGAAAACTCAAATTTTATCTTCGAAAAAAAAAATTAATAATAATAATAATAATTTTAGTATCTCTTATGAAAATATTTGTGTAATCGAAACAATTTTGGAACATAAATATCTGAACTTCAACTTCAGATTCTTTTTTCACTTAGGTAGGGATATATTTTCAAAGAAATGGTTGTAACGCACAATTATTGAAAGTATCAAAAGTCATTTTTAAAACGTGAAGTTAGATGCCTTTAAAATACATTTATTTTGGAATGTAAAATGTAATATTTAAAATATGTTGTTTATTCAGAGTAATTTTACTTCTCTTCCATACTTAATGGTAGAAAAAGCATTTTTTTTTTCCGGTCAAACCTTTGATAATAATTTTTTTCTTATATTTATATGTTTTCAAATTTCCTGAACCCTAAAGTTAGGTTTTTTAGCTGTTGTACTGTGAACGCGTCTCTCTCTCTCTCTCTGTCTGTTTATGCATGTGTGCGTATAAAACAATTATATGGATAACTCAAGTTCAACTGATATTAGTCCAAAATCGTATTCAAAATATGTATCATATGAGGACGTTACATCAAACGTTTTATTGAAATAGTACAAACTGTGCGTGAAACCGTGTGAAATTAAACTACGTAACTACGCTGCAAGTTGTTATTGTTTCCAATAACAACTTGCAGCGTAGTTGTTAGTCCTCTCCAGTCCTCTTTTTCAAGATTATGTATCTTCTACGAGACTTTATGACAGGTATCCCTAGTGTGACCCTCCTGGAACTCAACTTTGTTTCCTGAATTCATGCAACTAATGGACTCATCACATTGTGCACAAGCTATCTTTTTTTTTTTTTTTTTACTATAACCGTATCAAGTTCCTTTGTTATAAAAAGAATCTTTGTTACTCTTTGCTTCTGTAAAAAATTACCTAAAGATTCCATAAAGTTGTGGCGAAAAGTTTTGTAAACAATTTTTAATACGTGTTTTAAAGTGTTTTAAAATATATTTATTACAATGTTAAAACGTGAATTCAATACGAATTTTAAACTTTTAGAAGTTTTTATTTTTAAATTTTATCCTGTATTTACACGGCTTTACAAAATAATTCGGATGTAATAAGGCTATATATCAGATGTAATAGACCTACTAACTATTGAATATTTATGCGTATTATTCCAATTTTCTATTAGTCTATCAAGGTGCAAAGACGAAATGCGTATTCTGTGATAAGTTGAAACAAAGATATCATATTTATTCAGCTTAAAAAATCTTTCAAAATTGCTTTTTTTTTTCAGGACCTTCATCTTTTGACATGAAGTTTTACAGCAATCTGCAATGAAAGTTATAAATTTCATCATGAAAAAAAAAATATGTATATTAAATAATGTATACTGCGTGAATTTGTATCGGAAAATATAGAAGAAAATTTTTTTATGGCCTAAATATACTAGTTATCGTTAATTTAGTGAGGATGAAAAGCGCATATGCATACTTAATTCCTGGACTACACACATTTCGTATATATATATATATATATATGTGTATGTATATTTAGATAAAAATTTAAAAATATTATCATCTAAAATCTTCGAAATTTTACAAAATTGTATTTAAATTTATTAAATTTTATACTTAAAAAATTATGTTTCTTTTTTTGTGAAAAAAGCAGTAAAATGCAAACTAATGCAGTAAAGTATAACATACACAGAAAAAAATATTAAAACGTTTTGAAATTTATACATAATTTTTTTTCCTAAAATATATATCACCAGTTTCAAAGTACTAGTCGCTTTGTCGCCTACGTGTAATTTGTTTAGCAAAAATCTGAAGTTCAAAACCAAACATAAAATATGGCTTTATAGTGGTTCCAGTGTGACTGCATTATGCATGAGCAATGAAAAGAAATGTTGTGATATATATTTTTTAAATTTGAAAAATCTACGCTAAACGATCAACATGAAAAATAAATCAGGTATTTCATTTCGAATATTTTTTGTAACCTGCCAAATAACTTAAGTGGCAATAAATTTTATTTTTATTATGATAAATTGGCATATATGTGAATATTTTATTATAAT
This sequence comes from Salticus scenicus, assembly GCA_963930645.1. Taxonomy (NCBI): domain Eukaryota; kingdom Metazoa; phylum Arthropoda; class Arachnida; order Araneae; family Salticidae; genus Salticus; species Salticus scenicus. The sequence goes on from OZ005654.1 coordinate 324,927,423, forward strand.
CACGAAATAAAGTACAATCTAAAACTTCAAAATAAAATTTAAATAAATCTTGTTATTTAAAAAAAAAAAAAAAAAAAAAAAAAAAGAGTAATGGTCATGATTATTTTCCTTTCACATGAAAATTATGAGAGTGCATTTAATAAATAAAATGAAAAAAATCATTATATTACTAAAAGAAAGATTTCTCTAATTTCTTTAAGACGTAACTGGATATTAAATACAACAGCAGCATTTTTCATTTATATCTTTAAAATTAATCTTATTTCTTTTTTCGTGGAACTTTTTTATTTCTTGAATATAAATATGGCTTTATTCTTGGTAAAGGAAATGAGGATTATTTGCTGAACAAACGTCTTTTGCTTTACTGTGTTTCATTGAATTTCAGATGCCATATACATATTAAAATGAAATTAATGGTAAGATTAATGCATAAACGTATTTTCATATTAATTTGTGTTTCATCACTTAACAACTTTGCTTCACCATATCTCTAAGATTTTTTATAAAACTGTGCAAAAATTCTGTACACCAGCTTATTAAGGTATGAATATATTTTTGTTAATATGAAATGGTTTACATGGAGGCCGTATGAAAAGTAAGTTCTGTGATTTTTCAATTAGAGTTCATCGAAATGTTGATTGAATTTATTCTAACCGTTTGAATAAATGAAAAAAAAAATCGAAAAAACAAAACAAAAAAACAAATATATATACTGTTAATAGTTTGTTACACAAAATTACAAAATTTTATATCCAGATAGTTTTAGTAAAAAAGATAATATTACATGTTTTCCGAGAAAACTTTTATTTCTTGACGTTTGTCATACAATGTAGTTACTTCTTTTTTTAGAATACTTCTGGGTGACATTTGAAACGGAATACGTATATAATAAAGAAAGTTTTGATGTTATACGTGAAGGGGGAAAAAAAAGTTTTTGAATAATGAGTTAATATATAAAAAATAATGTTTAAAATTCTTAAATCTTTAAAGTACACGGAAGAAATTGAGGTTAATTAAAGTTTTCATAGCAAAAATTATTATAGAGCATGTATTTTTAAAAGATATTTACTAACTTCATATACTGTCATTATTATTATTAAGCAATTGAAGCAAAATAAGGGATCATAAAATGCAAACTATGTACTTCTAAAATAATAAAAGCAACAATAATTGTCAGAAATTAATAAAATTTATTACACAAAATTCTTGTATAAATAAGTGGTACAAAGAAATGATTGAATTTTCAATGAAAGAAGAAAAAGGAAAGAAAAAAAACATCATTAAGTGTCCGAAATTTCTCTTTTGTGTAGACACCACCTACTATGGCACGTGGTGTGATTGTTCACAATTATACGCAATCGCACATCAGACCATAACATTAAATTTTCGTCTACTATGACATTCAATAGTGCAATACAGTATATAGCGTTCAATGGCATAATGTCTAACACGTATACGGCCATTATAGTACCATAACTTAAAGTGATATTCTTCAGAAAAAAACCCATTTATTACCAATCTGCACGCAAATATCTAAGTCCACGCACCCATTGCAGGTGTTTATGGTTTTATGTTGGGGAATCATGTATAAAGGCGTCCTTGCAAAAAGCCCACGGTCGACGAATCGATGAAGCAAACGTTGATACACATGTAGCAATGCACCAAAGTGCTGGTAACAGCTTAGATCAAGCTGTATGGTCCGTGAGCGCCATGAGAACTATGTGCCTATCATTGCACGCGAACATCATCTTTCGCGAACATCATCTTACCACGATTTCAGAGTTGTCTGAGTCTCGTCGGTAAACTGCTTCTTAACTCGCATCACTGTACAGCTGTTATGCTGTACACGAGCTGCTGTTGCACAATAGGAAAATCTCCCTTGATGAGGGACAATGATTTTATCAAGTTTAAATTCCGTAAGTTGTAAAATATAACTCTTTTTCGAAGAGGTATTGTTACGTCTCATCAAACGTTTTGCACTAGCAGATAACCATGCTCTATTTTAAATATCCTGCTACAGCACTCTATTTATATAGTCTTAGCCGCAGTTCGGAAGACGCTGCTCTGCCAAAGAATGCGCTGTTGCTCTGAAATGTTAATAATTTGCTCTATACACTATAAACTGCATTTGCTGAAAAAGTTAGCCCAATCACATCATTTCTTCAGGGTGTTGCATTTTTTACAAATATGAGTGTAGTTTAAAAGTGTAATTATTAGTTACATTGTTTAATACTTATATTATTTCCCCTCCGTGATGACACCTTCACCTCCAGTATCATTTATATAATTTTCAAATGAAAACATGGCATACATAATTATCGTCTATCGCTTTCAAAGCATTAAAAATAAATAAATAGATAAATAAATAAAATAAGAGAATCAGCGCAAACAGACAACTTATTTCCATATCTAAGCACAGTTTCAACACAGATTGAAATAAAAAGAATGAAAGTCTGATTTTTTTTTTCTTTTGCCTTTAAACTGATTTCAGTGTAATAGATTGCTTGTTTCCTTTAAGAAATATATTTTCTACGCAGAAATACATTTACTAAACATACCATTACTTTAACAAATGGTTTTAATGTTACTTAATTAAAGAAATATTTATATATATCAAGCAAGGCCGTGTGTCGAAGATTCTGTTATAGTCTGTGCGTCCATTCTTCAGAATTTCATTCCTTACTTTGTGAAAAACTCTTACATGAAAGGAAGTAAAAATCAAGCTTATCTGAATTCAACATATTAAAAAAAACAATGCAAGGGAAAAAGAAAATTCTGTGGAAATTACGATTTTCCAGACCTGTGAATTTTCTTTTATTTTCTACAGTAAAAATTTTGGAGTATCACTTTTATAATTTTTCAAAGGCTGAAAAAAATCTTCAGCATAATACCAATTTTTGCGCCATTTACAAGGGAATTTGAAAACTTGTGATCAGTTCAAATCAACTAAATTTTGGATTGTAATAAAATATTTTAAAAAATATAATCCTTCATCCTTCATATTCATTTGTAGAGGTATAACGCTTATATGCAATAAGATAAAAAAAAAAAAAATCTACAAAATAATATAAATATTTTTAAACGTGTTTTCTCAATACTAGATGAGGCATTCAAAATAACAGAATGCCATTTTTTAAATTTAACATATTTTAAATTTATCATTAGTGATAATTCGTGAATTTTAGTTATTATGCAATACTTAAAGGCACATTTCAAAAATTTGCTGTAATATGTTTAGATACGTTACGCAGTCATATGAAAAGCTTGAATGCCATGTGAATATTAACAAAAATAAAAAGAAACTGCCACTGATAAAATTGAAGAGCAATGAAATAAAGCAAAAATGGAACATATTTAATTTATTTTTAATTTAAAATGATTTAAATGATTTCTGGAATGTCTGAAAGAATAAAATGCCCTGAATACTTTCAAAACTATTCTGACAGCAAATGTTCATATTGATTTAAAGTTTAAATCAGAAATTTAGTAAAATATTTTTATTTCATATGGAGCTTTAAATCAGGAAATTTTAGAATAAAAATGCATAAAAAAATAAAGCTATTTTCACTATTTTACTTTTTTTTTTTTTTTTTTTTTTTTGAAAATTTTTTTTACATTGGTCAGTGACAAAATACTTTCTGTGTTATAAAATGCTTATGTAATTTATTTGAAAAAAAAAATTAAAATATTTAATAATGAATAAATAAGTAAAATATTAACAAATAAATTGTTAATTTTATTTATTTTTTCATCTAATAGCATGTGATTGCATTTCTTTTTTTAATTATTTTTTAATGCATTTCAGTAATAACATACTTCTAAAACTATCTTTTAAATTATACTTTTAAACAACAAAGCTTTATTTTATAACTGGAATAAATAGACCAACAAAAAAGAAAGTTTGTTTTATACTCATGTATTATGTAATTCTTTTTCTGATATAAACAATCTATAATACCTTTTTTATTCCACGATGATAAAATTCAGTATCAATTCATGTATTTATATTAAATTTTTTCCCACTGTTTTCATGTACAATTTATCTTCCTCTAAAATTATTTCTTATTTTATTTATTTAAAAGTTTTTATATCAAGAAGTTTGCATTCATAATATTCAACACTTTATAAAAAATGCTGAAGTGAAGAACTATGAAATGTTAACTGTATCAAATCTGGTTAACTTAAAAGTTCATTTAAGCTAACGAGTATGCTCAATCACAATAAAGTTCAATCACTTTTTTACAAGTTTTAAAAAATGCAAATTTTCTAAAAAAAGAAAAACAAATTGCTAAATAATTTGCATTTAGAATGAATTGCGTTATGTTTTGGACAGAAATAATCTAATACATACAAGATAATTTACTGAAGGAAATGTCCTTCGAAAGATGAAACAGTTTGCTATATACCTGGTAACAAATAAATTCCTCTATAATATACATAAATTACGTCCTTTTGAGGTGATCCACATAAAAAAAGCAGATTTTGATATAGTTAAAATAAGTAAAGTGCTGTTCAAAGAGACGTGATGCATGGTCTGAAATAAATAATAATCAGAAGAGGTGTCGTCTGAGGAATATGGTGGGGGAGTAAGAGATCCCCTCGAAGTTCCTTAACCAGTCTCTTCATTTGGTTTGCAACCTATGGTTTGATATTGTCATGAAACATAATAGAATTTCATATTGCTGAATTTATTGCAAGCATCTCTGTTTAAGAGGGCAGTTAAAATTAAGTAGACGTGCTTTGTAACGTTCAGCCTTTAACAACTGATCTGGCTGCTGCAGCTCATGGTGCGCACCACTGATTTGATCCCACCAAATGCACAGCATAATCTTCTAGCATTGAATATCCATGAATATCCGGTTGATGTTGCTGGTTTCCTGCGACGTAATCGAATTGTCGTAAGAAATCTGCTTTTCATCACCAGTCACAATAATATACAAAAATAATTTTCTTGTTTTTCTTTAAACACACTTCACAAATGGTTAAGTTTTTCACAACGTATATTTGTGTTAATTCACGTAGTACCCAGTTTTTCAATACCTGAATCATCTCCATTGCTTTTACACGCTTACTAATAGTCGATGTATAAACATTTAGTACGCCATACAACTGTATAAATGTCATAGATGAAACTTTCGCCAGTAATGCCTCTAATTGGGCATCGTCAATATCTTTTCAGCTGACCAGGACACATTTTGATATTCACCTCAAAATCAATCTTTCTTTATTGTCAAAACTAATTTTTGCACGTTGTTTAAGACGCAACATGTTCTCCATATATTTCCACAAGCAAACGATAACTTTACACAGCAGATTGCTTGAGAGGAAAGCAAAGAGTATCACTATCTGCAAATGATGTTTTTTGATACAAAACCCGACTTGTTTAAGACGCTGAATAGGTGTGTTCTGTTCAGTTCAATCAAAATTCATACAAAGATCTGCAACACAATTTTTCTACTGTTAAATACTGATTGTGTTATTGTTCGCTCTGTTGCACTAGCACAATTACTGAGCTCTCTTCGTGAACAGCGAGGATTAATACAAGCAATCAATATACTAATTCCTGAAACTTGTCTAGAGAATTTTCTGTTCTTTATGGTTTTTTAGACACATTTCTCGTACGAAAGTGAGAGCTGCTCGTCCCTTAACACACACAACAGCATGAAAATGGTAACAAATATATCTTCAAAAAACATATAGGATATGACTTTTTAAGTTAACGTTAATATGCACTTGAATAAAGATTGATAATTTCATTTCGATTATAATTTTTACTCGATAACTATTTTTTGTTTATTAAAATCTAGTAGTCATTCATTACATTAATAGATTATTTTACTTTGACAGTATATTGTGAAATTTGAATTTAGTTCTAAAAATGTAATGTTAAGTATTTTAATAAATAACGTGAAATATTTTAACGGGAATCGATTATTTTAATAATTTTAAAACTGATTTTTACATGCTAAAGAACTGATTAACAGATATAAATTTAGTCGATAAGGAATGCAAATGGAAGCCTAGAATTATGTTGTATTTTTGTTTAAAAATCCCATTTCAGTTGCTTTAGATAAATATTATCTTTATTTAAATTATGATTACCTGTTTCGAATTTTTACTTTTTTTACCTACACATTTTGCAAGTTGCGAGCAAGTTATTTTACAACGCCATTTTGCAGAAAGTTTGCAGAAAATGTGCTGTCTTTAAAATTTTGATTCGATCTCTTATTTTATGTAAGTTTTAAAGTCAACTACATCTGTAGAATTTATCTTTAATGTGCTAGTGAGTTTTTAACATCGCATTTGTGAGGCACATAATAAGTGAGACGTATTAAACCCTCGGCGATAAGTTTAATGCCTCAACCGTCCTTCCCGCTTATCGATGCCTTTTTCTAGTCAATTTTGTCCTCACCGGAAGTAATCTGGTGTCTTTTTTTTTTTTTTTTTTTTTTTTTTTCACACTTATGACATTGTGAGTTTTTTGGTTTTCGTTCCATGCTTTTTCTGTGGATTTTTAGCTTTTTTTTCCCCTAGTATACTATTTATATACTTTTTGATGTGGCTTTTTGTTACCGCGCGCCTCGGAGAGCGATTTCCACCTCTTAAAATACTCATTCTTGGATAACTGGCATGGAGAATTTGGGTTTCTTTTGTAAAATTCTTGAAGGAGCAACAGAAATAATGTTTTTGAATGTCCATATCTCCAAAAATTCATAATTTTTCCGATAACAAATATTTTTTAAAAAAATTTCGTGCAGCACAGCACGGAAGTGTGAACCGAACTTAAGCATGGTTTGGAGACATGCCGTGACAATTTTCATCCTCCACGCAGGATACTGTCATTACGGAGATACTTCATGAACATTTAGCAACTTTTTTATATAAATTACTGTTATGCCCGTGTGCCCTTACGATGTTTGAAACAAAACTATAGTTATGAGTGTTAAATTGTAGAGTAAGGTTTTATTCTTCGTATGATGATATTATAAATATCATAAGTGCGGTAATATGATATGATACATGATATCAATCAAAATATCATATTGTAAATGTGCATTTTTTTTTTTTAATTACTAACGGTACAAAGTGATATGCGAGTATTATATCTAAATCTTTTAAATAATAGACTTTTACAGTTTGTTTTAATGCTGATATTCCACTGCGCAAGACGTAAATTGGTTTAATACATAAACTTGCACTCCTTTTCTTCTAACTATTTGAATTAAATCGGGATGTTACATCTAATGCATGGTATGCTATTTGATAGGTTCGTATAATTTTCCTCATACGAGACTGAAAGAGGGTATTTTTTACATGTATCTAATAAAAGTGAATTATAGAAATTTATTTCATTAACCCATAATTTCTTAATCTAAAAAGGTATATAATTTTCTTTAGCCTTTTAATTTTTTTTTTTTTCGTTAAGGTATTTTTTTTTATAATAAACAACATCTTTGCACAAATCAATCCTTAAAAAAAAAAAAAAAAAAAAAAAAAACCTAAATCTGCATTAGAAATGCAATCAAGGCCAGTTTTAGATCTGGAGTGGACAAGAAGACTTCATGATTAGATCGAAAAAATAAAAATGACACATAAAGCACATTTATGTAGTGTTTCCAATGAATTGTTCGGGACAGAGTTTACAAAATACGTAGCAAGATCTGGACGTCTACACAGTAATCGCATTCCAAAACTTATTCAAGGAATACGAGAAATCCTGTATAAAATATGCCAAAAATAGTGAATAAATCATTCACTTCATTCTACGAATTGTACTTGATGCTATTGGGTTTCAAATTTATTAAAAGATAAAGCGCCATAGGCTCAATAAATTCCAAATATAAAAGCGTCTAGAAAGATGCCAAGCCTTTTTCAAAAGACATAACCCTAAAAAAAAAAAAAAAAAAAATCTTCGTTGTTAAAAAATATTTCGCGTAAAACATAAATACAATGAACCAAATATTTGTATTTATACAGCATGTTTATTGAACATTCCTAAATCTGAGAAGCAATATCATGTTCAAGAAAGCCTCGTTAGTCATTATTTGGGGCGAACATTTTTATACTGGCAAAATAAAACTCCTTTTAGTTGAAAAAGGCATAAAAAAAAGTTTACTGTAATAAGAAAATTTTGCCGCATTGCAAAACATGGAGATGCCATGTTTCTAAGAAATACTAGTTGCACCTTTCAATAGGATTCAGTCCCTTAACATTCGACAAACATCACTCACAAATAGTTTCAGAATGACTTTCCTGGTGTTTTTTAAAAACAGAATGGCCCCCAATGTCCCTCGGTATAAATGTATGGCACATGGGTAGAATTATAGGCCAAGCACAGTTGAAGAGTAGAGTCTCTAAAGGCAGTCATTATTAAGGAATGAGTGTGATATAGTCAGTAGTAGGGGCCGATGACATTTGCACTTTTGTTGAACAAAAAGTGTTAAACAAAAAGTTTTTTAGTAAAACTAAAAAAAAAAAGTACTTTTGTGCAAAACTTAACAAAACTTTAATAATGCTACGATTCAACATCCTGTTTATACAGGTAAAACATACAACATGCATCACATATATCTGTGAACCCTAGCATGTGTAACATTTACAAAAAATTCTGGAGAACGACCTTTCTCTACACAGTCATAATCCAAGTCTCCAGCATTATTATCTGAATTTTCAGTTCTTCCAAAAATCTTGATGATATGCAAAAAAAAGTTGGGGGGGGGGTATTTTCCCACACGACAACCACCAATCAGACAGTCTTTGGTCATGTGAAATATACAGGTTCACACCCAGTTCAACAGTTCATTGGTTTTTCTTCGGCGCCAGAATGGTGGGGTACCACCCTCGCTTGGGAGCGCAAGGCGGCAAAAACAATGTCAACCGTGAAATTTCGGCAACTTTGAAACTAGGAGGGTATAAAGCCACATGGAATGTCCATTTTCATGAGTCTGCAGACAGTGTGGCTCCTTGGACCTCACATGGGAGTCGAGTACAATGGGCACAACCTTGACGATGTTACATGAGACAAACCTCTAATGGATCACATACGTACTGCAATAGATACCATATCTTATATCAAAATATAATAAACAGATATAGTACAATATGTGTTTGATTTTGTCATTACTATATCTAATAAAATAATTTGAAATATTTTTTTTAATAAAACTTAGTCCAAGAATTCTTGGGCTTTCCTGTATTTTTCAACATAAAAAAAAAAAAAAAAAAAAAAAAAAAAGTCTTTATGATAAAACAAGACATATTGCAAATTTATTATGCGAAGTATGAAACGCAGTAAACGAAGAAATTTCGGACATTTGTGTAACATACATAAACATTATGACTAACTAAAAAAAAATATTTTTTAAATGTTTTACTTCTTTCATGTATGAAACTATTTTTTTTCTTCGTTAATAAAATTAAATGTAAAAGCATATAAAATTTTCAAATAAAATTTAAATATCCCTTATTTCCAAAATAATAATATATCACATTTTTCAAAACTAATATATTATCAGTTATTTCCAATAATAATACGTTCAAACTAAACGCAAATTTTTAAACTAAATCTGGAGATTTATTTAAACATCGTAGTAAATTAAAGAACACATTTATAAAAGAAATATTAAGTACGTGCTTCTCTTAAAAATAAGAGCTCATGAATTTTCAAACAATGCTAAATAAAGAAACTCAATATAACGTAGTTAAAAGAAGTGTCACTTTGATTATATTAGCATATTTACTCCACATTTGTAATTTAATTGTGTATTTCCAGAAAAGAGATAATTAAATAAGTTTTTGCATGGATTCGACGATATTACGTATTTTGAAAATGGATTCTCAAATTTCTGAAATGTTGTTTTTTTTTTTTTAAATAAAGGAAGTTTTCAAATTAAGTTTTCAAATAATTTGAACATTTTATTTTACACAGGATTTATGAGTGAAATTAGATAGATTTCAACTATGCTATTTCTACAGAACAAACATTTTTAAAAGTTTAAAATCTACAACGATGCTTCAGATAATTTGTTAGGAAAAAGAAATATTGTTTCATTTTATTTATAGAGATAATTTTATGAAAAAGAGAAACGTTCTTACTTTTTTTCTATATTTGAAAAAAGAAAATACTGGCTTGATAAAAGTTTTCAACTTCTGATTTTAAATTAATTTACACATTCTCCATTGAAGATCGCAAGCCCATCCCAGTCTTTTACTAAAAAAAAAAAAAAAAAAAAAAAAAAAAAATGTTTGTTTGTCTATGTGTGTCAAAAATTGCAGCAACTATAGTTTAAGAGAATTTATGAGAAACTTTTATATATTCGCAACATGAAAAAAATTAATGCCTATTATTTTCTGGTGCAAATGCACCCCTTTATTTAAAATATAATTTCAAATATGGATGTATAAAACAAAATTTCGTATGAGTACAGTAAGTGAAAATTAATTTTAATTGAGAAAATAAAAGGGATTGATTTAATAATTGAGGCAACTAGCAATTTTTTTTCTAGCTGTAGGAGCTTAGCTTTCCTCTCTCTAGACGGGAGGAGTACACCCAGGGAAATGTTAAATAATTCATATAAGAATATTAAGAGCGCGTCAAATTTTTTAAGACGAATAGTTAAGTCTTAATTCTATGATAATTTTATTAAAATATTTTGATTTATTTTTATTTTAAGAACAAAAACAACAAATCACGACAATAACTTTTTTTTTAGATAAAGTATGTAAAGCATATTATTGATTTTCTTCCGACATTAAATTATATAAATTTCTCAGATAAAAATCGTCTGCATTCATCATTGGAAATAATTTTAATAAATAATTACTTTAATAAATAATTAATATTGCATGAATTTGTATAGGAAGATACAGAAGAAAAAATTACGATTGCCACAAGCTACTAGTCGTTTATATTTATTTATTTATTTTATGTAACAATCTTACTTGTAAAGACACGGACTTGTAAAAACACGGGTAAAAAAAAAAAAAAAAAAAAAAAAAAAGAGGGATAACAGGTTATCTTTTACATACACGCTAAATTCTTGTAGCGAGATGGATATATACATTAAATAATGGATTGTATCTTATTATATATATATATATATATATATACAGTCCGTTAAGAAATTATAAGACCACTTTAATTTTGTAAATTATAAGAAAAATAAAGATTCTAACCATAATTTAAATACATAAAATAACATATTGCTGTATATTTTTTATAATTAGTTTGCAGTAACTTGGTACAATGTAATAAAAGTTTAATTAAAATATTTATTATAAATAAGCAAAAAATAACCTGTTAACAAAATATAAGACCACTTGTCAAAAAACAAAATAGTATAAAAAATTAATATGAAATTTGTCTTCCATTTTACCCGATGACATCAAACACTCTGTTTTTCATTGAAGTAACCAGGCGATTAAGTTCAGTTTTAGAAATATTGTGTCATTATTTCGCAATGGATACTTTCCGTTCATTGGCAGATGAAAATTTTTCTTATTAGCATAAACTTTGCGAGATAATATTCATTATAGGTTTTCCATGGGATTCAAGTCTGGACTTTGACTTGGCTATAACAAAACATTATTTTTTCTTTTTTAAGCCACTCCTGAGTGGATTTAGGTGCATGACAAGCAGGATTGACCTGTTGAAACATCCAGTTAGCACCACCTAATAAAAGTTCAAACGATGTCACATGATCATATAGCATAGACTGATGCTGTGTAGAGTTCATATGAACCGAAATATGCTGTAAATCACACAATCCCTCATAACTGAAAGCCCCCCAAATCGTTACTGATCCTCCCCCCATTTGCCGACTGAAACAGTCTTTTGGTTTCATCCTCAAGTCATGCCAACAGTGTTTGTAACTATCAGGAACGTCAAATTTAAATTTCTTTTCATCAGACAATATAATTTGTTTCCACTCATCATTCCATGACATGACGTTTTAAGACCATTTTAGTCTTTCTTCTCGATGGCGTTTCAGTAACTTTGTGTTTTTCTTCAATTTCATAAATTACGTATTAATATTTAATTTATGACTCTTTCAGACTGTTACACGTGAAGTTTTCTTGCTGAAACGTTTCGAAATTTCACGAGTTGAAAGACCTTTTTTAGTTGTTAGTCAAAAAATGTGTCTATTATCACGTGCTCTCAAAATATTTTTTCTACCAGATCGTTTTATTTTGTTTGAATAATCTTTTCTGATTATGGCATTGTGAATGGCAGTTTTAGAATGGCTCATTAACCTCGCAATACCTCTTTTAAATTTACCAGATCCTTTATAAATTAAAATTTTTCTCACTTCGCACTCCGATAATTCTTTACCTCAAGTCATCATCAAATTAATCGTAGATAAAACATTCAAA